>CM024569.1:3553204-4153204 GCA_014182515.1 Eucalyptus microcorys | reverse complement strand
TTGGCGGTGGCGTCGGCAGAGGCGCTTTAGGAGCGGGGCTCAGGCGGAGGCGTGAGCGCGGCAACGGCGTCGGGCGCGGCGGCGATGCTGCTGCGCGTCAGGGGGCAAGTCCGGCGAGGCGGCGGTGGCGGAGGCGTGGCGGAGGCAGCGCGGGCTGCTGGCGCGGGCGTCGGGGGTCGGACCTGAGGCGTCGACCGGCGGGGGTATTCGTGCAGGCGACGCGGACGGGAGGTGAAGATGCTGCTCGGGCAGAGGCGCGGTGGCACTGGACGGAGGGGGTGGCTGCAGTTTGCAGGTGCTGTGCGTCGTGCTTCGAACTGGCTGCCGGACACAGAGACCAGCACAGGGGACGAACGGGTGAGCTGCTGTGACGGTGCTGGTGCAGAGGCGGGGGCGTCGGTATCAGCTCAGGATCGCGGACCGGCGGGCAGAGAGAGATGGAGCGACCGTCGCAGCGGCGGCGAGCGAGGCGGCGACGGTTGCAAAGGCGCGGCGGCCTCCGGCGCGGGGGCTTCGCGAACGAACGGCGACGGCTGGCGGAGGAGACGCCGGTGCGGTGGACGACGCGGAACGGGTGACTGTGGAGGCGCGATGGATCGGGCAGCGAGGAACGGCGAGGAAGATGAACAGTATTTTTGTGTTTTTGTTTCTTTTTTTTCTTCTTCTCTCTCCTGACCTGCCTCTCACGTCACTTCTCTCTCTCTCTGCACTTTTTATTGACTTTTCCCTTTCTTTTCTTGGTCAGAGACAGAAAAGAAAAATGTTTTCTCTGACCAAAACGGACGAAAGCTTTTTTTCCTTGCATGAATTTTCTTCTCAATTTTTTTCATTTTTCGAAAATCTCTAAACCCCCCTCCTTCTTGAAAAATGCAGCGCTCTTTTATAGTGGTTTCAGACGGCTGCATTTTTATGGCATTTTCCAAATTTCCATCTTTTGCCATATTAAATTAAATTTGTAAATTAGAGTATGATTTTGCAATCAGCTCAATCCTGCTAAGATTTCTTTCATTTTATAAAATTCTGGCTCCTTATTCACTTGATTTTTAAATTGCTTCTACATTTAACGAAATCCGAATGCTCATCAGAATTTCAAATTTCCATGCATGATTAATCAAATCAATTTCCTCAATTTTTTTTTCATTTTATTTGTTTCAATGCAATTTTTATTTTCTTTATTTTTTTAGATTTGCCAAAATTATGTGTCAACAATAATCAAATTGATTCCCAGGTTTGGAGAAGGGGACAACAACCTCAGTCAATATTTTCCCAAAAAAATTAAAAAATAGAAATCCTTTGAAATTGGTGGTCCACATCACAAGTGTGAACAGAGCAAGATCCCCCCGTACCTTGTTCAGTCGTATTTGAATTGGCAACCGGCACATTTGAGGTTTGGAAGAAAGTTTCACGCCACACGTGGAAACATAAAATGCGTAAAGACAAAAGGAAAGAAAGAGTCATAAACGGTTCGTGGAATTCAAATGGACTATTTCAATATCTAAATCAAGAAACGAAAACATTATAAATATTGAACTCCCAAAATTCCTGAACATAACGTGGACGACGACACCATTTAACGAAATAAATCAACATGTATGTACGGGTCGCTGAACCTTGACGTGCTCGTTCTTTCTAGCAATGTAGAGCAGACGATCTTCGGGATCAGCAATGACATTATGATGATGTTGACGCTTACGTTTCGAAGTTTCTGGTGGTGGAGCTGTCAACCCAAAATTCTGGCATTGATTTGATTTCCCATTGTACCTGTCCTTCCTTTGCGAAACGATACATCCTCGTCGCCATTCTTGAGTGGAAGGTCGACTGAAGTCCTATTACGAACATAGTAAGAAACTCCAGTCGAGTCGACCCTCTCATGATCTTATGTCAAAATTTACTGATGATCTTATTGGCCATTTGATTTAGAACATGTTGGAGCCGACCATTCAGTTCAGGTCAATTTTACCGGGATTTTGCATGCGGTATCGTAGTCTCGGGTTCAAAAGATCAGCCGTGGGGTATCCTCTCCATTGATTGCGAGTTTGTGAAATTAGTAGGGTATCGGTCTTTGATTATCAAGTCCTCGAGCTATCCTATGAAACGTACTAGATTAACATGATTAAATTAGGAAGGAAATTCAAAATAGATCTTAATAATGAACTTGGGATGGGTAAAAGGCCAGGATGAAAAAAGAAAATTTGCTAAGAATTTGCGGATGATATCCTCTTTAGAGGTTTGACGGGTCAAGAAATCCAATTAACTCTAATTAGATTATGCGACATGTCATCATTAGTGACCCAACCAAGAAAATCTTATATGTTCAAAACATTTGATCCACCCTCTATAATGGACAAGAAGACAAAATACTTTCAAGATGTAGAAAAGGCAACATGATCATTGAAGATATGATACTTCCTTTAATAGGCTGGACAGTATCGAATTTTCGTAGTAAGTCCATCCACCTATTGTCTTTGATTAGATTGCATGTTCGGACCATTTTGTGAACAAACTTCCAAGCAGCCGGTGTCTTAGGTATTCGCTATATTATGTCGAAATATATCGCGATTTCTCGTATTTTAATACGGCTGTAGTGACAAACTTAGTTTTATGATGATTAAATAGTTATATTTCGAACATGAGAGACGGGTTTTCTCGTACATCCTCATTTTTAAATTTTCCAAAAAAAATTAAAAATGAAAGCATCTCACTGCTAAAAAACTAAAAATAAAAAATCCAACATTCCTTCATCGGTCTAAAACTCTTCCGGTCCAAGAGGGCAGTTAAAACAACTCATCGGTTCTCATCCTTTTCCTTTCAGCTAATAAAAGCAAATCCAATCAACCCAACCGATGGTCCGAACATAATTCAAGGTCTACCAATCACGACGCTGTCGTGGCGATCGCGCCCCCCGGCGAGCGACGGACGGCTGCTGGCCCGCCACGTGGCGCGGATTCCGTTCACACTGTCCGATTTCCCACGGGGGGTCAGCCAATCAGAGGGCCGCCAGTCGCCCTATATATATGCGTCCGTCGAAGTCACGAGTTTCCTGCAATTTTGTATTTCTCTCACTCTCAACTGCTCTCCCTTCTTCTCGATCCTCCCATCGATCGATCCTCGGTTCCTCATCAATGGCGGAGAAGAGCTTCAAGTACGTGATCGTCGGCGGTGGCGTCGCCGCTGTGAGTTGATTCCTCCTCCCTCGTCTCTTCCTCCTCCGCCGCCGCCGCCGCCGTCTGTATCGACGCGCTCGTGCTGTTTTTTCCCCGTCGTTCCGCGCCTCGGCTGGCGCTGGCGCTTTTGCCTTGTAAAGAGTCGGCTCGGTGTTCCTGGATCTCGATTTTGGTGGATCGGGTCGTCGGGCGGGGTTAATCGGTCTCGATTGACTCGGTCGTATGCTTAGCTTATCGATAGACGGTCGTGTCGGGGGGAGATGGTTTTGTGATGTAGGTCTCGGTGGCGTGACCGTTTGAAGCGCTACTGTATGGCTCTGGGGAGGGGAGTTTGGGATTGAGTGATCGGTTTGCGTTTTTTTGAGATCTGAATTGGTCGGGTTTAGTGGAAAGTGCGGGGCGGGATTTGAGTGACATTGCGTCTCTGGTCATCTGCGGTTGCGTTTCTTTGGATGGTGACATTTAGTAGCGAAGACGAGGCGACTAATGTGATTTTTGCTTGGTCGTTGTGCCTGGATAATAAATTGCTGCCGTTTTGCAGGGGTACGCAGCCAGAGAGTTTGCCAAGCAGGGGGTTAATCCGGGCGAGCTCGCGATCATTTCCAAAGAAGCCGTAAGCTTTTCTCTCTTGAATTGCGAATCGTGTGCATTTTTTTTAATTGTCCATTTGACCATTGTGTCAGTGTCTTCATCACTTTTCTGGTGGAGATCCTGTAGTTTATTGAGAACTAGCCCATGTGTTGGGCGTCATAGTTCCATGCTTTGATGGTTTAAAACTCATTGTTCATACTCTATCTATGCTGTACTGCAGGTGGCCCCTTATGAACGCCCTGCACTCAGCAAAGCATATCTCTTTCCAGAGGGTTAGTGTTGGGCTCATCCTTTTTGTCAATTTGACATGCTAACCAATGATAAAATAGGTCTATTAACAATCTTGATGCGCTACTGTTGGTTATACACAAGGAACGTAATCCAATGGCACAGAGCCATTGTTTTCTTTAAATTCGTAATTATATGTGGATCACATATCTACCGTTTTTGAATTGTCCATTAGACATTGTTTTCTATTTCAAATTTCTAGGCATCTTCATGTCCGTAAGCAGCTCTCTAAAGTTCTGTAGTAAATGACCTCGAATTTTAGAAAATCACACTCACACATAATGTGGAAATTTTCGGAAATATTTTGATATGCAACTTATGTACTTTACATGGAGTGTAACTCAATGACACGCGGACATTGTTTCCTTCAGAATCATAAATTTATGTTGGTATGCATCTACTATCTCTAAATGGATTAACATTGTTTTCTTCAAATGTATTGGCATTTTCACATTAGAATGGATATCAGAAAATTCAAGCAATATTGTGAAGCACGCTTTCAACTCCATAGGGTAGACACTCTCAAACAATATAAGGATGTGTCTGGAGTGACTTCACCTTTTTACTCTCTGTTTTTTTCAATTATTGAGGGTATGCACCCCTACCTTGTTTTAAACTTAAGTACCTGAGACTTTTATAATATATAAATGTTGACACGTAGATTCCCATTTAAATTATTCATTATCTTTTAAATAAGTGTTTGGATTTTTGCAGAAAGAGAAGAAAAAAATAACTTTTTGTTTTTCATAAGTCTAAACAAACAGGCCGGTATTGAGATGATATTTTGATAATAGTTGAACTCCCATCTCTTCGAATATAATAGTGGCTGAGCCTTCCCTCCCCCAGGTTTTGCACGACTCCCAGGGTTCCATTGCTGTGTTGGAGGTGGTGGTGAGAGACTGCTTCCTGAGTGGTACAAAGAGAAAGGTAATGCTCTTTTTTCTTACTTTCTTCCCTGGTCACTTGACAGAGCATCGAGTTTGCTTCCTTCAATCTACATCATTGGATAAACATCATTCTCAAAGTAGTCACATGTATTTCTCTATGGATGATTGCAGGAATAGAATTGATTCTTAGCACAGAGATCGTGAAAGCAGATCTTGCTGCAAAGACTCTTCTAAGTGCAGCTGGAGAGATCTTCAAGTATCATATTTTGATCATTGCGACTGGTTCATCAGTAAGTATATTTTCTTTGAAGCTCCTAGCTCTCTGCTGTCCTCTGGGCGGAGAGACTGATACGCCAACCCAATGTTGTAGGTGATTAGGTTGACAGATTTTGGTGTTCAAGGAGCTGATGCCAAAAACATCTCCTACTTGAGAGATATTGATGATGCCGATAAGCTAATTGAAGTCATCAAAGCTAAAAAGAATGGAAAATGTGTCATAGTCGGTGGAGGATACATAGGACTTGAGCTTGGTGCAGTTATGAAAATGAACAATTTTGATGTCAGCATGGTTTATCCTGAACCATGGTGCAGTAAGTATACATAAAGGCTCTATCAACAATTATTTGGTTTCATGGCAAGTTATTTTTGGTGAATTCCACCCTAAAATAGATGATTATTGCAGTGCCTCGTCTTTTTACTGCTGGTATAGCTTCCTTCTACGAGGGCTATTATGCTAACAAAGGAATCAAAATTATAAAGGGAACAGTTGCTGTTGGATTTACTGCTGATGCTAATGGAGAGGCATGTTCTCAAATCTTTCAATTTTGCTTTCCAGCAGTTTCCATGTAATTTGGTATTTTTAACTCCAAGAGGTATTTTTTTTTCCATTGTCCAGGTAAAAGAGGTGAAACTCAAGGATGGCAGGGTCTTGGAAGCTGATATTGTGGTGGTTGGTGTTGGCGGTAGGCCCCTCACTACACTATTCAAAGGGCAAGTTGAAGAGGAGAAAGGTGGAATTAAGGTTAGTGGGGCCTTGATGTTTTACATTACTTAGTCATACTATCCATAGAGATTCAGTCTCAGGGCTTATGAGTGCAATGCGCCCAATTCAATGTTTGAAGGAAGATATATATATATATATATATATATATGTTCTGGGCGTAAAAGGGAATGGATCATCTAAATAAAGTGTGAAAGCATTATGTGCTGATAGGCATTGGTAGTTCTGGCTATGAAACAGCGCATGTCTCTTAATCATCCATGGGGCAACTTAAGCAGTGTGTTTTGTCCAACATTCTGGGCTTATGCTGAAGCAAGAATACAGATCTATTATGTTGATGATGTTTTATTGATTGCAGACTGATGCGTTCTTTAAAACGAGTGTGCCTGATGTATATGCTGTTGGAGATGTTGCTACTTTCCCATTGAAGTTGTTTGGTGAAATGAGGAGAGTTGAACATGTCGACCATGCTCGTAAATCAGCTGAGCAGGCTGTAAAGGTACAGGCTCTCTCTCATGTTCAAGTATTTAGTTATTTCAGTTTGAAGTATGGATAACCAATATGGACATCTCTATGGTTTAAGTATTTTCGCTTTGGTTTCAAGTGTGGAAAAACGAATGGTTTCTATTGTCGTTCATCTTGGTATTGCGAACTCAGGAACCAAGATAATTTCCTCAGGTTTTATCCTCATATTTGGAATAGAGCATTCCTTCTACTTCTCAACCACATCTCATGATTCTGTTATAAATAGACGATGTCAGTGCAAGTCTTGACCCATACTATTTCCTTATGCAGGCCATTATGGGAGGTGAGGATGGAAAACCAATTGATGAGTATGATTACCTTCCGTACTTCTATTCTCGTTCTTTTGATCTCTCATGGCAGTTCTATGGTGATAATGTTGGGGATACGGTGCTTTTCGGAGACAACAATCCTACATCACCGAAGCCAAAATTCGGATCTTATTGGGTCAAAGATGGTAAGGTTGTTGGAGCTTTTCTTGAAGGTGGAAACCCAGAAGAGAACAAGGCCATTGCCAAAATTGCAAAGCTCCAACCTCCGGTTGAAAGTCTGGAGCAATTGAAGGATGAAGGGCTTACCTTTGCGTGTAAGATGTGAAGCTTATGCTGAGGAGGGTTGTTTGATTTGAGGGCTAACTACTGGTGTCTATAGCGGATCAGTGTATTTTAATAATAATGTTGGCTTTCTGTTAAAGTGTGGACAAACACGAGGGCTTTGGCTTGCATTTGTTGTAGAATACGGATGTTTGTCTCTTTTATCTGGTAAAACTTTGTTGCTTATTCATGTCCTCTCTCTCACTCACGCACGCACGCACGCACGTGCACAATTAAATCTATTAGATGATACAGTCCTCTCTATGAAAGATATTTCAGAATCCCCATGTAGATTAGATGACTTTTTCTTGATACCTAGTATTTTAGAGTTTCCAATTGACCTAGGAAGAAGATGGGCACCGACTATGGTTGGTGCTGTCAGATGAAACTATCCAAAATTGATACGCTGTATGCTACTTTGAGATTAGATGGGGATGTTAAAATCTGTGAGTGGAGCCCTTGAGGTGTATTTTTTCCATCTTGTTTGGATGTTGGATAATGTCTAACCTAGATGATTTTCCATTATTCGAGTGTGTTAATTGTATATAAATACCTGCTTTTGTTAATAACATGCATCAATGCATAGTATAGCAGAAACCTTTCATCTGCAAATTTAAGTAAGCATGACAATGCACAATCTTAGGTGTTAAATGCGCCTCTCTTTTGAATGTGAAAAACTAGCTAGATTTTTCTTAAACCTGAATTTCAACCTTGGCTTTTTTCCATTATTCAAGCGTTTTAATTG
This sequence comes from Eucalyptus microcorys, assembly GCA_014182515.1. Classification (NCBI taxonomy): domain Eukaryota; kingdom Viridiplantae; phylum Streptophyta; class Magnoliopsida; order Myrtales; family Myrtaceae; genus Eucalyptus; species Eucalyptus microcorys. The sequence goes on along the minus strand of CM024569.1, from coordinate 4,145,414 downwards.
TGTATGGATACCCTACTTCTATTAACACTATGCATCAACGTATTCCATATCAGAAATCTTTTATCTGCAAATTTAAGTAAGCATCGATGATGTACAATCTTAAATGCTGAATGCGCCTTTCTTTTTGAATGCAAAAATTGGCTAAAATTTTTTTGACTTAAATTTCAACCATAACTTTTTTGCATTATTCAAATTATTCAAGCTTTTGTTAACACCATGCATCATCAACGCATTCTATACTTGAAACGTTTTATCTTCAAATTTAAATAAGCATTGGTGATGCACAATCTTAGTTGTTAAATGCGTCTTTCTTCTGAATGTGAAAACTGATTAGATTTTTCTTAACTTGAATTTTATCCATGACATTTTTCCATTATTCAAGCGTGTTAATTGTGTATAAATATGTCACTTCTATTAGCACTATACATCGACGCATTCCATATTCGAAACCTTTTATTTGCAAATTTAAGTAAGCATCGATGATGCACAATCTCAGGTGCTAAATGCCCTTTTCTTTTGAATGCGAAAACTGACTAGAATTTTCTTGACTTGAATTTCAAGTGTAACTTTTTTTCCATTATTCAAGTGTGTTAATTGTGTATAAATACCTTGCTTTTGTTAACACTATGCATCAACGCATTCTATACCTAAAACCTTTTATCTGCAAATCTAAGTAAGCATCGACGATGTACAATCTTAGGTGCTGAATGCGCCTTTCTTCTGAATGCAAAAATTGGCTAGATTTTTCTTGACCTGAATTTCAACCATAACTTTTTTTTTTTTCATTATTCAAGTGTGTTAATTGTGTATGAATACCCCGCTTCTGTTAACACTATGCATCAATGCATTCTATTCCCGAAACCTTTTATCTTCAAATTCAAGAAAGCATCAACTATCCACAATCTTAGGTGTTGAATGCGCCTTTCTTTTGAATCTGAAAATTGGCTAGATTTTTCTTGACCTGAGTTTCAACCAGACTAGTTATGGAAGACACCCGTTTGGTTGCTTAGTTTTGACATCATGCATCGCCTTACTTTTTAGCACATCGATGAGTGGGATCAGAGATACGAACAACAGCACTATATCATGGTGTTCCTTGCTCAAATCATCTGGATTTTCTCTTTGTAAACTGTCAATTGCAATATCAAACGAAGAAAGGGCAAAAAGAAGAACAAGCTAGGTTCTCACTGCACTCTGGCGTTAGCCTAGTTGAAACTATCATCTTCCTACCAAGACCTCACTCATTTCCTTCCCCGAACCTGGAAAAAGCCAAATCCTGATTGAACCGGGGTCTTCCAAAATTGCTTATTGCAGGCACAATCAATATCCCGAGGCTGGTCCGATCCACGATTGGATCGGATAGTTGCATTTGAAGGAATTTAAGCCGCTGATATGAGCAAAGATATCTGAAGAATCCATCTCCTCCTTCACTGCAAGCTGCTGCCAAGTGATAAGTGTTACAAAAGTAAATCACAATACAAGATGATAAATCAATGAAAACCAGTGATGATGTCTTAATTCGCAGCATTGCTAGCTTGTGACGGTCATAGAAAAGTCTTACTTCATCCTCATCGTCATCATCATGGGTGCTAGAAGAAGGCCTAGATGCCTCTCCAAGCTCATCGTTCTTTGCGAATCTTCCTCTCACCCGAGGACGACTATCTGCTAGAGTTTTGCGACAAGCATACTGCATATAAACAGTACGTTTGAGTTATTTGCCAAGGCAAAGACGCTGATTATATTGATATGTGGGAGAGGATGGACCTTGATTTTCTTGCTGAAGTTCCTTTCATTCCTTTTCTTCATGTACCTATGGATCTTCTCTTTCCTTTCCTCAATGGAGAGCTTCCCCACTTTATATGATGAGTCCTCAAAGCTTGAAACCTCTGTCGCTAATGGTGAAGAAGAGCTTGCCGGGCCATTAACCAGCTTTTGACTTTCAATATTAAGTGCCTTCACCGCAAAAAAGAAAACTAACTTTCGGGCCACAAAGTCTGTGAAATAGATCAATCATTTGCAGAAAATCTACTGCTTCTCTCTTTGAAAGTTTTTTTGTGACTTACAAAGAGCTATAGAAACGTGTAATTAAGGGGCTTCAAATTCGAAGCTATAAATGCTAATCGTTAACCATTTTCAGTAATTCTCACTCGAACAATAAGGAGGAGGAAAAAAACATTCTAGTACCTGTATGTCGCCCGGATTGATCAGCATCTGTTGGTTCGGGTTTGGGTAATAAATCCCAGTGCTATCTCCCCGGAAATCCAGCTCTGGCGCTTGGAGTTCAAGAAGACTTCCCATGAACATCCCAGAAGTGTCGCCACATAAAGCAGCACTCAAATGCCCAGGCACAGTACTATATGTCCCACAGTTGTTTGGGCCTAGAAAAGCGCAAGTAGCCGATGGCCGGCTCAAAGGGATGTAAGATGGGACCGAAGATAGGCAGTCTTCGACCATCGGGGGCATAGCTGGGCACAGGATTGCTCCTGCTTGGTTGGTCGACGGTGGTGGGTATGGGGAAATAACCCTGTTAACGATGTGATCGAGTAACGGGATTTCAGGTTGTGCTGGAGAGAAGTCAAATTGATGCTGTTGTTGAGTGGAGCTGGGGAATGGAGGGACATAAAAGGGAGGGGAGGTGGAGAAGTCGATTGAGGCAGAGATATCATCAACTTCATCGACCGTGGAATCATCAAAGATCGTCGAGAAATTGGAATTGCCGTTATGAGCTATATTTGTGGAGATGTTATTGCTGTCGGATAGATCTGTGATCAATGTGTTGTTGTTGACATTGACATTGCCATTGCTGTCTTGAAAATTGTTGATGCTTTCAGTGTCTGGAGGCAAGCAAAGTTGAGTGCTGAAGGTGTTGTCTTCATAGCAACGATTTGAGCATGAGGTGGTCTCAGAAGTCTGTATGATTTCGCTTCCTAATAACTCTGCCTCACAATACTCAAGTAACTGAGGATTTAGAGGGCTTGAAAGCTCTTCCTGCATAATTTGTGTAAAGCAAAATCAATTATTTCTCTAAAACAGTTAATAACATATGAATTAGGATCCTCTGTAATTCTCTTATTATGGTCATTATTTTGGATGCGGGTCATCATCAAGGTGGTGGATTTACCTAATGTCATTAATTAACCATATGTTTTAGGCATTGTGCTCGTGCATGGGCTTAAAAAAGGAGGATAGCTGGTGCATTTTGAGACTAATTAGGAATCATACACTACTACTAAATGTAACAAGCAAAAATAAAACAGATAAGAAAAGTATCAAGAGTGGTTCTGTAGAACTTTATGGATATGCTGTAAAAAACTGCGCTTTTCTTTTGGCTGACTTATGAAATCCACTACTTAATACGTCCTAGACGGTACACAGATATGAAGACTCCGTCATACTACGAGTGGAATATCGACGTGCACCTATTGGACGTGTCCATGTCACGGTAAGTACTAGTTAATCCTAACTCAAACAAGCTCAACAAGAGAAAGCTTGAAGAAGAAGCATTGGCAGCTACCCAACCCAAAGTAGCAAAGAATGAGTGGAATCAACTAAACTAAGCCTCTGGGTGGCGATTGTGATCCTTGGAAAATGACATATAATGGGCATACACAACTCCGAAACATCGTTATCGAATTGAAGCTAAAAGGAAACGTGATCAAACTCATCACTTGACCGGTTTCTGCAGAGAGATGATCCCATTATTCCTTCATTCTACTTGCCCATCTAGATTATGTCCGAATCATTAATGGCATCTATGCATGTTCTTGATACTCTCTAAATGTTTGTCAAGGTGGTGAATAATTTGCCGATGAGCATGAGAACTTGGACCCGTATTATTAAGTTCAGATTCTTCCTTGACGTGTGTTACTTGACAAGAAAATTCAGAAGACTGAAAATTCCGTCAAGACTCAATAGGAAGATAGCAACTCGCAATGCTTAAGGTAAGAGAAACGCTACCGAGAACATCGATAATGAAGAATAAGGTTAGCTCAAGAATAGCGACTCGTTTCTTTATTTCTGTGCACAAGGAAGCTATTTTAGCATCGGAAAAGCTATGTGCACGTAAGAACCTACTTTTCGTGAAAGCTGGAGCAGCCCTTTATGAACCAGTTTTTATGGTATCTGTGACATATCCTTTGCAAATATCTAACCAAATAGGGAAACCTAAGCCATGTTCGAAATTAAGACGACCGAATCATCAGAAAATTTATGGAAGTTGCTGGGTTTTCTCATCGATGTTCATGTTATTTCCAGAAGGAAAACAAGGAGGCAACAATGCATGCATGCATATGCATTAACAACAAAAGAAAAAGTTCGAAAGTTTCGGATATATTACGATCGGAAGTTGCACTTGTTCTGGATCGCGAATCACGTCCTCGATCATCTTCCTTTCCCCTTTGCAAGCTCGAACCGAGAGAGACTCACTTTCTAGGCAGCAACAAAGAACATCCTCAGCAAGAAAAGCTCATTGAAACAGATCAAAGGTAGAGAAAATAGGGTTTCCACAGAGAGAGAGAGAGAGAGAGAGAGAGAGAGAAAGAGAGATGTGTTTGAAGCTTTGTAATGATATGGTGTGAAGAGAGAGGGAAGGTTGTAGATAGCTAAGAAAATGGAAGGATTGGGTTGTCAAGCTCCTGCTATATATAGGGAGTTGGGGGTTGTCCATACTTAGTTGTCAACTTGGCTAATCGTTTGTGTCAACCCGAAATTGAAGGCTCACCGCATTTCTTCCCAACTCTTTCCTCGCTGACGTGGCGAGAGAACGATGTGGCATGCGCAATGTCTAGCCCCGACGGCGTTCGCCAATAAAGTCATCATTAGGGTCTCAATTCTTCACGTCTTTCTTTTTACACGACGTCATATTTATACCACTCAAATCGTTAGTTTCTCAGCGATGAGATCATATTGAAGTATTTCACATTATTTGTCTACAAAATTATGTATGTGAGAGACAGACTTACATATCGCATGGATATGCCTCTCGCCCCACTAATTTTTCCTAATAGTATGAATGAATTAAGGGTTTTTAAGCAATGCTAAGTAATTTCATTCTAAATAAGCTTTGCTCCCAGTAATTTTCAAAAGATATTGCAGTTAGGCAGAGATTACATATTTTGGTTTCACAATGCCCTCACAAATCGACTGAACTTAAATGTGTAGCAACTTACAATTTGCTTAGGATAAATCAAACCTAAAAATTACTAATATTTAGCGGACTTTTTAGGCTTAAGAACACTATTTTAGTTACTAAAACATATACACTTGATTTTCTTGTGATCTGTTATTAATTAATTTTGGCCCCAATTAAGAAATTTTTCCAAAGCTGTCTCTGATGTATATACCGTATATCACGTCCATTTAGTGTTATTCTATCCGATAGCTTAGGTATTCGATTGGACTTTCTAACGTATTAAAACGGGTCTAGTCTCATCTAAATAATTAATTTGACATAACATAAATGAGTTAAAGAGCAATTAGTACCCTCTTTTTTGTACCCAACTTTTGGAAAATTATATTGGTCCACTTAGCGGAAGAGATTATCGAAAACTCAAAATTACAAATTTTATAGGAAAAGAATCAGTTGCTGAAAATCAAATAAAGAAAAGAAAGAATAGTCAATTAATGACGAAATGTTCGCAACTTCCCCAATGATAGTAACTACTGTTGTTGAAAATCTGTGGTTAAATTGCGTAGTTTGCGCATAAAAATTAATATACCCGAGCACGTTGCTAGTTTAAACTACAATTTCGGGGGTGAAATGAAACGACAAGAAAAGAGGCATTGCTTATCTAAATCTCAGTCACAAGGAAATCTTCTAATAATAATGATGAAAGGTTTAAATTGAGGATATGTAGGTATGCTATAGTAAGATGATTTTGACCCTACAAATCTAAATAAACTCATGAAAATATGCAAATTAAATAAATATATAAATAAATAAAGGGCTGAGCATGGCCAAATTTGGAAATGGAAGCGATCGGGAAGAAAATAGTCTAAGGTTGCCATAGAAAACGGCATCTAGAACATTTTACAAAGTGATATTCTCATTATTGAGAATGTTTTGAAGAAGATAAGCCTGAGAGAGCAGTTGCTAGATTCTCGTTAATCATGAAGATGATTGACATGAAAATGACCTAAAAGTTCTCCTGGCTAAGGTGATCGTGATAGTTCAGAAGTGGCAACTAGGGTTTCTTTTTTGTGTTTGACCTTTTATTGGGTATGCTCGTTGCAAGCACGCGACGTACCAACGAAAAATAAAATCTTTATTTTTGAATCAAATAATGTAAAAGAATAAACATTATTATTCATTTTACTATCGGTGATGAGTAATGAATCATCCATCCAACAGTATATATATATATATAAAAAAAAAACTTATTTTTTTTATATCAGCAGTTGATTACAAGAATCGGGTGAATGTTTCATTTCCCAATGAGAATAGCAACAAATGGAAATAAGGTAAATTGTGAGTGGCTTGTGAAAATTAACTAGACCCAATTACGTAACTCACAATAGAGAGTGAATCATATAAAAGTTTCAGTCAAACGATCAAGTTTTTGATCATGTGGTGTCAATGGGGAAGTCTTGACTTATGTATGTAACCAAAATTGACCTCCCAAAATGGCATCGAACCACGGTAAAATTATGGTAGCTGTTAGATCAAGCAGATCTAAAGCAAGGCTTGCTAGATCCGAGGGTGATCCAAGGACCGTGATCGACTTTCTACAAATGCACCCAATTCATATGATGAAATGATGGCTTTGAACTTTCTATCACCAATAATTGATTTTATACGACATATGGGTTGTATCACACGGCATCGACAATTAGTTGATTCTCTCCATAGATTGCGGCCTATAGAATCATGTTCTATGCTTTTCAATTTGTCATTCGAGCAAAAGGGATTGATTTGTTTCTACTAATAATAAAAATGCTGAAAAGGGAGTTTCTCCTTTATATTTAGTCAAGACATGCGCCATCAATTTCATAATTGAGTTATGGCACTCAAAAGAACAAAATAATTTACCCACAAACTTAATTCATAGAATAGAAGACCAAGCAAAAAGAATGGAACCAAAACAAAGCCATTGGGTCGATCAGATTAGGTGATTAGATAAGATGCCTCTCATGTGCAATGTCAGTCTGAGAACGACCTCCATGAATTCGCATGAAAAAATGTCAGTGAGCCGGACCTCAAGCCATTGAAACCCTTTTTCAATTACAGAATGATAGAGACAAAAATTAAGTGAATTGACCAGAAAAAAGAAAAGGAAAAGGACAAAAAAAGAAAGGAAAGGAAAGAACAAGGGAAAAGCATGGTGAAGAATAAAAGATAATGCATTTTCCCCACGCCGAATACACGGAAAGGCGAACGAATATATATATCCGGCCAATGCATTTTCTTGGAGGCTCCCACCGCCACTTCCATTCGGGTATAAATAAACTTATGGAACCCTAAGTTTAATATCCTTTCGAGTTTCGTGAATACTCTTGTCCTTGCGAAGATTGAAATGACTACCTTGAAAGGGCCACCAAACCAAGATAAATTTTGTAGCTTGTACTCGAAGTTCCAATTTGTTGTTCGGATAAAGAATAAAGGGACATGATGCCATGACTTTTTAGATGTGCCACATCAATAATTTGGGATAAAATGGACCGTTGCAAAAAAAACAAAAAAGCAAACATAAAAGTTAATAAAATGATGGAACGAATTGGACACCCGATGATTAACGCGGATTAGTCGATATGGAGAGCAATATAGGATTTCAATATAGACCAAATAGTATAAATAAATTACAATCAAACTTGAATTAGTCAAGTACTCTTATTGTCTATCTATTCACGTAGTGCTTAACTCTCATAACTCTTTGCAAAGTAATCCCTTAATTTCACAGAGTAATACACGAGTTCTTTCATTAACTTTGAAATGCTTTTAATTTTTCGATGGATGTAATTCAACAAACACTTGCACAACCGCGGAAGTGAATAACAAACCCATAAGCAAAGTACATGAGGAAACCAAAAGGCCAAACTTCAGTCAAATATACCAAGTTGGTCATCGAAGCCCACTTTTGACTTTCCTTATTCTGGTCGGTTTCGTTCAATGAGTTCAAGCTCGAAATATAATCTTAACACGGACCATATACATTTTCAATGATGAAGTAATTGGAATGTTTGTACACGGTGAAGGGATGAATAGCACGACCTCCGATTCACACCTTATAAAGGGTACGTAGTATGACTATATGAGAGAACCCACATCGCTATTAGCTAGCTGCACTTGACGTGAAAAGTCTCGTTGGCACAACTCCTCCTCGTCATCACCCTCGTAGTACCTCTAAATCGACTTTAAGAGGCACGCATGGTAAGCATAACTTAATGAGGCACCTGTAAGCGTCTCTATACTTGTCGATTCAAATTCTTTTTTCAGTAAGACTCCTTTTTCGAAAGGTACAAAAACCATGCTTCTTAGAAAGAGCAACAAAATCAAACCCCATATTGAGCAATTCTATTGATATTTTCATGTCCACGATTCAGAGATCCTTACTCATGTGACCCAACAGGGCTGATGCTCGTTGAATTATCACAAAGACAGATAGATTATCCTTGTCATCCGCCTAATTTTACCCATGTTGGACAATTTCCACATTATTAATGTTCATGATGCAAACTTGCCCTCCACTTCTTTGGAAACTCCATTTCCCTTTCTGTAAAGAGGCTTCCATTACGTGACAAGCCAGTCGCAATATTCCATTCTTTGGATAGCGAAGCACGAGTGCCGAGCTTTCCGTGTTTGCTATGAACCCCTTTTTGGCAAGCGAGGATAAATCACCACCCTTTTTTGGAGCCTATTTAGATATTTTCTCACTTTTCAAGGAGGGATTATTGCACGGATTTGAGCCTAAGGTACCAAACATTGATTATATATTGTCGGGCTAAATGTTAAACATTGGTCATGCTTGAGAGCATGCTATAGTTTAATCTCATCTCTGTCGACCAAATTTAATAAGTCGTCATATTTCTCGAAGTTGAACCGCTTTGGTTCCACATTAGAAGTCAATCAAAGGGCGGTATCTGCAACTTGTTTTTTATGGTAATGTAAATAAGAACTAGATAATGCAAGGGCTCCCAACCAAGTAACTTTTACTGGAAAGTAGATTGCTTTTGAGGGTTTTGAGAGTTGAGTTCGTGCTCTATAACATTTCATTAAATTTATGCTTGTTTTCTTTCTTTTCCTTCAACTCTGTTTTCTTTCTTTTCCTTCAACTCTTTTCCTATCGTCCAAATGACTCAGAGTTAAAGTTCAGGAATACATTAAACAAAAGTTTAGGTACCATTTGTGCAATTATCCATGAATTTTTCAAAGAAAAATGATGTCAAAAGCAGGAAAAAAAAGAGAAAAAAGAAGAAGAAGAAATGTCGTTCTACTGTATGAAATGCATTTACTGTTGTATATGTAAACGTACATCTCTTTAATGATTGATTTTCACATGTTTTATTGTATTTGTTTATATGCATTTTATCGCGGAGGAGAAGAATAGGAAAGAAGAAGAATGGGTTGTAAGAGAGACTCAATTGTGTGTGAAAAGGAAATGATTTCGTTATCGCATGGACCGTACAAGCAACCATTTTGTTCCAAAAAGCATGGTGATCAGCAACGATTGGTCCAAAAGACATGATGTACCTAAGAAGTCCTAAGTGCATCTTTTTTTCTTTTTCTTTTTTTGGGTGGGTTCGGTGGAAGGGGGGAGGGGACTATTGTGAATGGAATCTTTAAACAATATAACTGAATCAAAATTTTCATGACACTACTTAAAAGTATACCGAAACCCATATAGTGTATATACTCTAAATTGATGTGACATCTGAAATTACAAGCGAAAAGTTACGACTCTTCAAAATTAACCTATTTTTGTTGGGTCTTTAGAAATACCAAAGGAAGATTGAAATAATATAAAGACAAATCTATTGTGAATGAAATCTTTAATATGATTAAATAAAATTTTTCATGCCACTACTTAAGAGCTTATTAAAACCCATAAATACTCTAAATTGATGCGATATTTGAAATTATAAGCGAAAAGTTACGACTCTTCAAAATTAACACACCTATTAGCTTTGTTGGGTCTTTAGAAATACTGAAGAAAGATTGAAATAATATAAAGACAAATCTATATTTGTGGTTTTTTTTTCTCCATCATAATATGTTTCTCTTAAATTAAAGGTTTAAGTTCATAATTAAAGAAAACTTTAAAATGCATCAATATTATGTTCCTATAAAGGCATTTTATCATATATTCAGTGTTCCGATTGAAGGATGGTTGCACCGTAGCGGGAAAATAGTTATTTTGAAAAAGGTTTCGTCGAACTGTCTTGCCCCCAATCTACATCCCTTTCTTCTTTCGATTTGATTTTCTCCGTGTTATACTTTTAAATTTGTAATGGTTTTCTCCACATTTATAACTATAGCACAGTCTAATTTGATTGGAAATCCCAGATTACAGATACTACACTATAAAAAGCATTGACCGTTTGGCCCCACGCGATGATGGACCAAATCAATAAGAAAGATAAAATATGCAATTTGAAGAAAATAGTCTGTGATGCTAATTTTTAATGACTGTTTTTCTGGGTTTTATTACAAAAACTACCTTAGGAGTCAGACCTGAGACAAAACTTTTGGAAGCCGAGTTTTAATCCAATTTGAAAGTTTAAATATTATATCAAATTATTCATAAACCATTCTAAAGGAAATCTTCCGCTTCTGTTTGTTTTGGAGCCTCCCAGGTCACTACCTTCGATTCGTCCATCGCCTTGAAGAACATTAATTTCACAAGTATCATTTGATCGATTTACGATATGTGATGTTACTCCGTACTATTAGGGCCGAACTTTAACATTATCAAAAACGATATCTTTCCTTAAGAAAAATGAAAAAATCCCCATGCTACAGAGGTAATCTCGCATGGATCATGTACTCCTTTATCTCCGAACGATGAATTCCTTTCCAAGTAGGTCTGGGATTAGTGGTATTTAGACACGAACATCACTTAACTAAAAATATGGTAAAGTACTTGTTCGCCTTTGGAAACAGTCCTTTATCACCATTTAATGGATCACCTACCCGTTAAGAGCATAATGAATTTATTGAATGCTAGTCAAGCGGCCTTTTATTGAAAAAACTGGGCCATCATTCAGAAGAAACCTAGGCCTATGTCTTCTTCTACTATACTATGGTCATTGGGCTTTAATCAAAGCTTGGCCTGTAATTTTCTCAATTTTTTAAAAAAAAAAAAAGGAAAAGTTGTTGATCTAAGCTAACTAAACAAAGGCAAATCTTATTTACTTTTGAAGAGTTTTGCAAGATGGCCAATTCCATCCCAATGATAGCTTTTCCTATCCACAAGGTACCGTGTTTTGCACTCTCAAAATTGACACGGTTAGTTAAACTGTTACAAAATTTTCAGCTCAAGAATTATTATCGATGCAACATTTCTGGTGAGAAGCATCTTTTGAGTGATGTTTTTTATGGGTTAATACTGTCAAATATCCCAAATATGTCCTCTGCGATACCAATACTTTTTTTTTTTATTTCAATGTGACAAAACTACCCTTAGCTACTACTAGTAACCTCAGAATTTGTCCACTATGATACCAATACTCTAACCTTATAACCAGTGTGATAGAAACATTGGGGTATTAGTGTTATAGTGGGTGTAGTTTAAATTTTTCTATGACACAAAAACAATTTATAATATTGATGTCACATTTAGGTTTGATCAATTTTAGGGTGCATAAGTTCCAAACTTGAAACCCAAAGCCTATCATGTTAAAACTGTTCCTAGTTTTTTGGAATTTGGGACTTATCATGTTTTTTTTTTTTCTTTTTGCCTAGTTCTAGGGTCTACCTAGGAATTGATTTTTATTTTTACTTCATTTTTAAAAAAGGGACGAGACAAATAGCGATTGTAGCAAAATAGTATAAGCAACAAAACAACTCAAAATAATATATTGATACAAAACAAATAAAAATTATCTTCTTCTAATTGCTGATTCCTGGCAGCACCTAGAACCTACAACTTAATCTCATCTTAACTTTTCCAAATTTTGGAATTGGGAATCAGACTTATTCCCATGACAGTAGAATCGAACTAGTTGCATAGCCTTAATCATAGTGAATATAGCTTAGGGATTTCGATAGTATTTTCCCTTTCTAACCAAAAAAAAAATAAAATCATCTGCAATGCTTATGATGAGCTCTATAAACTCATCTTCTAATAGCGTGAATTTGGACAAAAAGATCATGAGAATCCAAAAGATAATGAACTGGGGCATTAACAAGTGGATGTACATGAACAAAGAAGCAAGGATAAAAAATTACCATCAAATCACTTATTCCTTCATGGGGTCTGCTAATTGGCAAACATAATATATATATATATATATATATATATATATATATATAGACATGCACACGAGCAATATTTTTAGCACGGTTGATTGAAAAGATAAGAAAGAAGAAAGAAAAGAAGAGGAACAAACCTACCCACCTCCTAAATCTTTACTTTAACTGGTTTTTTGGACTTCCAGATTTGTCTCCTCCTCCATAATCGCCAAACAGAATTTTGTCATGATGCAACAACACCAGTTGGACCATCTAATATCCCCCTTGATCTCTGCTAATTTGGGATTCTTGATTCACTCTCGACCTCTAAAAAGCACATGACAATCAGACAAAATGGAGCATGGGCAGCAATTATGTTGGACCAATCAACCGGCCAAATCAATGATTTGAGTCGAAGATAAGGTTGAGCGAGAGCATAGCTCCAATCCAAGCCTCAAAGTTTAAGAGAGATCTTGAATCCCTGTCCTCCTTTATTTTTTTGAACCCCATCACCTGTTCTCTGGTGTGCCAGTGACTTAAAAAATTTTCAATGCAGAGTAAATGACAACAGTGCTGGTTTTAGAAAATCTAGGAAACGGACTTTCACAGCTACTCCCGCTATTAAATTCAATTCGGAATCCCTTGATAGTTCTAGTAAACTGTGAGTCAAACTTCACACGCTCCTCCAAGTCAGAAAAACAGATTCCCTCCGTTCATACCCTCCTCATTGTCTTCTCTCTCTGTGTGGAAAGACATATCTTCCTCCTAAAAGAAAAAGAAGTAATTGTTTTCAGATTCAGACCATCTTGCACTCATTCTCTCCCCATATTCTAAAAGGCAGACGAAAACAAAATAATAAAGAGGCCACCATGTTCAGGCATGAAAATAATTCTTTTATCTTTCCAATTTCTCTCTCTCCCCGCTATTGCAACCCCATTGCAAACCTAGGCAAGGGGAGCCCTTAAAGAAAAGAAAAAGGGGGAAATAGAAAAAAAAAAAGAGATGCTTCCTCATCTCTCTCTGCACATCTACAGAGGCAGGTTGGGGGCTGCTGCTTGTGAGGCTGAGAAAAAGTAAAGTGAAATCCCAAGCTCCCCAGCACAAGCACCCAAAATTCAGAGCCTTTTCCGAGCGAGAAAAGAAAAGCTGCAACAGGAAAGCTAAAGAATCAAAGCTTCAAGCACAACCCTTCGGTCTTTCCCCAGATTCAACCAAAACCCATTTCTCCAAAACCCTCAAATTCACTTCCAAGGAAGCAACCAAGCCATGATTTGATCCATCAAAACCCCGCCTGAAAGATGGGTTTTTTCGGAAAGCCCCCGCCTTTACGCTTCCTCTTCCTCACTGTCTCTGCATTGCTGTTCCTCGCTCAAGTCCCGCTTGCCAAATCTGCCGCGGACTACACTACTCTGGTTTACAAAGGGTGTGCGAAGCAAGCCTTCGTGGATCCGACAGGGGTCTACTCGCAGTCCCTCTCGGCCCTGTTCGGATCTCTGGTGTCCCAGTCCACCAAATCCAAGTTCTTCAAGACCACTTCCGGGACGGGCCAGACCAGCATCACTGGGCTCTTCCAGTGCCGAGGCGATCTGAGCAACACCGACTGCTACAACTGCGTCAGCAGGCTCCCCATTTTGACCGACAAGCTCTGTAGACGGACCATCGCCGCGAGGGTTCAGCTGTCGGGATGCTACATGCTCTACGAGGTCTCTGGGTTCACTCAGGTCTCGGGATTGGCGTTGCTGTTCAAGACCTGCGGGGCCAGCAACGGCGCAGGTAAGGGCTTGTCGATTTTCGTTACCACAAAAGGCACAATCTTGATGCGTTTCCATGGAAAATGGAACAGGGCATGTCTTGAAATGTGATGTTTTTACGATGCTGCGATTGTTCTGTTGTAATCTAGTGTGAAAGCGCTGCGCTGTGTAACGTTAATGTAGGAAATGTCAAGCTATTTCGAGTTATTATGTTCTGGTGAACGGCTCGAACTGATATGAATTCATGACCCGAATTTGATATGCGAATGTAAATGCAGGGACGGGGTTCCAGGAGAGGAGGGACACGGCTCTCTCGATGCTGGAGAACGGCGTGGTGTCGGGCCACGGGTTCTACACGGCGAGCTACCAGGCGGTGTATGTGTTGGGCCAGTGTGAGGGTGATGTTGGGGACTCCGACTGCGGGGATTGTGTGAAGAGTGCTGTCCAGAAGGCTCAGGTGGAGTGTGGCAGCTCCATCTCTGGGCAGATTTACTTGCACAAGTGCTTCATGAGCTATAATTACTACCCAAATGGGGTTCCCACGAGGTCGTCCTCAGCGTCGTCGTCTTCGTCTTCATCTTCTTCGTCAGGTAATGCGGGAGAGAATGAGTTAGAACGTGTATACTAAATCAACGGATTCAGCCGTGGCTAAAGTGAATCTTTTGCAGTATAATGTGGGAATAGAAAAACAGGACAAGTTGTGTGTTTTTCTTGGAATTTTTTGCATATCAAATTTGTTATTGTTGTGTAAAGTTCAGGGCTTTTTGTTATCCCCCAAGATTGTGTTGTGAGCTTTCTGTATTTTTTTTTAACATGCTTGTTTGAGGATTAGTGCTAAAGTTTTAAGTAAACGGTGGTAGGGCCAGGGCCAAACACTGGGAAGACAGTGGCTATTATATTAGGAGGGGCTGCTGGGGTTGGTTTTCTGGTCATTTGCTTGCTGTTTGCCAGGAGTTTGCTGAAGAAACATGATGGTATGTTTAACAAAAGCTAACATAAGTTGGCTACACACACACTCTCTCTCTCTAATCATTTTTCAGTGACTTTTCTTTGTTTATGTCACATCACAAATGTGTTTTCTTTTTCCTTCTGCAGATTTTTAGTGGCAGTGATCTAGGGTTGAAGAAAAGGCAAAAGAAAAATTTTGAGGCCAATTCTTTGTTTTATGGTTCTTGATTTTCATGGAGAGAGGATGGACTATTTTTTTTGGGAGGTGGGGCGGTGGAGATGTTATAGAAGGGAGGGAGTCAAATGGCGTTGGCAGGTGAACATGAGGAGAAGAACATGTGCTTACCGTTTGGTAAAAGACTGAATGAGAGCGTTGAAGAGAATGAGCGTTTGGAATTATTACTAAATTTTTTCACAAAGGTGAAAAAACAAAACACACAAGAAGACTCTACATGATGTAGGATCAGGACTGAATGTTTGTCAATTGCCATTGATGGATGCTGTGGAGAAATGGGTGTCTGCCCTTTGTTGTATTTAAATCAATAGAGGCCATATGTCTCCATTGGAATTCATCTCTCTCTCTCTCTCTCTCTCTCTCTCTCTCTCTCTCTATACAAGACACTGCTTACGTGCAAATTTGTTCTGCTTGTATTGTGGCTGGAAATGAGTTTTGGGACATCAGAATATGGAATTTTGCAGCTGGCATTTCTTAGCCTTAAATGCAAGTCACGTGAATTTGTTGTTGGCACTAAGTTACACACGGATCGGATCTGGCCCCCGGACCAGTCGGACAGGAAATTTCCCCTCTTTTGTAAATTCGTCATTGGCAAAGCACACATCATATGATGACTGTTTTCAATCTTATCACGGTTCCTGGTTGGTGATACATTGTTCTATCAGGTGAATGTTCTATCAGGTGAAATCCTGCTTCCATACTTGATGTTTTTGCCCATCTCATTCATCCTTGTTTAATTGGCCAATTTGTAGGGTATCTTGTGATATAAGAAGGGGATTCTCTTAATTTAGGGTAAGATGAAGTTTAAATGTCTTGGTGGACCGGATTAAATTAACAACCTGAAATCCTAGTTTGCAAATGATTAGTCACTCTTCCTCCTTCAACAAAATGTTGATGTCAAGTCAGAATCAACTGCCTCCGGGCTAAAATCGCGTTAGCATTGGTGAGACCTGCTGCTCATAGCCACACCACAAACGTCAGTATCTTATCATACACATTCGCATAGTCGGAGGTGGAAGAACGTTTGATTCCGTGGTTTCATGATCAAACAAACGGTTGAAGCAGATGGATCCAATCCCTCAATCTGGGGTTCAGGAAGAAACTTTCGCGGTGAAGGTCGATGAAGACAGTCGGTAGCGGTAGCAAACTGGCAATGGTGTAAGAAGAGAGGGGAGGAATGCCTTATTAGTCATCAAAGCTGAGTTAAATTGGTGTATGTACATGCCATTTTAGCCTGTTCACCTATAGAGAATTCCCAATCCAATGGTGTGTTTCAAATGCACAGAGCCAAATTGCTTGGTTTTGACTCTCTAGAAAAAAGGGTTTCGCTTTGCTTTGACCTCTCTCCTTTGTTCGGCGATTCTTTCTGTGTGTCTCCTGCTTTATTGGTATGCGCAATGCCAGCGAAGAAATTGAGAATAGCAGCAAAAGGGTGTTCTTTTGCACGTAGTTTCAAGAGATCCATTTCAATACCGTAAACAAGAAAATTCCGGAATTCCCATGGCATTATTAATTAAATTTTTCGCCAATTAGCCATTCTCGATGGGTCTGTTTGGAATTGATCTGTTTCAATTTCTTTTCCTCTTGTATCATTGCTTTAGCATTTAATTTCGATTTACATTATGGTAGACACCTCGAATTAATGAAAATATATAAACTGTAACTTTTTAACTTCAATGAAACGTACCGACCAAAAAAAAAAAAGAACTTCAGTGAAACGTGCTTTTAAATTTTTCAAAAGGTCGAGCAGCAAGCATTTGTCACTAGTCAAAAAAAAGCTAGTTAATGACTTTTTACGAGAAAAAGCGTACCTTGCTTGATTCTTTGGACAGACAAATAAAAATCGACATAAAAAAAGGACAGATTCATGTCAAACGACGAATCGAAAGCCAAATTGAAGAAAGCAACTTGGATTTATTGGATGTGTAAAACCCAAGTAAAAAAAAAAAAGTGATAAAAAGCGAGGCGCGTCTCCCCACATGGCTTGTCTCTCCATTTGTCCTTTAGCCTTTGCCACCAATAAGATCCTAACCAGCAGTTCTTTTTCCTTATTTTTATATTTATTTATTTATTTATTTCACCATGCTCTGTTTTAGAATCTCGAAGAGATTGTTTTCGAAGACAAGGACAGGTAATTCCTAGGCAACATAGATTTACTTGTAATACTTTTACATATAAATATATATATTAATTATTAATCGACGATTGTTTGTTAAGCTCATTGATCTTACATTGCATCAACATGGACAAATAATGTATTCGTGTTTATAATAACCTAGTTGTTCTTGGAGATTGAAATATCTCGGAGATTACGCAAGTTTTTCTTTTTTTGGTTTTTGCAACTTTTACTAGAGGACACGATTGATTTGGATGGATTTGCTCTACCTCTACTAGCGGTCAAAATGTATCACTGAGAATAATTCATTGGAAGAACATATGTATTTATTCCTTCCAAATGCTTAATATGTGTACAAAGTTTGAAGGCTAGGAATTCTCATAGTTTGTCATTTAAAAGTTTTTTCTTCTAGACAACTTTCGAGTGACTATAAACTTTATTTGGTTCATGGTGAATTGGATCGAGATAATGAAATCTAATTATTCACTCCGCAATTCTCATTTGGATTGGGAATAGATCTATTAATGTTGTTGAAACTTGATCTTAAGCACCAAAATCGCATTACATACTTTTACATTTACTTGCGCCCCTGCATTCTTTTGCTTTAAAAATTTATGACCATTTAATTTAAGAGGGGAGATTTCCATTTCGAGGATTCGAATACTAGAACGGGTAAAATCTTCAATTATCTTATTATCAAAATAATTTGGGTTAGATTAATCTTTACATACAAACGTAAATCATTATGCAATACTTTTCATGTTATTAAACATAATATTTTGATTCACCTAATAAAGTTTGCACGCCCAACATACGAGTCTCTTCTTTTATTTTTTTTAAATGACAATACATCTCACTTAATGATTGGTTTAGATGAATGCGAAGAAGAATCGTTTATGAATACTAAAAGTTATGAACTTACGTAGTACCAAAAATTCTTATGTAACCATCCTTACTCTACCCTTTACTTTGAAATCTAAATTTTTACCTCAAGTCCTTAAACCATGACGAGATTTCAATTCGGCCAAGAGAATAGATAGAACATCGCTGGATCTCTTATCAATTAAACGGTAAATTCTTTATCTGTTTTTCCATGTGGGCTCCACATGCGGATATTACGTAATTATTAAGCACGATTGCATCGGGTCCATATATTCATAATTCTTGGAAGAGCTTAGTCTCGTCACCTAAAAAGCAAGGACGAAAGGCCCACCGGAAGGTCAAGATGAGCCCGACTTCGGAACGGCAGTCGGCTTCCCTGTCGTTCTGGCTGCCACACGTTGTTGAAGTACGACAATCTCATTCTCTGCGTCTGCTGGAAGATTCTCACGTCCCCACATGTATGTAAAATTCTGAGTGATTCGTGTGATAGGGATGTGTCCGTCGGTCGATCGTTGTTTAATGCCAGCGATCCTACGTCTAAGTCCATCGACGGTACATGCCAACGCACGTTCGATGCTATGTTTGCCCTCACATCTCCTCTTTGTCAAGTTCAAACCATTACTGTTCGTCTAAAAGTATAGTCACACGTTCGAGACGCAACCCAGCGCCTTGAGAAATGCAAACGTTTATCTTCTGTAAGCATGTTAAAGCCGCACCTAGGACCAATTTTTTTTTTTTTTAATTGCTACACACTTATAAAATGGCCTAATCCTTCACACTTCACAAGCCGTAATCACATTCTTATGCTCGTTCATGCCACAATCATTCTCTCACTCGGCTCTTAGATGCAAGCAAGAGGGGAGTGAGGCTTCAATGAAGATAGACTTCAATGGAGACAGTATTGTCCAACGACCTCTTTACGCATGCATCTTCCCTTTCCTTTCAATGTATATATAAACATCCCTTATGTCTTCCCCATAATCCTTCACATTTCATAAGCTATAATTGCGTTCTTACGCTCGCTCATGCGTCGATCACTCTTGCTCGACTCCTAAGACGCAAACAAGAGGGGAGTGAGACTTCAATGAAGATAGCGTGGTCCAACTGTTGGTTGTGAAAACACAATCCTACAATCTCCATAACTAGAACAAAAACATATAATCAAATAGAATAATTAACGTACCTATTTTGAAATCCATCATTCTTGATGCAAAAAAGTGATAATCCAAGTATAGGTGCTTCTCCTCTATTGCCCTATGTATCATTGGTTCAATAAGATGGGCTCTCACTCTTAAATGCTCATTTACGAAGATAATTATGTGTGTTGAGGTTAGAGTAAATATTTGAACACTATTGATATAGTTTCCAATTGAAACCTCATTATAGGTTAGGCTCAACTCGGCCCATACTAACCAGTTCTATATTAAGCTAATTAAAAATATTTCTATCTTACCTTAAAATAATCTTGTAAAACGATAAATTATAATATCAATAATGTGACTCGCATTAGGAAAACTCTCACACCAACCACCTCCATGGATATAGCATTGTTCAACACCCTAACACATCTTCCCTTTCCTTTCAATATATACACACATCTCTTCCATCTTCCTCCACCACCTGTCTTCTCAATTGCCTATGCACTATGCAGTGTGGCACACTTCGCATCAGCTTTTATGCCTTCAATAGGGCATAGAAACAATGGCATGACAACGAATTTAGATTGACTATCTTGTGAGTTCTACCGTTTCTTTTCTGAATGTCATTTTTTTAGACTAGCCGAGTGGCAACTATACATATAATAGTTTGAGCTGGACCAAGAGGCACTCAATCAAATCGTCAACGAAATAAAGCAGCACCGGGTCCTCTTGCTTCGTTCAGTGAATGATGCAAAGGCCTTTGTTTTATTGTTGCGCAAGAATTTTCAAGAATGACACAATTTGGACCGGATAGAGAGGGTGTGAGGTGTGGCCGCCGCAAAGGAGGAATTCTATGATCTGCCAGTTAGGACAAGCAGGCTTCGTGCAAGCAAATTTAGCTTTCCATTTTGCTGCTTAGTTTTTTTTTTTAGCTTAGCTGTTTAATTTTCTTTTAAATAAAAGAAACATTCACACGTGCCTTAAATTTTTATCATACTTGCTTTACAAAGTGCAAATTGATTGGATACACGTGGCAATGCAACTTTAAAGATGAAGAGTGAAAAAAAAAGGGCGGTCATGAAAGCACTTTAGGACTTATTTGGTATTCATCTTACTTTTCTATTTTTTTTATTCTCCTAAAAATTAAAAAGAAATCCATTTGGTTCTAATTTTTCTATTCCCCAAATAGAATACTAGTTAGGGAATAAATTTGGAATGGAAATATTAAGTTAAAAAAAAATCTACTTCTTTATTCCCGAAAATAGAAATTGTAAAAACTATTTCTAAACAGATATTATTTTCGAAAATATGAATGTTGCCAAACACACAAGTAGTTCACTATTATCGATACTTGGAACCAAACCGAACCAAGATAGCTTTTCCTCGTCTAGAGGAAAACATGATCCCATGGACAATTCAAAAGTTTATTGTAGAGTCAAACTAATGTTAAACGTGTTTTCTTTGAAAATAATAGAGATTGTAGGTATGCCCATCAAATTGGATCATTGACCCATTTCTTAATCCATATTGATGTTAAATGAGTTAGTTATATTAAGTAAATTGGTCATAAATAGATTTAAACATAATATGGTTGTTAAATAGATAATAAACGAGTTTATAACTTACTTAGTGACTCTTTCCTCATTCTTTCTCATTCTCATTCGCTTTTGCGCTTGCTTATGAGTTAAATATGTAAGTGTTTTAACAATACGTGTCGAGTTGCGTATGAATCATTAAATTTGCATTGCATTGAATTTGGTCAAAATGGATTAAATAAATCTATTTAAATCGAACCATTTTCAACCAAACCAGACCCATATCCACCCGTTGACAAATCTAATTGGGATCCATCTGAACCAAAATGAGATTCTAAGATAGAATGTCTAAATCCAAAGGCTGCTGCCGCCATTTTATCTTTATTTTGCACTGGTTAAAAGCATTAGTTTTTAAGCCTTCTTCTATCTCTTTGCGTTCGCTCTCCCTCCATATGAGAACTTCCTGGGAGTTGGAACAAACCGAACATGAACGACTCATTCGACGTCGACAGATCGACGTTGTCGGTACCGCGGAACACTGACCCCCGCACCATCCACGCTCGAGCTCTGAAATCATCGTCTCACCAAGATCGCTTCCTCTGCAACCAGCTCATCTCCCTGTACTCAAGATCCAATCTTTTGCCTTATGCCCGTCGCGTCTTCGATCAGATCCCGTCCCCGAACGTCGTGTCATGGACGTCCCTCATCTCCGCACACGCCGACTCGCTCCTTTCTCTGCGACACTTCGTGTCCATGCTTCGCCGCTCGGCTCTGCCCAACCAACGCACCGTCGCTTCCCTCCTCAGGACCTGCACGACCCTTTTGTGCGTACCCTTTGGTCTCTGTCTTCATTCCTTGTCCCTGAAGCTTGGTTTCGCCAACGAGCCGTTTTCTGGGTCTGCCCTCATTAGTTTCTACACTAAATGTCGGTTGGCGGGTAGCGCGCTCAAGGTGTTCGACGAAATTCCTGAGAGAGACGAGGTTTGTTACTCTGCCGTCGTTGTTGGTTTGGCGCAAAGTTCCCGACCTATTGACGCGTTGTCAGTGTTTGCTGATATGAAAAGTTGTGATATAGGGTCGACAGTGCACAGTGTTTCGGGGGCCCTGCGCGCTGCTTCGGAGTTGGCTGCATTGGAGCAGTGTGCCATCATCCATGCTCATGCAGTAGTCACTGGGCTTGACAATAATGTGGTTGTAGCGAGCGCTTTGATTGATGGTTATGGGAAGGCCGGACTTATTTCAGACGCGAGATGCGTGTTTGATGAGAACGTGGCAGTGATGAATGACATTGGATGGAATGCAATGATGTCTAGCTATGCCCAACAAGGTGATGTGGAGTCGGCAGTTGGGCTTTTCCATGAGATGGAGGCTTGGGGACTTGTTCCTGATGAGTATAGCTTCCTTGCTATCCTGACAGCATGTTGCAATGCTGGTTTAGTGGTGGAGACTGAAATTTGGCTAACCCGGATGAGACTGGGGTATGCACTAGAACCGAGATTAGAACATTATACTTGTCTAGTTAGTGCTATGGGAAATGCTGGGAAATTGGAGGAAGCCAAGAGGCTTGCAATGACCATGCCATTTGAGCCTGATGCTGCAGTATGGCGGTCGTTACTAATTGCTTGTGGACACCACAGTGATGCCAACATGGCTCGCTCAGTGGCAGAGCAGTTACTGGAGCTTGACCCAAATGACGACTCAGCTTATGTGATTGTTGCAAATATATTGTCAACTTCAGGACGATGGAATGAGATTGCTGAAGTTCGGAAAAGGATGAAGGATAGGAGGGTGAAAAAGGAAGGCGGTATGAGCTGGATTGAAGTGAGGGGTGAAGTCCATGTCTTCATGTCAGGAGATAGAAAACATGAGAGGACAAAAGAGGTCTACTCGAAGCTGATGGAATTGATGGAGAAGATCGAGAATTTAGGGTATGTGCCAGTGTGGAGGGTAATCTCACATGAGTTAGGAGAGAAGGAGAAGAAGGAAGCACTTTGGTATCATAGTGAGAAACTGGCGGTGGCTTTTGGGCTGTTGGATGGTGTTTCACCACCGCATAAGGCATTGAGGATCGTGAAGAATCTGAGAATCTGTAAGGATTGTCATGAAGTTTTTAAGTACATAAGCAGAGCTGAGGAGAGGGAGATCATTGTCAGGGATGTGAATAGATACCACCGATTTCTAAATGGCATCTGTACTTGCAGAGATATTTGGTAATTTGAGGTAAGTGTCTGTGATTCATTGAGGAGGAACCAATTCAGAATTTTTCTGAAGGAAACACATCCTTTGAAATGAATTATGTTGGTGCTGTGTAATTGCTAATCAATTTTTCCTATATAAATAGTGATGATAAATATGCCTTCTGTCTTCTCAAGAGAATCCTTAGAGATCAAAAATTGCCAAACACACAGAAAATACAAACAAAGTTCATCAAAGCATTTAATCTTAGGTTGCTCTATAATAGAGCAACCAAGCTTCTGACTTTTTCATGATAGATGATTGCATATCCACTAGGATCACAGCAAAACCAATTACTTCTACTTCATGCATCTGCCTTACAGAAGAAAACAGGATGTAGTACTGATTGCATAAAATTTTAAGACAAATTTGAAGCGATGGTTATGATTTTTAGATAAAAAGTGAATTTGTTTCCTTCAGTCTGGAAACAAGCCCACTCGACTCATAGAGGTGATTATATCAAATTGCACAAGGACTAGTTCTGGTCAATTTATACACAGATCAAAGTCACAAAAGAAAGGGCAGGATGTCGATGGCACAGAGATACACCTCTGTCCAGACTTCACTCGACTTTCAGCTCTCTGAAGCACCTCACATCCACTACAATACAAATTAACTGAGATGCCATGTCATTTGAAGCCGAAAATTTGAGTAATGCATTTATTGAAGCCACATTAAAATGATCATAGCCACCAGCCAATGTTGTACACTGAAATCTTCCAGCAAGAACATTGAGTAGGAAAGGCAGAATAAAAGGTGGGAGCAATGGGCAAAGAAGCAAACAAGGGATCGCTGTGCAAATTGTACAAGGGATCATTCGAAGTAGATATCTTTTGTTGCTTCTTCCGTGCCAAGGTTGTCAATCTTTTTCCACGTTCCCAAACTTTGACTTAATTTTCGCTTTATGTCCGCTTTCCCTCAGCTAGACTTACTCTCATAGCGCGCCCCTCCAGCTCCTGGTAACAGCTCAAAAGAGGGGAAGAAAATAAGAAAGAAGATGAATCATGAAGCAATTAACAAAAATGGTCAGAAACGAAAGCACGTTATATCTTATTCTCGAAAGAAACAGTGCGTATAGCAAAGTATTACCACTCCGTTAAGAGATTCAATAGCAGTTTCCATCTCTGCTTCTGTCGAGTAGGACACGAAACCATAACCGCGTGACCTCCCCGTCTCGCCATCGTACAGCACTCTCGCTCCAACTACATTGCCATATTCTTGAAAAGCTTTTGCCAAACTTTCGGAAGTCACAGACCAGGACAAGTTTCCGACGAAAAGCTTGTGATCAGTTTCGGGGTATAAGGGCTCTTTCGGTTTAGGTTTGTCTGAGAAGTTCACCCTCAGTGTTCGTCCCATGTATTCCTGAAACGTGGAGATCAGGTTAGTCTTGGAATTCAGTTCCCGAACTGGAAGGACCTCATCATACGATTCTAAACAGGAAAAGGAAGGACATTACTTAGCATGATGAAATATTACAGAAAACCAATGTTATCTTATCTATCGTATTCGTCTTCCAGAGCTGCGCATACTTGCAAATAGACAAAGATAAGCCAACTCACACTTCCAGCAAGGTTTTCGATAACTGCATTACAATCTTCAATGCTGCTCATTGTCACAAAAGCGAAGCCTCTGCTTCTTCCAGTGTCTCTGTCATAAAGAACCTACAGAGATCATTCAGGAAAGTGAAGAGTTAAGAAGAACCACAATCAAATTGACTTTATGGCAAATTGACCGCAAAAGAAACTTCAAGCACTCTTCACAAATCATGAGGTACATGTGATGTATTTCTTTTGAGTGGCTAAAGTTTCGACATTAGTTCATTCTGGAAAAGTAAAATGCAATTAACAAAGAGAAAATTGAAAGAGCCACTCTACTTTGCAAACTGATGAAGTTTTTCAAAACTAGGGGGAGATCCCTGGTGCGCTGAACAGTATAAGTTAATCACTACTGATTGTCCGTATCCTAGCGAAGGAATATCCCATCAGAGCAAGCATTGACGATCTCACTTCTTATGGTACTCAATGAAATTTGTAGGGGTAGATCTTTGATACAAGCTGGTAATTGAACAGATGACTAGCTAAACAACACGACCCGACTGTACAAATGTGTTTGGCAATGAGATGACAAGAATCCTGAGCATGGCTAAGGGTTTGCCAGATATTAAACCACGTCTGGAAAAGCAAAAGAGAGAGTGACAGTGACTTGGCATGCAAGGTGAACGCCAGAAAATTTTTGGTACTTTGGCTAGACTCAGAGTCAGAAAGCATCACGTTCATTAATCGGGTACATCTGTATCGTGTTCAGCAAAAAGAAAGAAGTGTGCCTTTGTATCGCAAACCATCACAGACCATACAGACTTCACAATCCATCATCCAGCCTATCCTGGAGATTCATCCACGTCCTCTTGATAATGCTGCACCATGTACAAGCGCAAACCAAGTTCTTCACCATACCGCGTTTCTGATAATCTATACTTAGCTAGGTTTTCCCTTTCTTTCCCCTTTTTCAATAACACCTTTTGCTTTGTCTAGTCTTTCTACCAAAACCAAGTTCCATTTTTCGATATTGTAATGGAAAGCATCGGCATCAGAAACTTTAACAGAGGAAATGCAGCAAAAGTCATCAAAATGCAGGTCACGCTCGGTGCTGTTCTAATTAATCATTAAGATCAGCGATCAGAGCACAACCAGGATCAGAAAATCACACAGTCACGCACCTCGACAAGCTCTGGGCTTCCATAGTCCTGAATTATGCCGGCCAACTGTGCACTGTCCACATTGTAAGGCAAATTCCCAAAGTAGAGCTTGGTATTCACAGTCAAACCCTCAGCTCCCTCTCCCTCTGCCTCTCCCTCTCCCTCTCCCTCTCCCTCTCCCTCCTTCTCCTCCTGCTCCTCCTCCTCCTCCTTCTTTTCCTCTTCCTTTTCCACTTCCACAGCAGCGGGGGCGGCCGCCTCCTCTTGGGCCACGGCAGCCGATATCCTCAGGCCAGCGCGGCGTCTGAGCGGGGTGATGCGAACCGACAGAGCTTCCCCCAAGTGGGGAAGGCTTGATGATGATGGCGAGAGGAGCCTCAGCTGTTGGGGCGGGCAGGAGGAGGGAGAGTTGGCGGAGCGGAGGCAGCACTTGAGGGTGTTGATGGAGGAGGAGGAGGAGAAGGCGGAGCTTACGGCGGCTGCGGCGGCCATGGAGCCTGCGACGGTGGTGGTGATGGTGGTGGTTTTTTCAGTTAAGGGACAGACAGAGAGAGAGGAAAAGAGAGTTGAAGCAGAAGCAGGACAACTTGTGGAGGGAGAGAGAGAGGGTAAAGCTAAGGCAAAGAGCTGACGTGGCAGATTCTAGCCAACAAAATCAGCAGATATCCATTGGAGATGAACTCGGATAAGGTAAAGCGAGTAATTTTCCCTATTTAATGACCAAAAAGTCCAATTCGTGCGGCTTTTGTTCCTTCCCAGCTGCGGAATAAATTCGATTCCATCAAAAAGCCTTCCAATATCCAACTTGGGCGTGCTTGAGTTTAGATAGGAATGCATTTTCACTTCCCTAAGTCAATCTCAAAAATCATGCGAGTCTTAAGAGTAGCCCTTTCTAATTTAACTCCCTGAGATTTGTTGAGACGTCCGTACATCAGTTTACCGATGAAAAAAGAACATATTCTCCACATTTGAAAGTATCGTCTCATCACTTGAGAAAGGATCGTGGAAAATTTAGATAAATGAAAGATTTTGGGTGACCTAGACCTATCCACACAATTTTTATTTATATTTTTGGTCTGGCCATCCACACAATCATGAGCCTTCGGAATGGCCCGTTCTGATCTAAACCAGAGACCAGCGAGCCATGACAAGCAAGGGCTGAGTTTATGAATGGTGACTGACGGCATATGGTGAGCGACAACAAGTGGGCGGTCGATTATTAACAAGAGCAAGCGATGAGAAGATTTTTTTTTTCTTATTTCTATTCCAGAAATAAAGAAGTAAAAATTTTACATCCCACTTCTATTTCAAAGCCATTTATGGACTAAAAAATTTATTTTAGAAATAGCAAAATGTAATTACATTACTAAACAAATTTTTGTTCCAAACTTATTTTCGAGAACGGAAAAATAGTTCTGGTGAAAAATAGAATGATATTTATGAGCACCCTAAACAAGAGATGAAAAGAGGTTTTTAATGGGTACGCGCAAAGCACACTAGGGATGATCGGCTTCAAGGTGGAATTGGGAACGGAGGATTGGACTGTTTGGTCTTAGGACCGAGAACTGGGCTAGATGGTTTGGTCCGGTTTGATCCAATGGAACTAGCCACTTTTTTTGCCCCACTATATGGTGGCCGTGCACAACAAAAAAGAGTGACAAATCTTAATATATTGACAAATGCAATAATGAGTGAAGAGTTATTGTGTTGTAATTTATAGTAACATTAAATAAGATAGTATTTTGTTCACATTTTACTATTTTTTTTTGAAGAAATAATAATAATAAAAAAAGTATTTGTAGTCGGTGGTCCGATTCCCTCTTGGAAGCGAGAATCGGATTGCTCAAACATCGGTTCTAATTTTATGAATCGGAAATTAGACTAATGCTCCCAAGAACGGGACCCAACTAGTTGGTTTGGTTTGATCTAGGCACTTTTTGATTTGGGCGGTCCATTTTGCACACTGTTAGAGTGCATAGCCGCTATTCCCATTTGGCTTTAAAACATTGAATTTTGCTCGCAGGATGTTGAGGCTCCGAAACATTGAAAGAGCCTATATGAGCAGGGTTCGAGCCCAAAATGGATCTCAATTGCTAGATATATGGGTCTTCAACTTTTATATCACCGAATTAGGTAATCGAATTGGCCTAAGTCGACACGATTTTCCAAGTGAGGCTTGACTTGAGCTAGACATGCGAGGCTCAATATGCATTTCACAAACTTACTCGAGGTCGGTGAGCTCGAGGCTAATAAAAAAAATAAAAAAAAAATTTAAAAATTCCAATTTTTAAAATATAAAAAATAAAAAGAAAGATGGAAAAGTTGACATGGACGTGAGATAAGAGAAAATGGGTGAGTAATATATTTTCTTTATATTAAGAAGTGAAAAACATAATATTCCTATCATCTTGAGTATAAGTTTTGGTGGCGTGATCTTTTTTATAGTTATTCATCGTTCAATATAATTATTACCTTTTACCAAAAAAAAAAAAAAGAAGAAGTGAAAAACATTTTTCACTTATCCCCCAGATCAGTTTATTTTTCATAAAATAAATTCGAAAAATTCGAAAAATATTTTCCCGGAAATTGACGGCCTCCTCGACCCAAATGGAACTCGACTCAGCAATCCGGTCGAGCTCGAGTCCACTCAGCTCGACTCGCTCGTCGCTTGCCTTCTTTTACCGCGCGGTAAAACCGAACGCCATTGCTCTCTTCTTCTCCCTTTAGCCAGCTCGTGCGCTCGGGACTGGAGAGGGTTTAAGCCTCCTCGCGCTCCATTGCTAGGGTTTTAAGAGCACCGTCGCCGTACTTGTCGCGGCAACCGAGATGTGGCGCGGGGCTCGACCGGTCGTCGGCGCGTTTCGCGCCCGGAGGTTGAGCACCGCGACGACGACGACGACGACGACCACGCGCCGCCGCATCGACGACGAGGGCGACTGGTTCTACTCTTCCGAGTGGTGGGGCTCCACCTCGCCCGGCGGCGGCGACGGCCACACCGTCCTCCGCGAGACTTCCGACCGCGGCAACGGCGTCGTCTCCGTCGTCGCCTTCCCTTCTTCTCGACCCGTTAGTCCCTCTCTCTCTGTGTGTGTGTGTGTGTGTGTGTGTGTGAGAATTGGAGTTTCTTACAATTTGCGAATTCATTGCCTTCCGCCAATCCGTGGGTAGAAAGAGAGAATGCTCCAGAAGAAAGGAGTCGTAGTTAGTTCTGTTGCCGGTGTTTTCTTTTGTTGAATTTGCTTTGAACAATCATTGAGGACGAGTTGATCGACTTTATTCAGATTCCGCAAGTTTTGTGCATAGCGTGGTGTTTGTTGTCCATGTTCTCAATCAAGGTCCAAGCTGAAATTTCTCAGCTTGAACCGTGCAGGCTTACTCTAGTTTTAGGTCTTTATTATTGCAAGAATCTTTCACTTTTTCCGATACCTGAAAAAAGAGGTAATTCGTTCTTAGATGTTTCGTATGCTTCACAACGTTTCTCAGTTTGGAGGAGGAGATTATGGAGGGGCCCTGCTACACCATATATGCTACACCATATATTCATAAATTAGTGACCTGAGTGAAATCCCATTTTCTTTTTGGCTAAAGATGTCTCTTTCAGTCTAATTCAGTAGGTTTATGGGACACCCAACAGCTTGTTGTTGTTTAGTGGCCTCCTGATCGACTATTTGCTTCTCGTTCTTTGGTTTGTGCATTCTTCGATTTGCTTCTTCCTTGCTTGAGGTTATGAACTCCAAATTAACTTTATGGCATAGATTGATTTGTTTATCGTAGCATTATAGTTTAATCTTCGCAGAATGTTGTTTACTGGTCTTCAGTGGAGAATTGGCTTCTGCAAAGGTATGCAGACATATGCCCCAGATCTGATCCTAATGAACGTTTTAGGGTACTAGGATATCAGTGGCGTGTCCTCCGGTTTAATGATGATACTCGTCAAAGCGCTGTCAAGATTATGGCTACTTACCGGGAATCAGAACCCCACTCAGTACGCTTCATGCAGCAAGCAAATTGCCTGGCTGTTCCATGTAAAGCTTCTCATTTCTTCTTTGCTCAGCTACCCTACCGTTATCCTTCCTAGAGCATTCATTACTTTCAATGGTGTCTGTCTCAAATTCCTAAAGCCTAATATTTTTTTGACCATTTGGCCCAAAAGAAAAAATATATGTTTGAGTCACCATGCTGGCTGTTCCATTCTGTTACAATTCATTGTTTTTACCTGTTCTCTTACGTAGAAGTTTTTTGTGATGAACCTTGCTTAGGAAGTTTACATGTGAATACCACAAGCAAGTTAAGTAGAATAGAAAAGTGTTCAATAAAAAGTAGAATTGAAAACATGGACTATTGGTTTTGGTTTCACAAAGCTTATATTCAACATAACACTAGAATTGGAGTCCAATAGCAAAATATGTGTAGTTCAAATAATAAAGGAAATGAGGAAATAAGATAGAAAATGAGATAGTGGACATTTAAGTGGAGAACTGTGATGTTTTACTTCTTGAAGAAGAAAAAGAAATCCTGGGTTAGAGAAGGGAATCCCCACGTGTAGCATGGGCTCCTTTTTAGCACTAATATTAGACCTGGAACTCCTTTGCAAAACTGATAATATCTCTATACTGCAGTCACCACAAGCAATGTTACTTTACAAGCTTTGCAGTCAGTGCCTGCTTTTGTTTGGTACCCGCATGCATGTAAATTAGCTCATATTGGTTTAGTTCTCTCCAGATCTTGTGCATTTTGCTTTCCTGATGTTTGTTCATGTCTTTCTTTCCTCCCTTCATTTAAGAAGCACGATAACAGGCATAAGTCCAGTATGTGAACCTAACTTTTTTCTTTCAAATTGCATCAATTCATGTTCAACATTACTTTTAGCATGTGAGCTTCCGAGTTTGATCTTTGCTTTCAAATTGCTGGAGATTTTGGTCTCTATTGTTCCTTTAAAGTTGATACCTGATTAAGTTTCATAATGCAATATGGATCAATTCTACTGTTTGAAATAGTTCTGGGAACTCATCTATTTATTCTTGTTCTTATTTATTTGTTATATGTCCTTTTATATTGCACAATTTGTAGATGTTTAACTTGGAATACATCTCACATATCTTGCAGATCTCAAAAGCATGGTATCAGCTGGGCTGGCAACATTAGCATCTTCTGATTTTGATCTTGGGGATGTTGTACGTGGGAATAAACCTATGAACATTTTGTGCATTGGGCATGGTGGAGGTAGCTTACCATTGTTTCTGGCCAGTAAAATTCAAGGTAATTGTTCTTTTCCATTTCTTTTGTTATCCAATTTTATTTATTTTTTTGGTTCCTAGCTGATGAAATGAGCTTATATGCAAGAATAAGACATCATATTAGTTGGAAATGTTGCTATGACCATGTTGGTCATGTTTTGAGATGCATCTGAGTCCGTGAAACATGATCTCTGTGTCGCATCCAAAAAGAAAACAAGATTAAAGAAGAAAGAAGTAATAATAGGGGAAAGAAAAAGAGATATAAACAGATAGATTCCCCTAACAGCATTCAAAGAGAGCTTGTGGTGTTGATCTTCATTAGTGTGGCCTAATTTTTCCAGGTGCCATCATTGACATAGTTGAAATTGACCCCCTGGTCATCTCAGCCTCCATTCAGGCCATGGGGTTTCCTGCTTTCTCGGTCCTAACTCCCTCGGGCGATCATGCCATCTCCAAACCTGATCTCATGGATGAAGTGATGTGGAAAGGTGTTCATGAAAGGCTTCACCTCTTGGAGTCCGATGCTGAGAAGTTTGTCCTGGAAAACAAGAAACTTTACGACTTGGTTCTCATCGATGCCTATGATGGTGATGATATTTTCCCTCGTAAGCTCTGGGACCCAGATTCCCCTTTCCTTAGAGCTCTCAGCAGCCAGCTGCACTCAGAGCATGGAACCGTAGTGGTGAACCTTCACTCAGATGCTGATTTGCTGAGCCCAGATGGGTCCGCTCTGTCCGTGCTTCAACAGGTTTGGCCAATGGGGAAGCACGTTTCTAGCATTTGTCAAGCTTACAAGAATGTGCTAGTTGGACGGGGAAGTTCTCATCATGATCATAGTAAGTGCTCGGGGTTGGCATTTTTAGTTTCAGTTCCTTGGGTGTGTAATTCAACCTTGGTAGCGTGCAAGAAATTCGGGGTAGACACTGGGTTGTCAAGTAGGGGTGGTATTGTAGACAGGCTGATCTCGAGGTCGATTGAGGTGGAGCGCATTTTGGATCTACCGTTTTCTTGCTTGGAATATGTAAAGAGAAACTTTACGCTTGTTGATTAATCTTCTTCTTGGGTGAAGTACTGATTAGCGGTTGGCCGTTGTGTTGACATCGCTGGGAGGGATGCTTGCAGGGAACGTTCTTCGGCGGTGCATGGAACCTTCTAGGCCCAAATGCTCACCGCAGGACCTTGTTTCCCCCACTTTTATGACTTTAGGCTTAGATAAGCCATTTTATGATTTTATCTGGAAGTTTAAAAATGAATTAAGGTGAAATTTATGTGGGTTATTTTTCATTTTTAACAAGAATTGAGAGTTGACAAAAGTCTAGCTCGCCAGCTTAAAGGGCTAGTCAGCCTTTTCGTTGACGAACCGGAGTTATCAACCACATTGTAACTTTACTGAGTTTGTCTGTTTTTAGAGAATGAGTTACGAAAAGACGGTATGGAGAGAAGAAGTTATAATTTTACGAATTCTGCAATGGTGATTTTTTGGCAGCAACGGAGAAGAAAGTCGGTGCAATGGAGATGAGAAGGGGTCCCACAAGCTTTTCTATGATTGTTTTAAGATTTTTGACTTACTAAATCTCCATTTGTTTTGCAAAAAATGTGACTTTTTTTTTTTTGAACAAACAAAAAAAAATGTGACTTTTCTAAAAGGTATTTTAAAAAAAAATAACAATATTTTCTATTGTTTAGTTAAAACTTGAAAATAAATTGAAAAATGCTTTCTATGTTTGGTATGGAAAATCTTATTTAATTTTTCTAAATAAACATACATTATTCTGGTACTAATAACTTATGCATGGGCAGTAGAGAATTGGGTATGAGCACTAGAGTCTCGGACCTAGGGTCCTGATGGACCCTAACCCAAGCGTTGGGGATTGAGACATGAGCACTTAGGTCTCGTGCTAGTCTTGATGGACTCTAGCGCGAGCCCCAAGATCCTAAGCCCAACCTCGATACACTAGGGCACAACTTTTATGGACCCGGGAGTGTTGGGGATTTGAGCTTAGATACTGGGATCCCACACTTGACCTTTGTAGACCTTGTCCCAAGTTTCGAGGCATCGGGCATAGGCACTGGTGCTTCATGCCCGGCCTCAATGGATCTGGGTGCAAGTGTCAAGGCCTCGGGTTAGGGCACCAAGGTCCTGGGCTTTTCCTTGATGGACCTAGCGAGGGCATCGGGACATGGGCACCAAGGTCCTGGGCTTTTCCTTGATGGACCTAGCAAGGGTGTCGAGACATGGGCACCAAGGTCATGGGCCTAACCTCGATGGACTTGGGCTCGGGCGTCGAAGACCTAATTTTGGATGCGGAGGAATTGGAAACTAAAGTTGAGGTTTTCATGCCCAAGCATAGAGTTTTGACAAAGCACTAATACCTAGTTGTATTTTGGAAAATGAATTCTGATTTTTTAAAGATGAAATTATTTTCCTAAATATAAGTATGGATTTTTCATTAACTAAGAAAACACTTTTTGTCGACTCATTTTTCTAAATAATTAAATGCTGGAAAATAAGGGAAAATATTTTTGATGAAATAGATTCCGTTTATTTCACGAAAAATAAATAATTTAAAAAATATTCTCCTCAAAATAATAGATTAAAATGCTTACCAAACTAAATGAAACTAAATGAATGACAACTATTTCATCATCTATGAAAATGTTTAGATATATATTGTTACCAATAATGAAAAAAAAATTATTAACTAATTATTTTAAGTGATACAAAATAATCATTAAATCATTCATTTTTGCAATAATATTTTCCTCATTTTGCGGCATTTTAGGAAAATGAGTCAATGAAAAATGTTTTTCTTGTCAACGGAAACCTATTCTTAAACTGCAAGAAAATTATTTCCTTTCTAAAAAATCGAAAATCATTTTCCAAATATATAACTAAATATCAACGCTTAGACCAAAAACTCTACATTTTGATTGAGAACCCAACGTTTGCTCACAAACCCTATAACAGTGGCCCCAGGCGGGGGCCAGGTCCCACCAAGGCCAGGCTCGATGGCCCAATGCCCACACCCAAATCCATTATGGGCGAGGCCTAGGACCTCGGTGTTGAAGCCCGGGTCTTTGACACCCATGTCTAGGTCCATCGAGGCCAAGGTTAGGACCTCACAGCTTGTGCCCCGGTCTCGGTGTCCAAATCCTTTAAGGTCAAGCTCATGTCCCTAGTGCCCGGATCAGGGCCCATCGAGGCAAGACTTGAGACTCCGAATAACTTATGTCTATATAAGAAAATCAAATTAGATTTTCTTTACCAAATGACGAGATAGCACAATGCTGAAAAAATTGTAATTTTTTGAAAAATAATTTTCTCAAAACATTTTTTCAGAAATATTATTTCTCGCGAAATGAATAAAATCAATTATTTTGGTTAGTGTAGTCAAAAGAGGCTCCGGCCATTTATACCTAGCGGAGAAAGACTACAAGAGCACAAGCCATGCAACTTTATAACAACTAAACTCCATTGCTAGAGAATTAAGAACGTAGAAACATATATAGACCCATTCCTTTTCAAGAACTTGCCCAACATCAGTGAATACCTCCTATTCGAAATATCTAAACAACGGAAATTTGGAAATGAGGCGAAAAAAAAAAAAAAAAAAAGTTCCCAAGCTGCTCAGCGGGATCAATTGTCCTCCTTTGCAGCAGGGTTCATCCAACTTAAAAATTACACAACCTAAATGGTGAGCGAGGCAAAGCAGATTTCACTGCATTACTCAACCGCATCCCATGACTGATTTCAGTCCCTTCCTCGACCGCTAATGCGAACGCCCTTTATTCCGACTTATTCGTAAAATTAATACCAACTCATACATGTGTATTCATATACATCATTCGATATTTGCCCACAAAATTGGTTTCGTGTCCCGACTTATTCACTTCCGGCAGCGGACGACACTAACCGATCTCAACTTGGTGGACTTAAGTGGCTCCTTCCTCATCATGACCTCTTAATAATCTGTCTCCCTATGTCTCACGGCTGAAATTATGAGCACAACCCAAAGCTTCACCTGAAATGGTCGGTTTTCTGAGGTCTATGTTGACTAGGTAAGTTGCAAGCTAAGCACTTGAAGAACTGATAGCTTCTTGCAGAGAAACAGTATTGGGGAGGACGGAGTCACTTCCATTTTCGTCGTCGTTCTCTGTCTCCCAAAGGAAACTAGCATATGCAGCAAGAATATGGCTGCAGAAAACGAGAGCAAAAAATCCAGGTCATGTTTTGCAGCAAGATGAGTCCAAGAACTCTTTCTACTTCAATAAGCGCAAGCAGAGATCATTAGCATAATGATAAAGAGAAGCAAGAACAGTTAAAGTAAACGGATAGAGTCACTGTATGGATGCTAACAAATATAAGTTTTGGTCCAAAACTAAATTTTCCTCCTAGAATTTCCAGTGGTAGACTTGTTGCAACTTACTTAAACCATCAAATAGAAAATTAACGTCATATCAAAATCACAAAAAGTGCACACCCATGTTTCATGGAGTTGAAGTATCTGACGTGCTTTTGTTTTTTTATGCACAATGATTTCCCTAAAAATGACTAAAGGAGCACCTACCCTTGTGAAGATGATGCAACAGAGTCCTCCATGGCCAATGGCCACCCGCTTGGGACTATGAGTGATAAAATAACAGAACTCTTGACATTTGATGCTTATCTAAATAGAATTTAAGGAACAGTATAAACAAAAAATTCACCTGTCTGTAGGCGTCGCTTGAATAGCTCGTTCATAATAAGATGATGCCTTATCATGGTCATGGTGAAGTTGCCAAACCAGCTTAGCATACACTACCAATGCTTCACTGTCCATTGGATCAGTGAGAATAGCAAGTGAATAGTATTCCTCGGCTCCTTTGAGATCTTGCTTTGCCTGCAAATTAAACAACTGAATAAGTTTGAATGAGACTGCTCAAAACAAATGGACAAAATATCTACAAAGTATAAATTTCTGCATGACATATTCGAGATTTTTGTTTCAAAAGGTGGCTGCAAATAATGCTATGTCCATCAACATGATACGGTGCCAAGGCCCACATAATTGAGCTAGATCATAGTAATCGTGACAAGTGTATTAAAGGCTATTATCCTTTTCTATTGGTCCATGATCCTCTTAAACAATATTGAGAATCAGAGATGAAGGAAGGTTGAAGAAGAATAAGGCAATCAAGTTTCTCTTTACCTGATATAAGAACTGAGCATAACTTTTCAAAATCAAAGGGTTGGATGGATCTTCCTCAATCATATGTTTATAATTCTCTTCAATATTCTCCCCACCAGTACCATTTGCAGTAAAATTAGCAAAGTCAAACCCGGTTGCAGGAATTTCAACTGATTTTTCTTTCTCGGAAGTCAAAACTTCTTTGTCTTCCAAAATTCCCTGCTTCTCATTAGATACACCTTTCAGACATAGTTTTATAAATACGAAAGAGATAAGGACATATGAAAAGTAATGAGCACCTGGAGGTGATTTTCTTGTACTCCATCTGTTACATTCTCATCCTCTAGCTCCCAAAGGAAACCGGCATATGCTGCTAGGACACGGCTGAAACAAGCAAACAGAAAACTGTTGTGAACAAAATATATACTGCAGCCAGCCCCTGGATCTTCACCACAGGCTAGTATCTAAGAAAAAATTTTTCAGGCACAAACTGTAAGTCAGGTAATACTTTGCCCCAATCCCAACCAAAAAAGAAAGTAATCGCTAAGGTTTTCTACCAGTTCCCTTCTTCAGAGCCAAGAATTACATACAAGTGGACGGAAGATGTTTGTGGTGTCACATTAGTTTGATTTCCGGCATACAATATGCATACCTATTGTTCGCTGCGGCTAAAGCTGCACGCTCATAATAGCTTAAAGCCCTCTCTTTATCATGATAGAGCTCCCAAGCTATTTTAGCATACTGCGCTAAACTCTCACCATCTTCAGGATCGGCTAGTGTAGCACGATAGTAGTAATCCTCTGCTCCATGAAGATCCCCCTTTGACTGTGAGTGAAGTTTTCGATTATGCAAAAGAGGTATCAGTAACAAGCCCATGGATAGACGACAACCACACAAAAAATACGGGCTTTTCAGATAAAGCACAACACAATTGTACACCTCTATCTTTTTTAGGAATATCTTTCGGAACATTCAATCATGGAATAAACATCTCTCCCTTAGTTTAAACCTAAAGAGACCTTTCCAGGATACAGCTGAGGTTCTCTGTTTTACCGGAAACAAGTCCAGGAATCTGATTTCCAAAAGGAACGTCTGCTCTTGACGATTGTAAAAGGTAAAAGACCTTCATTGATGAGCATCTTTAAATCGATTGGGGCATGAAGGACTTAACAGAATCAAGAACTTTTATGAATTGGGAGCTCAGGAAATGCTGAAGATGCAGAAAACAACATCGAGAACAAGCAACAGCAAAGCAAGAACATCACACCACATACGATGATGACAGTCATTCTCAGAAATAGAGATAAGCGAAATCCTTCGCGGCCAAATCGAACCTGCAAAACCTGAGCATAGTTCCTCAAGAACACGGGATGGCACGGGAACTCATTCACCATCTTCCCGTAAAACTCCTCCGCGTCGCCGTCGCCGTCGAACTCCGGCAGATTCAACCCGAGGCCGCCGCCGCCGAAATCGGCATTCCCGATCCCGAGGCCCGCGGCGAGATACATCGGCCGGCTCGCCGGCTCCCGCTCGCCATCGCCGCCGCCACCGCTCAACTCGTTCCTCAGCCCCAGCTCCTCCCTCCCTCCCGCGTCACATCCGCCGTCGCCGTCGCCGTCGCCCTCCCCCTCCTCCTCCTCCTCGATCAATCCCATAGCCTTCTTCCCGAAGCTGAACTCCGCGCTGCCGACGGCCGGTATGCCGCCCGCGATCGTCACGGTCCTCTGGAGCGCCTCGCCGGCGCCGGCATCATCCTCCTCCCGGCGATGGTGGTCGCCGGCCTCGTCGTCGGTCGAGACGAAGACGGAGAACGAAGGGACCGAATGCAGCATCTCGACTTGCTTTCTCGAGTTGCAGAGAAGTTCGGAATGGAGAGAGAGAGAGAGAGAGAGAGAGAGTTAACTGTCGAAGTACTTTGTTTTGACTTCGAAGATATTGTCTATGCCGCTAAAAGAGAGATCCATGTCATATAATAATTAAATAATTATAATATAATTTTGTTTATCAGTAATCTCATGCATTTTTTTTATAACTAAAATGAACATTGTAGGCCAATTGACCAAATTAGCCCATAAATTATGTGTAAATCAAGCATTTATTGACCTTCTCTCTTACATCTTATTTATTTATTTATTTATTTATGAGTGAGGTACCTGAATTTTTTTTATTTAATCTGAACCCTTTAGGCCGAAATAGTTATGGGGACTATCACATCGTTTTTCCAAATTAGTAAATCTTTTTTTTCTCCCTTTTTTATTTTGCAAACGTAACAATGAAATCATGTGAGAGATGTGACGCGGAAGTCACATTTCAGCCACATGAACGACAACTTGACAATGTGGGGCCCACTTTGTATTTATGATTATTGCTTGCCTTCTTTTCTTTTCTTCTCTTTTTATTTATTTATTATTTTTTTCCTTTTCTTTCTCAATTTATAACAAAATCGATTTACCTCTTGTGTTAAACATAATTTATTTGGTATATAGCTAATTAATTATTGTGTTTCTGAAGAAAAAACTAATTATTTTGTCAATGACTTGTATGTTTTATTTTTTGTACTAGGAAGCTATTACTCAAAATATAAGTTAAGCACAAGTAAAAGTGAAAAAAAAATCATCTATTAGTTTTAATATGCATTGCATTTAATTATATTAATACGTGTCATTACATTATAGTTTGAGTATTTTAACTGCTCAATTTTCATTGTATTCGATCAATCTAATAGTCCAATTTTTGATTATTTATTGTGTGATGCATTCAATATTTTGAGTGACCATAATCCGTTCTTCTCTTGATAACAAAGTACTTCAAAAAGAACAGTCTATTGAATGAGATTCGGTCTTTCTTCTCTAATGTGTGATAGAAATATCATATTGATCATGATAATTACCTACAACATCACAACTAAGAAGAATATATTTATCTCTCTTTAACCTTTTTATAGAGACAAAAATAACCTCAAGTAAGAAGATAGATACGCACATTACTTAAAAGATCCTCTTGCATTAAAAAATTACCCAATAAAGTTTCAAATGAATTTGTTTTCTACTTAAATGTGTCTATTGATTTTTTAAAAAAAATTTACGAGAATATACTCGAATATTGAATATTCTGATTGATTAATGCATCATCCACAATTTACTCATCTTTGATTGTATTTTTTTTTTTTTGGTAATGCAGTCATTATGAATGAAAATGATTATGACAATGGAGAATAAGTTCCGAAGAAGACATACACGAAGAAAATGTAATGGGTGTGGAGGAAGAGGCTGTGGTGAAAAAAATAGTTCAAAAGGCATGTGAATGGTTGTCTTTTAGTAAATTTGAGAAAAAAAGAAAAAAAAGGTTAAAATAATCTTAATCAAGTTGATCCCATAGAGGATAATGTAATCAAATTCGATATGATGAGGACTGTCAAGAGTTAATAAGGGGTGGAAATAGCATAAGCAAAAAAAAAAATGTTACTAAGAATAGTAATTGATGCTTGACTTAATTGGTGTTTGAAGGGTAAACAAGAAAATGATGCCTTTGAGGCTCATTAGATAAAACTGAAAAATAAGCTCTCAAAATTTAAATTCTGAATTTTAAGTATAGATAATCATAAGTTCTGAAAAATAAAAATAAAAATTTGCTTTTTTTGGGTCTATGAAATAAAAAGTTATTTGATTACTAATTCAAAATTGATAACTTAACATTATTATTTTCCTACCATACATAAATTTCTATCATTTACCTATAGATTTAATAATATAATTGGCAAGATTCTATTTTCTATCAATTACCAATTCCACTTAACGAATTTAATAATCCCTATCTTAATTGCCCAAATAAGTGATTTTTTAACTTAATTAAATCTTTTAAGTTGATATTAGTCACTTTTATGAAACAACCTTAACATTTTCAGCACATAACATATTAAACAAGTATAAAGACAAAAAGGGGGCCTCCGCCCTTTAAATATTCGAGGCAGAGGAAAAGAACAGGATGGAAAATTATCAAGTCGTGCAAGTCATTAATGTATTAAGAAAATCACTAACACGAATTAAGAAGGGCTGAACTCGATATCATTTCATTTCTCTCTACCCAAAAACAAAACAAGTCGACCCACAAATTACATCCTTAAGATATTTTTTCCTCTTTTTTCGAATTTCCTTCTAACAATAAAAAAAAAATCCTTAAATAGAAAATAGTGTGAGGAATTGGAGAGGAAAGCAGAGAAAGAAAGTGAAAGAAAGAAAAAAGAGAAATGTGATTTATCGATGGACTCTTCACGAGTAAAGGAAAAACAAGTTGGAGCGAGGCCGGCGTATCGCATCCCTTAAAGCGAGTGCGCAATTAAATTTTTAAAGTCAACGTCACGAGATTGCACGAGCGAAGCAAATCGTTGACTTCAAGACGCACACCCACCATGCACTTTTATCGAATCCAAGTCCAACCCAACCCGACAATATCCCTTTTCCGGCAAGTCTCTTCATATATATTTTTTCTTTTGGAGTTGGTCTAATTAAATTGGCAAGTCGAACAACTTGATTGAGTTGCCAACTATTTAGCAAAATTATTTAAGATTCTGTTTATTTTGCTAAAAATATTTTCTGGGAAAAACTTTTTTCAGCGTTTAGTTTGCTTAAGAAAATGAATCGATGGAAAATTTATATTTAAATTCAAGAAAATAATTTCTTCTTTAAAAAATCAAATATTATTTTCCAAAAGATGACTAGATATTTACATTTAAACCTGAAACTCTACACTTGGGCATAGAAATGCCAATGTTGTTTCTCCGGTCCCTAGCATACAGGATTAGGTCTCTAATGCCCAAGATCGGGTCCATCGAGGCCACTCTTGGGACCTCGTTACCCATGCCTCGATCCCCAATGCCTGCACCAAGGTCCATCGTGGCCGACCTAAGATCTTCGGTGATTGGACATGGGTTCCATTGAGATCGGTCCCAAAACCTCAATGTCTGTGCTCAAAGCCTCAGCATTCGAGCTTGAATCCCAAAGGCTGAGTGCACAATCTCAATACTCAAGCTTGAATCCCTAACACCTGGACTTGGATCCACAAAGGTCATGCTCGGTTCCATTGAGGTCAGGCTCAAGACCTTGGTGCCCACACTCCAATCCAACGAGGTCGTGCCCGGGACCAAGGTGCTCGTGCCTCAATCCTTGGAGCCAAGTCGGAGTCCATCGAGGTTAGACCATAGACTCTAATGCTTGTACCTAGTTCCTCCCAACTCTTTTTGTACAAGTTACTAATGCTTGAATAGTGTTTATTTTAGAAA
Source organism: Eucalyptus microcorys (assembly GCA_014182515.1). Lineage (NCBI taxonomy): Eukaryota > Viridiplantae > Streptophyta > Magnoliopsida > Myrtales > Myrtaceae > Eucalyptus > Eucalyptus microcorys. The sequence continues at coordinate 4,103,810 of CM024569.1, read as the reverse complement.
ATCAAATCACATTTTCCATACCAAACGATAAAAAAAAAAATATTTTCAAGTTCATTTTCAAGTTTCAACCAAACATAAAAAGAATATTACTATTTTTCTGAATAATGACCTTTTGGAAAATATTTTCTAGAAATATTAGCGCGAAAATGAGCGGAGCCTAAGTCTCAAGAGAACCTCGGTTTAACAATTATCGTCAAATTTATTGATTGTTAAGGAATTCCATTCGTTCCACTTCTTCGATTTTTCACTTTTATTGTTATGTAAGTACAATATTTCACATTTGCTCCTCCGAGTTCGATATGCATATAATCCTTTGGTCAACTATCTATGAAAATATATGTATATAGATATAACGACTCTTTGAAATTTACCAAATACTGTAGCAATTGGAGTTTTTAGGGAAAAGTACCAAGAAAGTCTTTAAACCTATCACATTGTTATGATTTAGTCAAAAATCTTTCAATTAGATCAATTTAGTTCTAAACATTTTTAAATTAGTATCAATTGAGTCCATCCGGTCAATTTATGCTAGAAATTACTAACATGAATGTCGGACGTCTTATGTGACATAGACAGTGCTGACGTAGAAAATTTTTAATAATTTTTTCCTTTTTTTTCCATCTCTTTCCTTTGGCCCACGGCCAGCGATTGGCCATAGGCAAAGGCTAGCTAGGACATCAAGACCCTCACCGGCCACAAGCAAGGGTTGCCGTCATTGGATCTGGCAAAGCTTGACCCATGCGGCCGGATCTGGCAAAGCTTGACCCGTGTGGCCTAGGTGAGGCGATCATAGGCCAAAGAGAAAGAAAAGGAAAAATAGAAAAGAAAAGATTAATAAAAAAATTAAGATTTTCAAATATAAAATATTAAATTTTGTAGCAATGTAAAAATGTTTAGAATTATATTATTCCAATTAAAATGTTTATGATTGAATTGGTATCAATATAATTGGTTTAAAAATTTATTAGTACTTTTCCCTTTTCTTTTATGGTGGTTGAAACGGGTAAGATTTACATGGCAATAGGAGAATAAGGAGAATACCTATGTGTATAAAAAGCAAATGTCATAGTTACTACAATAGTATAAGAGCTTTTTAACTCACACGAATCTAGTTATAATGTATTCCTAGAAATTTCCATATCATATATTGGAAATTGACAAAAATATCTTTCAGAAATATTATTTTCACCAATCAAATAAAGCCATCACGAAAAGCTCCAAACTAGTGCACTTATGACAAATTTATTCTTCGTTAATTTCCATTAAATTTTACCATCAAATTACTAAGTTTAATTACATGTAACAGTCAATGGATGTACTAGTTTGGGTTTCGTTATCCATTTTTCACAAATGTACTAGTTTATGATTTTTCATGGTATTAATTCAATTTAATAAAAACTAACTGATGATAAATTTATTATAAATTGACAATTGATGATTTTGAATCCGTACTCTTGAAGACGAACCATAAGAGAATACTATATGTGCTATTAAAACCTTTGAAAATGAGGATGAGACATCCAGTGACACCGATAGCCTATACTTTCTCAGCATAAAACTTCCCACAGAGCCCACAAACCTACCAATTGAAACCACCTCCAACAATCCAAATCCTGAACCCTTTGAGAACCTTGATAGTTTTAAAATCACCTTCTCGCACGATCCATATTTACCTATACACATCATACCTACTAAGTACGATATGCCTATTCAGGTTATCGTACTTATTGATACTAGAGCCAGTGCATCTATTTTTACCTAAATACTCTATTATTACTAGAATTTTTGGTTCCTCATATCCCAATCGAGATCTCATCATTGGATGGGATATTCTCAACCAACTCCCCGCTCTTCGGATACTTCCAAATAGTCTACATTTCAAAGACCAGATTAAGGAGTTTGCCGACATCAGAAGGACGTATTCCTTGCAAGTGGCCCAAATAAGACCAATTTTGCAGCAGTTACTGAGCTCATGTGCAAAATCTCACTAAGAGTTTTTGGAAAAATGCTCTAATCCTCTATGGTAGAATTATGAGTTCTTTGTTTACCAGTTTGGAGTAAATTTATCATAGATATATTGATTTGTGATTATTCGTGGTAATAACCCCGATATTAATGACCTATGGCATTCATAGAGAAACCACCTAATTACGTACTCTAGCATGAACCAAATATTTTCCTTAACAAAGTTAGAAACGATATAACAATGTGGGTTTTAAATTTAGTCAACCTAGCGTAACCTCTCTGCCTGAACCACCTTATGGCCCCCCGAAGAGCTCGTACCTGACCTGTACACAGCCAGTTATCGATCGAATACAACCACTGATCCCCACCGATTCCGCTGCTCGTTTTATATTCCTGCCTGCGATACCCGTCTTTGATCCCCCTGCAAAGTGCTCGATGCTGGCTCCGACGCCACCTTCTCTCCGGCGGTGACGGACGGAATCGATCACACCGCAACACGGCAATGTCCTCAGACATCGTCAACCCATCCCCACTCCTGAAGATCGACATTATCTCGGCTCAGGACCTCGCATCGGTGAGCCACTCCATGCGCACGTACGCCGTCGCGTGGGTGCATCCGGATCGGAAGTTCTCCACCCGCGTGGACACCCGCGGCCAGTGCAACCCCACGTGGAACGACAAATTCGTCTTCTGCGTCGACCAGGAGTTCCTCCGGCGCGAGACCTCAGCAGTCATGGTAGAGATCTACGCCGTCCATTGGTTCAGGGACGTGCGCATTGGGACGGTACGGGTCCTCGTCAGCAACTTCGCGCCGCCGTCTTCCTGGCCATTCCACCGCAAGCAGCTCATCGGCATGCGCGTCGTGGCGTTGCAAGTGCGCCGCCCGTCGGGGAGGCCGCAAGGGATATTGAACGTCGGCGGCACGTTGCTAGATAGCTCCATGGGAAGCAAGCCATTGTACACCCAATAAGATTACAAATAACAAGTAGAAGTGAATAGAATTTCTTCTAAATTCTCCTCTTTTTATGAGTTTTTCCTCATTCGGTAGAATAAATAAGATCTCATTCTGTTCTTGGTTCCAAAAATACAAAACTAAGATGTTTAAAGAGAAAATTCTAAATAAGGATCTGAAATACCCTTAATTTACCAAATAAAGACTTGAAGTACCATTATTTTCTCAAATAAGAGTTTGGAGTAGATCTTATTTCAAATAAAGACCTAAAGTAGTTGTGTCAGTCTCAAAGAAGGACCAGATCTCATCAAGTGATTAAGGGCATTTTCGTCATTTATATTTTCTTATTTCCTTCCCTTCTTTCTTTCTTTTTTCCTTTTTCTCTTTAAAAAAAGGAAAAAAAAAAAAAAAAAGAAGAGAGAGGCTAAAACTAGGGAAATTAAAAAAAAAAAAAAAAAAAAAAAGGCGGGGAGGGTTGGCCTACCACTACCCCATTGTTTATTTCTTCAAAAAAATAAAAATTTGGGAACACATTTTTTGGCATTTAGTTTGTTTAGGAAAATGAGACAATAGAAAATTTATACTTAAATTCAAGATTATAATTTCCTCTTAAAAAAATTGTAAATCATTTTCCAAAATATGATTAGGTATCGGTACTTGAACTTGAAACCTACACCTAGATATAGAAACTTCAATGCTAGTTCTTGAGTCCCTTGCATACAAAATTAGGTCTCTGGCTCCTAAGCCCAGGTCCATCGAGGCCGAGGGCTAGGCGTGGGACCTCACTACCCATGCTGGGATCCTTAATGCCTGCGCTTAGGTCCATCAAGATTGAGCTCGAGTCCCAATGCCCACATAGGTGTCCATTGAGGCTGAGCTTGAAACCCTAGTACTCGTGCCCGATGCCCCGGCACCCAAGCTTGGGTCCACAAAGGTAGAGCTCAGATCCCTAGCACCCGGACCTAGATCCACAAAGGTAATGTCCAAGGCCATCGAGGCCGGACTTGGGACCATAATGCCCGAGCTTTAGTCTGTCAAGGCCGTGCCTAGGATCCAAGTGCTTGTGCCCGGATCCCTAGTGCTCCAGTCGAGGTCCATTGAGACCAGACTCGAAACTCTAGTGCCATCGCTCGATTTCCCTTGGCAACTCATATGTAAGTTACTAGCACCCGAATGGTATATGTTAAAAATCAAATCAAATTTTCCATATCAAACAATGAAAAAAAAAATTCCAGCTCATTTTCAGATTTGGCTAAACACAAAACAAATATCATTATTTTTTTGGATAATGATTTATAGAAAAACATTTTTCAAAAATGTCACATTATCACAAAATAAACAGAACCTAAATCTCAAGAGAACCTTGCTTTAACAGTCATCATCAAATTTATTGATTGCAATAAATTACACTTATTCCACTTTATCGAGTTTTTTTTTCTTAATTTTTTTTTTATGTAAGTAAGATATTTTAATTTGCTTCGAGTTTGATATGCATTTAACCCTTTGTTCGACTTTCTGTGAAATTACATGTATATAGATATAACACTCTTCGAAGGATTTAGAACTAAATCGGTATTAATATAATAAGTTTATAATTTTTTTGGTACTTTCCCCCTTTATTTACACGGCGGTTGAAAGGAGTGAGATTTACATGGCAATTGAAAATAAAAGGGAGAATATCTACGTGTATAAAAGCAAATGTCATTGTTACTACGGTAGTATGAGAGCATTTTAACCGACCCCAATGTGGTTATAATGAATATCCAGAAAAAATGAACATGTGCTTACACACATATGTATAAATATATTAGAAAACGATGAAAATATCGCATATGTATAAATATATCAGAAACTACCTAATTACGTACCCTAACATGAGCCAAATATATTTATAAAAAACTTAGAAACAATATAAACATGTGGGTTTAAATTTAGTCAGCTTAGTGTAACCTCTCTGTTTAAACCAACCTCGTAAAAGGGCTTTACTAATATATAACAGTTTTTTGACTATCGTGAGAATAACGATTTATTGTGACTTGTAAGTCACAAATTCTAGAAAGTGGATCTCATAACAATTTCTAATTATTTATTATTTGATTTGTTGTGGTTCAGAATAAACTGTTATTCTAATAGTATATTACAGATTGTTACGTAATCATTTTTACCTGTACACATATGCTGTTGTGCAAATATAACCATTAATCACCATTGATTCCGCTGCTCATTTTACATTCGTGCCTTCAACGTGCTAGACATAAGCTTCGAAGTTGCCTTCTCCTCGACCGCAGCGACGGACAGAACCAATTGCACAATAGCCCGACAATGTCTTTGACCATCCGCAACCGGTTCCACATGCTGGAGGTCAACATCATCTCGGCTCAGGACCTCGCGCCGGTGAGCCGCTCCATGCGCACGTACGCCGTCGTGTGGGTGCACCCGGACGGGAAGCTCCCCACCCGTGTGGATGCCCGCGGGCGGTGCGACCCCACCTGGAACGACAGGTTCGTCTTCCGCGTCAACGAGGAGTTCCTCCGGCGCGACACCTCCGCAGTCGTGATCGAGATCTACGCCGTCCGCTGGTTGTTCAAGGACGTGCGCGTCGGGACAGTACGGGTCCTGGTCAGCAACTTCTTCCCGCGGCCGTCCCGCTCCTTCCGCCGCGAGCGGCACGTCGTGGCATTGCAAGTGCGCCGCCCCTCGGGGCGACCGCAGGGGATATTGAACGTCGGCGTCGCGTTGCTCGATAGCTCCAGGCGAAGCAAGCCGATGTACGCCCGCAACTCCAGATAACAAGTAAAATTGTATAGGATTTCTTCTAGATTATCCTCTTTTGATGAGTTTAGAATAAATAAGATCTCATTGTGTTCTTGGTTCAAAGAATACAATACTAGAATGTTGAAATGAAGTTAATAAAATGACAATCCATCATTTATGAATTTGCATTCAGGAAAAAAAAAAAAAACAAAATTAGTAATTCATGCTTGGCTTAATTGGTGTTGGAAGGGTAAACTAAAAATGATGTCTCTGAGGGCTCATTCGATGAAACTCCAAATATAAGAGCCGAAAATTTAAATATTTAATTTTTAGGTACTGACAACAATCGTAGGTTTTGAAAATAGAAAATAAAAAATTGTTTTTCTTTTTGGTTTGTGAAATAAAAAGGTTGTTTGACCAGCATTCAAAATTGATAACTCAATATAATTGTTTTCCTACCATACAAGGGCTTCTATCATTTATCTGTAAATTTTAATAATATAACTGGCAAGATCCTAATTTCTATTAATTACTTTTTCTACTTAATGAATTATATAATCCCTTCCTTACTTACCAATATAAGTTATTCTTTTTGACTTAATTGAGTCTTTTAAGTCGACATCGGTTACAGTTATCAAACGACCTCAACATTTTCAGCACGCAACTGGCTCATTAAACAAGTACAAAGCCAAAAAAGGGTGTCAAAAAATGGGCCAACCCTTTAAATATTGAGATGGAAAAAAGAACGGAATGGAAAATTATTGAGCCATGCAAGTCTCCAATGTGATAAAATAACCATTTATATGAACTGCGGAGGCATGATCTTGATATAATTTAATTTTTCTCCACCCAAAAAACAAACCAAGTAGACCCACAAAGTACACAGTCTTTAGATCTTTTTTATTCTTTTTTGGATTTCCTTCGAACAATAAAAAAATCAATAAATAGAAAAAAAAAGAGGGTAAAATTAATGAACAGGAAAGAAAAGTGAGGAAGTGAGAGAGAGAGAGAAAAGGAGAGAATTGTGATTTATACGTGGACCGGACTCTTCACGAGAAAAGCAAAAAAAAAAGTTGGAGCGAGGCAGATGATTGCATCCATAGCCCATACGATGATTTCTTCAGTTTATAAACTTGATTTTCATGCCCTTTCTTCACATAACCTTGTGTCAACGTCACGAGACTGCACGAGCGAAGCAAAGCGATGAGGCATGCGTTGACTTCAACACCTACCCACCTTGCACCTTTATCGGATCCAAGTCCAACCCAACCCGACAATATTCATTTTCCGGCAATTCGAACGAGCTTCTTTTCTTAAATTAGGCAATTCGAGCAAACTTTTTTTGGTCAGTAATTTGAACAAATTGATTGAATTGCCAACTGATTAGAAATTTTTTCGAGGATCCATTTGTTTTATAGAAAATATTTTTCAAGAAACATTTTCTGGCACTTGTTTTGCTTAGGAAAATGAGTTAAGTGGAAAATGTTTTCTTAATCGATGAAAAACTTATACTTAAATTCAAAAAAATGATTTCACTTTTAAAAAAACATAACTGGTTATTGGTGCTTGGAATTAAAATTCTATGATTGGGTGTAGAAATCAATGCTAGTTCTTGGATCCTTGGTGTTTAGGACCAGGTCTTTAGTGCCCAAGCGTGGGACCTCGATATTCGTGATTGAATCCCAATGCCTATGCATTGGTTCATCGAGGTTGAGCTTAGATCCTCGGTGCCCGTGCATGAGTCCACAAATGGTGAGCGCGGGATCCCAATACCTAAACTTGGATCCCCAACACCCAAGGCCCCTGCATCCACAAAGGCCATGTCAAGGTCCATCAAGGCCAAGCTTGAGACCCCGTGCTAGTGCTCTAGTCAATTAAGGCTCTACTTGGGACTTAAGTGCTTGTTCTCTGATCTCCAGTGCCTAGGTCTTGGTCCATCGAGGTAGGACTCGAGACTCTAGTGCTTGTACTTGATCCCCCCAGTTGTCCATGTGCAAGTTATCTGCACTCAAGAAGTGTATATTTAGTTTAGAAAATCAAATCAATTTTTTCATACCAAATGATGAAAAATATTATCTAGATCATTTTTAAGTTTTAGTCAAATATCAGAAAATATTGTCATTTTCCTAAATAATGACTTTTTGAACAACATTTTCGAAAAATGTCATGTTTCCTACGAAATAAACATAACCTAAGTTTGGAGAGAACCTTGGTTTAACAATTATCATCAAATTTATTGATTGTATTTTAGATTTTTCTATTTTTTATTTTTTTGTAAGCAAGATATTTTACATTTACTTTGCCGAGTTCGATACGCATCTAACCCTTTGTTCAACTATAGGCAAAATTATACACACACATATATACATACATACATATATATAACTACCAAATACTGTAGCAATTTGAGTTTTTTTTTAAGGAGTATATGCACCATAACTCCTAAAACTTATTGTGAAAGTACAATTGAGTCTGAAACTTGCGAAAAGTATAATCAAATCCTAAAATTTGTCAAATTGATCCAATCGAGTCCTTCCGTTAATGCCATTAACTTGTTTTACGGAAAATGCTGACATGGCATATTTGAATTAATTTCTCTCTCCTACGAGGCATTTTCAATTATTTTTTATCCAAATATTGCTAGCGAGCACCATTGTTGCCACCACCCCTCACCAAAGGGGCTGGAAACCTATGCAAGGGTGGCCAGCCTTCAACTGGGACCGACGAGACCTTGCCCAAGGCTAGCGAGGTCTCACTAGGGCTAGGCTAGAGCCAGCGATGCTCTACCTAGGGTTGGCAAGATTCGCCGACCTTAGGTGACAGTAGGTGTCACGTAAATCTAGATGGGCACCCACGATCTGGCCTTGCCAGTTGTCTCATGCGCCTGATGAGACATTAACTAGGGTGGGCGGTGGCCAGCCAGCCCTCACCCAGGGTTGGCAACCTCCATCGGCCCCTCTGGCGATAGGCCGCGACGGCCACGGTAGCCCATCGGCGAGGCCCCCTTGCCCTTCTTCTTCCTTTTAGTTTAGCTTTTTTATTCTTTTAATCTAATTTAAATAAAGTTGGCTAAAAAATCATCTAAAAAATGCCATGTGGAAAATAAAAATTAATTTAAAAAAGCTACGTTAGCATTTTTCATTAGTTAAATTGATAATGTTAACTTTAAAACTTGATTGCACCTATTTGACAAGTTTTAGTATTTGATTATATTTTTTGCAAATTTAAGGACTCAATTGCATTTTTGCGTAAGTTTTAGGATTTGTAGTGCACATATCCATTTTTTATAGGATGATCAAAAGGAGTAAAATTTATCCCAATAGGAAAAAGGGAGAATATCCACGTGTGTAAAAACAAATGTCAATGTTACTACAATTGTATGAGAGCATTTTAACCGACACAAATATGATTGTAATGAATCTCCTATAAATAAATAAAAAAATGAACATGTATGTACACACGACACACACACACATAATTATATTGGAAAATGATGAAAATAAAGATATGCGTTGATAGAAATTTTTGGAAACTATTTTTCTGTTTCGCACCAATCAAGTAGAGCCAGAATATTAATGGCCAACAGCTTCCATAGAGAAACTAGCTAATTACGAACTCTAACATGAGCCAAAGATTATCCCTAACAAAGTTAGAAACAACATAAAAAAAATGTGGGTCTTAATTTAGTCAACTCAGCGTAGCCTCTCTGTCGGAGAGCTCGTTACCTGACCTGTAGACAACCAGCTATTGATCAAATATAACCATCGATCACCACCACCGATTCCGCTGCCCGTTTTATATTCGCGCGACACCCGTGTTCGATCCCCCTCCAAAAGTGCTGCATGTCAGCTTCGACGCCACCTTCTCTCCGGCGGTGACGTGACGGGCGACGCGACAGAGCCGATCGCGCGACACAGGGGCGGGCGGCGGTGACGGTGACGACGACGACGATGTCCTCGATCATCCTCAACCCGTTCCAGCTCCTGGAGGTCAACATCATCTCGGCCCAGGACCTCCGGTCGGTGAGCCGCTCCATGCGCTCGTACGCCGTCGTGTGGGTGCACCCGGACCGGAAGCTCTCCACCCGCGTGGACACCCGCGGCCGGTGCAACCCCACGTGGAACGACAAGTTCGTGTTCCGCGTCGACGAGGAGTTCCTCCGGTGCGACACCTCCGCGGTCATGATAGAGATCTACGCTGTCCACTGGTTCAAGGACGTGCGCGTCGGGACGATACGGGTCCTGGTCAGCAACCTCCTCCCGCCGCCGTCGCGGCCCTTCCGCCACCAGCGGCACATCGGCATGCGGTTCGTGGCGTTGCAGGTGCGCCGCCCCTCGGGGCGGCCGCAAGGGATATTGAACGTCGGCGTCGCGTTGCTCGACAGCTCCATGCGAAGCATGCCGCTGTACACCCAGCTCAGCGCCTCGGCAGTCGGCTTTCAAGACCTATTGCAGAGGCAAGAATACGTGAGCGAGCACAACACTCAGATTCAAAACCCTCCGCAACATCAGAAACAGCAACAGCAAATGCAAATGTCCACGTTCGTCGAGAAGCCGGAACTCCGGCGTACCAAGAGCGACACGAGTTCCATGCAAGGTCCGAGGCAAGCGAGGACGTTGAATCGAAAGGTGTCCTTCCGCGAAAAGCCGAATTCTATAATCAACGCGTCGGAGAACGACTCTTCGACCCCAGGGAAGAAGAAAGGGTCGATTTCATTGCCCAGTTCCATGGTTAACGGTTCAGCCCTAGGGCAGGCGATCTTCAAGGGTAAAGGTTCAAAGGCAAGCTCGGTGGCGAACGGGTCGGCGGTCGGCGTCAAAAAGACGAAACCTGAAAGGAAAGATGCCAAGTCCTCGGTTTCCGGGGGCAGCCAAAAGGCTGGCGGGAAGTCGATCGCCAAGAAACACGGGTTAGAATTTGGAGATCCGAGGAAGCCGGGCGAGCTGTACATCACCGAGTCCGAGCTGGGGCCGTCTCCATCGGAATTGGCGGCCGCGGCGGCAAAGGAGAGGATGTACAAGGTGGTGGACGACACCGAGAACTCAGGAGTCGGAGGGTGGAGCTTGAGCGAGAGCGTGGAAGGCTTGCAGTCGAAGCTCGAGCGGTGGCGGATGGAGCTCCCGACCATATACGACCGCAGCGACTTCGCAAGCTATGGGCCGAGCACGAAAGGCAGCGGGGGCGGCGGCAGTAGGCACGCTAGGCGTCGCACCGAGGGCGAAAGCGGGAAGGGGTTGTTCTCGTGCTTTAGCAACGTGTGTGGTTGCCAATGCTCCATCGTCTGCGGGGGCGACGCGAACCCGAGCAAGAAAAGGACCGGACGACGCCGCCGGCGAAGCACGTCTCCGGTTAGTTCCACGGTTGTTTGAAAGGGTTGTCGTATGTGTAATTTACGTTGTGATGGATAAATATACATATCCCAGTCATGGCGATTCGGGCTGTGTAAATGATGATCACATGATGATGTTTTCTTTTTTCACGACCTTTTGCGGGCACGTTTTGCTTTGATTGTAGGCAAATCTGGACAATTAGAAAGTCAATGGAAAATAAATTTGCTAATTTTCCCGGACCGTCTTTACTCATCCAATTCCCTATGCTGTTATCTCAATCTTAAGAAATAGGCGTATTGATTAGATTAGAACAAGGTAAGACATCTCGCGAAATTCTTAAATTCAACTCATCTTCTTTTAAAAAAGATTTATTGTCCTCTTCTTTTAAAAAAGATTTATCGTAAAATCTGACATGAACATATATTATCCCCAATGCTTATTCGAAGTCACGGATTGATCATTAGCCTGAGGATAACATCAATGCCGACATTGTTGTCACCAAGAGACGGCGACCACTGTAGGGTTGCCCTCTTTGCGGTCTATACCCTTCATCTTATTTTCGACGGTCACTAAACATGGGGTTATCCTAGGTAGCAGGACGTACAATCAAATTTAACCTAGATATATAATCGAGTCGAGCTGATGTGATTCGAACTTGCGTCACCTCCTTTATTCAAATTTGAGCTCAATCGTTCGAAGTTGATCTTCACTTCCTGCTATTCATCTTATGGTGCGACGCACAAGAGACGTTGCTACTTCCATCTCACTTTTGGATGTGGAGTTTGAAATCATCATTCCGTACTCGATTCGGACTTACTGGGTGCAGCAGTGCAGCACTCTTTTGTACTCTCAGGCTGGGAGTTCATTTGACGTAGCCGGCGCAAGAAGGGACGATACGTATCTTTCCACGATCATATAAGAAAAACATCCCATCACCTTTGTAATTATAGATTACTTGACGTGATACGGCACACTTTTTAGGCTAGATTTGTTACAATGAAATGGAATGAAATAAGGAAATAGGAATGGAAATGGAATAGAGTGACTCTTCTTTTATCAAATTGTGGAAATGGATGAAATGAGGATCTTGTTTTGGTTGTATGAATAATATACTGGTAATGGAATTGAATGAGCAATTTTTTTAAAATAAATATAATTGACGTGTACTTGCATTGATACTGTAATAATTGAGGATTAATAATTACTTAATATTTAATAGAAATTTCTTAAAATATAATTTAGATTTGTCAATGGTTTGACGCTGATCATGTTTGTAATTATATGTTGCTAACAATAACTTACAATTAGTCGGAAAATGAATTCCAAAAATATTAGTTAATTCATTAATTTATTCAATTATAGTTTATTATAAAATATCGAAATAGGTACGTGACTATGTTTTATATTTTGATTATACTAATTAATAATTGATACTAATTAATATTTTTTTAGTTACCCAATTTCATTTTATTTTTAATTTTTGGATTAAAGAAAAAAAGAATGAAACCGGCATGGAAGAATCACCACCCCTTTAAACGAAGGAATCGGCATTCCAAGTGGAATGCTCATATCGGAAGGAATGGGCATCTCATTTCATTCCAATAACATCAATAAAACGCAAGTTTCTTAAATAAATCAGAGGCAAAAAAAAAAAATTAAAAATTACAAACCACGTGCATTATTTTTCTATATTTAGAAACTGATTCTTCACCTTGGGCACTTCTCCTCGTTTCCAAAAGAAAAAGGGTCGATTTACCGAGATTGATTTGCAGAGAAAGTGTGTGTTAAGCGATTGCCGGGGAGTCCCGACGTTACCTCTGTTAAAGAATCGTTCCTGGCCTCGGTCGATTAGCAGATCGGAGAAAAAACGAGTTCCCCGAGACGCCGATGGGAGATGTGAAAGCCAGAGAAGGGCGAGCGGACAAGTGCACGGCCTTCAAGCTTCTTCGCCTAGAAGAACAAAGAAGAGCGAGGGCACAACCGGCATCACTTGGAGGCGGCGAATGGCGGTGTCGAGCCGGCGAATGGCAGTGTCAAGCAAGACTAGCTCAGAAGGGGGGTTATGGTCGCTCCTAGACTTTTATCTAGGGTTTCGTGTGGTCACGCCAAGTGATGGGATCCCGAAAAATGTGAGTCGAATCTTACGATGTCAAGTATGGTGCTTTAAATGGTTGATTGGCTTTTAAGATTGAAATACCTTTAAACAGATTCAAAGTACTTAAATTTCATTATCCCTAAATTTAATATCTAAAAAAACGATTAGAAACTAATGAAATTTAAAATTTTCAGTCATAGGTTAAATTCTTTGATTTGACAAAAAAGTTAACATTTTGCCACTCTTATGAAAACTTCAAATCTAGCAGTCTAATTATATGCACCTATATGCAATTTAAGTACTAAAGACACTAACTTAATATTTTGGATCAAGAAACGAGACTCACTGTGATTGAGAATCTCGAATCTCAAATTTCCTAACCTTGATAGCGACTTGTCAAACTGTTATTAATTCTTAAATATTACCAACGTATTTAGGGGTCTGTCATTGTTTAATACATCGCTCCATAAATCAATTTTATAAATCAATCTTGGCAAGTCATCTGTTGCAAAAGATGGAGGTCGATTGCCAACGTGTCCTATGAACAGATAGAACCATCATTAACATCTATTGCAAAAGAATATCAAAAAATGTTTACTCACAACTTTTCATATATTCGAATTCCTGTGAATCATCCAAAAAGGTTAAATGTAATGCAAAAGATGAAGTAAATACATCTATACCGGTAGCGTGTCCATGCTTAGCACGAGCTTGCAATTTTGTAATATGAGTCTTTAGTAAATAATTAGCTTTTTCGGAATTCAATTGGGAATTCATGAGTAATTTTAATGTGCATTTCCTGTTTGGTTTAATATTATTAAAAAAAAAGTTGGCTTGTCTTGATTTACATTAATGAAGTCTTTTAATTAATACCTCATTTTTCCTTTCATTAGTTATTTATATTTTTTTTTATATAATTTAGTATGACAAAAGAAGTTACTTCAGATTCTTTGTAAGTGACTTCTCATTAATCAGAATAATATAAAATTAACATGACATTTTTCTATTCTCAAAAGTTAAAATTTAAGAGTAATTATTATTATTTTTGTTTCGATATCTCTCATTAATGAAGCGCGTTGAATGATAAGTTTAAGTAATATACATACAGAGAGAGAACCCAGGAGTCTCATCGTCTGTTGGTTCCCGGCATCATGCGCATTGGAAACATAAGACCGTAACGAAGTGAGAAACAGAGAAAATCTATAGTAATTGAAGTGAAGAATTTCTGTGTTGTTCTGTATTCAATGTAACACAATTCGTGTATTTAATTACAAGGGATGAATCAATAAAAGGAAACTAGATATTCTTCTAATCTTCTAGTCCTAAAATAGACAAGATTTACAATCAATTACAATTCGATATGATTTAGTGAATCATATCTTCCAACACTCCCCCTCAAGCTGGTGGTCTGTATATGTCCAAGACGCCAAACTTGCTTAGAAAATATGCATGTTGTCTCTGACACAACGGTTTAGTGAATATGTCCGCGGGTTGCTCCAAGGTTCTGATTCCTCTTGTCTTGACAATTCCTTCTTGAATTTTTTCTCGAGTAAAGTGGCAATCAACCTCTATGTGCTTCGTCCTCTCATGTAATACCGGATTTGCTGCAAGCTTGAGTGCTGAATCATTGTCACAAAAGAGCGTAGTTGGTCCTTTAACTTTTGTGCCGAGATCTAAGAGTAGACCCCTCAACCAAACTATTTCACAAACTATCTTGGCCATGGATCGATACTCGGCTTCAGCTGAAGATAAGGACACAGTTGATTGCTTCTTTGTCTTCCATGAAAGCAATGACTCCCCAAACTTGATACAAAAACCAGAGACAGATCTCCTGCTCATAGAACATGTAGCATAATCTGCATCGTAATAGGCTGTCATTTCCATGTTGCATCTTCGAGAAAGGAGAATTCCTAATCCTAGACATGTCTTTAAATATTTCACAATCTTCAAGGCTGCACTCATGTGGGATTGCTTTGGCTTGTGCATAAACTGACTAAGAGTCTGTACTGCATAGCAGATGTCTGGTCTAGTCATGGTGAGATAGATAAGCTTTCCCACAAGTCTCTGATATCCTAGCGGATCCTCTAGCAATGGATCATCAGAGGAAGACGATATACCAGCATCATAGTCAATAGAAGTCAATTTGGCATTCTGCTCAATAGGAATAATAGCCGGTCTACAGCCTGACAGTCTTGTTTCTAATATAATTTCCATCACGAATTTCCGCTGACTAAGGGAGATTCCCTGATCTGAACGAGCTATCTCAATTCCTAAGAATAACTTAGGTGGCCCTAAATCTTTAATATGAAATGTGGAATGTAGATACTCTTTAAGTCTCTTTATAGCAGAATTATCGTTTCCCATGATAAATATGTCATCAACATAAATCATCAAGTAAATAGATGACATACCTTTTGTCCAGGTAAATAGTGCATAGTCATATTTGGATTGTTTGAATCCAGCAGCCATGAGCGCATTAGTAAATTTGGCGTACCATTGTCGAGAAACTTGCTTTAGTCCATAGAGAGATTTGCGGAGACGACACACCTTAGACTCCCCCTGTCTCCGTAATCCTGGTGGAAGATCCATGTAGAAATCTTCATCCAAGTCACCATGTAGAAAAGCATTATGAACATCCATTTGATGTAACGGCCGATCACTTTAAAGAACAAAGAGAAATGAACGAGCGCGTGACATCCTTCACCATTGGTGAAAAGGTTTCATGGTAGTCAAAACATTCTCATTGTGTAAAGCCTTTGGCCACCAATCAGGCCTTGTACCGTTCGACTGAACCATCTGCTTTGTATTTAATCTTGTACACCCATTTACATCCAATGGGTTTTCGATCAGTAGGTAAAGGTACAACATCCTAGGTGTGATTTTCCATTAATGCATGTAATTCAGCTGCTATGACTTTTTGCCAACAAGGATCATCTCGTGCTTCATTATAACTAAAGGGTTCTCGTTCTTCAGAAATACGTCTCATACAGCATAAATGTTCTGGTGATAGCCGATTGAATGAAACATAGGACGAGATAGGATAACGAGTACTTGATGCCCTTGAAGAACCACAGATGTAGTCTTTGGTCCAAGTCGGTGGACGAGTAATGCGACTAGGACGTCGTGACGGCTCATGTTGCATTGGGGGCGATTCCGCATTAGGGCTTGCTTCTAAGATGTCCAGTGATTGAACTGGTTCTGCTATGGTATTTCCTGTTAATTGTGTTGGCTCTTCAGGAGATTCTTCAATAGCAGGACCCATAGGAGTCTCAATGGATGTTGAAGGAGATACTCCAGTTGATCTTGGAGGAGAAGTAATAATAAGTGTTCCTCCGGAAGGCAAGTCCTCTTCTAAGAATTCCGTATAAGTTGTCTTGGTATTTTCAGAGGAAAGAGCTAGGCTATGGAAAGGAAATATATCCTCATGAAAGACAACATCCCTGCTAACAAGAAATTCTCCTTTGGATGGCATATAAATACGATATCCCTTCTTTAAGGCTGGATAACCCATAAAGACACATTGATGAGCACGAGGAGCCATCTTATCCTTATGTCCCACTGTAGTCACATAACATAGGCATCCAAAAATTTTGAGATGACTCAAATCTGGTTTCTTTCCATACAATAGCTTAAAAGGTGTCTTTCCCTTCAGAATGCGAGATGGCATGCGATTGATTAGATATGCTGCCGTGACCACACAATCTCCCCAAAAGTTTTCAAGAACATATGCTTGAAATTTAAAGGCACATGTGACTTCTAAAAGGTGACGATGTTTTCTCTCTACCACACCATTTTGTTGTGGTGTATAAGTACAGGAACTCTCATGCAATATTCCATTTAGGGAGAAAAGAGAGGCACACTCATTATTGAAGAATTCTCTACCATTATCAATTCTAACCCGACGAATTATTTTCCCGAATTGAGTTTTTGACAGAGATAGAAAAGTTCTCAGATGTGAAAGAACCTGATTTTTAGACTGCATGAGAAATATCCATGTAGCACGGGAGAAGTCATCTACGATTGTGAGGAAAAACCGGGACCCATCATGATTCAAGGTATGGTAGGGCCCCCAAACATCAACATGTATCAAAGAAAAAATGTCATCTGCTCGAGAAGTGCTATTAGGAAAAGGAGCACGAGTTTGTTTTGCCATGGGGCAGATGGGACACTGAGGATAAGGAAAAGATGCACTGTGACCCAATCTTTTATGATTAAGAAAATTCATATCATTGGTAGCAGCATTACACAATGACTTATTGAGTTCAATAGGAGGTAAATATTGTGGGAAATTCTCCCAAAAATACAGCCCTTGATTGACTCTACCCAAGCCCATCAGTTTGCTAGTCGAAAGGGCCTGAAAGAAACAATTATCAGGATGGAATAGAATGCGGCATGAATTTTCTTCGCAAACTCGGGAAACTAATATCAGGTTGAAATGGAAATTAGGGACATATAGCACGTTTTGAAGAGTAATGAGTGAGCTAAGATTCACAGTGCTAGACATGATTACTTGAGTAGTGTTTCCATTTGGAAGTTGTACTGATATGGGATAAGACAACTTTTTAACCTTAGAAAAGAAAGATTTATTGCAGACTATGTGGTCACTAGCACCTGAATCAATAATCTATGCATTCTGAGAAATTGTATTCATCAGACAATATGATGTACTTGTAAAGCTCCCAGTTTTATCAGAAGCATCCAATTTCTTCAATGCCTCCATAAGCTCCCGATATTGATCATGGGTGATTGATTTTCTCATTTGTTGACCCGATACCTGAAAAACTGTCGAAAATTTCCCTTTTTCTTTTTCTCCTGGTTTTCCATGTAATTTCCAGCAGTTTTCTATGGTATGGTGTGACCGCTTACAATAATCACAATATAATTTACCTTTTCCTCTTGGCCCACCATTTTTTGCAGCTAAGGAAGACCTGTTCATGGGATGGAAGACTTGCGCCGAGGTTGGGCCGAATGAATTGGGCCCATTCGGATTATTGTCCAATCCACCGAGAAAAGCATCGTGCGGGCCATCTGGCCCATTAAAATTCGTTCCACGCGAGCCGTCCGATCCACCAAAGCTAGATCCTTGCGGGCCGTTGGATTCATTCGCGCCCAACATCAGACGCGAGCCGTCCGATTGATTAACAGGATCTGGGCCGTCAAAAATTCTCCTGTTATGTCTAGGGTTCTTGTCAAAGAACCCTAGATTTGCCCCCGCCTCTCTTCCTCTCGCTGTGCTTCTCTGTGAGGAACGAGGATGGCCTCTTGCTACCAAAACGATTCCTTCTCCTCCTCTTCCATGATCCGCCGTTCGTTGCTGACTTTCCTCCTGAACAGCGAGTTGATAAATCCGACCGAGGCTCGGCATAGGCTCCATGGTAAGAATTTGAGAGCGAAACATCTGGTAAGCTTCATTGAGGATGAGGAGGAACCTCGTCGCCTTCTCCCTCTCTCTCATGCTTCTGTACTGCTGTTGTATCTGTTCGGGCCAGTCGAATTTCTCTTCGGCGGCCTCTAATTCATTCCACAGTGCCGAGAGTTTATTGTAGACCCCGGCAACTGTTGAATTCCCTTGTTTCAGATCTGATATCTGCTATGTGAGATAAAAAAAATCTTTACTTGGTCGAGCTTTTTGTACATCTCCCTTATACTTTCCCACAATTTTTGTGGGTCTTCTGTCGACGGAAGTCCGGCCGCGACTTCGGTTGAGATGTAGTTTCCAATCCATGTTCTGACTAATTGGCTGCATCTCTTCCAAAGCCGTGCCGATCTTTCATCGAACGGAATGGGAAAAGTCCCGTCTATGAAAACTTCTTTACCCTTTTATGGTCAGTGCTCGCCGAAATTCGCGCGACCAGCTTGAGTAATTGTCGACGCCGGTTAACTGTTGGCTGATGATTTTTAGTTCCGATTCGTCGGCATTTGTTGTATAGAGTGGGTCGCCGGGTTCCGGCCGACCACTAGTAGCGGGGAACTGGTACGGAAAGTAACTCAGGTAAGGATTTGCATTCTGACCTGACCCTATCGACCCGATTGCAGGCCCCACATTTTGAAAACCTGGGTAGGGATTCGTTCCCATACCTGGTCCGGTCGATCCGCCCGTCTGCTCCGCGCCGATGGTTGAGCTTGCCCCGTCATTGGTTGGTGGGCCTCCATCGGTTCGCACTTTGCCTTGGTAATCCGGCAATGATGCACTGGGGCTTGGTCCCTGATACCACGGAAAGGGTATCCACTGGTAAGGAGGCCCCGAGAAGGGCAACCCCAGATTGGCCTAAGCCTGGAATTGCTGCCATTGTGCGTGTTGTGGATGTAGCGCTATCTGACCCTGCTGCTGCCCTGATTGGGAAACCACAACAGAAGAGTCTTGGCTGCCCAGATTTTGTGGCGTAGTGTCTCCAGCAGACTGGTCGACTGGATTTGTGGTAAGGTCTTCTGGCTTTGTCATGGTAAATGGAAATTGATTCCTTCGGCAACTCTTTTGTAGGTTGAGTTCTTTTGGAAATAATTGAAGCTTCGATTCCTACGGCAACTCCTTTGAGGATTAGAGTTCCTTTATGAGGCAATCTGAGCGGAAGCAGAAAGAGGTCAGAACCCATAGGCTCTAATACCATGTAACGAAGTGAGAAACAGAGAAAATCTATAGTAATTGAAGTGAAGAATTTCTATGTTGTTTTGTATTCAATGTAACACAATTCGTGTATTTAATTACAAAGGATGAATCAATAAAAGGAAACTAGATATTCTTCTAATCTTCTAGTCCTAAAATAGACAAGATTTACAATCAATTACAATTCGATACGATTTAGTGAATCATATCTTCCAACAAAGACAATCAAATCAAAGATTGAAGAACTTGAAGCAGCCACCAGCACACTTCCGGTAATCCTCACTCTCTCCGTTGGTTTTTGAAGAAGCGTATGCGTGCAAAAGTGTGTGAAATGTGGCAAGGGAGTTGAGAAATGGAGTAAGGGATAAATGAAAGCACAAACTAAATCTTATTCAAGGACTTGTGTTGTACAAAAGATAATGGAGTGGCTCTCTCTTGGTTTCTAGTTCTAGTTCTCTCAACTGATTGTCTCTTACTTTTAGTTCCAGTTGTTGTATTCATTACAGGGCTAAGAACTCTTGCCTATTTATAGGTAAGTTTCACCGACTACAGGCACGACAATTTCGACTTTTTTCACCGCCCTAGTATAGCTAGAAGACAACTCATTTTCTTCTTCTCCAAGTACTCTTACTTTCCACAAAGAACCGCAAACTTCTCCACATGAGAGTCCTTGAGTGCATTTGATTCAGCATTCCTAAAGGGTTTTCAGCCTCCAAAGCCTCTTGGAGAAATGCTGGACTGTTTGGCAACAATTTTGAAGTAGTTTTCAAGTAAAAGTTAGCATTGGGAAGGCTGAAAGCCCAATGCTAGTAGGGACTAGTTTTGAGCTTTCAGCATTAGCCAAATGCTGAAAATTAGTTTTTTCTTCCAAAACTATCCTCACTCATTCTTCAAATTTCTGATTTTGCCCTCATTATTATTTTTTTTTAAATGCCAAAATAATGCTAAAAAATCAAATATATTTTGCTTTTAAAAGATTTAAATATATTTTGATTTTTTAGCATTATTGTCAAAATTTATATTTAAAAAGTTGCATACATTATTTTTTTCAATTTTAAACAAATAAAAATTTAAAAATTCCGACGAAGGGTTTGGTCTTTTTAAAAAAATTATATATATGTATTTGATTTCTTAGCATTATTTTCAAATTTATATTTAAAAATCACATACATTATTTTTTCAAATTTTAAAAAATAAAAATTAAAAAATTTCGACGAAGGATTTGGCTTTTTTAATATATATATTTGATTTCTTTAGTATTATTATCAAAATTTATATTTAAAAATTTGCATAAATTATTCTTTTCAATTTTAAACAATTAAAAAATTAAAAATTTTGATGAAGGGTTTGGTCTTTTTTAAAAATAAAATAAAATTATGTATATGTATTTGATTTTTTAGCATTATTTTCAAATTTATATTTAAAAAGTTGCATACATTATTTTTTCAATTTTAAACAAATAAAAATTAATAAATTTCCACAAAGGATTTGGTCTTTTTTTTTTTTTAATTATATATATGTATTTGATTTTTTTAGCATTATTGTGAAAATTTATATTTTAAAAGTTGCGTAAATCATTTTTTTTTTCAATTTTAAGCAAATAAAAATTTAAAAATTCCAATGAAGGGTTTGGTCTTTTTAAAAAACAAATTATATATGTATTAAATTTTTTAGTATTATTGTCAAATTTATATTTAAAAAAATAATATTAATCACTTTAAGAGCTTTTCAAATATGTTTTCTACCAAACAACATTTCTTTCAAAATTGCTTCTCAAAGCATAGTTTATCAAATGACATTTACATTTGCTTAAAGTCCTTTCGGCTAAACTAAGGGTGAGTGGCTCCAGGTTTCGGTTCGGTTCCCTCTGGAACCTAGAACCTACCCGTCAAAACCAAAAACCTAGAATCTACCCTATCACAGGTTCTAGGTTAGTTCCAAATTCCAATAGGTTCTTTTTTTCTTTTCTTTTCTTTTCTTTTCTTTTTTTTTTTTCATTTTTAGATTTGAACTATAACATACTCGCATACTCTACGGTAACTTCCCATATCTTAGCAAACATACCAGTGGCCCAAGAATCTGGACATACATAATCAAAACCAATATACAATTATGGTTACCTCTACGTTGTTCTCATGAAATTCCTTGTGGACTTGCCTAAGATATGATTTTGGCAACTGTAAAGAAATAAACAATTTATCAGCTACAATGGAATAATTATTTGAATTGTAAGTAAAATGTAAAGATAAATAGAGTTAAAGGATATCTTATATTTGTCTAACTTGTAATTTCTACCATTTATGATGTACATGACATCACATTCATACCAGGTAAATGTTCATTGACCACTTGAATTGCTCATGTATTATCTTTACTTCTACAGATACAAGTCATATATCTTTGGCAGAATTGCAGAAATCAAGACATGAAATCTTTGGAGACATTTATCCACATGATTCAAATCTTTTGGTGAAAAAGGAATGAAAAATTCTAGTGAAAAACCCAGTGATTAATATAAAAGAAATGTGGAGTAGTTTGAAGCAAGAATGATACCAAAATGAAACCATCAAATTGAGAATACATCAACTAGCTCTCGGTAGTTGCGATAGTGCCTTTGGCTTCATTGCACGTGAATTTATATTTGTATCATGTTACATTTCCAATGGCATTAAAAAGGGTATTTATTATGCAGAATGAAACCTTGGCATTATAAGCTGCTGCTTTGATGCCGAAGTCACACAAGAATTTGGCAATTGTCAAAGTTTCGTGCATTATCCAAACCAAAACCAAGCATCCCACATAACTCGTTGAAACACGATTCATTGACAAAGCAACATGCTTACATTTTCCTCGTAGGGACGTAAATAATAGTAGGTCCATGATCTAATGGCTCTTGCTGAAGCTTTAGCCTTTCCTCCTTGAGTATCAACGACATCACATTTAATATTGGTGTCAAAGAAGGCTTTGCACCAATGTTTTGGCTCAATATGGAATAAATCATCATGACCTTCCCGAGTCATTTCCTTCAACCTCTGTCTATGCACCTCGAAATCTGACATATTATTACTCTTGACACATCTCCAAAGTTGTCTCATCAACTGTTTTCCTTTGTATTTTTGACCCCAGTTGGAATATATGTGCCTTGCACACATCCTATGCTCGCATTTGGCAAAAGTTCAGCTACAGATTGGACGAGACCCTGACAATTACCCAAAAAAAGAATATATATATATATATATATGAAAACAGAAAGAAAAGCATTGTAATGTCACAATCAATTTACAAATGAAAACAGAAAGAAAAGCATACCTTTTGTTGGTCACTTATCAAAGCCCATCCGTCACCATTACACATATTGAGGTCAGACTTCAACAATTCAATAAACCAAGTCGATGTGTCCTTATTCTCGATTCTTACCACTTTGCCCATGCCACTTTGGATACATTTGATTGTTGCCATCCCTTCCTACGGCACATAACAACTCGCCCTTGATCAAACCCTTCAAAAAGCATCCATCTAATCCAATGATCTTCCTACATCCAGCCAAAAAACCTTTCTTGCAAGCATCAAAGCAAATGTAAGCCCTATCAAATAATGGTAGAGAATTTGGCAATGGCCTTTCAACTTTCAATTTAAAATTGCTTGAAGGGCTTGCAGTGTAAAGCTCTCCCAAGTAGTCGTACATCTGTGCATATTCCTTCTTGTAATTGCCTTGTAGTTCCTTCAATACTTTCAGCTTTGTTCTCCTACACTGACTGAAAGTGACATTTACTCCCAGTTGTTCTCTGACTAATTTCTTTAACTCCGGTGCTTTGATTTTAGGCATTGCAGCAATGAGAATCATGAAGTGCTTAGCTAAATAATTACTAGACACTCTCTTATTCTCGAAAGTGATACTGCATATATGCTGATTTATATACTTTCTCAAATGAAATGACCCAGTTCTCCTATCAATAGCACCATAGATCATCCACTTACAATTTTCCAGGCACACTGGCTCTTACAAAGCTTTTTGTGTTCTTAGTGTATTTGATTGCTCTTTGTTCAGCCACAGAATACTTCAAAATTGCACTTTTGAACTCAGTTGCATCCTCAAATGTCATGCCAACAATAAATACTGGATTTGTACCACTTTGATCATATGATGGGAACCTACTTCTCCTCCTTGAGATAACATCAACCTCTTCGTCACCCTCATCATTTAAAATTGATTGAAGACTGTCTTCTTCATCTGAATCAGCATACTCTATTTCGTACCCAGAATCATCTAACGATTGAGCCTCATCCACAGTCAGTGGTTGGGAAGTACCAACAGCCTCACTATAATTTAAAATTTGGAGCCTATGTCTTGCTGAAAATTTCATTAATTTTTTCCTTGCTTCAACTAGTTCAAAGTCATCATCATCACTCGACTGTTCCATATCCACCAAATTATGTGCATCATCATCATCTTCCTCATCTAGATCCCTATTGGCATCGTCATCATCAATATTCCCAATCACATTAGACATACCTCCAGTTTCCATCTCAACACCCCCCATCTCAGCTCCTTTCTTTTTTTCATCAACATGCTCAACATATAGCTTAATATTTTCATAGCACATATGATGATAAAATTGATCCATCACATCAGAGTTATCCCATAAATACCTAAGAGTTATGCCGTCTACAAGAGTTGTACTTCCAGGAACTCTGTAAAAGAGTTTCTCTATTTTGCACACACCCAAAGCCTCAATAGCTTCAATTATACTAGACAGTGAACTCTTACTTAAATTTATTTCAGCAACATCAGCTCTTCCACCTATGTATTCCAATGGTGGGCCGACTTTAAACTTACCTCCATAGCGAACAGTGACATAAACTTTATTCTCGGCCATTGGACCTACAAGGGAACAGAAACAAAGAGCAAAGCACTTTCAATCATCAAATTATTGAAGCAATGTTCAAGTTAAAAGACTAACAATCAATACAGAAACAGCAAATTAGCATAATGTGCTTTACAACCATAATGCAACTACATGATCAATAGTGAGAGCAAGGGACCTATTGTCGCATTTCGGTAGGCGATGTTCTAATTTGCAGCAAATGTTCTAATTTATCGCGACAATTGGAAAATGCAAAACAACCATAATGCAGAGAGTAAAACGCCCTTGCAAAACAAAAACAAAAATCGTAATATTACCTTGACATACCCAAATGCTGTAATGTAGAGAGTGATACCTGCGTGAGGAGTCGCCATCGCCGTCCCTGATGCCACTCGCTCTGCCGTTGAGACGCCGAGATGCCCGCAAGACACGTCTTTACACGAACTCGCAATCGTCAAAGAAGATAACATAAAGTCGATGTGTGTCAAACTTGAACTCTCGAACTCCAAATAATGAAGAAATGAGGATGCCTGCGACGTCGTTTTGCATAATGCAGAGATTAAAGTACCTTTGCAAAACAAAAGAAATCGTAGCATGAGATACCCAAAATGCTATAATGCAGAGAGCGATACCTACGTGAGGAAGAGTCGCCATCGCTGTCGCTGACCCTTTCGTCGTGCTCGACGCCAATCGCTTCGCTGCTAAGATGTCGAGACTCCCACAAGAGAGGTCTTCGCACGAACTCGCAATCGTCAAAGGAAAGAACACGAACTCACGACGAGCGTCGAACTCGAGGTCGATGAGGACCCAAATCGCAAGAGAACTGCAATTCGGACGAATTCGATTTGGTGCTTAGGGTACGGACAAATTCGATTTGGGGCTTAGGGTTCGAACAAATTCGATTTGGGGCTTAGGGTTCAAACGAACGCGATTTGGGGCTTAGGGTTCGCTCGGAATAGCGAAAGCAAACGTAGAGACGGACGGGGTAGAGGGAAGATGACGGTGAAGAAGACGTACAGATAGAGGGGAGGTAACACATGGTGAAAAAGAAAGGAGAACACGACGTCGTTTTGAGTGCGCAGCATTTTTTTTTTAATCTATTCGCAACGGAGGAGAAAGAAATGATTAAAAAAAGCCACGCGGGGGCCACGTCAACTTTTTCCGTTAAGAAATTAGACGGCGTCAATTTTAGGACTCGTTTGAAACATTTTGACAAGTTTTAGGACTTAAATGCACTTTTTGCAAGTTTTAGGACTCAAATGCACTTTCGTGACAAGTTGTAGGACTCCTGGTGCACTTATCCCAATTGAGAATACATCAATTAAAAAGGGTATTTATTATGTAGAATGAAACCTTGGCATTATAAGCTGCTGCTTTGATGCCGAAGTCACACAAGAATTTGGCAATTGTCAAAGTTTCTTTCCTCGTAGGGACGTAAATAATAGTAGGTCCATGATCTAATGGCTCTTGTTGAAGCTTTAGCCTTTCCTCCAGTTCCATTGGTGAGTCAGACATCTCAAAAGAACCGCATACCTCCTGGCTTAAATCAGGAGATTCTCCACAAAATTCTTCTTCATAGGGAACTGCAAGGGCCAATTGAATAGCACATCAAATTACAGGATGAATAAGTTCTAGCACAGTTTTCGGACAATTTCCATTTTATGAGTAAGTTTTCATAAAGTCCCTTGCTCCACATCCTACAAGCATATATAAACAGCAATGGTGGAAACATCATGCCATAATTAGAATTCCGAAGATATTCCTCTTTAATAAGAAGTTATACCATCCCAATTATCCACACCCTGGAAGGTGTCCATTTCATCTTCTAAGTATTCAGGTCTAAGATGGTTAATCACCTGCCAGACAAATTAGGTAGTGCACAGAGAAAGATAGGATTAGAAGAAAAGGGTTAACCTGTAGTCAGGCCGAAAATCATGGCCCCATTTCAAAACACAGTGGACTTCATTAATTACAAATAATGCAATTCCTCAGCCTGCTGCAAGACTTTGTAGTGGCTTTATCAGCTTGTAGGAAGATCCATATCACTTGGTAAAAAAATGACAAAAGAGATAACACCACTGCACATGACATGTCAAACTCTTACCTTAAAACCGACTTTGGGCAAACATATATCAAACCATATTTTCCCTCCATCGCTTTCTTTTCCACACTATTGTCGGGTTGCCCCGGATCCAAGAAAGCGGCGGAGACACCATGTTTTGCGAGCTTTAGACACTAGTCATGCATTAAACTTATCAACGGTGAGATCACAACAACCACATTCCCAGTCAGTAGGGTTGGAATCTGGAAACACAATGATTTACCTGCAAAAAAGATATCATTCCTGAATATGGTACCAGCTCTAGGTCTGAAAGTATTTTGGTCAATCACAAGCAAATAAAAATCACCAAATCATGTTGCAGCGAGAACAAGGCAATCTTGGTTAGATAGCCAAGTAGCCAAAGCTTCTCTTTGGAAACTCTTCAAGGATGCATGACCAAAGTGCTTCTGTAAGAGACTACTAACTTGCTGCTCCTAGTCTGCTCCCAAACGCAGCTCTTCCGGGACTCGGGGGTGTCGAGTCCAGTGACAGGCGTCGAGCGGCGGTGGCGTGGCCTGCGGCGTTCGGCGGTGGCATTGAGGGTGAGCGGCATTGGCAACGGGCAAAGGCAGAGCACGGGAGAGACTCGGAGATTTGAGCAGCGACTAGCGTTGAGCGATGAGGGTTCGGGCGAGCGGCGTCGGTGACTGGCGTCCAACGGCGTTCGATGGCGAGACTCAGAAGCGGCGTCCAGCGGCATGATTGTGTGAACTGTGAAGTCTGAATGAAGAGTTAATTTGGGGCTCATCAAGGTCGTCTTGACGTCTTCTACTTCTTCCTTTTGGAGCCCTAAAGTAACCGGTTCCTAGAAAAAAGGAACCGAGAACCAGAACCGGTCCCCTTAGAACCGGAACCGAACCGGAACCTTCCGGTTCCCGGTTCTACTCGGGAACCGCACTCACCCCTAGACTAAACCGCTTTGCATTTTCCCAATGGGCTTTCAAAATACTAAACCAAACGCACCCTTCAACTTTGACTTGGACTTGTTTTTCTTGCATTTCACGTGCAACCTCCAATTTGGATATATAAGTGAAGACATAATTCTATAATGCGAAAAATAGAAAAGACGGGATCTTTGATCTTCATGATTTTCACAATGAAAGGAATGAAGACATACTTTATCCATAGCGAAATCTTCAAAGTATTTATCGTGGAAACACAAAAAGAGATGAAGAAATTCGATTCCTCTCCCTTAACCTATTTTTCCCTTAACGTATTCTGTCTAATGGAGAATAGAGTACAACATTCTTTTCACGTCGTGGGTGGAAAGAGGATCAGACTCTTATATACGTACTATTAAGAGGTATCTTTCATCAAAGCGCCTTTTTAACTTTCATGAGAGTAACATCTCTTCGGAAGAATGATAATTTCTCAATGAGAATTAACTCTTTCATTAGAGTCGTAACTTTTCATAACTAGTATATTTTAGCATTAAATATTTATTAAACCATCAATTAACAATATCATGTGGGCCACACAATAATTCTTATATTCTCCAACTTGGTCCATATGACATTCCTTTCATGGTTTAATAAAGTCCATAATGTGCACAATAACATAATGTTAAAATCTTTCTTAAATTGCCTATCACATAATAATCAAAATTAAGTAAAGAAAACTAATATAAGTCGTGGCGATTATATGTCATTAATCAACATAGTCCATTTCATGTACTACAACTATAGCTTTCTACTTAACATGATCTATAAATGAGAAGTACAATAATAGTTCAATCATAATGTCTCTATTAGAGACTATTCTATTTAGCATTCATCTATTTCCATAATGTACACTAAATAGAAAATATAAAATATCATAAACACATAAATGAGCTCAGAGTGTTAAATACATAAACTTAATGCAATCATAATACAATCATTAATGACATCCTATAATGCCCGTCATTTCAACATGTTTATTGAATATCTTGGGTGGCAATCCTTTTGTTAAAGGATCTGCTATCATAAAGTTGGTGTTAATATGCTCAATTAACACTCTTTATATCTGAACTTCTTCTTTAATAAACAAGTATTTAATTTCCATATGCTGAACACTTTTAGAATACTTGTCATTTTTTTAGAAGAAAGCTGCTACAAGATTATCACAATAAATTTTCAACAATCTAATAATACTATTGACAATCACAAGTCCTGAAATAAAGTTCCGTAGCCATAATCCATGAATAGTGGCCTTAAAGCATGCTACAAATTTAGCCTCCATAGTAGATGCAGAAATAACTGACTAGTTTGCACTTTTCCATGATATTGCCCCTTCAGCTTGGCAAAAAAAAAAAAAAAAAAAAAAAAAGTAACAAAATATTGATTTTCTTATATCGGCACATCCGACTAAGTTTAAATATGAATATCCAATTATCTCAAGATGATCGGATATTTTACAAGTGAACAAATGATTCTTTATTTTTGCAGCTTTTCAGTGCTCCAATCTAGGATCACTTTGATACTTGCCCAACATTCCGACAGCAAAATTGATGTCTAATTTGGTGTAAGTTTGATCATACATTAAGCTCCTTAACAACATATACATAAAGATTACTTTTCATTTGTTCTCGTTCCAATTCACTTTTCAGATATTGCATGAGACTAAATTTGTCACTTTTCTGAATTGGAACTACTCCTATTGAATATTTATCCTTATTAAATCTCTCTAAAAAAATTTCAATATAGGCTTTCTAAGACAATCCTAACAATTCTTGTGATCTATCACGAAATATTTATATTCATATCATATATGTTGCATCTCCCATATACTTCATTTCAAAATTTTAAAGATAAATTTCTTGATTTCATGTTACAAACCAAGATTATTATCAATGAGCAAAATATCATCAATATATAGAACTAGAAAAATAAATTTGCTCCCACTAACCTTCATATATGTATAACGATCAAAGTTACTTTCCTTAAACCTAAATGAAGTTATGGTATCATTAAATTTAATATACCATTGTCGGGAAACTTGTCTAAGTCTATGTATTGATTTATTTTATTTACATACTGTTGACACCTAAATTTTGGCGAGCCGATCATTTATTTATTGCATAGAAAATTATGGGTAATTTTATCCTTGAAAAAATATTAATTGCATAGCATATAAATTTAGATGCATTTATTTTTAGTCTGCATATTTGCATTTTATTTTTTAGGACCGGTGACGGATGGGTTCAAATTAGACCGGGCTAGGCCCATGAAAGGAGCAAATTAGCCCAAGCCTGTTGCTTTTTTTTTTTTAATCAATTATCTTGTGAAAAATTGAGATTTGATGCGATATTATGATGATTTTTGGAAATTAAGGAGATCGCATTATAATCTTATCTCTATCAATAGATGATGAAATCGGGAGAGAATATTCATGAGATAAAAGGATTTTATGATTCGGAGGTTATAGGCAATTTTCGAAATATTATACGAAGATCACATTTTGTTTGTCTATAAAAGGAGACTGTACGGCAGATTGGTGGGGGGCTCTCTGGGGTTTTCAAAAAAAGAAGAAGAAAAGTCAAAAGAAAAAGAGAGAGAAAGGAAAAGTAACCGGTTTGCACTGAGGGAGAGAGCAGACCGGTGAGAGGACGTGCGACAGGTGAGAGAGAGAGAGTAAAAAAAAAAAAGAAGGAGAGGACTGTTCATCGTCTTCTTCGTGCAGCCGCTCCGCCTGCGACCCAGCCACGACGCCACTGCTCCGGCGCCCACACCGCCGCCACTCCGCTGTGCCCATCCCTCGACGAGTCTTCGCCGCTGCTGTTCACGCCCTGCTGGTCGCCGTCCCCGACGCCCGTGAAGCTCCGCGTCGCACCACCGCGCCGGTCACTGCACCACCACCGTCGAGACACCAGCAATCCGCGAGTCCCCAGTCTCGCGCTTCGGTCAGCCTCGCGCCGACCTTGCCGTGTCTCTGCCCCCAATCGCGATTCGACGCCACCGGAGCCCCAAATTAGCCGTACCGCTGAGCCGATCTGCCCTCTGTTGCAGCCCACTGTGACCCGCGACCTCCTGCTCGCTCGCCACCGCGCCGGAGTGCCACCCGATCCGCACCTTCTGCAGCAACCGACGCCGCCGCGCCTCTGTACCCGCGAGCTCGCCGCGACCCACCGCTCCTGCAGCCAAGCCCGAGCGCCGCCCGTCGCCCAGTAGCTGGACCCGAGCCGGACCGCTGTCCGATCCGACGCCCTTGTAGTGCCCCTGTCCGCGAAGCCACTACCGATTCACCTCCTCGCTGCTCCGCCTCATCCGCGACTTGCTGCTGCTGCCGGTCCACTCTCGCCAAGGCTCCGAACGCCGGCGACCAACTGCCCCTGCCGGACCTCCGACCAGCTGCTCTTGGTTGAGTACCCACGAGCTGCCGAGCCCTATTTTGGAAAAAAGAAAAAAGAAAATCAATTAGGTAGTTTTTTTCTTTTTACTTTATTTTTTTTATGTTATTTTCATTTATTTACTTTGTTTTTAGTAGGATTATTCCTGAATGAATGGTTGAGATTCCGACATGAAAAGTCCCTCAAGCTAGGGATTGTGATCCGATTTTCGCGCCCGAAATCCAACTCACAATCTTCTGAAAAATCGACAATCAAATCTCAAGCCGAGATTCGATTCGATTTAATTTAAAATTGGCCATCCCGATCTCATACGCGAGATATGATTCGTCGATTTTGGATATCAATCTTATCTTATTTGATTTGCTATCGTCAAGTTAGTTGAGTCAATCTTATTTTCGTAAAAGAAAAATCCAAAAAATATTTGAGTTAGGAATAGATTTGCTTTAGAATATTTCTTGTTTAGGATTAAAATTGCAATCTTATTTCGAAATTTAAAAAATCCAAAAATGTTGAATTAGGATTAGGTTTTTTTTTTTTATATATATTTAGAATAATAATTTTATTTTGAATCAAGGAAAAGAAAACCAAAAAAAGAAAGCACATTCATTTAGGATGTTAGTTTTATCATTATTTGAATTGCATGAGAAATTTTAATTTTGAAATTAATAAAAGCACAAAATGTCATCACGCATATATCATGTTGAATTAGGGCATTCTTTGCACATCATTGCATGTTAGGATTGCATGTTTATCAATTATAGGTAGATAATCTCTCCTAGATAAATTGCATGTTTTGTTAGGAAAATAAAAATGCCCATGTCATATAGAATTAGGTTCATGAAATGCACGTCATTTTAGTGATTATTGTTAGGTTAATTTAATTAAAAATTGCCCGTCTTTAGATTAGGTCATTTAATAAATGTCGCGCGACATATAACTTACATATTAAATCGTATGTCGCATGTCATTTTAGTTAAAATAATTTTGTACGTCATCGCATTGCATCACACGTCATTAGAATTAAGTCATTATGGTTAATTTAGATTGCATATTTAATTATTGCATGTTCATTAAAAAATCATTGCATTTCTATTCATTCATATAGTTTAGGACATGTTGCCATGCCATATCATTTCATATTAGATTAAAAGCATTGCATTGCATATGGATTATAGTCTCGTTAAAAAGTGAAAGCGAAAATTGAGTGATTGCTTGTTAATTAGAAACCATATCTAGGGTTGTTGATGTGGATTTTAATTTAACACTGCAAATGCTTTCGTTACTTTGATGTAAGTCCTGCATTATTTAATTGCTTTCTTGGGTGTTAAATTGGTGGTTTGCGCACCTGCATGAACACCTCACATGTTAGGAAAATAGACTTAAAATCAATTTAAGTGCCTGCAAAAGCATTTTTCAAAATAAAAGAAATGGTACCGAAAGGGCGTTAGAGAAATCTAGCGTAATCAAGTCCCTGTACCCAAATCTCTGGTTCGTAGGAGTAAAGTGAATCTCTTATTACTTTACTTGGGTTTCTAATCGACCCACCAAAAATAGATTAGTAGCGACTCTTAGATAAAATCTATTTGCATGTTAAAAACTTGAACCCAAAGTCACAAATTGGTATGGGCTTGAAAGAGCCCGAGTTAAGTTTAGGCTTAACAATCCATTAGCCAAACTCTAGGTGGTTCACACCCGAAAATTTGGTCGCGACACATACCATGTATTACTTTCCTTTAATTGAAAAGCACTCAGATCGATCCATGTAAACCTCTTCTTCTAAACTCCCATTAAGAAATGCGGTTTTAATATCCATTTGGTATAACTCTAAATCATAATGAATCACCAAAGTCATAATGATTCTCAGTGAATCTTTCTTAGAAACCAGTGAAACTATCTCATTATAGACAATGTCTTTTTTCTAAATAAAATCTGAACAACAAATCTGACCTTATATCGTTCAATATTGCCTTTAGAGTCGCGCTTGGTCTTATCCATTTACACTTAACCTTTTTACATCTTTAAGCAATTCAATAAGATTTCATACTTGATTTTGATGCATAGATTCCAACTCTTCTTTCATTGCATTAAACCATTTATTAAAGTCTTCACATGCCATAACTTAAGAAAATTAACTTTGATCATTTTCAGTTCTTAAGTCAATTTCTAGCCCTTATAGATTAACCACATAATGATCAAAAATAGTCGACCTTCTTTCTCATTGAGATCTTTTTAACGCTATTTCTAGTTGCTCAACTATATAGGTTCAATGTTGACTTCTTTATTATGGAGCGTTTGATTATTTATTTGTTGTTCTTGATTATTATTGGATGGAACTATAATATCAGGAACAACAACATTAGAAGATTTGGGTATAATAAGTTCCACCCTTACTTCTTAAATGCAAGTATCACATATTCTTTCACACCCACTGATGTCGTCATTTTCAATGAACCTAGCATTTCTAGATTCAACAATTCTCGTACTATGATTAAGATAGTAAAATCTACACCATTTGGATTTCTCTACACAACCAATGAAGTAACTATTAGTCGTTCTTAAATCCAATTTCTTTTCATGTGGATTGTAAATTTTTATTTCTACTAGAGAACTTCATATATGTAGGTGTCGTAAACTAGATTTTCTTCCCGTCCACAATTCAAATGAAGTTTTTGAAACTACCTTACTGGAAACCCTATTTATTAAATATGTAGAAAGCTTTGATACATACATCCACAAAAATAAAGGTAAAAATGAATGATTCATCATACATCTAATAATTTTCATTAAAGTATGATTACGCCTTTCCGCTACACCATTTTGTTGTGGTGTACCCAGCATAATGTATTGAGCACAAACGTGTCTTTCAAGAAAATTAGCAAATTGACCCAAATATTATCTTAATCCATCATACTTTCATAATATTTACGACCTCTATTCGATCTTATTATTTTCATATTTTTATTTAATTGTCTATCAATCTCTTTAATATATACCTTAAGAACATTTATTGATTGAGATTTATTATACAATAGATAAATGTAATCATAACATGAAAAATCATCAATAAAGATAATGAAATAACTTTCTCCACCAAAAGATGGAATATTAAAATGACCACATATATCAATGTGTATAATTTCAAACTTTGCGATTCTTGTGGCACATTTTTAGTATGTTTTGTTTGTTTCCTATTAATACAATCCATACACATTCCAAGATCAGTAAAATCCAAGTTTGAAATAATTTCATTCTTCACTAATTTTTGCATTATTTATTTTGATATATGACCTAAACGTTTATGTTACAAGTAAGCATAAGTCCCATCCACTAAATCTTATTTAGTACCAACATTATAATGTAAGGTCATTAAGGTCTTAACAAAAACATTATCAAATTTAAACTTATAGAGACTATCACACAAAGTTCTAATTCTAATAAAATTATCATTCTTAAATAAATTAAAAGATTTATAACCAAACTTACAAGAAAATCCCGCTACATTAAGTTTTAGTAAAAAACTAAATTGCAAAAAAAAAAAAAAAATATATATATACATAAAATGTTTAAAACAAATCCAAATAATGCCCAGTATCTAAAACTAAACGATAAATGCCATTGCCTTTAATTAGAGTTTTGTTTCTATTCCCGTGATCACATACTTTCATTTGAATTTATAGTTTGCATCATAAGAAATCCCTACATCATATTTGACACATGAGTGGTAACACTAGAATCAATCCACGAATTATCATGAGAAATTTCAGTAAAATTTGATTCAAAACATACTAAAACACAAGACTTGCCATTCTTTTCGAACCAAACTTTACTTTTCAGATGATCTTTTTTCTAATGTCCAATTTTATTGCCAAAGTGACACTTAATAAGATTTGCGTTCTTTTTTGTGGATTTGAGATTCTTAGAAGATTCATTCGGACGTGATATCCTTTCTTCTTGCTCCTTCCACCTTTCCTTTTGGAATTTTTTTCAGCTTCTTGATGACTTAAGAGATGAACGGAATGAGCTTTTTAATTATTTATCATTGATATCTTTTAAACAACCATACTGGCCAATTCATTTACATTCCACTTATCTTTTATAGTGTTGTAATTTATTTGAAATAGCCCATGTGTTTATAAGGCAATGATTTTATTATAAACCGTACTAAAAAGCACTCATTCACGTTCATTCCCAAAATTCTTAACTTTATTACTAAGTTTGTCATCTCAATAACATGTTCATGCATAGTACGTGAACCATCATATTTTATTATGGTTAAAGTGTTCATTAATGTATTGGCAAGTGACTTATCAGCAGTCTAAGAACAAGCTTCCACAAATTTCATAGATTCCTTGACACTATCAGTTTTGGGAAGAGTAGTCTTTAAATTATTTGCAATTATCATTCATGTGAACATTAAACTTAATCTGTTTAATCTTTCCCAAGTTTTATGAAAAGTTTTTTCATCATCGCCACTTTCATTAATAATAGTAGCTGGTTTTTTAACTTAAAGTGTCAAATCAAGATCCAAGACATCTAAGTAAAATTGGACTTGTTCACTCCAATTAGAGAAATTCATTCCATTGAACAAAGGAGCAAACGAAGCATGTGAATGAAGTAAAACATATGTGGATACTGAAAATATGTAAGAAAATACTCATACATTAATTTATTGAGAATATCACATAATCAAATTCAAATTAAACAATACATATACATCATAGTTTTCCTTTGGACGATCTTATGATATACTAACGTACATTAAACCATAATGATACTAATAACTTTAATTTGATAATTATAAATATATCTCGTTAAAATTATTTATTATCTTTGGATATACAAACAAATTTAACAAGAAATATCAATACTAATTATTATATCCATGAATTATAAGAAATTAATTAACCTTTGGACTAATCCCTAAGTTTTTATAATAAATGAACTTCAATATATCCATGACATCAATAGGGATATTAACATATCAATTCCAATCATAGCATCAATTAATCATGGGTAATTAAATAAAATAATTTACAATATCAAAAATTCAAAGAACCTTAAGGTTTGGCCACTTTGGTGACTAATAAACCATTCTTTATTGAATTTTTAATATTGTGAAGCACAAACATTCATCAAATTACATGCAAGGGTAAAAATTATAATTAAAGCATAAGGGTAAAGCTGTAAAACCATAATTTCAATGGGATAGGATTGTGAATTTAACATCCAGGGGCAAAATGATAAATAATCAGTTAGGACAAAATCATAATTATCCAGCATAAATGGGGAGAAACGTAAATAATCATCAAGGAGGGCATAACCGTAAATATCCAACGAAGATAGGGGCAGCATCATAAATAAAAGGGCTAAGGGGCAAAAATGCAATAATAAGTAAATGGCAGAAACATAAATGGCCCACTCCTGCGCGTTGCACGTGCCTAACCCAACACATGTGTCACGCATGCACCTTACATAGTAGCACATGGCGCATGAATCCCACACGCTTGCAACCGTAGCATGCGCATGGACTCCATGTGCCTTCTTCCTTGTGCTCATTCACCACATTTCTTCAATTTTTTTCGGTCCGTTTTCTTTCAAACATTTTTATAATTCGAATTTCCTCCATTAGAATCATTTCAACAACATCAAAAAATGTGAAAAAGGATCATCATCGTTCAACGAATCTTCATCCATAAACCACAATATTTTAATACTAGGAAAAAATCATGAGATCTTAAACCATGGATACAATTATAAGCAAAAAACATAATTCTATAATACGGAAAATATAAAACAAATGATCTTTGATTTTCATGATTTTCTCAAAGGTGAATACTTACCTTTATCCATAGTGAAACCTTCAAAGTACTTGTCGCGTAAACACCGAAAGAGATGAAGAAATTCGATTTCTCTTACTTAACCCATTTTTCCCTTAACGTATTCTATCTGATAGAGGATAGAATACAACGTTCTTTTTACGTCATGGGTGAAGAGATGACCAAATTCTTATTTATACATGCTATCAATAGGTGCTTTCTATCAAAGTGCATTTTAAACTTTTATAAGAGACACCTCTTCAAAAGAATGACAACTTCTCAATAAAAATTGTACCATTCCATTGGAGTTGTAACTTCTCATATATTTATTAAACCATTAGTTAATAATATCACATGAGTCACACAATAATTGGCTTTGTCACCGACGCTATTAGGTATTCATAATGTGTTTCATGTTTCTTTGTTGCGGAAATGTGTGCCAAATCCTGAACATGTGCTAAAATTTACTCCATTGAGATTACATGAGAACTTGACGTATGAGGAGCAGTCTATTTGCATTATCGACAAGAAGAATCGGGTGCTGTAACAGTGAATTATTTTTCATGTAAAGATACAATGGCAAAAACACACTGAGAGATAAGCCACTTGGGAACTTGAGTAGGAAGCAAGATGCAAATATCCTCATTTGTTTGAAAGCTGAGGTAAGTTCAAATTTCGAGGACGAAATTTCTTTTAAGGTGGGTATAATGTAATAGTTGGACTCTTTTTTTTCCCTTGGTGGTGGGTCCACTTTGTTTTTAAAAAGGAAACAAAAGAAGGTTTGAAAAGTAAAAAAAAATGAAAAAGAAGAAGAAGAAGAAGAAAGAAAACAGAAAAGAGAAAAAGGGATGAACAGTGGTCACTCACTTTTAAGAGCACGAACCACTTCGGGAGAGAGAGAGAAAAGAAGAAAGGGAAAGAAAGGAAGGGGGATTTGATGCGTGCACGCCTCACCAAACCGACTCGACTCCGTAACGTAACACCCGATAAGAGATTAAGCCCCTCCTTCGTCTAATCGAAGTATTTTTCGAGTTTAGAGCTCAAATTCAGAATTTTAGGAAAATTGAGCAACGAAGTCTGATTTTTGAGTTGTTAAACCACGTATTTTTGTAGAAATGATAGTTTAGGGTGTTGTGGAGCTGTGGGATTTTATGGATCGTGATTTGAGCTTACGGTTTACCTGGAAAAAAAAATTTCGAAGTTCCCTATGCACAGTAAATAATGTGCATCCAGCAGCTTCGGGCCCATATTTTATCAATTTTTTGGCTTGATTTTGGGATGGCCAAGTTGGGATTATTATAGTATGTGTAAAGGGCTTTCTATTAACTATAAATACGTTCGGAACAGGGTTCAGAGGAGAAAGTTATGGCATAATCAAATTGTGCATCGAAACTCCAAGTTGCGGATGGCTTAAATAATCGCTTTGGGTATGCGATTTGTTAGTGCGTAGGAGTTGTTTTGTTAGTATTAAGGCGTAGTTGAGTTGATTTGTAGTCAAGGTAGAGTTTTATTTGATTTTAACATTATTCATCGGTTATGTAATAGGGCCGTGAGTTCAACGATAAAACGAGTATCATTCATTGTTTAGTCTTCTTTGGATTTGTAAAACCATGCCTTGAAATATATATGTATATATATTGAATTGTGAAGAGCATTTTTATTGTATAAAAGCCGAATCGAGCACTTGCTACTCTTTAGTTGATTATGAATATTTCAAAAGCGTGTTATACAAAGTGTGTGGAGTAATATATATATTATGAAAATTGCTTTGTGACCATTTTATGGAAAGATTTATGATGCTTGGAGAAATAGGTAGGAAATGGCAAATGGTCTTGTTGCAAAAATTTATTTGCTTGGTTTATGATATTGATTTTTGTGATTGGATTTCCGATATTTGAGGATGGTTGTTTATACTCAATAGGATTGTAAACCCAATAAGGGGTTATCAGGTATGCATACTAGATTTAGGATATTCTTTAGGTCAAGTTACTGGCTTTATAGGTGGAGACCTTATCAAAAGGAATCTTAGTTGCCTTATCACAAGATATTGTGTCGTGACCATGGTAAAGTATTGAGCAATAGATTAGTCAATGGATGGACCATTGATATGTGATATTTGATGAAGATTATTTAATGGACTTGATCATTGATACTTGAATTGTGATGGTGATTTAAATGAGTTTTTCATATTAGTATAAATCTTTGATAATAAGAAATAACTCTTATATGATTTAATATGTATTTTATATATTGAGTTCGAGTTATGAAGTTTGGCATTACTTTATATGCATAGTTGTTGGTCGATTTACTTAGAAGATATGTATTACTCACTGAGCTATTATTGTTCATTCTACTCGTCTTTTAATCTTTTTAGGTTCCTCTGTTAGCAGTGAATAGAACAAAAGCACCGTCGGTGGGAAACTTTTAGAAGTGCTATTTTTTTTTTTTTTTTTGTATGACTTAAGGAAGTGATGTACTAAGTTATTGCTAGTTGTTGGGTTGATTGAATTCTAGTTGTAAATGTTCTTTTTGTGGATTTATAGAAACTGTGATATTGTGATCAACTTGTTGGTTAATCTGATATGTATATATGTTTTGAGATATATATATGTTGATATCAGGTTATTAGTTATATTTGAGGCTGCATCCTTTGTGTTGAAAGATGGTCATGCCATCCCCATTATTTTTGTGGTTTTGGGATGTGACAATAATTCTTACAAGATAGACTTCTACAGCTTTCCATCGCATCCTTCTTTGTTAAGCATACTTCATTCCTAAGCATGCGTAGGCTAGTGCTCTGTGTGTGTGTGTAGATCTCCTTCCTTAATTAAACCATTGAACCCATTCTCTTGCTCATTTTACGCTGTTATCTGGGAGATAAACCATAAACTGTGCTTTGTGCAAGGGAAAAATGGAGGATTTGCAACGTACTGCGAAGGTCTACTTCGACGCTGCTGCCGAGAACGTCAAACGGTTGGCACAAGACTTTGTCACCGAGATGGACCATGACCATGACGGCGTCGTGTGCCTCTCTGAGTTTCTTTCCTTCACGAAGGTCAAGGGCTATGTGAGGATGAGCAACCCTTACTTGTTTAAGCAGCTGAACGTGAGTGGCACGGGAAAGCTCAGCTTCGACGAGGCCATCACGTTCTTCTACATCGCCACGAGCGCTAGGCCTCTATGTGATGGGTGCGGGTGCCTCGCACTGGGGATGTTCTTCACGTGTGTGAAGTGCTTCAAGGACGCCGGTGAGGCCGAGACGTTCAATCTATGTAGCGATTGCTTCTCCCACGGCAACTACACGCACTCGCACAATGACTTCTTGGATAATTTCGTGTTACTGGAAGCCATGAGAAGAGAATTGAAACAAGAAAAGAACAAGGTAATGAAAACGAAGTAGTGAAATGACGCATTTGCTATAGTAAACTTTTCTACAACAATAGCTCGTCGATAGTGAAATATAGAAAGCTTTGTTGCTTATGAGGAATGCATTGTTTTGTTCGTTCACAATTTCAGCCACCGGCAACCGATGCTAATACCTCCACGTCCTTTGCAATTGTCCCGGCCAATCCCAGCCATGGAATATTCAAGGCAAGTTCTGCTTTTCTTTCTCTCTTCCTTCTTGAAAATGTGGAGTTTATGACAAAACATATTTCTTAACTCTATTTACTACTTTTGTAAAACGAGTATACTTCGATGACTTTTACTATGCGTTGTTACGTTGTCCCTAATGACTGTTTGCGTGCACTTTGTGTTTTCCAGAATATTTGCCATGCTGCCATCGATGCCGCAGCCGGGTTGGTGATCAAATTCTGCACCATAATGTGAGAAGAGGCTTGAGAATGAGGAAGAAGGAGAGTCTCTTTGATCTGAATGTGATGTATCGTTGATTTTGTTGCTTGAACTTTGGTTCGTCTGGCTTGTTAGAGAAGAGGGAAATGGTGTATGTGAAGCTTAATGATGTTCCTTTTCTGCTATAAATTCATTTCTCTTCCCCCAAATTTGCATCTTTTTTTTTTTTCCTCTTAATTTTTGGGTGAGAGATAGAAGGTTCTTTGTACATTAGAAACTTGATTTTCCTTCGCATCCATTCTTTTTTTTTTAACTGGACTTCAATTACATAAATCAAGTACGGACACATGAGGGTTTTTATTTTGAAGAAAAATTATATTAATAAAGGCTTCATTTGTTTCTCAAAAAATTAATAATTTGAAGAAAATGTCCTAAATATGTCTGCGTGAACTCACAAGCCACTCATGTCCTCAATCGAGGTGGTCACTACGGTCAGACGATCTTTATTGTGGAGGCCTTCGTCAGAAACGACGACCACCAATGGCAGTGGTTGTCCTGTGTATACAATCAAAAGCTAGGGTGTTTGCCCTAGAAAAACAGCTAGGGTTTTCTTTTTCTTAGAGTTATATGTTTAATTTTGATTATTTATTAAACTTTAGTCAAGATTATTTACCATTACCTACCAAAAAAGGCAAAGGATGTAGTCAATCACCTCACATTCTTTTTACCTTTTTTGTTCTATTTCAATTCCAATCCTTTTTCCAAAAACGACCTAGGAGAATTTTGGCGAAGTTAAGATAAATTAGTGATATGATTGAATTTGGACATATTGGTTGTTGATTTGTCCACAGTATAGAATGGAAAAATTTTCTATATAATCCAACCTCACTCTTTCTAGAAAAAAGATACAATAAATATTATAACTTTGGATTAATACTCTGAAAAACCCCAAACTTGTATACATGTGACAAATTTATCCCAAACTAATTTTTTGATCACCAAAAAATCTAAATCGGTACACCTTTGATAAATTTACTCCAAACTAGTAGACTTGTGACAAATTTACCCTATATTAGTTTTTGTTAAATTTTACAATCAAATTATTAAGTTGAATGACACGTGACAGTTGGCCGGTGTGCTAATTTAGGATTTTACTCTTCGTTTTTCATAATTATATAATTTTTGTGATTTTTTATGGTATTAATCCAATTTAACGAATGGTATATTTGTCACAATTATACAAGTTTGAGGTTTTTGGTAGTCGTATAAATTAATTGGGATAAATTTATCATATGTATACCAATTTTGGGTTTTTAATGGTCAGTTGGGGTAAATTTGTCATAGTGTACAAATTTGGCATTTTTCATGA
The DNA here is from genome assembly GCA_014182515.1 of Eucalyptus microcorys. Classification (NCBI taxonomy): domain Eukaryota; kingdom Viridiplantae; phylum Streptophyta; class Magnoliopsida; order Myrtales; family Myrtaceae; genus Eucalyptus; species Eucalyptus microcorys. Next base: position 4,061,840 of record CM024569.1, on the reverse strand, counting down.
TTAAAAAAATAGGGTGGCTCCATTTGGATAAATTTGTCAAAAACTAGTGTAAGTGTGACTCGGGGTGGTGGGTCCTTTGTCACCTGGGGATTTTTCAAATAAATAAATAAATAAAAATAGTTTAAGGTATATTTATCACACGTGTACCGATTTGAGATTTTTTAAAATATTAACTCTATAACTTTCCTATAATATTCATTAAGTGTCATAACTTTTCAATTAATTATTCGAGTGTGATAACTTTCATACAAGTTCATTTTTTTTTTGTCAAAATTATATGAATCATTCATATCTCATGAAGATACATGAGATATTCAAAATAATATAAATCCAAAATATTAGTGTAACATAATAAAGCACAAACTGATAAGTACACTCTCATCTGACTAGAATGACGATCAATTACCAAATCTAGCATTGTTATTGATGATGAGCATGCTCCGTAATCTCCTTTTCTACAAAGTTATGGCTTATCCAATGGGCGGTGTACAATTAGGTTAAGCATCCTCAACACTATCACCATGCACAGATACCAAATATAGGTTGAACTAGGGGTGTCAAAAAAACCCGACCCGACCCGACCCGACCCGAACACGACCCGAACACGAAACAAGCATCATACGTGTTTCGGGTCTTGATACTGTTTGAGTAACACATATGAAACAAGTAAAGAAATGTGTTTCGGGTCGGGTCAGGGTTGGAACATTGTTCGACCTGAAACACGTTAACTCCTGCTTCCGAACAAGCGAACAAACACAGACAGTAAACACGTTCTCATCTTTCTTTACTGTCAAACACAGACATTTCCCTCTCGGCTCCGCCTTCTTCTCCGACGACTATGCCTTCGCTCACGACTGCCTCTCATCCGATCGATGTGCCTCCGCCTCGCCGTTGCCGTCGCCACCCCTCGTCTCAACGTCAGAACCCTAGTCGCCACCGAATCAATCGATCGTTGCCGTCTGTCGCCAAAAACCCCTAAGGTCTGTGCTTCCATCGATTTCTTGATCTGCGAGGAGCTTCGGCGTCCTTCTTCTTCGTTGAATTTTCCTGTTGATTTTTTTCCAAATTCGATTGGCTATGGTGGTGGTGAAAGAGGAGGCGGGTGCTCTTTTAGGGCTCTGTTTGAGGTCGCTCTCTTCGTTTGAGCTTGCTTCTTTTTGAGCTATGCGGGGCTCGAATTGTTTTCCTTTGGGAGCGATTTGGTCTGTCTCTTCCTGTGGAAATCTTGGGACTCTAGGCTGAGCTGAGGTAGTGATGTAGGCATTCGAGAGTTTATGCGGTCTAGCCGTGTTTCGGTGTTGTTCTTAGCATGTGGGCTAGCCTTTGCTGGTGATGGGGGTAGTAGTAGTTAACCCCATATGATCTTAGAGATGTTGGGAAGACTTGCTATATTGGGTGGTGGATGAATTCTGTGATGTAGATATTTTAGTGCACAAGTTGCAAACGGGGTTCGGGACACTTTGAATTTACTCGTGAGGGAGAGCTGTTGGTGTCGATACTTCAAGAATCTGTTTAATATTGAATTTTATAGGACAGAAATGAGGGCAGCAATCCTTTATGGCATGGAATGTTGACTGCTCCATCACTTACAAACTAAGCTTGAATGAAGTGATGATAATCTGATGGACATGTGAGTACTTTAAAAGATAAAAATAAAATTTTGTAATTTAGAAAGGTTTTACGTGGAAAAATTCAAAATTACTCCTATGGCCCCTTTACTTCAATTGAAATTGATATTTAGAAATGGTGCTATTGTTGAGGGAATGTAATTTATATTCAAGAGGAGTTTGTAAATTAGACAGACCGATGGACAAAAGTTGAAATTGTCCCCGATGTAGTAATGTGCCCTTTGTGAAAGAATAGAATGAATGTGCACTGTTTTTCAGCATATCATGCTGCAACGGGAGTTGTGGACTAGTAAGCGAGGAAAGTTGAAGTTAAAATGTGGCGCCCTTTTGACTATTAGCGTAACTTGCAACCTATTATCTGTGTTTAAACTTCTTTTCAAATGTTTCCTACAGCTCCTTTCAGTATCATCATTCCTTGGGGCAATATTTTGCTTTTCTGCCTTTTGTTTCAAGAGCATGTACCCTTTTCTGGCTTTTTTTTGCTGTTGGTGAGCTGCTGGTGTTTGCTACGCAGGTGCTATATCTTATCACCAGTCAACATACTATTTCATCATAACCTAGTACTTCTCAAGGCTGCCTCAAATGCCTTTTGGACTTCTTGTCCATTCCTTGCAATTCTTGCTCATCGAAATAAAGAGACATGGAGAGAGAGAGCAAAGAAGAAGATGGGCTCTCAACATGCTCTCTGCTTCTCAAAGAAGAAGTCTCTAATTGTGGCAATCACGGCGACTTCGCATCTTCCAGCAATTCTTCTGTCATGGCTCTTCTCGTTTTTAGCACACTAGTCGCTGTTTGCGGGGCTCTTGCAACTGGCTACATTGTGAGTACTGGTGCTGCACCAACCACGCTATGCATTCCAAAGCAATTTATGAGCCATCCACTTTGTCTTTTATGGAGTCTTTGTTTTCTCTGTGATGTTTCGTCTATTCATCGTCACCAAGAAGCTTTCTGTTGGACTACAGTTTAAGGACAGGTCATACTCACTAGTTCTTTCCAATTCATGAATATCTAGTAGCCTCAAGAAGATACAATTAACTTGGTTAGCAGGTTACGCATCATATGGCCTGTCCCCGAAAAAAAATAGCGTCCACAGGAATTATTAATAGGTATTTTGTGTTCTTGTAATAACCTATTCGGCATGTTCCCATAAGATTGGGACTATTACAAGCACCCGAAAAAAAAAAAAAAAAAAAAAAAAAAAAAAAAAAAAAAGGTGATACCCAACAACCCGACCCGAACCGACCCAAAACACATTAGACCATCTAATGTGTTTCGGGTCGGGTCACGTGTGTGACCATTGTGTTTCGGGTCGGGTCGGGTAATAACAAGACCCGACCCGACCCGACCCGACCCATTGACACCCCTGGGTTGAACAACCTTCTGAAACTGAATCTAGATTAAGAGAGGTTGGACAAGCACAAAAACACATTTTAGGAAAATTCCAAATCTATATTTGGGATTGACAAAGAGCTCTCAAATTAATATTTAGATTGAGAGATGAAAGCTTTCAAAGCTTGGAGAAATTGTATAATTGCTTCTAGTATAGTAGGAATTCATCACATTCCTGCTTGATCCTATCGGACTTCTTGATTCGGAAGATCTAAACTAGTGAGTTGATTTGGAAGCGAAAAATATGTCCAACAAGGAAAATGGGCATCAACAGCCTACAAAGAATTAAGAAAAAAAAAATGGAATGAAAGCAACAAAATACTCCTAAATCAAATTGGGAGAGAGAATTTCAACTCGACTTGAGAAAGATGAAGATTGAAAGTTATACAAGGGGAACTGGGAGAGAAAGCAACGTGGCCTTCACCGAGTGTCGTGACTTTTTTAAAAATCGTGATGGGCAAGAGGATCAATTGAAGAAATATGTCACTCAAATGAGCGTACCGTACAAAAGTTATGATATTTATGTCGTATGACTGGATCCGGATAGATCATGCCTTTGACCGAACCCGGCCCGAAATCTCCCCGGATCTCAAAATTTTCAGCCCGAGCCCACCCGATACCCGCCACCGATCTTGTCCAAGCCCTCCCAAAAAGTCCCAAACTCTCCAAGATCCAAAGGCAAACTCAAAAGTGGAAAACGAAATCGCCTTTCCTCGCGGTACCACACTCTCCACCTTCCTCCTTCTCCATTGACTCTCAGACGATCTCTGTTCCGCAAAGCCAAAGCCGATCCGAGATTACCAAAAAGTTTTGATTTTGCTCTTGCCCGGAGCGATCTTTGTCCGATTCTCGATCGCCGCCCTGGTTCTCCCGGGGAAATCAAGAGAAAGTTTTTTTTTTTTTTTTTTGGGGGGGGTGGTGGGGGAAGAAGAAGATGCTGGAGAAGATCGGACTGCCGGCGAAGCCGTCGCTGCGGGGAGCAACTGGGTCGTCGACGCCTCTCATTGCCAGGGCTGCTCCTCTCAATTCACCTTCATCAACCGCAAGGTTCGGGCGTCTGATGGGTCGTTTCTTGATTGTGATCATGGTCGTGTCGGTCTTGCCGTGTTGTCCGATTTGGGCGGCTGGCGTTTCGTCCGGGTCGCGTGCGTGCGTGCGTGCGTGCGAAATTTTGGGTCTTTTGCGGTTTCGGATGATGTGGTGACGTTTGTGTGTTTTGGGTGTGGGGTGTGCGTTGCAGCATCATTGCCGGAGATGCGGGGGCCTGTTCTGCAACGGATGCACGCTGCAGAGGATGGTTCTGAGGGGGCAGGGCGACGCGCCTGTTCGGATTTGCGACCCGTGTAAGAAGCTGGAGGAGGCCGCGAGGTTCGAGCTGCGGCACGGTCACAGAAGCAGAGCCGGGAAAGGTATTGTAGGTCGAGTCTTGTTTCGTGCGGTATTGGCTTTTCGAACTCGCTCTCTATTCGCCTTTAGCAAGTATGTATGGTATATGGTATGGTTCTGATTGACATGCTAGGCTTTGGCTACTTTCAATGCTCGTCATGCTTGCCCTCAATCTTCTTATGGTATAGGGGGTCTGGAACTAGCTTTGACACTTAAACTGTTTCTGGATGCGGAGTAAAGTCTGGTTGCACAATATCTGTTTATTCTGTTTGATTTGCTATTTCATTAATTGCCTTCTGATTTTGCTCTATAATTGGTTAATGCTTCCTGTTATCTCCTTGCTAAAGCTATTGGGACATAACGAAATGGATTGTTGCATACCTGCTCCAGTTTGCCTCCTTCCTTTCCCGCTAAATTCAGTCTCCTGTGTTCTTTTATTATGTTATGTAGGTTTATTATGTCCCTCTAAATAAAACTAAACATGAAAAGAGTCCATCAGGCACAACCTAACTTAGAACATAGTACTCATAGAAATATGGTGTTCTGATTATTGCTGGACTGCACAGTTGACTATTTGCGTAAGCTCGACCTGGTTCTCAGCGAAGCTGTATAGAGGGATTACAACCATGACACTCAAGCCTGAGACCTGTAATCCTGATAAGGATTCCTAAATCCCTGGGCAACCATTGTCCTCGCAGTCTTATATGCAATGATGCAACCAAAACACGCGCATGCACGCACATGCACATGCACACGTACGCACATATACATATCATGCATTGATTAATGATGGTGACAACCAATCAGCTTTCTTGTAGTCACCACAGTGGCTATGCCAATAGTTGTGGTTGTGCGATTCACTTGTAAGTTGCTGCATTACTACCTCTGCTGATAAAACTACTGCTAATCTGCTATTGCTACAAAATAGAGAGAGACCTCAAATCTTTGATAGGTGCAATGAAGACGAAGCTGAAAACTGATTATTTCGGCAAAATTGACTTGCTCTGGGATGATTAATCTAGATTCCAGTGGTCGATATGCAGGTTCTGATAGTTAGTTCTTTCGAAAATCACAGGAAGTTCAAGAGTTACATTAAAGAATGAGGACGAGGTTTTGGGCCAGATTCTTGCTAGTGATGCACAGGGATCCTCATCAGGAGCAGACCCTGATGCCAACGTTGTTTCTGGTATTGAAAGGACAACAAGCAGCGCATCGAGTTTCAGTAGTCAAGAATATGTTGATATAGATAGCTTGGTAGGTAGAAGATGTCTATTATGCATTGGCACATCTCATGCTATTGGACTATATTGTGTCTGCTAACACCTTAAGCACTTAGCTCATGGCCTCTTTATTTCCAATTTTCCAGAGAGAGACAGGATCTGCTACCCCTGAGGAACTGCGTCAGCAAGCCATCGATGAGAAAAAGAAGTACAAAATTCTGAAGGGAGACGGCAAACCTGAGGAGGCCTTGAAGGCCTTTAAGAGAGGGAAGGAACTGGAGAGGCAGGCTGATGCTTTAGAACTCGCATTAAGGAAAAGCCGTAGAAAGGTTTTGCCTGCTGAGAAAATGATCTCTGCAGAACCTGGCCGAGAAAACAAGCCCCGTGTGGGCAAGGATAAGGAAAAGGACGACCTTCTTTCTGATCTCAAAGAATTGGGATGGTCTGAGATGGATCTTCACAATGAAGACAAGAAGCCTACAAGCATGACTGTGGAGGGTGAACTGTCGGCTATTATTGGAGAATTGCCTCAAAAGCCTAGTGATGGCAAGACTAAGCCAGGCATGGACAGGACTCAAATAAATGCTCACAAGAGAAAAGCTCTTACGTTGAAGCGTGAAGGGAAGCTTGCTGAAGCCAAGGAAGAATTGAAGAAAGCTAAATTATTAGAAAAGCAAGTTGAAGAGCAGGAACTTTTGGCCGGGGCCGAAGATTCTGATGATGAATTGTCAGGTTTAATTCAAAGCATGGATGATGACAAGCAAGAAACTCTTCCTCGGCAGAAACAACACGATTTTCGTTTGGACAATCTTATAGGTGTTGCTGGCAATCTTGATGAGGAGAGCAACTTTGAAGTCACAGACGAGGATATGGCAGACCCGGAAATGGCTGCTGCTTTGAAATCCTTAGGCTGGGCTGAAGATTATGATGCAGAACTAGCAACACAATCGATTCATTTTGACAGAGGAACACTATCGGCTGAATATCCTTTGAAAACCAAGGCTTTTGGTCACAAACAAGATGAGAATGATTCTACTCTTGTCGACAAATCTTTTGTCACTCAAGGCCTTCATAGTTCACTTGATGGGTTGCCACGGAGAAGTAAAGCTGAAGTTCAGAGGGAGCTCCTGGGTATAAAAAGGAAAGCTCTTGCTCTGAGACGTGAAGGTAAGAATGAGGAGGCAGAGGAAGTGCTGAAAATGGCCAAAACATTAGAGGCTCAAATTTCAGAGATGGAAGCATCAAAGAACAAATTTAACACAGAGCACGCCAAGCTCGAAAATAATAAAGTCAAAACGTCTATTGAGAGCTCAGTCAATGATGAACCTGAACAGGATGTGACAGAAAGTGATTTACGTGATCCATCACTACTATCGATGTTGGAGGATTTGGGCTGGAAAGATGAAGTACCTGCACCGGCAAAGGTGCAAGATGTAGCTTCTAAGAAAATCACAGACAATACACTTCAATCAGTCTCTGAATCTACAATTGAATCCTCATCCATGGTTTCCACTTCAGCCCCAAGAACGAAGGCTAAAATCCAGAGGGAGCTCTTGGGATTAAAAAGAAGAGCGCTTGACCTTAGACGTAAAGGAAAACTGGAAGAGGCTGAGGAAACGTTAAGGATGGCAAAGGCATTAGAAATGGAAATCGAGGAATTGGAGCTTCCGAAAGGACCTCAGATTGATGCCTCTGAAAAGAGGAATCCTGGGAGCTCAAGTTCTTCAATTAGGCCTGAGGAACATGGAAATCTAGATAATTTGGTCAAAGTAAATGGTGGGTCTACTCAAGAAGCAGTGAGTCTAGATGTTGGACCTATGAACTTAGAGAGAACAAGAACTAACAGAGCTGATACTCTTCCTGAAAAATCAAATTTTTGGAGCCCCGAAGCATTTGGGTATGATGGAGAATTAATTGGCTCCCAAAATTTTGCCCAAGGTGATTTGGCAGCTAAAGGAACTGCTTCCAGTTCTAAAGTTGTTCATTCCGTTGACATGATGGATTTGCTGACTGGCAATGATTGGACAAATGCACAAGTATCCGCTGAAAAACTAGAAGACAGACCATGTTCTGTTTCCCAGTCATCTCATGATATTCCCTTGATTCAACCAGTTGCCCCAAGGAGTGCTGATGAAAACAGGACGAGCAAAGATGAAGCTATTATGGCAATAAAAGAGACACATGCAAATAAGCGATCGCTGGTCAATGAAACAAATGCTGGTGAAGAACTTCATCAGAAAGGCCAAGTTTCCATTCAACAAGAGATTTTGATTCACAAGAAGAAAGCAATCGCCTTGAAACAAGAAGGGAAATTAGCAGAAGCCAAGGAGGAACTTAAGCAGGCAAAACTGCTGGAGAAGAGTCTTGAAGAAGACAAACCCCAGCCCAGTGTGTCAATATCTTCATCGGCCATTCCTCCCATGGAAATAAAGGAGGAGGATACATCAAAAGTGACTCCTAAACCATTAACCGGTCGTGAGCGCTTCAAAATTCAACAGGAGTCCCTCAGCCACAAAAGGCAGGCCTTGAAGCTGCGAAAAGAGGGTCGGATTAAAGATGCTGAAGCTGAGCTTGATTTAGCCAAGACTCTTGAGGCTCAACTGGAGGAGTCTGCTTCTCATGATTCTGGTAAATCTTCAGAAGATGGTATGGGTGATGTGGTCATCGAGGATCTTCTTGATCCTGAACTTTTGTCTGCCTTAAAAGCAATTGGAATGGATGATTCTAGCATGGCATCACGGGGACCCAAAAAACCCGAACCTGTGAAGCACAATCTTCAAAGCAGAGAGAACTCTGGCCAAGACAGTATTCACCTGGAAGAACAAATAAAGGCCGAAAAAGTGAAAGCTGTGAACTTGAAACGAGCTGGAAAACAAGCTGAGGCCTTGGATGCTCTCCGGCGGGCCAAAATGCTCGAAAAGAAGCTCAACGCATCGTGATTGCGGGAAAAAACCTTACTTCAGGAGTGTCGAATCCCTAAATAAGGTACTTTTTGCAGAGGATAGGTGCCATCTCCATAATTCTATTACCTTCAATCACCGTGTGTCTGTGGAAACCATAATATAAATGTCAGAGTATCAAATTTTCTTTTTAATGAATTTTATTTACTGCCACAGATTATTACAAAAATGTTGTAACATCGCATGTGTAATTATCACACATTGCTTGTTTACAAAACGGGCATTATATATGTATAGTACCAACTAGTTTTTAGATTGGATTTTTTACCATGGTATTATTGCCTCAATTTATTCTTCATGCTCCAATTGATATTTCATTGCACGAGTAACTCTTTTCTGCATCATTTCCCCTTCTCAATGCTCGTCGCCTTTTTATGGGGTTTGTTTAGACCTGATATACAGAGAGTCCCCGCCACCTAATAGTTTATGGGTTGGACTTCCTATCACTACCCTTTCATATTGTTTGTGAGTTCTTGTTTTGGAAGTTTCTCTTATGCAAGTTGAACTTATAAACCTCAAAACAATGAGAACGTCCTTTTCTAGCATGATTCTGTTACCTCTTTTCTTTTCTTATTTTGTTTCAGACCATTGTTCGTTCGTTAATGTTCTTTCATATGCGAAGCTGAACATCTCGTTATGCTTGTGCTTTGCCAAGAATGTTTTCAAAGGGAATAAAAAGGGAGAGAAATAAATATTCTGTCCTTCACTGGTGAAGTTCGAGTGACCAGTTCAAGTGGCATTGTTGCTGTGTTTGATGGCAATGCAGTGGAGCTTGGTCTCCTCTGCCAGTGGGATAATATCGCCTATACAATTGACCTAATTTAGAACATTTCGACTATTTCTTTATTTCACATTAGTTTGATGGCTGCTCTTGTTAGTAATTGCTATCTTTGGCTGTTGCAGGTAATACATGCACTGTCTGGAGCCCTCCATGGCTCAATTGAACTGGCAAAGAAATTTGTGCTCACTTGGCTTACTTACTGATCCTTAATCCTTATAAGTCGAGCTTTGCTTCTCATAGGGGAGGCAAAGCGACTAGCCGCATTGAGGTCGACATTATGACGTTGCATCATACACTAGATCGTTAATTTGCTATTCGTCAGCGGAAATATGCTGCAGCTGTGAAATTCGGCATGGCTAGCGACATGTCCAAAAGCAATTGTGCGGCGTGGAAGCAGGAAACCATGTGGTATCCCATCGATATTTCGAATTTGAAGTGGGTCTGGTTTAACTTTAGAGATGTCTTGGGTACTCAGGAACGGATTATGGAACCATATCAACATAAACGATCACTGTGTGTCTTGGTAGAATATTTATCATGATGAATAAGTATCAAATGGCGATTCACTTCATGAGTTCATGTGCTTGTCTCTCTACGTAGAATACATGATAGGATACAGTCTCCCCTTTTGTTAAAGGGACGTATGTACTGCAATGCATTTCACTTCAAGGAATTAGAACTGTCGGGTAATTATACATGTTTCCAAAAAATGACTCCGGCTGTCAAAAGTTTGTAGAGCTTATACCCAAATGGCGTGGCCTAATCGCGACAAATCTTCACGGGCTTCTCCAGTGCTGAATTCCAGTTGCGGGTTGTGTGGAGTAACCATGCCTCAATTTGGATAACTCCATTTGCCCTTTTAATTAGGGTTAATATTATAAAAAATTTCAAATTGGAATATCCGTGATAAATTTACTTCAAATTAAATTTTTAATCATAAAAAATTTCTAACTAGTATACTCATGATAAATTTATCATCTGTTAGTTTCTGTTAAATTTTATCGTCAAATTGTTTAATTAGATAATACATTAGCTATTAATGAATGTACTAATTCGTGGGTTTTTGTATTCAATCTAATTTAGCAAAAATTAATATAGGATAAATGTTATAAAAATATTTACCAATTTTGGAATTTTGGTAATTTGCGATAAGTACATCACTTCTAAGTTTTTACTGATTAAAAAATTAATTTAAAATAAATTTAATTTAAAATTTTGATGATATTCTTAATTTTAATTATAAAGAAAGAGCCCTTTCTATGCATCATTGCAGTAATCGGATTGTTACTTTCTCTTAGATTTCCAAAGCGATTTGACAAAATCAAATCGCAGTTTCACAAGTCCGCACTCATTGTACCGTCGAACATGACACCACTTCTCCTCTCTAGGGGACTGTCGCGAGCCGAAGCTTTCGCCACGCTCGAAAAAATACATGGGCCAGAAAGCGGATTCGTCCTGATGTGAAAGTGACGAATCGGTTGACATTGTCGTCGCCGCCTCGACACCACCACGCACCCATCAAGAATGATGCTGACAAGTGACAGGTGCCCTCGACACCCGTCAGCACGAGCGAGCTCCAGGATCGCACCGCCTCTGACGCGTATCTTCTCCTCCTCCTCCTCCCTATATGATCCCCAAACCCTCTTGCTTTTTGTACCTATCCAGCCTCAATCTTATCCATACAAGTTCACCAGCTTCTTCTGCAACTAGAGCGAGAGAGAGAGAGAGAGAGAGAGAGAGGGAGAGGGAGAGGGAGAGAGCAGAAATGGCGACGATGGGAAGGAACGTAGCAGGGCCGCTGCTGTTTCTCAACCTGGTCATGTACCTCATCGTGGTCGGCTTCGCCAGCTGGTGCCTCAACCGCTTCATCAACGGCCAAACCGGTCACCCGAGTACGTTTCATCTTCCTGTCGATATCATGCATAACGCATCGAGCTTTGTAAGTTGGCATGCGCCGTTTTGATCGTTTACATGCTGAGAGGGTGAGTTTCGCCGATCCAGGTTTCGGAGGGAACGGCGCGACCATGTTCTTCCTCGTCTTCGCGCTCCTGGCCGGCGTCATCGGGATCATCTCGAAGCTCGCCGGCGCCAGCCACATCAGGGCTTGGCGGAACGACAGCCTCGCCGCGGCCGCGTCGTCCGCGCTCATCGCCTGGGCCATCACCGCCCTCGCCTTCGGGTAAAACGGCGATTTCCCATCGTCGTATCGTTCGTTCCTGTCGATACGTTCCTTGTAGTTTGTTCTCATTGTCGTGTTTTGGTTGATTCAGGTTGGCATGCAAGGAGATAAACGTGGGAGGGCACAGAGGGTGGAGGCTGCGAGTGCTGGAGGCGTTCATAATAATACTGACCTTCACTCAGCTCCTGTACTTGCTGCTGCTCCACGCCGGCCTCTTCAACAGCCGCTACGGGCCGGGTTACCGGGACACCCCTTACGGCAGCAGCGCCGCCGCCGCCGCCGGCGACCCTTACAAGGGCGGCGGCCCAACCACCGGATCGGTCATCTAGGGATGCCGGCAATAACCCTCCCCTTCCTATTTCGGACATGCATGTAATGTTTACTTTCGTGGTGGAGCCCGTGGGAGACAGATGATTCATGTTGTCCTTTCCTTTTATTTTTCTCTTCCGAGGTTTTTTTTGTAAGTTAAGAAACACATCAGTGGTGGTTTGGCAAATTTGCATTTTGTGTGTCCATGCTTTGCTGCTGTTGTATAGTTTGGTTTTCTTGACTCGTTAATTATGCTTGTTTTATTTTGGTAATTTGGATCTGCTGGTTTTTCTTTTCCTTGCTTGTTGAGGAGAGTTGAGTGTTATTTGACTTCCACATATATTAAGGAAAAAAATATCATTAATGACTATAAACTTCTCTCGATAACCGAAAAACAGCATATCTATATAAAGAACCAACTTTGAAAGCGCTGAGAAAATAATAATAGGTCAAATTAGATGGGTTTTTGAGGATCGTTTTCCGTCTGCATCGCAGATCTCACTCGTTTTGCATTCGAATCGACATTTTACTGCATCACAGATCTCACTCGCTCGTCGTTTGGAACAAGAAATTTTTTTGGCAATAAATTTTAAGATTTTTTTATAATTTTCTTGAGTTTGTATAATTCGATTTAGACAATAAGTCTTTTCGGGCCATAAGTTTTAAGTTTTTTTTTTTTTTTTTTAATAATTTTGTTGAGTTCATCGTGTATGAGTCCCCCGAGTAACATGCGAGAGAATCATTACTGTCAGATATTTACTACAACTAAATTAAATTAGTTTGCGTATTGAATTTTATTTCATGATTCACAGCTAACATTGAGCCACTACCCTTATAAATTCTTACTTATTAAAGATTTATTGCAAGTTCTCCTCTTAAAATGAATGGTCGTCTTTAAATTATGGTCACAACTTGTCAAGTTTTTTTTTTTTTCAGAGTTATCAATTATGGTCCTCCGCGCATTTGAAGGACGAGAAGAATTATATATCCCTCTTAGACTTTTTAGGAGGATATTAAATATAACTTTTTGAGTCTTTCTAGGAAGTGGTTTTAGTGAAAGCACTTACTGCTAAATGCCAACCATACTTTATATAAATTATAAAATAAAATCGTGAGAACGGTTAAATATATCACATAAATTTAAATTTAAATTATATATTTAAATCATAGGAAATTAGAATGTCTCTATTTCATGAAATGAAAAACCAATCTTGACGAATCTAGTGGGGCCAAAAGGCAAGCAGGGACTTTATCTCCTATTGATCTCGAGTCGTCTCAAGTCGTAATTAGACAGCGACTTTACCTTACAGGGACTTTACCTCCTATTGATCTCGAGTCGTAATTAGACATTTTTGTTAGACATTTTTGTTAGGTATAGAACTAAAATGTGATAAAGGTAGTTAATTTCTTTGTAGGGACGATGGTTTGGAAATGGTTGATTTCTTGGAGGAAAATCAAGCCTCCACAATTGAGAATATGTACAAAGGAAGATAGAAATTTTATCGGTAAGCATCTTTAACAAATGCTTTGGGATATTCATTAACATGACACTAACTAAAATATTTCAGAATACCTATACGCAGTCTTAAAATATTACGTAAAGTATACTGATGGGAGAAATTCGAAAAAACCGAGCAATAGCATGGTCCGCAAATCACACTTTTGTGCTTGAAAGTTGAAAATAAATAAATATCATTAAATAGATTTAAAAAGTAATAAAAATAAAAATGAAAAAAGTTAAGGTATAAAAAATAGTACGTTTGTTTGGGAATAAAAGGAAGGAGAATTTTTCTTTAAAGAAAATGACAAACGGAACAAAAAACCGATGGAAGTACCAAAGATGGTCGCTCGGAAGCTTCTCTCACTACACCAAATTTTTCAAAGATGTATTACAATATCTGATGAGTTAAAAATGTCCGACTTATATACTATATTTATATTGAGTATATAATATACTAAAATTTTGTGTAAACTTTAGACAACTGAGTGTATGGCTGAAAAACAATTACATCACTGATAGGTTTTGCAATAATCTCTATCAAAAGCTAAATTGTTATCACATCTACATCATTCTTTTTGTCTTCTCATTGTTGCTTAATTATAAATTAAAATAATGTTAAATTTATAGACCTATCACTTTGGTTCCAAACTAAATGTAAGTTTCACTATTTCAAGATTATTATTTTGTCAAGATTTGTACTTTAATAAAATTATGCAATTTCATGGTACATGCTTACATTTTTCTACCTATAATTTTCTTGAGTTTGTATAATGCGATTTGGACAATAAGTCTTTTCGGGCCATAAGTTTTAAGTTTTTTTTTATAATTTTGTTGAGTTCGTCCCCTGGGTGAGAGAATCGTTACTGTCAGATATTTACTACAACGAAATTAAATTAGTTTGCGTATTGAATTTTATTTCATGATTCACAGCTAACATTGAGCCACTACCCTTATAAATTCTTACATATTAAAGATTTATTGCAAGTTCTCCTCTTAAAATGAACGGTCGTCTTTAAATCGTGTGGTCACAACCTGTTGTCACAAGTTCTTTTTTTCTTTTTTTCGGAGTTATAAATTATGGTCCTCCGCGCATCTGAAGGACCAGAAGAATTATATATTCCTTTCAGACTTTTTAGGAGGATATTAGATATAACTTTTTGAGTCTTCCAGGAAGTGCTTTTAGTGAAAGCACTTACTCACTGCTAAATACTTCGAACAACCATTCTACTTTATATAAATTATAAAATAAAATCTTGATAAAGGCTAAATATATCACATAAATTTGAATTTAAATCGAGTTCATATAAATTATGGACTTGAATGGGAAATTAGAATGCCTCGATTTTAACAAATCTAATGGGGCCAACCAATCTTAATGAATCTAATGGGGCCAACCAATCTTGACGAATCTAATGGAGCCGAAAGGCAGGCGGGGAATTTACCTCCTATTGATCTCGAGTCATAATTAGACATTTTTGTTAGGTACAGAACTAAAATGTGAATGGTAGTCAATTTCTTTGTAGGGACAATGGTTTGGAAATGGTTGATTTCTTGGAGGAAAATCAAGCCTCCACAATTGAGAATATGTACACAGGAAGATAATTAGGTAATTGCATGAATGTCCAACATACCAAACTTGCAAATTTATCCCTCTCTAACATATCTAGAAACCTTGTTCCCACTTTTTTTTTCTCCACATGCTTTGTGCTCTTATGGCAGTCCCTACTTTAAATGCTTCAACTAACAACTCCAGCGTCCATCAAGGAGACTTATTTAATCAAGTTATCAATCCCCGTCATATGCAAATGACCAAACAAATAAAATCATAAATTTATTACATTCCCTTGCACGAGGTGCCATTTATTAAAAGTCAAAATGTGTAGTTGTCAGGGCAATGAAAAGAAAGCTCAACTGCACATGAGACGGCGGTAAGACGACTGAGCCGGCCACCAGACAACCAAGCAAACTTTCACAGTTCAATGAAGTTCAAAAATTACTAAAAAAAGTCTCAGTTTAATTTTAAATCTTTTAATTTATCTAATTTAGTTTTAAACATTTTGATATTTTGACAATGAAAAGAAAGCTCAACCGCACATGAGATGGCGGTAAGACGAATGAGCCGGCCACCAGACAAACAAGCGAAATTTCACAATTCAACGAAGTTCAAAAATTACTGAAAAAAAGTCTTAGTTTAATTATAAATCTTTTAATTTTCTAATTTAGTTTTAAATATTTTGATATTTTGTCAATATAAGTCATTTTTTAGTTAATTTTAGTTAAAAATCATTGATGTGAATGCTAATCCTTTCACATGGCGGCTGTTGACTTGAATACATTTTTGCAATTTTAAAAATTTATAAATTTTTGTTTTTAAACTTTTTTATTGTCGCCGAGGAAGGTCCTTGGCCCTTAGGTGAGGGCCTACAAGCTCTCACTAACCGCTCGCAAGGGTCGCAACTCACACCCAAACCCTCACCAGATTCAGAGTGGGCGAGGGACACCCTTACTCGTGGTTAGTTAGGGCTTGCAAGCCCTCAACTTTGGCCGACTATAATGAAAAAAATAAAAATAAAAAATCTTTAAAAAATATATACGTCAATGCCGATCATATCATGTAAGAGAATTAGTGTCCACATTAGTGATTTTCAACTAAGATGATCCAAATGGTTATATTGACAAATCGTCAAAATATTTATAGCTAAATTGGTCAAGTTAAAAAGTCCATAACTGAAGTAACATTTGTATAATAAATTTAAAACTTTTTTTAAGAGTGCAGCAATTTTACAAAGCCTCTAGACGTGCATCGCTGTTAGAAAATTAAAAAGAATCTGAAAGGGCTAATGGGTGCGTTTATTTCACCAAAACCTTCATGATTAAAGAAATTATTTTTCATTTTTTTTTTTAAAAAAAATTCTTTTTTATCAAAAAGGGAAGTGATTTTCCCAAGCTAACCTTACTTTCATTCTATAAAGGAAAAAAATTCACACGTCAATTAATTTTTCATTTTCCAAACATCGCAAAATTCGAAAAATAATTTCCCTGACATTAATTTCCCTTCATTTGAAGTAAACCCAAAGTCCACAATCCAAGTTCCAACTAGCGAGCCGCGTTTCGTGGAAACGTGTCTGGGAAGGCACATTGCTCGACGGGTAAAGCATATTCGTGTATATCTGCTCAAGATTATCTTCCGGAAAGGACGCAAAGCGAAGTAAAGCATCCCAATCAAGCTGGCTTGATTTCCAAGGTAGAATCTCGGCTCGAGAAAGATAGTTTTGAGGCTACTCAATAAGGAGTTCAAACAAGTTTGCAGCTCAATGGGGAAAAACCCAAGTCCAAAAAAATCCCCTGGAGAAGCAACAGACATGGAAATTGAACATCATTGACGTATATATATGGACCATCCTAAACCGAAAAACCGTATACCATCGATGACGATGTTCGCTTCGCCATCCTCGAGAGCTCCTGCACTTCTTCAGAGTCACAATCTTCCAGATGAAGAAAGCTAAGTCTTTCGTTGCCCTACAACTAAAGTATCAAACTCAAGATGCAATCGACTGTACATCATATACTATTTCAGATATATACATAACATACACACGAGTATCATTGGAAGCTCAAGCGGGTAATACCCCCCGAAGTCCACCAGAAAAAAACAAGAGAAACATAATAACAGACGCGACAAATTAAAAATTAAAAAAATTAAAAAAGAGTCCGTCGAGCAGGAGCACACCTGAGCTAAGTCCTAAAACAAGAAGATCGTCGTCCTCACCACCTAACTCGCAAGGACCCGGAGCATGGTGCATCGGGTACCTGATCACCATCCGACCAAGTCATGTATACAGACGAGACATTCGTCACGGTCCAGAGGCCAGCCCGTGACACATTGATCTGAGAGCAAGCACGTGCCTGATCCACCCGGTCCACAGTCCACCAGAGATAAACTCTTCTCTGCGAATCCAGTGTTGACTTCAATCTTGCAACAAAAAAAGGACAGCAAAAAGCCGAGAATGTGTAAATCGCGGGGAGTCTTTTTTCTTTAGTTTTTGACTTCCGCAACTTTGTTTCCACTGCTTGTATTGTCTGAGGCAAAACTTGAGACCAGGTCTAGACTCCCAGAATTGCAGCCAATACAATTCATGTCAGTATGTGACACGGGCATAATCAAAATATGAGGTGAAAGAGGAGATTTACAGAGTACATATCCACGTTACATGGAAGCTACGAAAAGCTAACTTCAGTAAACAGTTGATCTAGCCAAAAGGACGAGAAATGCATCAGCTAATCAAATGGCAACAACAGTGAGCAGATAAAAGAACTCAGCCTCGTGAAAAGCATGTACAGGCTATAGTGCATCATATTGGAGAAAAAATAAAATGCTTAGAAGTACACAATGCCCTGATCTGGTAATCTAGATTCATTCACCTGAGATGCAGGCGAGAAGAAAAATGAAATTCTATTGCAGTCAACATCTTTCAATTCCATTGGCCCATAAAAGAACTCCTACTCCCCAAGAAGCAGGCAGACAAAAGTGAAAATCTGTTCAAGTAAGACCTTTCATCCCCCCATGTAGATTGAGAAGATTGAGCACTCCTCCAACTCAGCTAATCACTACTCATGTATGAAGAGCAACAACATAATAGTCCTTACCAATGATCACAATTGAAAATATATTAACATGATCCACGTCACAGTGCAAGTTTCCTTGCAGTGCCAAAGTCTCTAAGTTGACTGGCCTAATGCTGTTCTAGATGCATGTGTTGAAGTGGGATATTTCCTAAAAAATAAAAAGAAAATAGCAACAACAGAAGCACTCATTCTCCCCATTTCTAGTTACTAACCTTTGCTTCATCCTATAATTGGACCCTCAAATGAATGCCTGTTTATAATGCAGAGATGCAGACAAAACATTCTGAAGAACCCTCTTTTCTCGCGAATCAAAAGAATTAGCAAATTTACTGTTTCTTCTAGGACCTCCTAAGCTTTGTGGAATCATCAACCAACAGCTAAGCATTTCAAGGTAAGTGGACTCAGCACTCTCATTTTATCTACAAGTGCCATCTAATTTGTTTATTAAGTTTAACAAGAGAGTTAAAGTATTTCAAATTATTTGTCTACCAAGTTTCAATGGACCTTGCATTCATGTACTTCCCATCCACCTATCAAATCAAGCTTCGGGGTTGGGCTTTCCACTAAAATGAATTATAAGTCCAGAAATAGGAACCTCTTCGGGATTCTAAGCCTCAAATTCTCAATGCCACCAAACCAAAATTACAGGGCAATTTTTTTTTTTCCCCAAAAAAATGAAGACTGAGCGTTTTCATAGTAACCTTACTTACCAAATTGCTGAGATCCTCATGACAGAATGTGTATCATAAAGGTTCTATACTCTATTCTAGGCATGGCGACAACACTTCTGTGCTTTGATGAGGAAAAGAACAAGATAAGGCATACACCCACACCAGCTTGACACAGCGATAAAACAAATCTAACCAAGGAGTATAATAAAAATGAGGGTTTTGAGCAAACTTCACATCTATAAATAAACATGTAACACTTAAGATAGATTACCTCACTGAGTAAGAGCCTCAGAACTGTGCTGCTAAGCTGATATATGCATAAATCCTCCAAAACCTATGTACATGTTAGAATATCCTAATTCCACTTAGATCAGCCAGATCCTTCGGTCAACAGGAGAGGCTTTCCCGTCCATTCATCAGACACCCCATAATCCAAGCTAAGCTCTGCCAAAGGAGGAATATTCTCCATCGCGAACAACATTAGGTGAGGGAAGGAGAGATTGTTGTGATCATATAGTACACGTTGAACTAGCAAATTGGGCTTGGTACTGTGGCTAATGTAACAAGCAACATTCCTCATTTTAGATACATCCATTGCAAAATCCAGAGGAGGAGCTGGGGGGTATAAAGAGCGTACAAAGGCAGGAAAAATCTGTGATAAATCACCCCATTCTTCCCATTTTTCGGGAAACCTACTGGGATAAATCAGTGTATCACCGTTCATTGCGAAAATTTGGGCTTGGTCTCTGGTGAGCACAACCCCTGCATATTCGCAAACAAAAGCACCGGCTTGTATCACATCCAAGGACCTCACACCCCAACCCGTCTCTCTCGACCTAAATATCTCAAACCTATGCTTCAACCCTCTTTGAGTCGCTCGATTCCGACAGGTCCGAGGGCACTTGCAGAAGGCTCCACACTCGAAAATAATCGGCTTCCCCTTCAAAAGAAGCCCATTTTGATCATAAAGAAACTCACCCCCATTCTTCGAAAAACAAAAGCAACCTTCTTTGCAACCGGATATGCATTCACACCCAGTACCATTTCCATTCTGGTGGAGAACAAAAGGGGGGTACACCGACCTGACTAGATACTCATAATACAGCGGTTCATTATCAGTGTCGATATCATTATACAGAAGCACCGGCACATTCTCCTTCTTCATCGACATATCAAGACTCAAGTACCCAGCCGGCCTTACCGACAACGGAGTAGCCTTAAGGCTCTTAGCAAGCCTCATCATCACACTACCCATTTCCGGTTGCCCCTCAATTCTCACCAGCTTGTACTTGAAAACCCCGAAACCGGACTTACCCACATCGAACCAGCAGTCCATGATCCTATACAACCCGTCATACACATAAACCTTGCTCGTCATGCCGCCTTCATACCTGATCCCTCTAATGACCCTCAACTCGATTCCATAGCGCATGCTCCTCTCCAGCGCCAGATTTCCGCCTTCCAGCTTCTGGTGCACACATTGCCTGTTGAACTTATCTTGCCCTCCATGACCAGTGTATATAATCACATCCCCACTGTCCTCATCATCCTCATACCCACCAGACACAATGACACTGGTGGCGATCGGCTCGCCATTGGAGCTCTGACTAGCTGGCAAGTAATCGATGCCAGCTTGAGTCTGACCATGTAATCCAAGCACCATCAGCTCCATCCTATAAAAGAAGATGTCCCCTACGCAAATCCCAGGGATTGACCCAACAATCCTCTTGTCGCGATTCAGCCACAACCCGCGATTCCTCATGAGAGAAGCAGCGATCAAGTCGCCCCTCACTCTCTTGCCGCTGCTGCTCTCGCCGGCCATCGAGAGAATGCGCACCCCGTCGAACGTCATGCGGGTCCGGCGCACCAGATCGCGGAAATACCTCTCGTCCTCGACCCCGAGATCGGTCACCCTGACGAGCTCCGAGGAGCGCTTGTAGTTGATCCTCGGCTTGACCACGGTGGAGAGCTGATTGCTCTCCTCGGCGTTGAAGGGGACGATGGCCCGCGAATCGGGGTCCACCACGTCGCCGCCGCCGCTGCCGCCGAACCTGCGGTGGCCCTTGGCGAAGGCGGTCCGGAAGAGCTCGGACACGCGGTGGAACTCGGTGTAGAGGCTGTCCTCGCGGGGCGGCGAGGGGGGCTCCCCGGGCGAATGCTGCGGTTCTTGCTGCTGAGGCTGAGGTGAGGCTGAGGCTGAGGCTGAGGTGGTTGGGGTTGTTGGGTGGTGGTTGGTGGCGGTGGTGGCGGTGGTGGCGGGTCGTCGAAAGGCTCGGTCTTGGGCTCGAGTTTGGGGGTGAGGAGGTGAGCGGAGGTGGGTGGGTCGGGGAGGAGATTGAGGTCCTGGAAGGGGATGAGGGAGTCCATCAAAGTTTCAGGGGGAGGAGAGAGAAATGCTGGGCATGAAGAGAGGCAGAGAGAAAGAGAGAAGCACTTTCCGGAGCTGGGTTTCTCGGAATTCCCGCCGGCGACGGGGTTTCCGGCGAAGCAATGGCGGGTTTCCGAGGAGGAAGAGGGTGGAGAAGACGGAGAAGGAGGAGCTCCTGAGCTTAGCTTCGACTGTCGTCAACCGAGGAGGAGGAGGAAGATGGGGGGACATTTCTTACCTCGACCTCCGTGCCACGTCCTTTGACACGCGCTCCGGTCGGACCGGACGAGGTTGTCCTAGAGCCCGGTTCGGTCGTGCACCGGTCAATGCATATTCGGGTTTGATTCGTCTTTTTTGTTTTCTTTTTTCCCCCGAAAATCGTCGTTGGTGGGACGATGGAATATCTGCCGCTTGCTCCAATGTTTTCTCGTGACGTCTGGTAAGGCTCTTTTGGGGAAAAGTTCGTTTTGTACCTGGGATGTACGTTTTTGGCTTGCGAAATGAGTTGGTCTTTCCTTCGCGTGCTTCGCCTTTTGATTCTCTTGTAAATGATCTTGAATGATGATCGCTAACTCGTGCTTCTGCGCCCACGATTTCTTAGTTGTTGTGCGATCGAATTAATAGGTGTATCACTCAATTGAGGATAGTAGTCCTTGGGGCAAGGTCATCGGGCCATGAGCATTGGCATCAGAGCTCGAGGTTGACTGAGTGAGAGGTGGTGGTCATGGTCTACACATGAGCAACCAAAGATGGTAGATAGATCGAGGGCTTGGAGTCCAGAGTGAATGGCCTTGACAGCTTAGGGGTGTTGTGCAAGGTCTCAGATGGGTGACTCAATATCATGGAGAAAAAAAAAATCCAAACTTTATTCATAGTGACACATTTATCCTAAGTTTTTTTTTTGTGACACTAAAAGATCCAAACTTTTACATATGCAACACATTTATCTCAAAATAAAAAATTAACAACAAAAACCCTAAACATTTTTTTGTAGCACCAAATTATTAAAATAAATGTCACATAGATATAAATTTAAGATTTTTAGTATTAGAATAAGAAGTTTGAGGTAAATGTACAACATTTGACAAGTTTGGAGATTTTTATATTATAAAAAAATTAAAGTAAATCTATCGAGGTGAGTATAATTTAGGACTTTCTGTGCCGTTTGTCTTGCTGAGGATGGATTCCATTGCCTAATGAATGACCGAGTGGGAATCCTCGAGGAGGATATCCGCGAGACGGTACGGGCTATGCGCAAGGATGTTGAGCAAATGCCTGCTCAAGTGGCAGTGCTAAGCTGTGCTGCTGGCGGCGCACCCAATTTTCAGCTAGGACGTACGAAAGTGTCAGGACCGAGTGCCTATTCTGGTGTTCGGCATGCTAAACAACCTGAGAATTTCCGTTTTGATAAGGAGCAATACTTTGCGGCGGGCGGCCAAGGTAGCCATGGCGTCCATGTATCCATCGGGCGATGCTCGGTAATGGTGGTGGACCAAGTAAGATGAGGTCCTCCTGGCTGGTTCATTGGCTATACCATGCCCCAAGTTTCCCTGGGGGAAGGCATCGCGACCTCCTTGTGGGCCCCGTAGCCTGGCTAAGCCAAGCCGTGGCCGGGTGACCCAGTGGGAATGTACCCCTTTGTTAATCCAGATGGGGGTTCCATTCCCGGGGCCTTTGTTTAAGGTCCTTAGGCTGGACCAACAAGGCCGTTCACGCGTGAACGATTGTATTGAGCTGGAGCTAGAATTGATGAAGAGCATTATATGAGCTAGAGCATGGCAATGACATTTGGAAGTACATGCTCAAATCGCGAGTAAGGCATCCCTGCTATTGTTGCTATTGAATTTAAAAAGAAATATATATGTCGAATGTACACTTGAGTCACGGAAAAGGAATTAAGCAATTACTTAATTTTTCTCTTGAAATTTGACTTTGAATGGTTGTTAAGCTCATGGGAGAAAAGATAAGAGAGAAACTCATTGTTCTTTTGAACAATGTGTGATTTGGTTTAATTTATAGACAACCAAACGATATATCTTGTGAAAATAGGTATCTCATCAAAATCATTATCACTTTTCATGATTAATCGGCACTTGTTTACAAGTCAATAATCACTTATTTTTAAAATCCAACAATCAAATTCCGTAATTATTTATAGATAACAAACTATTTCAACATAAATAGCAACACTAGATCAGAGCAAACATTAAAACATCGAGGGCCATTTCAAGCACAAAACATAGGTAAACCATGGCAATACACCATGCTTTTGACTCTCCAAAATCGTGGCGAAACATCATGGATCGATTTCATTGGACCGGATCAGATCAGATCGATGGTGTGGTCCGGTTTCCGATCTTAAGATAAGCTAGTTTAATCCTCGATTTTGGTTTTCGGAAATCAGGATCGGAAACCGATCAATTTTACATAGTATAATATTTCTCGAATCCTCAATGAATGTCTTCGCATTAAATAATTACGACCTCAACGTCAATTACCACACACGCCATCACCTCGATGCAAAAAGATAAAAAAAAAAAAAGAAAACAAAAGGAAAAATAATCAAAATTGGGCTCTGGTGCTGGTTCTGGTGTGGGCAGGTGTACCGTCTTCCGTGGTCTTACCGGTTCCTCGATCGCAACGTCAACCACGACTGCGACAACCGGTGCGATCACGGCCGTGAGACTTCAGCATCGATCACCAGCGCCGTCGCCACCGGCCGCAGGGAACCGTCGCCCCTCGAGCGCAACCGTAAATCGGGAATTTTTGGCTGCTTCTGTTTTGTCGTATCCGTCTTGGAAAGGATTTATTATCGTGTATTATGTAACAAAATAATGCTTTCAGTTTACCAATTTTCATCTTCAGGAATAAATGGGATCGAATGATGAAAGCAATGTTCCAACGTCTCCGCCTTTTCTGCTCGAAGTTACGGCAAATTTCAAGTGGACATCGAGACAAGGGGGACCCGCGATTTATTTTTTTTGTCGGAAGACTGTGAATTGGATCGCTGACCTTTTTTTGGTGGGCTTAATTCCCTAAAAGAATTCCTGGTTTTTAGTTTAATCTCAATTATGTCCCAGAACTTTTTTTATTTTAAAAACCTTAAACTTTTGGAATTAATTTCAAATCTACCCTGAATTTTGTTTTAACCATAAAAAAATCCACCAATTTTCAATATATATTCTTAAATTTACCCGTGGTCCAATTTCAATTTAATATAATATTTCCACATTGATAATAAATTCACATCAATGAAGTGACGGTAAAAATTATCTCCAAAATGAAACCATTCTAGGATATGAAAATTAGATAATACAAATGATGATTTTCAAATAAAGGGCTAATGGGGGTAAATTTCGGACTAGAGTAAAAATTGATTTGAATAGACCAAAAAAATCAAGGTAGATTTGAGACTAGATCTAAAATTGAGCGTTTTACTTAGATAAATAAAAGTTTAGGATAGATTTAAATCGAACCTAAAGTCTGGGGTTTTTGTAGGAAAAAAAGTTCAAGAAAGAATTGAGACTATACCTAAAGTAGAGATTTTTTTTTTTTTTTTTGAGGAATTAGGTCCTTTTGTATACTTACAACACTTGGTAAAATAGTTATGATAAAAAAAAATATATAGTATGTTTAGCATTCCTTTCATCACCAGAATGGGTTGATTCTCTGGAGGGTTCATTTCAATTTTAGAGCAAACACGTGAGAAAAATATAAACAAACTACGGACAAGGGGATTTTTTCAACCGATAACATGCACCTTAATCAATTTTCAAGGAGACAAATAGACAAAAACAAACACTAAATTAGATTTTGTCATGTGAGAATAATGGCGTAGTGATGTCTCGAGACATGAGAGATTATAAAATGAGAAAATGTGTAAATTTCCGTCAATTGTCTTTCCCTCAATTTTTGGTCCTCGCAAAACGACACAAAAAAGAAAAATAATCTTCTGACATATTCTTAGTTTTAGATGATAAGCTAGGGCTACCAACCCTACGCTGGAGTCTTATTTATTTTTATTTTCTTGGCAATATCTAGAACATTTTCATGTACATTGCCACATATTTTATGCCTTCTTGAGTTGACTGGTTGAAATTCATTATCGTGAAAATGGCGAAGATTATGCTCCAGCCGGCCTGGCAAGTTGGCAACCTCAATGCCAATTCAAAATTTCATAGAAAACTCGCGTGATCTACTAGGTAAAAAAGTACCCTCTTACCTACTCCCGCTCCTACCACACTCAACGACTCACGGCCAATCCATCGTCCGTGGCAGCGCCGCCGTACCATCGAGTGCTTGTCAGTGCGTGGAGAAGAGGGACGACGGCGTGATCGGTGACGATTGGGAGATTCGCTAAGATCGGTTTATAAAATTGGTTTCCTAAGGAAGCACGTACAAAATCTACCACTGCTGAATCGTGTTGTTAGCGCCAAAAATCGACTTGATGGATCATGACCGAACAGTGAGGCCCACCAAGCCCGGTACACAAGAGAAAAGGCCCACAATAATCTGAGCAAGGCCTGCCTGCCATCAAAGACACCGACGTTTCGCTGTCGAGTAGTAACGCCCACAAGCGGAAGGATAAAATACAAAGGTGATTCCTGGAGAGCCTGATACCGAAGACGCAGTAGATAAGACAGATACAGTTATTAACCCAATATCGAAGACGCGGTGGATAAAACGATGCAATTATTAGCACGGTACCAAAGATTCCAGAAACTTGAAATTGAAGTAATAACTGCCTGAAGATGGTTACTTATAATGAAAGACTATAAATAGCCGAGAGAACATCATTGTGGGGATCACACATTTGCAGAACAAACATCAATATATCCAGTCTTTTGGCTATTTATTTTTATACATGCGTTTACTTTCAATTGCTTTAGAATTAGCCTTTATTTTATTGTTGTTGCATTAAAATTAGTAACCTTCTTTCCGAAATGACACAGGACCCCATACAAATAATAAATCCGAAGAAAGCCTTTTCTTTAGTCAAAGTTATTTGGTTTGAGAACTATCTCGGCCAAACAAGTGTATACTTATGTTGTACTTTTTGGGTTTTTGTTCTTCCTTTG
This sequence comes from Eucalyptus microcorys, assembly GCA_014182515.1. NCBI lineage: Eukaryota > Viridiplantae > Streptophyta > Magnoliopsida > Myrtales > Myrtaceae > Eucalyptus > Eucalyptus microcorys. The sequence continues at coordinate 4,035,744 of CM024569.1, read as the reverse complement.
TCTAACATTGCGGTAAACAGGGTATCAAACCTAAAAAGTCATTTAAGTATGACGAGGGGACCAAAAAAAAACTTAATGCGAGGTAATATACTCATGACAACGCGTGTAGTATTGGACAAAGATATGCCTTTTAATGTAATGTGCAAATACAATAAATTTTTGAATTTATTTGTATAGTTCAAGACCCTCTACGGATTCAAATAAATCACGATGGGGGCATTATAACGGTTATATAAACCTATAAACTCAGGTTGATCCATTTGATCCGCTAAGCTCCCAAGGATAGTTCGTGCTTGGAGTCGTTATAGAGTTAGCTAAGACATATGTGCTAATTTTATGTATCCTTATATAATCGAATCATATAGATGCATGATGAATCTAATCAATGAAAATCCAATGAAAAGAGATGCGATTGGGGATTCTGGTTCATTTGTGGGGTACCCTACATTGGTTAAAAAGTTAGTTTTACATATATATATAAAATGATGCCGAACATATGTTTAGTATTCTCGATTTGTCAATAGTGTAAATGAAATCCACACTAAGTTCATATAGATTTTGTTGTGTATTTGTTCCAACACTTGATATTATTAGAAATGCCCAGAAAATATCATATTCGTAAAACAGAAACATAGATGAACTCCTATGAGTGTGAAAAATAGACCTGATTAGATAGATTTTGTTGTGTATTTGTTCCAACACTTAAAATTGATTACCGAATTGAGTAGCGGAAATCCATGGTATCTCCCAAAATTCTACATTAAGATACTGTATGATGTATCAAGTTGTATGAATTGAAAACTTAAAAGCTGCCCAAGCCATCCAATTTTTTCAAATTTATTCTTTGTAGAATTACAAGAGACCTATCATAGAATTCAGAAAAATAAAAGAAAAGCTAATGCTAACATTGAAAAGAAACCGGGACTAAACATCCATTGGTAGACAACATCAACATTCCCAAGCAACAAAACACTCGCATAACCAGAGAAGTTCTCCCTGACAAACCCTAGAAAAATGCTTGAACGATGTTTGAATTATCGTCGCCAGGAACGACAATCAGATGGGAAAACCCAAAACGGAGGAGGCTCGATCTTGTCCGAACCCAGTTCGCATATCTCCTTCACCTTCCCGCTCCGCAAGCTGTAAACCCCCATGTCGTGCCCGCCGTACAGGTCGTCGTGCTCCACCGGGTCCCAGTTATCGTCCGTGAAGTACACCGAGTTCGCCTCCAGCTCCAGGAAGTCCCGGGCCGACACCGACCTCGAGTGGCTCCCGCCCACGAACATGACCCGGTCGCCGATCGAGTCCAACTCCACCCACACCTCGCCGTGCATGTCCATCAAGTAGGCATGGAAATACAGGGTTCCTGTAGGGACAGACCAGAGGGTGCGTGTCCTCCTCGGTCAGGAGGTAATCTTCTTCGACTGGGACGCCGTGCTGGTTCACGAAATACCCCACGAACCTCACCAAAAGCAAGAGCTCGCCGGCCGCCTCGACCAAGTACGTGTTCGTGAAGCAAACCTTCCCGAGAGCACGTGCAGCCTCGGCCGATTTCCGCGGGAAGGAGGACTTGATCTCCAAGATTTTGATGGGGCGGTCCCTGTTGAAGTCCCACACTTCGACGAATCCGTTGTTGCCGAGGGCGAAGAGCGTCCCGTCGTAGAACGTGACGTCGCTGTAAGGAGCACGGTTGCCAGCCAGCTCCGTCCACGCGCCGCCACCGCCTTCCGCCGAAGTCTTTGCGGCCGCAAAACGCAAGCTTCGACTCGCTGCCGAAGATCGCGACGACCCAGCAGCCCTCGCCCTTATCATCGTCGTTAGGGCCTGCCGACATCACGGCCTTCGAGATGATGCAGTCGCGCAGCGTCGGGAGAGGGAGTAGGGTCGCGGTCCGCCAGCACCCCAGATGGATGGTTTCGTAGAGGGCGGCCGCAACACGGCCGCCACCCTCGTCGCCCCGTCGCCGTCGTCGTCGTTGCTGCGGAACACTTGGAGCACGCAGGGGAACGTCTCGACGGGGGGAAGGCGGAGGACCCGGCCGCCGCGGAGCGGGTCGAGGAGGTAAGGCTCGGAGTCCCTGTCCAAGAGCACGAGCCAGCCGTGCGAGGACCCGACGCAGCGGCTGTCGGAGAAGGCCGCCGGGAAGCCGCGGATGGCGAGGGCGGTCCTTTCCTTGAGGCTGAAGAAGCGACGGCCATGGCCGTCCTCGTCTTCCTCGAGAGGAAGCATCAGTAATGGAGAGTGAGAAGGAGGAAGGCTGAGAGAGAGTCGTTGATGGAGGAACGCAAGGACTGTCAGAGAGAGAGAGAGAGAGAGAGAGAGAGAGAGTGATTGTTTATTATTAATCTTATTTTTGGATATTATATTGTTACAAATAATATCTGTTGACTTTGGATTCTTATTTTCCTAATATGAAATTGCCAGTTTTAGATTGGAATAGGAAACTTGATAGCCAAGCCAAGAGTCGTTTCTTCCTTTGGAGTCTGGGGAAAAAAAAAATACAAAAACTTGTCGGTGGGGTCCAGCTGGATGTTTTGTTCATCGTTCATCTCTGCGGGTACGAAAAAATAAGTTTTATTTTCCAGCACGAATATTAGTCATGTAATAGAACGCATTTCTTATTTTCAATGCATAAGATTTATTTTTTAAAATCACTAAAACATAAACTCAATAGATATAAACGTTTAAGGTAAGGTGCAAATATGGTAGATCTTTTGAGCTTATCTATATAATTCATGACCCTCTAGTAATTCAGATAAATCACAATAATGTCATCATAGAGAATATATAAACTTATAAACTCACAATGATCCATTTTATCTGTTAAGCTCACATAGACAGTACTATTTGGAGCCATTATAAAGTTAAACCAAACTATATGGATACAAAACTGATGAATCTACTCATAAATCTAATAAAAGAGATACAATTTGGGATTATAGTCCATTCCTGGAATACCGATTTTTAAAGTTCATAATATCAAGATAAGCTCATGTATTGAATAAGGCCGACAAATGTTTGGTATTCTCAATTTATCAATTGACTAAATGTAATCCACATTATATTTAGATAGATTTTGTTGTAACCATTGTACACTTAAAATTGATTAGTGAATTAGTAGAGCGCATACACCAGATCTCCCAAGAATCATCATTAAGACACTGTTTAATGTATTAAGCTGTATGAATTGATGAATTAAAACTGCCCAAAATTCATTTATTTTCTTGAACTTATTCTTTGTAAGATTTCATTGAGCATATCATAGAATTCAGTAAAGTCAAGAAAAATCTAATGCTAACATTGAAAGAGATACCAGGACGTAATATCTGCAACTCCATCACTGGTCAAATTACATCAATGGGACATGGAGTAGACAATATCTCCACATCCCAAGCACCAAACACTCTCATAAGCAGAGACTAGACAAAAGCTTGCGACACATAAACACCGTTTGTGTCATCCTCACTAAGAACGATAATCAGATGGGAAAACCCAAAGCGGAGGAGAATCGATCCTGTCCGAGCCCAGTTCGCAAATCTCCTTCACCTTCCCGCTCTTCAAGCTGTACACCCCCATGTCGTGCCCACCGTACGAGTCGCCGTGCTCCTCCGGATCCCAGTTATCATCGGTGAAGTACACCGAGTTTGCCTCGATCTCTGGGAAGTCCCGGGCCGACACCGATCTCGAGTGGCTCCTGCCCACAAAGATGGCCCGGTCGCCGATCGAGTCCAACCACACCCATTCCTCGCCGTTCATGTCCAGCACGTAGACATGAAAATACAGGGTTCTGTAGGGACAGACCGAAGTGTCCACGTCCTCCTCGGTCAGGAAGTCATCTTCTTCGACCGGGACACCCTGCCTGTTCACGAAATACCCTGTGAACCTCACGAGAAGCAAAAGCTCACTCGCCGCCTCGACTAAGTACGCGTTCGTAAAACAAACATTCCTGAGAGCACGTTCAGCCTCGGCTGATTTCCGGGGGAAGGAGGACTTAATCTCCGTGATTTTCATGGGGTGATCCCTGTTGAAGTCCCACGCTTTGACGAACCCGCTGTCGCGGAGGGCAAAGAGCGTGCCCTGGTAGAATGTGACGTCACTATAAGGACTACCGTCACCAGCTAGCTCCGTCCACATGCCAACTCCGCCGAAGTCTTTGCCGCTGCAAAACGCAAGCTTCGACTCAATGCCAAAGATCGCGACGACCCAGCAGCTCTTGCCCTCAGCATCGTCATTAGGGTTCGCTGATAACACGGCCTTCGAAATGACATAGTCGCGAAGCGGCAGGACAGGAAGTAGGGTCGTGCCCCGGCCACTCCCCAGATGGTTCGTCTCGTAAAAAGTGGCCGGACTGCAGCTGTTGTCGTGGACGCTCTGAAGCACTTGGAGCACGCTGGGGAACGTCTTGGCAGGAGGGAGGCGGAGGACCTGGCCGCAGCGAAGCGGGTCGAAGAGATAAGGCTCCGAGTCCTTGTCCAAGAGCACGAGCCAACCTTGCGAAGACCCAACACAGCGGCTGTCGGAAAGGGCCTCCGGGAAGCTGCGGAGGGCGAGGGCAGTCTTGTCCTTGAGACTGAAGAAGCGCCAGCCATGGCCCTCCTCGTCTCTGTCTTTGTCCAGTGGAAGCATCAGTAGTGGAGATCGAGAAAGAGGAGGGCAGGGAGAGACGATGTCGCAAGCATTGATGGCCATTGTTGATGGAGGAACACAATGACCATCAGAGAGAGAGAGAGAGAGAGAGAGAGAGAGAGAGAGTAATCACTACGATTTTAACGATTGAAGAGGCACTATGGATCCGGTTCTTTTATTGAGTTCGGAGAAAGACGAGTGATTTTTCTTGTTTTTTGGTAAAGGGTTGATTTGTTAAGTTTGGATTTTTATTTCCTAATATGAAATTGCCTGTTTCAAATTGGGAATGTTGGAATCGGAGGTTAATTAGGAAACTTGATGGCCAAGAGTTGTTTCCTTGTTGGGGTTTTAAGGAAAAAAATAAAAAAATCCCATTAGGGTATATAGGAAACAAACGGGAAAAACAGAGGTAGGTGGTAAATTTTCCATTTCTGCAAGTACTGAAATAAGCTATATTTCACACATACGCAATGCAACGTATTTCTACATTCAAAGTTAGCAGTCGAGCGTATGCCACGTGGCAATAATATGTGCACAGGAACGTGAATAAATTGGAAATATTATATTTAATCTTTATCCACTATTCTCCAAATCTAAAATCATAAAACGGAAAGAGATAAATGTTGGTAAGTGACCAACGGATAAATTAAAACTTATTTATCGAACAGGTGCCATCCCTCGCTGGTCAGCTATTCCGACCCGCTCTACGCTACCGCCGGCCTCTGGCTGACCGGAGGTTGTCATCGACGCCGAACTAACTCCGGCGAAGAACTTTCATGCTCTAAAATCTTGCGAAGAGGAATCAAGCTCGTATAAAGATGGTATCACAGGAACGAATCTCGCAAAACTCAGTTCAGACTCTCGTTTAGGCATTTTATCAAACACGCTGTGTGCACTAAAGAAACAGGTGTCCTCCGACTCACCCGCGGCTCAAACTCAGACCGAGACTGTCAACAGGCATACTAGCATACACGGCAACCTTAACGGGGCCAGCGGAGCCGGAGTTCGCGCGATTCACGTACGGACGAGGGGACACCTACCTGGTTCAAGCGCGGCACTATGGGGGACGGCGATCGACGGACTGGCCTCCGATGAACGTCGGCTCCTCCTTCCTTTCTCATGCGAGCGAGTTCTTCCACTCCCTCTCCTTCTCACTCTTGACTGACTCCTCGTCACTACACACCAAGGAATGAGGCGGTTTTGACGTACCGGAGCTCGAGCTCGATGCGAGGTCGCCCGACTCCGACGGCACGCTGACTTCCTTCTGACTGCCACTCTCTCCCTCACTCGCTTAAACTCTCCTGACCTCTTCCCGTCTCTCTCCCTCTGTAGCTCTCTTCCTTTTAAGCTCGGCCAACGACAGGCGGGCATGGCTTCTGCCACCGCCAGCCTGTCGCGGCCGCCTGGTATCACGCCGTCCTCTGTCTTCGCGATCCTCTGACCTCGCGATCCTCTGCCTCGCCCTGGCTTGTACGTTTCTCTTTTCTCCTTCTTTTGCAGGAGCGTGGTTGGTGTGAAGGAGGAAGAAGATTCACGCATGGGCTGGGTGGAAAAAAAAGGAGATGGGCTGGCCCAAATGCAAAAGAGAGAAAAGGAAAAGAGATAGGTCGACGAGCCCACGGACGAAGAAAAGCCCTCTACTCGGCCTCATTCGATTTTCTTCTCCTTTTTTTTTCTTTTTTTTTAATTGACAAACTTTTTGGGAAAAAAAAATTATCATTAGTGATGCAAATATTCCTAATGCTAAAACATGATGCAATTTAGTAAAAATTGTTTTTTCTTTTATTATTATTTTTTTTTTGGCTAAGGTTTGAAAATTAATCCTAATTTTTACATAATTAAGTCTTAAATAAAATTGTAAAATTTAGGTGTCAACAATCACTAACTTTTGGGTAGTCTACAAACCAAGTGAAGCATTAAAGATCGCCTCACTTTCTATGCCACTAGAATTTCTTAAATCGGACATTTGAATATGCTAACGGTTTTTATTAGTACCCTTTTGGTATCTCTAACTTGGCAAGATTATTCATCTAAGTGATCAAACGGTTTTTGTTACCAAATATGAGCCATGAACATCATTAGATATCGCTAAGTGTCCATGCAAGGGTTTTTAAGAGTTTATTATGATCCTAAGGTTTACCTAACTATGCTACAAAGGAAAAGTGCAATCAAGAAATTGAAAGTGCGGAAAGTAAATACCCAAATATTGAAAAGAGTTAAAGGAACAGTAAAGTAACCCCGATACAAGTTGGGCAAAGGATATGAAATGGTTTGTTATTAAGCCCTAGGACATCAACCCTGTAAGCTAAAATCAAAATCAGAGACAAAGTCTCATTTTTTACCAAAAAAATCATCTAATAAAATTCTATCTAATGATCCCAAAGAGTAAAAAGAGACCTAATATCCTTAAAATTAATCCTAATTTGAATACTAATGAGCTTCTTCTTCTTCTTTAAATCTTTCAATCATTTTTTATATTTTATTTTTTATTTTGGGAATTTTTCTTTTCTTTTCTCCTCTCTTGGCCCCTTATGCCTAGAACCACATGAATTCATCAACATCCAACAAGAGCTGACCATTGTCAGTAAGTGCAAAGAAAAATTGTGAGCCTTCCAAAATGTCCAGATAGTCCATTGCTCTAGAGAAACCAATCTTGTTGCAGATTAGGTTACCAAAGCCCACAAGAAAAATTACTTACTTTTGAATTTGGTCTTATCTCCTCCTCAAACTTTGTTGGACCTTTTATGTAATGATGCCCATTTACTAGGCCTCTCATATTTGCTTACTTAATGAAATATTTCCATTTCTGACCAAAAAAAAAAAAAAAAAAAAAAAAAGAGAGCTGACCATTCTAATCTACCGAATACCATAACACCAAGGAAGTTCCACTGCTAATTAACAGGTCTAATACCCCGTCGCTGGTGTACTCCGACCATCCGCAATCGACATCATTTAAAGCGAATTTCAGTGAAATTAATAGGATGACACAACTTTAACTTGCACTGAACTAACACGAATCGCTCATCAAACTCTCTTACCACTTCATGATCATAAATCAATTTGGCATCGAATCGAAACCGAGTTCAATTCAAAACGGACATCACAAGTCGCGGCCAGCATGTGTTCACTTCATTCCAACATGATTTAAACCATCACGACACATTAAGCAAATTCCAGTAAATTCTAACAGCTTAAATCGAATTCCTAGCGACATCTAACGAAGTTCGGGGAACTTCAATCGATTCAGCAACATTTGTAGCATGTAGATTCGATTTGCCAGCAAGGTACGGCGGATTTCCGGCAAGTTTCCAGCAAATTTGAGGAGAAGAGTCTTACCTGGAGAGAGATTGAACCGGGAAAGTTGCTGCTGGACTTCTTGTGTTCACCGGACTAGATCACCGCCGGCGGGAATTCTCGAGTAACTCGGGTGGCCGATTGAAGAATCGGTGAGAGAGAATTTCCTTCGGATCAAAACCTGGTCTGCGAGCGGAACCGTAACCACGGTCGGCGATTAAATCGACGATGGGAGCTTTGTCTCACCTCCGGTGATCAGAATCCCAGCCGACGAGCGACTCTCGAGCGAGAGAGATCTCATCACTTCGATGCGTGGAGAACCGCGCGACGATCGCCGCACGCGGCCTTCGAGGTGCCATGGCCGCCGCAGTTTGGTTGGAGGTACGACGATCGTCGAGCTCCTCTCTTCTCCGGTCTTTCCGATCGTCATCCTGTTCCCCACGCGGACGCGACTGAGCTCCGACTGCGGACGCGAAGCGCGCAGCTCGAGCCAGATCGCTCGAGCTCGGTCGCCTTCCGTTCGTGTCGCCAACTGATGAACCATCGGAGAAGTAGATTTCAACTTCGGAGCGAACGACGACGAGAGCAGCAGAATCGAAGCGATCGACACCGGACACGCCGAGCGGAGAACAGTCTGCCGCAGGAACTCCACGGCGAGTCTCCATTTCGAGCTTCGACTTCGATCGCCCGCTCTGCTTCGATCGAAGTTCGTTTCCAGGCGATGAAACTTCCGTTTGTTTTCTCGGGAAAGGCGAGGGAGGTTAATGGCGCGATCGGAAGGAGATCCGCCGGGAAAGGTAGTGGCAAACTACGCCGGAAGGTACGGCGGCGGGGGAGGGGAGCTGATGCGACGGTGGCGGAGACGGGAGAATGGGAGAATCGGCCATGAACGGACCACCAGCGAACTTCGAATCTGAGTTGCTGGGCTTTATGGGCTGCGGTAGGCCAATGGGCCAAGCTACGGCCCTGTCTAATAATGTCTGGTGGACCGGGCCGAATTGAAGCCGTTTGTTGGTCTTTTTATTCTCTTCTTCTTCTTCTTCTTCTTAGGGAAGGGGACTATACCTATTGTGACGCATTTATCTTAATTAAAAAAATCTCAAACTTGTATCAATGTGGCACATTATACCTCCATCAAGGTTCCGTCAATGAGCACTCACATGGCGCTCATAAAAAAAACTAGGTTACTTTGGCTGAAAAATCATTTGACCGAACCTTGAAAGAGAGTAATTGTGTCGCATAAGTACACGTTTGGAGTTTTTTAAGCCACAAGAAAGAGTTTAAGATAAATTTGTTGTAGTCAGCATAATTTGGCATTTTTTATGTAACAAAAAAAATTCATGATGAATGTATCATAGTGGGCATACTTTTTGGATTTTGGTGACTTATTCCCTTTTTTTTTTATTGTTAATATCTATTTATTTATTTATTTATTAATAACTATTTTTAAAAAAAATTGTGTGTTCGATTCGTCAGTGAAAATTCAGGTGTTGACAAACCATATACAATCCTTTGTGTTACTTTGTTATGACTTCAAATTAAATGAATTGGTTATTTACTTATTCACAAAATCAAGTAAGCAATCGTTCAAAGTATGAATACATTATTTTAATAAAAATTATTTTCCTTCTCGGTTATTATTAGATCCATCATAGCCTATGTATAGCCATACTTACACATACCGTTTGTCAAGTCACATGTTTGTTTGGAGTTAATTTTATAAATAAATTTCTCAGTATGTCAAGTAATGCAAATGTGAGTATGTAAACTATTTTTTACATTGACAGTGAATAAATCGTACAAAACAGTCAAACAGTATGTCCATAAATATGCCTAAAATAAAGCAATCCATTCTCTTCACATATTTTCTTCTCTTTGTTGACCATTTCAATGGCTTCTGCACTGACAGTTTGAGAAGAAAAATAGCAATTTGAGAAATAAGTGATAACGATAAGGAGTGGGAGGAGGAAATTGAAATTCAGCAAAAGTTCGGTAATGTCAGGTTGCTGGTTGCTACTGGTGTTTTAGTTTTAAAATGTTCAGCTATATATTGATTCTTGCTAAAGCAAGAAAGTTGGATAATGTCAGGTTGGTCTTTAAAATTAGGAAAATGGAAAAAAAAATAAAAAAAAATGAAGATTCGGATGCAAGAAGAGGGCTCTGTCCGTTCAAAAAATGACCCATTCCTAAACAACCTGAGAAGTTTCTTTTAGAGGAAGTGTCGGAAAAGTCTTAAACTTATTCATTCGTGCCAATTTAATTCTAAACATTTTAGTCCATTGCAATGCCAATTTATGGTGACAGACCAAGTATGATGAAATTGAAAAAGGCCATGCACCCGTCGGCAATTGGGATGAGTTGAATCCCTAGAGAATGCGTGATTTTAATGCACTGAGAATGTTACGTTAGGATAAGTATGGTGACGATATCCAAAAGTATGTGCACAAGTTCTCAACCTGGCTATAATTGGACCTACTACGAAACCTAAATTGTCTAAGAATTAAAGGATGCATTAATTTCGAATATGTATCAGGGGCAACTCATATTTAAACTTGAAAATGGAAATGAGGACACCCCAAGTGCCATAACTTTGCAGAAATGAACATTTAAGTGCCATAACTTACGAAATGTACACTTAAGTGCTAAAATCGAAGTAAAATGGAACACTTGAGTGCCAATCCGGCCAAAATTAGACCAAATTGCATACATGGCATTTTTCCGGTGAAGCGAGTGCAAAACGACGCCGTTTTGTACGTTGATGTGGATAAATAATGCAAAAATGGCGTCGTTTTGGGCTAATGAGGTAAAAAATAATATAAAAATTAATTAATTAAATTTAAAATGAAATTTAGTTAAAATATTTAAAAATAATAATTTTAAAATTAAAAAATTAAAAAAAAAAAAAATATGGGGGGGGAAGGGGGAAGGCGCGAGGGCTCAACTCTCGGCCGCCGCCGCCGCCGCCTCCCCGCCATCACCGGAAGGGCCGACGACGGAGGGGGAGGGTTGGCGGGGTCGCTAGGCCCAAGCTAGGGGTTGGCGACCTTGGCCAGGCGACGGCGAGGGTTGCGGTGTTGCCCAAATCCGGCGAGGGCTGCCGGCCCTCGCCCGCATTCGATGGAAGGGGGGGGGGGAAGGAGGAGGAGGGGAAGTAGCCGGTGGCTGAGGAGGAGGAAGAAAAAGGGGGGAGGGGGAGGAGGAGGAGGGAGGCGGCCGGCGGCCCCGCCGACCCTCCCCCACCTTTCGACAATGGTGGGAGGCGACGGCAGCGAGGGCTCAACCCTCGGCCGCCGGCTGCCTTCCTCCTCCTCCATTTCCATTTTTTTTTTTTTATATAAAATATAAAATATATTATTATATTATTTTAAATTTAATTTAATTAATTTTTATATTATATTAAAATTCAAATTATACCTAAACGACGTCGTTTTGGCTTATTTAAGGGTTCTATTTTGGCCAACACCAAAAACGACGTTGTTTTTGGTGAATTAGAGCTGACTTAGCTCTTCGGCGAGCCACCTCGGCGAGAAATATTAATATTTAAATGCCACGTATGATTTCCGGCTGGCTTCATCGGAGGTGGCATTTAGGTGTCCCACTTTTCTTCAAATGCGACACTTAAGTTTACCTTTCATAAGTTATGGCACTTAAGTGTCCCTTTGGCACACCTTTGTGCCAAGTTATGGCACTTGTAGTGTTCTTTTCTCCTTGAAAATGTAAATGGATCACATGAAACCCTCATGAACATTAGACTAACTCATCAACTTAATGACGTTGATATAGATCGCTCACGTTCGTCTATGGAAAAAAGTTAGATTGATTGTGGGATTACTTACCCATAATTATGAGAACATTTAAGTAATTACATTAAAAAAACTTGACACGGCATAACCTACTCATGACGAGTCTAGTATGGACAAAGATAAGCCTTTTAATGTAAGGTGCAAATTCAGATAAATAGCGATGAGAGCATCATAAAGAATATATATACTTATAAACTCACGTTGATCTATTTAATCTGTTAAGCTCAAACAGAAAGTGCTACTTGGAACCGTTATAAAGTTAACTAACCTATACGTGCTAATTTTATGTATCCCAACTCAAGCGAATGAATCATAAATATGCATTAAAACTAGTGAATCTACTCATAAATCTAATAAAATAGACGCAACTAGAGATTCTGGTCCATGCATTGAGCACGTTACATCAGTCAAAATTTATATAGAATCTATTTTTAAAGTTCATAATATTAAGATAAAGCTCACATATTGAATAACACCAGACATGTGTATGGTATTCTCAATTTATCAATAAAGTGAATGAAATCCGCATCAAATTTAGTTAGATAATGTTGTATCTATTGTGACACTTAAAATTGATTACTGAACTAATGCATATACACCGTGTCTCCCAAGATTCTCCATTAGCATGCGGTTTGATATGTCAAAATTGTATGAATTGAAAAATTCAAGCTTCCCATTAATGCACTTGAAAAAAAAAAAAAAAAAAATCTATTCCTTGTAAGATTAGATTGAGCATATCATAGAATTCAGTTTAAAAAAAAAAAAAAAAAAAAACAAATGCTAGCATTGAAACGAGACCACGACTAAATATCTGCAACGACTTCACTGTCAAATTACCAATGGGAGATCTAGTATTAGACAATATCTCATCATCCCAAGCAATAAACTATAGACAATATCTCATCATCCCAAGCAACAAACTATCGCACAAACAGAGAAATTCTCACTGACAAACCCTAGAAAAGAGCTTGTCACAAACGAGCAATGTTTGTATCATCCTCACTTGGAAGGATAATCAGATGGGAAAACCCAAAACGGAGGAGGCTCGATCTTGTCCGAACCGAGTTCGCAAATCTCCTTCACCTTCCCGCTCTGCAAGCTGTACACCCCCATGTCGTGCCCACCGTACAGGTCGTCCTGCTCCGCCGGATCCCAGTTATCGTCCGTGAAGTACACCGAGTTCGCCTCGAACTCCGGAAAGTCCCGGACCGACACCGATCTTGAGTGGCTCCCCCCCACGAACACGGCCCGCTCGCCGATCGAGTCCAGCCCCACCCACTCCTCGCTGTTCATGTCCAGCATGTACACATGGAAATACAGGGTTCTGTAGGGACAGACCAGAGGGCGTATGTCCTCATCGGTCAGGAGGTCATCTTCTTCGACCGGGACGCCGTGTTCGTTCACGAAATACCCTGCAAACCTCACGAGAAGCAAAATCTCACCTGCCGCCTCGACTATATATGTGTTCGTGAAACAAAGATTCCTGAGAGCACGTGCAGCCTCGGCCGATTTCTGCGGGAAGGACGACTTGACCTCCATGAGTTTTATGGGGTGGTCCCGATTGAAGTCCCACACTTCGACGAATCCGTCGTTGCCGAGGGCAAAGAACGTTCCGTAGTAGAACATGACATCGCTATAAGGAGCATGCTTGCCAGTTAGCTCGGTCCATGCACCGCCTCCGCCGAAGTCTTTAGAGCCGCAAATCGCGAGCTTCGACTCGCTGCCAAAGATCGCGACGACCCAGCAACTATTGCCCTCATCATCATCTTGATCATTAGGGCTCGCTGATAACAAGGCCTTCGAGATGATATACTCGCGCAGCGTCCGGAGAGGAAGCAGGGTCGTGGTCCGCAAACGTTTCAGATGGACCGCCTCATAAAAGGCGGCTGAACCGCGGCCGTCGTCATCGTCGTCCCTCCGAAGCACTTGGAGCACGCAGGGGAACGTCTCGACGGGAGGGAGGCGGAGGACCCGGCCGCCGCGGAGCGGGTCGAGGAGGTAAGGCTCCGAGTCCTTGTCCAGGAGCACGAGCCAACCGTCCGAGGACCCGACGCAGCGGCTGTCGGAGAAGGTCTCCGGGAAGCCGCGGAGGGCGAGGGCGGTCTTGTCCTTGAGGCTGAAGAGGCGACAGCCATGGCCAACCTCGTCCTTGTCGAGAGGAAGCATCAGCAGTGGAGACAGAGAAAGAGGAAGGCTGGGAGGGAGAGAGTCGCAGGCATTGATGGCCATCGTTGATGGAGGAAACGATCAGATAGAGATAGAGAGAGAGAGAGAGTAATTGAAGAGGCACTGCTACCGATGCAGCTCATTTGTAGGGTTCTTCGGAGAAAAACGAGTGATTTCTCTTGTTTTCCTAAACGGGTTGATTTGATAAATTGGATTTTTATTTCCTAATACGAAATTGCCTGTTTCAGATTTGTGTGAACGTTTGGCGCTGGAGATTAATAGGAAACTGGATCGCCAGGAGTTGTTTCCTTCTTTCGAGTATGAGAAAACAAGCGGGAAAAAAAGAGCGGGTCGGTGGAAAAATTATTCATTTCGGCAAGTACTAAAATAGGCAAATAAGCTGTATTTCACAGTATGTACATTATTTGATCAATACGGTACATTTTCCATTTTCTGATTAATTCCTAACTAAACGGATAAATTTAGTATTCTAACGTAATTTATTTTTAGCTTCTTTTTTTACAATTTACAATTAATAAAAGATCAAATTCGGAAGAGATAAATAGTTTAGAATGATATCTAGGGTTTTTCAAGATATGCATTTTTCATCTATTTTTTAAAATAAACTACATTCATGTTAATTTGATATAATTTCATATTAAGTGGATTATTTATGTACTTATTCACGAAATGAAATAAGCAATGCTTCAAAGTACGAAATAATGTATTAATTTTCCTTTTCTACATACCATTTGATGAGTTACATGTGTGTTTGGAGATAATTTTGTATACGAATTTCTAGTATGTCCAGTAATGCAATTGTTAGTGTGTAGATAGGATAAGAACACTAAATGCCATAACTTTCGTACAACATCATTTTGGTGTCAAATTTATTTTCCGGATCATTTAATTGCTACTTAAAAAAAAATATATCATTTAAGTCCCAACTACGTTGCGGCAATATTCTATTATTTTTCGATTCAACGTGGCTTGCCGACGCTTTGACTTGGCATACATAACATAAATGACATCTCTAAACACGTTTGCCCTAATATAAACCCTTATTCGTGGAAGAGAGAACCCTAATTATTGTGCCTAGGCTTTGGGCTAGATCTAGATAGTGATGGTCAATTGCTAGGTCTAGATTGGGGAAAAAGTGTAAAAAAAAAATCATCAACCTTTTGTATTTGTGCCAATTTATTCCTAACATTTTATTGATGCTAATTTAGTCTTAAATATTTTGATTTGGTGCCAATTTGGTCATTCCGACTAAATTTAGCTGAATTTTGCTGATTGGGTTTCAAACGGCTGACATGGCACGATCAATGCGACGTAAATAATTTTTAATAATATTTTAATAATTTTTCCAATTTTCATTTTATTTTATTTCCTTTTCCTCCTCCTTCCTCCGGCCAATCACCAAACCTCAGCGATCGGCTAGAGGTGACCAGCCTCTAGCGAGCCTTACTGACCATTGGGAGGCTCAAGCCCTTGCTAGTGGCTGTAAGGTCACGCTTACGAAACCTCAAGCCCTTGCTAGTGGCCGAGTGAGGCTTGACCTCACCAGCCCAGCGTGAGGCCACCCTCATGGGTTGGGTGGCCTTGAGCTAGCCTCGCCAGAGGCTAGACGAGGCTCGACCTCGCCAAGCATTGCCTTTGGTTGGTTGCCAAGGTTCAGCAACCAGCTAGCTAGAGGAAGGGGAAGGGGAAGAAAAAATAAAAAATAAAAGGAAAAAAAAAAATCAAAAAATTAAAATATTAAAATATTAAAATATTATTAAAAATTATCCACATCAACCCCAATCGTGTCACGTTAGCCAACTGGCACCCAATTAGTGAAATCCAACCAAAATTAGGTAGAAATGACTAAATTTGAACCAACTGAAAATGTTTAGGATTAAATTGACACCAAGTGAAAGCGTTTAAAACCAAATTAACACTAATAAAAGGTTTAAGATTAAATTGGTACAAATGCAAAAAGGTTTAAGACTTTTTTGACAGTTTCCCTCTAAATTAGTGTCAATTTTTTCTGTCCAAATCACTTAATTACCATTTTTCTATCAATTACGTCGTTGTAATATTATATTATTTTTTCGATCTGACATGGCTCGCCCACGCTTTGACTCGGTATACATAACATAAATCACATCTCTAAACACGTTTGCCCTAATATAAACCCTACTTCACGGAATAGAGAACCCTAATTACTGTGCCCAGGGTTTGGGCCAAATTTGGACAGTGATGGTCAATCGCCAGGTCTGGATGACAGTGTTCGGCCGGGGACGGCGGCTAGTTCAGTCGCTGTTGCATTAGCCACAAGGCAACGGGAGCATTTGAAACCGAGATTAGGAGAAGAGGATGGCGAAGAAGAAAAGAGCTAATTAACGTCTTTAGCACCTACTCACTGTCTCTTGTAAAAACACTAGCTCCGCTTAGTCAATAATGAGAATATTCCAATCTTGTACTACAAAGAAAAAAGAGAATTAATGTCTGTAGCAACTGCTCACTGCCTATCTTGCAGTAGGTTGAATAATAGAGAAGTAGTTTGAAGGAGGGACCATCAATTCCATGCTGAATATTCTATTTTTAGAAAAAGCCACGTAAGAATAAACATTTTATTAAAACAACTTTGTAATTTATAAAAATCACGTAGACATTAATATCCAATTATAAAATGTCCCTTTTGACTTTTGGTCGAAATTTGTCGCCGGAAATACTTAAATGGTTTTTTTTTTTCGATTTGACACTAAAGTGATCCAATAAAAAAATTTTAACGGACAATTCGAACTAATTGAATAAAGTGCCCTTTCAAAAAAGAAAGCCTGATTCCCAGTTCTTTGGTGGGGAAACTCAATCATGAAACTGAATTTCCAAATGGAAGGAAGTTTAAAAATAAAAAAGAAAAAAGCACTTTTTAAAGAAGTGCTATCCTGTCTTCCGCTGACGTTCCTTTCGTCCTTTGGGCTCCTTCGTTCAGCCGAGCGAGCAAGGAGCGTTCGAGGAATTGCTTACTTGTCGGATCTTTCACTAACTTATAGGCTGAGCAATGCTTGAAGCGTCTCAATCTCTCTAGTTAATGCATTCACCAAAGCGGCGGTGGAAAGAATGACGTTTAGAGATTCCGACATCCTTCTTGTCGTCCGCCCCACATGGGGTTAGGGGATAGAGGAGTTCGCTCCGCCGCCTAAGATCCTCGAACCTACCACGACCACCATCCGCGGCCTATTTTCGTTCTCTTTCAACGCTATTCAGACCCCCTCCCCCTTGTATGAGGTGTGTCTCCATCTCTTGAATATATGGTTCATCTGGAGGAGAGATTGAGCTTTTCTCCCATGCTTTCCGGTGGTCAACAATCCACAAAAGTCCTTTTTCTACATTTCAGTCCTGGTCTCTTTCTAATCCCATAGTCTTGGTGAAAATCTTCTAGTGTCTTTTTATTTTAATGTTTTTTGCATTTTTTATATTTTATACTTCTTCTTCTTTTTCAATTGGTAAGGGACGTTGGCGACCTGCTGAGGCCCGGCAACCAGACCAGCCACTGGGCAAGCGCCTACAAGCCCGCATCTATCCACCGGCCATAGGCGCCTCCTTGATTCATTCATCTAGCAACTTTTTTGTGCATGTAGTCCACACGTATATCTATATGGTAAGAGTTGGTTGTTCATCCTCTCATCTCTCCGCTTCACGCACAACCCCCACCTTGCGACGCGAATTCACCATGCAAACTCGAGATGGATCTAAATTGCAATCCCGCATTTTGTATGCTGCATTCAGGAACTGCATCAGTAGAATTAATCATTTTCTTCCTGATAATTCAGAGACATAAGCACAGAAACCTAGAGAATGGCTTATTCGGCGCATGGTAGCGCAAGCACAATTAATGTAGATGGTATAAATTGGGGAGAGCTTTTCATTTTCTCATAACCCGGTCTCTCTGTACCTGATAAATCAAAAACCACCTTGCTTTTCAATGCTCAGGCCTTCTTAACTTTCTAATCTACGCCAACATGAATCTAGTACCAGTACCATATCCATATGAACCTTCTCCTCAAAAGTGCAGGACATGTACTTTCTCCCAAACCGCCGCCATCAGTAGACTTGCTCTGAAATGTAGAAAATGTACTTGATGCAGATAATTTGACGGCTGTGGTCTGCAAATCTGCCTCCATGACGATTACTTCTGAAGAAGTATCTCATCTATTTCCCCTTTCTGGTTGTACTTGTGGACTTCTGAAGAAGCATATCATCTATTTCCCCTTTCTGGTTGTACATGTCCACAATCTTTTTCGCATAGGAGGGCATATGTGCACTGGCTCTACATTCATAAAGCTACTGAATTAGAAAACGAGGTAACCAATAATCAGGTGAGCTTAGCTACGAATGTGAAAAGCATACCTTTGCTTTCCCCAAGCGCGATTCACATGCAAGTAGTTCCGAATCGTATGGTAATCAAGTGAATATCGAGCGAATTCTAAACCTTTCGGGCCAATCTGGATCAACGTGCCGAAATATAAGATTCATACTTAGATTCAGTTATTTATCTAGTGAAGAATAGAAGAGTTCTCCATACCAAATTTAGAATGAATGCTAGAAAGTTCCCAACAAACTTTGGGGCAGGTTGAGCAGGTCCTTTCCCTGAGAAAGGCAAAATAAAACTTAGCTGTCTAGGACTGAAAATTCAGAAGATACAGAGAGATCCCTTGACAGAGAAAAAGGTCAAAAAGAATTGAACATTTCATTGTTCTTAATGTGCAGCTGCTTAAATGATCGACCAGGGAAAGTATTCTGTGAAAAAACTGATGACACTTGACAAACATTGCCATAAAGAAATTAAAAAGTGCACAAAGAAAAGGAAATACCCATGTCACTATATTGAAATCTCATCATCCTTTAGGGGGAACAGAATGAGAAGAGAAGACAGACCAATGACAGAAAGAGAGAGAGAGGCATACATACCCAGCTTTGCTTTGTCATCTGCCTTGACAGTTTCCATGACAAATGGTTGTCGAATTCCCTAAGGTAGTATCTACTGGAGTCAAACTGCCACTCTATTTGTGAAAAATCAAAGGAATACAGAGCAAAGAGCATACGCTGCTTGTTGTAGGTGTAATCTCTAAAAGATCTTCTACCAATCCAAGCATTTCCCTTCCACGTTCATTTCTGCAATTTTTCCGGAAAGCATAAGGAATAAATTTTCTTTAGCAATATTTTTCATGCTGCATACGTCAACCAAACATTGAGATACACCACCATAGAATGATCATAATCCACATTAACTTCAGTCACCTCACTGTGATATACTGCGGATGCTGTGTCATGCTGATTCCAGAGTATTTGGGCACACCCATGTAACCAACCACAAGGTCCTGGAAGTTAGAAAGGAAAGTCAGAACGCATTACACCGTGCCTGTCACACCAAATGCCATATCACTAGCACAAAGAGGCTTCCATGAAGAATCACAAAAGGCCTCACCATGCCACTACAGTTTGACTTCATTGAAGAACAATTGTTAGCCATAGTTTGTTTGATCCTATTAAGTTACTAGCTACTAGACTCCATGATATAGACACTACAGGTCCCATTAAGAGATGCTGATAGAACTTCATGCCTGATGGTTTTTTGACTGGGCGTGAAGGAATATACAATTCACCGAAACAAAAATGCAGATGATAATATAAGTTCATTTGTATAGTCAAAGCAGGCGAAGGAAAACTCACCGCTAAAGCATTTGTATAGTCAAAGCAGCTGTAAGACATAAGCAACATCTTAAGTTAAAACACAAATCACAACGTAAGAGCATAAGTAACCATGACATTCAACATATTTAAACGATCATGCAACCAAAAACATATTGATAGAGAAAATCAAAGAAAATCCAAAAGAATGCAGTCCTGCTCTTTAAGCCAACTGGCCCAATTTCGACAGGATAGCAATTTTGATGGCATGTCACAGTGTGACAAGAATATACTTGAAGGTGCAGTATGAGAAAATCAAGCGCCAGAATCATTACCTATAGCAAGAAGGAGCAATAACATCAACCAAGTCGTTTGCTGGTAGGCAAAAATAAGGGACCTGTTCATTAAACACTGATGAGAGGATGAAGCAGCTTGATTTATAAAAGCCAGGATAAGCTGGAAGCATACAGACCACACTACCTCCTCAATATGACCATCCAGATGCTTCAAATGGACCTACCAGAAAATAACCATCATCAGATACCTAGATGCTTTATGAGAAGTGGAACTGATAGTCCATCTACATCGATCAAACTGACACAGTATGCCAATGGCCTTTAGGAAACATTTTATTCAGAAAAATGCATTTTCTATCAGTGCCACAGAAATTCCATGTATTTGCAATTAACAAACTATGAACCAAAGCAATGTCATGTGATTGTTAGCACAAGGCTTGAGATCTAAAAGCAACCCTTGCCAATTTTTCTCACTAGTTTGAGTTCTTTTTCGAAAACTGATAATTTAACCTACTGTTTTGGGGCTAGTATTCAAGCTATACAATTGGTCATTCCTTCAAACAATTAAAGGGATGGAACCAAGAAAAGAGCATGCAAGCAGCTATCTGGTCATTAAGCTGTGACTATTTCATTAGGCCACACCTGCAGTCAAGTACAGATACAGCCAAGAAATCTCAAGATAATGTCTGTCATGGTACATTTTGATGAGGAGACTGTGACAAGACCTATATAAATTCTCAATGCTACTAATTGATTGTTGAATTCATTCAGAAACAAAAAGAAAGGCACTAGAAGAGGTGGAACAGTTCCATGTAAACCTTGTAATCTTGCATAAACTCGTAATGAAGCACTGTCTCGGGTTCACTGCTTGCAGCCTTCAAAAACTTATCTAGACCTTCTCGAGTTCCATTATCCACTGTCATTCAGATCTGTCAGTGCTAACACAATGAATATGTCCACAAAATGTATAACACAGAGATAAATTGCCACAACTTTATATATGTGCAAGCCTCTTAAATTAGGGCATCATGGGAGACCAGGCAAAAGAAGTTTTAAATTCTTTTTATATGAATGGGCTGCTTCATCTATAAATTCCCATTTCACCCAAATGAGTAACATACAATGGAAGATAGTGCGATGTTGCAAAGAATTTGAAGAAGTTTCCACATTAGCCCCAGTTCATCTTATTTTAGGGCCTAGGTGATACATCACAGCATTTCAGTTTTGATAAACTTCACAGTAGAGCCTCAACAGAAGCATATAACAAAGAGAATTTTCACTGCTTACCACAGTTTGTGCCAAGTACATACAGTTTGTCCAAGTTTAGGTGGTGCTCCACAGATCTTAAGGCTGCAGTTTAAGAAATCAATCTGCATTACAATAATACAAGTTACAATGTAATAAAGACAGAAAGTAGCAACTATCAAGCAATAATACAAATCAAACCTTGCACTTGACAACCCACACCACAAAAAAGGAGACGCTTCACACCAGCAGCCTGTTTAATGCAGAAAATTGTGATTCTGTCAGTAAAAAGTACTATAGAATCAAACTGTTTCAGATAATCTACTGAATCATCCAGTAACGAAATGTAAATCTCATAGACAGAGCAGTCAATGAATTAGATGTAATATGCACATAAGGATAACCAGTGCCTATACACCAGCCAGCAAATTGCCATATAATATTCCTTTCACAACAGCACAAAGAACTAACAGTTACAGCATCCTGGAAAGTACCACATTATGATTTAGGATTAAAGTATTTGCTCTTCAATAAGAGATGCTTTCTTTATTTTTTGCTTGCATGGACTATAACAGTATTTCCTCAGAGCATAATCAAAAGCTGGCATGTCAAATTATTTCAGTCTCATTCACGTGGCATCATGACCTATTTCCATAACAGAGACTATCTCATTACATTTAGCTGAAATTCTCAAACACTGAGATCCAGAATGGCAGGTTGCTGGCTGCCATGGAAGTTTTATTTTTAAAATGGTCAGTTATCTCTGGACTCTTGCAAATAAAAAAAGAAAGATGAGTCCTGTCAGCTTGATCTTAAAAATGAGGAAATTGGAAAAAAGGTGACGTTAGATACAAGAAAAGGGCTCTATCCATTCAGAAATGACCCATTACAGTGTCGGTGCCACGTCAATGAAAGCTGTTATGGGCCTTGCACCACTTTAAATTTCATTGCCAACGAGATATTGGCCTCTAAGAGTTCCATTACATAACAGCCTATATGCACTGATCTCTAAAACCTTAATGCAGGCACTTCCCCCGAGATTACTGAAAATGTAGCCATCCTAAGGAGAAGGACTTGGTAAATGCATTTTAAATGTCCAACCACTGGACTGACCATTAAATAAATTTCACTTCCTGCTAGAGTTACCAAAAAGCACGATAAACATCAAAACTTCCGGACTCTAATTTTTAAAAAACAAAGCTCCAGGTCTTATACATTGAGGCACATCATTATAATCTTGTTTCTTCAAGCTTGACATTATGGACAGAGCAAAAGGAGGAGGATGTGCTTCTCTGAGAACAGCAGCTATGTTAATTAAAAGGGGAAAACAGTATTTTGCTCTGAAAGGCAAAAACACTAACCTCAACAAGAGCAAGAGTATTCAGATTAGGAGACAATGTTGGCTTAACACCTTTGGCAGCTAGAACTTCTTCAGGCGTCCTGTACAAAGAAATTAAGGACAGAAAGAAAGGGCACATTTGACATCTAGAAACATTTGATAAAGGAAATCCAACTAATAAAATATGAATGGGAAAACCAGTCTACAAACAGACCTTGCCAAAACAGGCCTTGGATAAAACCTGTCATCTGGATCACTGACATCAGGGAGAACATGAGAATCGTGTTAACCATGTCAAAAACAGGCTTTAGAAGGTCAACAAGCAGACAGATAACCATCAATGATTGGAAAAAATGTTACCTCTGCACACAAATGACAGCCTCCACCATGCCTGATTTGAGCATTTCCATGGCTATTGTTGTCACAACACCAGTCCATTGTGCTCCTACGCCCCAGCAAAATATACACAGAAAAATTAGTTTTTTAATATTCTGTAATGGCTTATACATCCTAGATAATGCTTTCCAAAAAGATTGCTATAATGCCCAACTCAGCCATGCTTTGCATTGCTACTAAGGCATTTAGATTTACAAGGCAAGACGTATCACAATGTATGGTCTACAAAATGTCATGGCAACCAGGAGTAGGTTTCCAGGAGACTACATCTCAGCGAACATTTTGCTTATGGATATAATCCCCGCAACTTTATTATGGGTCTTCGTGATTGCTTCCCTTTTTTGTCTAATAGGCAATCGTTGTTTGTGCAAGGATTTGGTCATTAATTTTTGCTTCTGCCATATTCTTTTGTCACTAATGGTGTCTGAGATGGAATAATTCAAGGTAGAGGAGGGTTAAAGTTTGGATGTGAAGCAGATGGTATTTACATGCTTGCGCAAGCAAGTGAATGTGGAGGAGAAAATTAGGAGGGAGAATAGAACCTTTGGGCCTGTTACTTTATTCTCTCCGCAAGCAGAGAAAGTAAAAGCAACTTGACATTTTTCCCCGGAGAATTTCTGAATTCCCTCACTTATATTATGGCAAGTGAACATTAACAGTGTGTTTGGGAGATCCTTTGAAAAGGGCTCCTTTACTTTCTCTCCAAAGTCTTACTTTCCTACCAAAATGAAAAACAGAACCGAAAAGAAAATGAAAAATTTCTAATGACACTGAAGGTCATTTGCAAAGTTTTAGAGGTCGAAGCACAATTTCGAATGCTAGAGGAAAAAGTGTAAGCCTCTGGTTGACTGCTTTTGTTGCTTCAGATAAATGACATTGTGGTGATTCCTCGATTAAACTCCCTGATATTCAGTTTCACACTCTTGAGTTTGGGTAATAAAGAATTATGTGTATGAAAGATAAGTTATGATATGTTATGTCTAACAGTTACTTCCATGTATTTTCATTAGAACCTTCCATGCCATTGAAATATCATTTTTTCTCTTTTGTTGATATTAATCACTCCTTTCATGCTCTTTCTCCTTCAACCCACAGTAATGATTTGTGTTTGAAGCTAGGACTTAAGCTGAGATGTAGTCTCCAAGAAACCTACTCCTGGTTGCCATGACATTTTGTAGACCATACATTGTGATACTTTGCCTTGTAAATCTAAAGGCCTTATCAGCATTCTCAATTAGCCTAAACCTTTATCATTTCCATCGAGACAGATGTTTATGGTAAATAGTCAGCGGCAAATCCAGTATCCTTCCGGAATCAATAGTGCACCTAGTCAGTTCTTGACTGAAAAACTCCATATGGAACTAAAACCACAGACGTCAGTTATAAAATTCACAAAGAATTACCTTCTACAGGCTGAGTTTTTCGAGCATACAACAGATCCTCGTGGACCCCAAGATATGTCTCGTCCAGGGAATCCGTCTTTCTCCCCCTTCCATGAACACGAGGCTCGAGTTCCTACATTCGATCAACAAATAATCAACCTCAGCACTTCAGGAAATCCAAAAGGAGATGGATATACAGGATCTAGCTATCAGAAAAAGGACCTTATCAATCCAAAGTTTCACAGAATACAAGCGCCCACTAATCTCGACCCAACAACTCTGTCATTTTTCTATTGGACAAAAAGAAAAAGACAAGGAGATGATCTATCGGAAAACAGAACAACTTACTTCGATCTTAGACATGCCATCTCCGAGGAAGGCGCAGGCGCTCTTCACATGCGCTATGTAATAGGTGTCGCACAACCCGCACCGACTGTTCGAAACCATAGAATAGAAAGAAAAACACCAAAACCGAAAACGGCAAGTTCATCGAAATCGTTCCTCGCTCGAAGAATAAAACAAACAAGCAAGAGAGCACGTCGGACTCGGTTCACCTGCAATGGTCCTTGGCGGGATAAGTGCCGCCCGGAGGGATGGGCCTGGACCGCTCCCGCCAGTCGGCTCTCGGCTTCGCCGGCTTCGAGCCGGCGGGCCCTGTCTCTGAAGAGGAAACCGAGAATGACGACGTCTCCCCAGGAAGAAAAGAAGTACGGCAGTCGAAGGAAAGTAATTACCTTTAGAGGAGGAAGACGACGGGGAGGACGAGAAGCGAACCGAGAGAGGGAGAGAGCGCGAAGAGAGGGCGGCGATTGCCGGAGATATCGCCGCCGTCGCCATCGCCGTCGCCGTCGCCGTCGCCGTCGTCATCTTCGGCGGCGAGGCGTTTGTGCAATAGTCGCTACGTAGAAGCTCGGAGAGAGAGAGAGAGAGCGCGCGCGAGAGCCACAAGCATGATAGATAGATATCTCCTCCGTATAACGGTACAGTTTAACTTTTTCGTTGGTAAAAATAAATTATAATTTCTTCAAAAAAAAAAGAAGACGGAATGACTTATGTTGACTTTTTTTTGCGGGTAAAGATAAATTATATCAAAAAAAAAGAAAAAGGAATGACTTATGATGTCGCGATTGATACTTTCGAAATATTTATGTCGTTTACTTTAAGTTTGATTTTGCTATGATGTGATGAAATACTGATTCGATTCTACTCCCCCTCCTCAAATGTGCCACCATGGCGCTATCACTTACCACTAAGGGTGTGCAAAAAAATTGGGACGAGATTACCAATTCGGTTCTCGATTTCAATTTATAAGAACCGATGGATACCGATTCGGTTCACGATTCCATGGCGGATTTCCGCCCACTCGAACCTAGGACCGATTATATTATAATAATATATTAATTTTAAATATTAAAATAAATTAATAAATTACTAATTAGCAAACCAAAATTTTAGGGCTCCATCTCCTTTCACGGTTTCCATGTTTTTAAGCTGCCTTTCAGCAACTCAACAAATGGTTCCTTCAAAAGATACTTCCAGGACTCACATAAGACACCGTGTTCAAGAATATGTGGAGTACCGATGGAATTG
This sequence comes from Eucalyptus microcorys, assembly GCA_014182515.1. Taxonomy (NCBI): domain Eukaryota; kingdom Viridiplantae; phylum Streptophyta; class Magnoliopsida; order Myrtales; family Myrtaceae; genus Eucalyptus; species Eucalyptus microcorys. The sequence goes on along the minus strand of CM024569.1, from coordinate 4,009,931 downwards.
TTTTTATAGAAAGAATTCAATAAAGCAAATGTTGTAAGAAATTGAGCACTGTTACGGGATAAAGGAAAAGACGATCTACATATGACAATCATCCAGAACTTTGAACTTAAAGAATATTTTAGATTTCAATTTAAATGATTCAAAAATAGGAAAAAAAAAACATATTTCTCTTCTTTGGTAGTGTTTTCCAATAAAATAAAGAAAAATGATATCCTTAATTAAGCCGGTTCGATTTTAAAAAAATATTACTCAATATGAAGAATACTCACAGCGGAATTTGGAAAACGATATTATTATTGGTGAAATCGGTTCCATGGATCCACCCGGGAACCGGATCGGACCGACGGTTCGGTTCTCGAGTGGATCCATGAAACTAACGAGTGGATTCCGGTTCCAAAAATTGGAACCGGTCCTTATCGGGCGATTTCCAGTTCTAGGCCAGGAACCGCTCGCCTGGACCATGCACACCCCTACTAACCACCTCCTGGCAACCATCGCGGGGTGGTCGCCGGAGAATTTCCCTCTCTCGATGGCACGCCGTGATTAGATGCGTCTTGGCTCATCTAACCATCACAGACCACTTGCTGACGACCAACATTCGATGCTCGCAGAGCAAACGGCCCCTGCTGAAAAGTTTCCTCTCTTGACTGCGGACCCTCGTCGTGGTCATTCACCTTGCTTCGGCAATTACCTAGCAGCGTTCGCCGTGGTCAGGCATCAGATATCGTCATGATCGGGGGAACTTACCGTCGGAAATGCGACCCCCACAGGCATTGGTCATTCTGGATCATTGTAGACAAATTTCTTCTCTTTTTATACTCTATAATGTCCAAGATACCAAGATTAATCCATCAAATCGATTCGCAGATGTAATGCAACAAATTTTCATTGTCCTCTCAAATGAATCCATGAGCTTAAATTAACTAATTACAATTCGCCTCAAGGAAAAACCGAGGGGCTATGGAGGTTTAATGCGCACGACGAAAATGGTAAAAAAGATCATGCACCGGCTATTGGTATAGAAAGGCTTAAGAAAAGAAGTAGAAGAAAAGAGAGAAATCTGTGGATCTCCCAAACTCCATAAATCATTTCCTGAACATTTGACCCCAAAGCTACAACCCACATATAACAAAAAATGGGCTGCAGACTCTACTATTTAAGACAACAGATTGATACAGTATCCCCCAGTTTTGAATCTATATCCCCACCATTCAATGTTTCCACGCCCAACAATGCTTCTCTCACCAAAATTTTTGATATCCCAACAGAGAGCACAAAACAAAAGAATTTCTCTCTTGACCTATATATGCCCAAAAGAAAAAAAAAATCAAAATGAAAACCGAATTTGACCTTCCTATTTGGAAGGCCTTTTTACTCGCCATAAAGAATGGATTTTGTATTGTCAACTCGGATATACAGATAATGGCCTGCAGTGAATCGCCGAAAGAGTATCCACGTTATATCAAAGGAGCTTGCTGGTTCTTCTTCTTGAGGGCCCTCCAGGGAAAAGCTTCATTATCCATCCCAACACCCTCTCCACCACCTAGAAAGCAAAATAGAGGTTAGTTCAGCAGAGATCTCACAATCGTCCTAAATCCTGGGGAATACTCACCACCCCCCCCCCGGGTTTTTGGTCCAGAAAAAGTACATCCACCTACTTACCCCACAGCACTCCATTTCTCATGTCAATGGTTTAGAACCCTTGAGGGAAAGTTTCGAGCACAATGGCAAAGGAAAACAGGACGTTTATCTTGAAGGCAGGATCTCATTTGGAATTTCTCTTATTTTAATGCAATTAATTACAGATGACACACAGAGGTGCCCATATCAGCATGGGCACACATACTGACAGAAATACACACAAAAACATGTATGCCCACCCCACACCCACACCCACATGCACACACATCTCGCACGCGCGCACGTACACACACACACAGAGTACCTCATCACCCTCATCTGCATATGCAATATTCTCTTGCACATTGCGAGAATCAGGTAGTTTGGTTGCTGGCAGGTGGTCATGGACCATGCTCTGAGCAGTCAAAAGTTCTAATCTCTGAGTCTGGATTTCGAGTTTACGAGACAACTCTTCATTCAAGGCCTTCAGTTACACGAGAAAAAAAAACAAAGAATTAGAATTTAATTTTCAATATGTGGGACAAATGAGACAACATATTCCACGAGTAAAAATATTCAACTCATCTGGTTAAAAAAGATGGAAGTGCTGTGTCAAAAAATAAATAAATAAATACACGAATGATTATGAGCACAACTTTGAAACAGAAGGATGCAGCATAATAGAGCATGTAATTACACATGCACCATCTAAATTCTCAAAATACTAGATACTGAAGTTGCACAACTTCCACTATTAGGTTGAACAAACAAAAAACATAAAGTCCATCAATAGATATCTACTCGAGGTCAAACCATTAAAAACTCTATTAAATAACAAGTGGAGTCATATTGACAGAACTAGTGAATTCTTTCACAGAAGCACTAAGCCTTCCAAGTAGAGGAAGAGAATGAGTGCATGCTGACCCAGGAGAGCCTGGAAACTCTGCAGTAAGATTGTTATCAAGACAGACTGAGGTGGGATTATAGATAACACAAGCCAGACAAGACTACCTTAAGTTTGGTATTTTCAGATGTTTCAGACGCCAACGCCTTCAGTAACTCTTCTTTTTCTAATGCTAACTGCAAAGAGCAATGCCACATGAATAAACCTCAGTTCCAGAAACCAACGACTCGCAAGAGCCAAGAGGTGTAAGTCAAAATCTTGAACAAAAGACTAAATCAAGGGCAAGAAACCTGGAAGTTGACAATAAGGACTAGAGAAGTCTGTACCTCTGATATCACTGTATTAATATTTACGATCATTCTCATCTGATCAGCAGGTATATATACAGATGAAGCTTCGATATTTAACTGAACATCTTCAGATGGCAACAGGGAACTAGATGCATCATAGCCAGAGAGAGACCTGTCATGTTCCATATGCTCGACGGGATGCTCAATGGAACTTTCTGATACAACATCTGCATTTAAAACAAATTCAATGTGACTAATTCAGTAATAATTTAAGGCAAAGCTCCACGTAGAGCAATTAGAAATTATTTGGTTCCATGTACATCAACATGAATCTACTGAAATTGACAACCAGAAGGGAATTCAAGATGAAACCCAACGTGGGAGAGGGGCCAGAATGAAAAGTCTAGGTGGACAAAGTCAGCTGCCCTCGTATAACTTGTTATTGACTGGAGTTGCCAAATGCTATCCTTATTCTTTGAGGAAAAGCATCCGTTTTCTATGTCAGTACTGGGGTAAAGAAACTTCATTCGCTCAATTCCAGCAGATAAGGGCCGAAAATATAGTCAAGGGTCATTGAGCCTTTTTCCCAACCAGGTCCAATTAACATTGATGACGCAAAGAATTGATCATACTCAACCATCCAACTAGCATTTCAAATCCTTTTGTAAACCCTATCATTCTTCCATTTGGTTGAGCATCCGGAAAGCAACATTGTTGCTTCAACTCGAAGGGCTTTCAAGTGACAATCCAAGACAAACTCCCTGTTGACTCTCTCTACCACACATAAAAAAATCAGCCATCTGTCCTCCCCTGAAAATATATAGTTATATGTGCACATTTAATAGTAGCATCAGAGAAACAGAGGACCACCCTTACCAAGGTCATCAGTTGAGGTGGATATATCTTTTCTACTGGCAATGCTCTTGCTTAAATCACCAGAAGCCCTGCCAGCTGAAGCTTTCCGTAACTTCGACTGCAACAGCTTCTTTTCTGTTCCAAACATAATGGATGTTAGCACAGAGATGATGCATGTACAATTAACAAGCAGATCAGTACAACTGCTCCATCACTTAGAACTCTTTTTCATTGCCTACATTATAATAAGCACGGAAAATTAGGAACCGCATAAAAAAAAAACCACCACCTATAAATCAAGCACACTGAGCTTCAGCCTCCTTCCACAAAAAGTTCACTCTTCTTAGGCTGATGGTCAATTGTCCTTGATAGTTTCCAGTGTCTCGCACATTTCTAAAAAAATTGCCTCAGGAGAGAAGCTATCTCAAGGTTTTCTGGCAACGTCCTTTCACACTCTTCTATGGGGAATCTTTTATGATTTTCTCACCTCCGTGCTATATAGGTAGGGGTTAAATATGCTAGCCTTTAGCCAAATAATGGGTTAAAATTTCACCAGGTAAAAACAGAAACAGAGAAAGAAATGAAGAAGATTAGGCTTCACATGGACAAGTACTCTCAGCACAGGGAGAGAAAGAAGAAAAGAAGCGCGAAGCAGCAGTAAAGGACAATAACTAATTAACAAAGGGGAATTTCATGTCCAGGAAAAATTTTCATCAAAGATGAAGTTTTGATAGTTGATTAAATAACGGAAACTGCAGCAACATGCAGTGGCATTGAGAGAAGTCGATGGTTTAATTTCAATCATGCACCCAAGTTATATGGACTTTTGCCTTTCTTCTCAGAACTCTGTTAAATTATTTTAGTCCTTCAAACAAACACATCTCTTCATAAATACTGTTAAAAGTATCCCATATCACTGCTTGATGGGGTCTCAATGCACCTAATAATAACGTAGCTTCTTCCACCTATAGGTTTAAGCTTTTAGGTTGAACTTGCTAAAATAGTATCAAAGCCAGGTTTTGCCCTAGATTCATTTCACATTTGAGGATCCCCTTCGCCTCTTCCATGTGCTGTTCTTATTCCGGTTTTTACATGAGAAGACGTGTGCATATCACTTGTCTATGGGATTTCAATACGCTTCATATTCTTGTAGTTTCACTGCACTTATTGGCTTGACCATTTAGATACTTCTTAACAACTGCAAATTTAGACAACCATCCACATCACCCCCATGCCTCAGTATAACTTCTGATTCCTATAAGCATCCACATTGATTAGTCTTCCTTTTGATGCGTCATTCCTCATTACACTTGACTTCTGGTTTACTTAAAAGTAGGCTACTATTAAGGTCAAACAGAGTTCCAAAAGTTTTGTCATGGTGCTGTAAAGTCGCTTTCCCAAGCAAGTGGAAGATTCATCTTTGATGTACCATCAGGAACATGAACAACAAAATCCAGCATGGAGGTAAAATTCTATACGAAAAAGTACATATGGAAAATATATATATATATACCTTGCACCATGTTAGGTTCTAAAGGAAGTCTAGATGTAGTAATTACTCTATGTGAAGATAACAGGTTTTTTTTTTACTTGAAGCTGTAGATTGTTGTTGACCGGGTTGACTTGATCAAAGGAAGTGTCTACACCTTGGATCCCCAGATATTTTTTTAATCAATTGACTTCTTCATACAGGATATTATGATGCTAATATAAAAGAAAAACTAATATTAATACATAGACATATCAAATAGGTTGATAAATAGTCGACGCATACCTTCTTGAAGAGCACTAACAGTGGACTGGAGGTCCTGACGATCTTTTTCTAGGCTAGATACTTTCTTTCTGCATCACATTTATAACAGCTACAGTCAAGATAATCAATCATTGTCAAGATAATGTATGCAGATATCTACTCCAAAGAATAGCATTATCTTCCCTCAAATCAACCCAAGAAAGAGAATTTTCAAATGTCTCTTGTTTCTCACAGGAGAACTACAAATTAAAATGCATAGAGCACTCATCAAGCTGGTCCAACCACGGGGCTTCTTGCTGATATTTGATTTCACATGTGTCTCATAAACGAAAAAATTTAATGATGCTACAAGATTGCTTAAAATTAAAATTGCAGTAGCAGCTTCCCCCATTCTTTTCTAATCTTAAATGGATATACATGAGACAGCTTATAACATACACTGGAAATGTCAATTTGATAGCTCATAAACATTTTCAGTGATAGATAGAGTTACACGCATAAGATTTAATAGTAAAATCTTCACCTCGTCTGGCAACAATTGCAGACATCCCTAAAGTAGACTTCTTAGAATAAGGGAGATTTTTAAAAAGTTCTAGCAGGACAAACCAGCAATTAAAGCATGCAATCGTGTTGTAAAAAGTGCATGAAAGTGATGCATACTTGTATGTAGAAATTTCTGCTTGTAAATTTTCCAATTGCCTTTCCAGCTTCAACTCACTGGACCTCAACCTGAGAGCCTACAATCAGTTCAGAAATAAATTCATTGAGGGGTAACCAAACATCCACAGAAACACATGTACATTCAACAAGAAACTGCTGTTCACATGGTAAGAAAATGAAAATCAATCTAATTATTGACTCTGTATCATTTCATTGACACAAATACCAACACCACACATTGGAATTTCTTTGGGTCAGGGGGGAAGGGTGGGGGGGGATGGCCAATCAGATCAAAATTTGCTACATACGCCCGAATTACCTGGCAAATTAATTATGTAGCATAATCATTATATGGTCCTGACAGCAAGTACACCCAAAACAAAATAGTGTCAAATTTTTATTTTTTTTTTGGCCAAAAAATTGAAGGCAACTTTGCAAAACCCCAACAATGAACGAAGGCATATCATAGAAGGTTCAGAGGGAAAAAAAAAATAGGTCTAATAGTGAAAAGCAAACCGTCCTTCTTAACTGCTTTACGTTACACTTTTTTCTCAGCTAAGTACTTTAAGTTAAATATAAATCCTCCATATATCTCATGGCTTTTCTTATCAAAAAAGAAAATATAATTAACTTCATGGTAGACACTTCTGATACCAAATAACGATTTGGGAGGAAATTTGCTTCCCCTGCAAGCTCCTTACCTTCTCTTCTAAGCCGATAACTTCAGAAGCCAATAGTTTGGCCCGTTCATCAGCTGCACTACATTCTAATTGTGCATTGTTATATTCAATTCTGATAGCCTCAAGCTCCACCTAGCAAATGCATGAAGAGAAGTTGCTCATGGATCAGCCATACCATTGCAAATATTAGCAGAGAATTATGCAACCAAACTGCCTGGCCTACAGATAGCCGGGTGACCATCTAAAAACAGTGAGCAGATGAACACAGCAAGGGAAAAAGAAATTGAGTTCAGACTCATAGAATTTCCAAGAGTCTACAAGTTATATGCCACTAACATTACTCTTTGCCAGTCCTTCCAAAAGTAACACAACATGCTGATACGAGAACATATGCATTCCAGGGAAAGGAGTCTTAAATTTATTATTATCAATTTTAAGTAGTTCAAAATCTTACACCTTTGGTTAGTGGAACAGCTGTCGATGCTTTCTTTGGTATATATGAGCAAGCTCTTCTTTGAGCTCCTTTTCTAATATTATGAGTATCACCTCTTTGGTGCCCTAAAGTGAATTTTCCCTTGTCATTATAAAAAATACTTATCTCAAACAATAGGACAGTCCAAACCACAGTACACTCTTGATATGACTATCATCAGTAAACTATTCAGAAATGCAACTGAGGATAACCATAGATAGTTATTTCACTGAGGAACAGTGGAATAACAGGACATTAACTGCACCATTTATAAAGTGAAAGGTAAACCAGGTATATTCATTATTGCATCTTGCAACATACTTGACCCAATTAGCCGTATCACATAGGATTTTTGTCACCCCTTTTGATTACTGTTGGCAAAACCTACAGACAAAGAAAATCCTGTTGGAGGCATTTATCTCTTTCTAAAGTCCATATTTAACCCAATAAGCTATCAAAGGTCCAGTTATAGCTCACTCTGGCTCAAGATACTTTTACCAAGAAAACTGCAGCATGTCAGTAACGCTCAGTTGTGAGTGTTTTAAGGTTGACTTGCAAGATTGCTGGCATTTTAATCGCATGCTTATGCACATCCCCAAGAATTATCTGAGGAAAATAGATTATACATGCCTGACGTGTTATGCGACAGGAGTTGATGTATTCAGATAGAGAAATAGCCTCTTTGCATGATGAAGTTACAGAGAAGTTATGGATTAGAATGACGCCAAATTGATTTCTTTTATGCTCTTCTCAGTATTTCCATTAGCTCACTGTGTGCACTTATACTGAGTCACTGAGATTCATCGTCACCTAGTAAGGTAACACATTAAACCAAATCACTTCAACAGCATTCCTTTCTACATTATGGATGAAATCCAATTGACATCAGGCATCACATGTACATGCAATTAATATATGATAAAAGTAAAACAACCAGCAAACTTTTGAATCATGGCATTGTGTAAGTGTAGAGGTATATAAGTTTACAGAAACTTAAATTACGCAAAAGAAATTACTAATGACAGATTTTCATAACAGCAAACAAAGGACAAATACTCAGGTCCCTACCAATCGTGCATTAATCTCCTCCTCTAACTTCTCCATATCAGCCTTTAGTTGGTTGACAACACTTCTCTGGCATACAAGAAACAACACAAAATAACAAATAAATGTAATCTCGCCATGATTTAAAACATCAAGCATCATATTTTAAGAAGGATAAGAATTAAAACAGTTCCTTGGAATGTGACTCCTTGTATAGTAGCTAGTAGAGAACCAGACAATCAGCACTCAATTAAGCAGTCATCACAATTTTACAACCAAGCATTTAATAAGAACTCTCAACTTAATATCCCAAAAAATCAGTACTTGTTTAACTCCACTTTCCCACACCAATTAGGACATGTACTAAACAACTATAACTAAGCAAAGGACTTGCGATTTAAATTCATCATTTTACATTAGCCAGAAAGGGCAAGGGCCTTTGTCACCAAGCTAATCTTCATTTTCACATCAGTTAATTGTTTCACATATCTATCATTCACATAAGATACCAAGATGTCCATTACTGTAAAGATGTATCTTCATCATTTTATCCTACACCTCTTTGGCACGAGCATCATTAAGATCCTAGACTTTAGCAAATCCACAAGATAGATCTTTAAGTCGTAACTTATTTTAAGTACAACCAAACAAGATCTTTAACCTACCAATACCCCCCCCCCCGCCTTTCACTTTCCTTTTTTCTCTTTCTTTTGCACTTAAAGAGGACCAAAAGAAAATAAACTGAGAACTGAGACCACTCAATACATCTTTAACACTTGTCTCTTCCCATTGCAATAAATCCTCACATTTCACAGACTAACTATCAACATTAGAAAGAAAAAGATTGCAGATAATAGTAAACGACCAAGAAATGACCAAACAAGAAGACACATAAGCATCAAAGTGGTAAGAATGGATATATTTATCACTGCTATTAAGGGAACCTGTTGGTTATAACTGTCTGTCAAAGAAGAATTGTCAGCTGCTAAGGACTCTGCCAAAGCCCTTGAAGCCTCAAGAGCTCGTTGCAAGGAAAATTTTTCTTGTGTCAAATCTTCAATGTGCTGCATTGAATTGGTAAAAGGTATCACATTAATTTAATTCAAACAATCATTTATTCTAACAACAGAAAATTTTGACTTTTCCAATCACTAGTTTCATTCCATGTTTTTCCGTGTTCATGCAAAAGCATGATGTCCAAGAATTCTATCCCTCCCTCACTCTATTCAAAAAGCAGATATACTCAACTACATAAATAAGAAATTTTGACACGTTCTTTCGCTTCTTATTTCTGAATTTTTTAAAGGCAAAAAATCATGGAAACATAACCTAGTCAAGAGTAATAAGCAATGCCACCTTCAAAGTCTAGACATGCAACTCCAAAGGTTAACTGTTAACATATTGTCAAGTTCTTACAAGCAAACCCAAAGTCAAGGTTCATGCCATTTTCTGTTTTATCGCTAAAGTTTGTCAAAGTGGAGTGACCCAGTTTGTGATACCAAAAACAGGTTAAAAAAAGCAGAAAGAAAATCGATATGCATTATGTGGGTAAATTGGAAGACAGAGGTACAGGAAGATAAATAGACATTGATAAACAACAAAGTACCAGAAAATTAGATAATAAATAAATCAAGCAACAAGCCACCTGACACAAAGTCAAGTAACCTGAAGCAGCAGTCACTACAGAGATTCATACTATATTCACAACCTAAAACCATCCATCATCTTGCAAAAATTGCAACTGGTGCAGGGCTCAAGATGATTCATCTCAATAAAACCTTACAAAGATGCAAGACAAAAGTACATGCAAAAGAAATGTGGGCAACATTGTGAAGTGCCTCACCCGGATCTCTCTTACAGATCGAAACAAAAACCAAATTATAAGGTGAGTGTTTGGCTGATGATTGAGGAAGTTCAATTTAAGACTAAATTGAGTTTGAAACTCAGGGCTCTTTTAGGACATACTATGCCAATGCAAAGATTTTAGTCTTGACACAAATAACTGCCTTGTGCTAGAGCTGGACCAGTATCTAATGACATTTTAGTCCCTTCTCACCCTCAATCTAGTAGTATCCACATTCATACTGTCTTCACAACCTAAAAACATCCATCATCTTGCAAAAATTGCAACTACTACAAGGCTCGAGATGATTCATATCAATAAAACCTTACAAAGATGCAAGACGATTACATACAAAAGAAATGTGGGCAACACTGAAGTGCCTCACCCGGATCTCTCCTACAGATTGATACAAAAATCAAATTATAAGGTGAGCGTTTGGCTGATGATCGAGTAAGTTCAATTTAAGACTAAGTTGAGTTTGAAACTCAGGGCTCTTTTAGGACATAATATGCCAATGCAAAGATTTTAGTCTTGACACAAATAACTGCCTCATGCTAGAGGTGGACCGGTATTTAAAGACATTTTAGTCCCTTTTCACCCTCATTCTAGTAGTATCCTAGTAGTTCCCCCCCCTTTCTCTTCTCTCTCCCCGGGATTATAAATAAAAAAGAGGGGAGGCACCATCTTACCATGCTTCATCACATTAAGCTCCTACCCTTAAATTTGTTAGTCTTGTGAATTATAATCCTATAAAGAAGTGATCATAACTTGAGTTAGATAGGATTTAAGTATTTGGTAAGCGTTCCAATAATTTTTTTCTGGATTACACAAACAAATGTGAAAAAGTAAATACATAGCATAATAAGATGGGGAATGGTATTCGAAGATCAAATGGCTGATGATCAAGGGTTTTAAAACTATCTAGGGTTTTAAAAATGAAGTCATACATCATCTATAAACACACATATTACACTTGCACCGATAGATTCTCATTATTCTTTACTAGAGATGCAAAGTAGACTAGCACTGGTATGAAAAATTCAGAGATAGTGTGCTGAAAAATACACACCATAATAGAATTACATATGATATATGGTCAGCAACAAGCAAATAGTGCAACTGCATAGGAGAAATGATAAGAGGTGAAATGTACATCTCAACATATTGACACACCTTGGAGAGGATTTATCTATCAAACAACTTTCTTAATTTGTGGCACATAAAATATTAAGGATGGACAAGAAATGGGAAACCAAAACATACTTTGCCAACTTCTATTAGTTATTGGCACAATGACAAGTCAACATCTTCTTTGAGACAACTGCTCAAACACCTTTTTTCTAAAATTAAGAACACAACAAAAGAAAAGCAAACTTTCTTTATGTAATAAAAAAGAAGAAACCAAACGTAAACCATTTGCATCATTATCTGCATCTTAATAACACCATTACAGTACATTAAACTTAACGAGAAGTTAGACATTGATTCGTATCAATTAGGGATGTCTGATCGCCAAAATGCTGTCAAACAAGTGATTAAATGTAGCTAGAATCAGTTTGGAGGTTCATGTTTAAGCACCTCAAATGTAAACTGAATCATGGAATTCAAAAAATTTGAGCAATCTAGACAAGTTACCTGTTCCAATGCAGCAAAATCATCATTCTGTTTAGAGGTGTAAAACTCAGGCTTGCTCTCAATGCTTTGCTCACCAGCACGGCTTTCTGAATTGAATGCAAAAGGTGAAGGACTAATGGAATGCATGGGTACATCAGGTCCAGGTGATGCTCTTGGTATGGAGAAAGCCCCTACATCCCCATTATTTATATGATGGAAAGGGTTTGAATTTCCAGCATCAATGCTGCTAAAATTTAAGCTATTTCTCATTACAGGCTCCTCTGGTTCAATGCTTTTGGAAGGAAGTGATGGTGAAGATCTAGTTACATTAAGAGAATCAAGAAATGACGGGCGTGGTTTTCGAGGAATACTGTTTGAGGAACTATTTAAATCCGAACTGAAATCAGATGAAGAATCGCCAGATAACTGAGAAGTTGCACTTTGTGTACTAGGCAACTCATTGAAGACACTACCAAGCTTCCTTTCTTGAATATCGGATACCTTAGAACCATTGAAGCGTGTCATATCAAACATTCTCTTACCACCCCCAGCAGAAGACCACATTGCATTGGTAGCTGTTTGCACAAAGTCTGGCAGATGACAGCACAAAACGGTGTCAAATATTTTTCTTGTGAGGATGCATGACTGTTCAAAGTGCCTATCATTATCATTCACAATTAAAACAACAGAAAGAGAATATCACCTTCATTATATATTGAACTAGTGTGTTCACCAGGCAATATGTTGGCATTACCGGGTTTATTTGGTGAAACAAAGCTGCCTGAATTCTGAGGAGAGATATTTGCTACAAAAGAAGAACTGGGATTTGCAAATAAAAAGTCATTTGAACTTCCACTATTGTCTTTCATTAGGGATTCTTCCTTTCCATGGAAACTAGACCAGCCAGAAATGCGACCAATCTCCTGACTGGCTTGTGTGGATAAGGCATCAGACTTGTCAGATGTAAACCCAGAAGTTGTGGAATACATTTGATAATCACTTTTCATGTGATTATTCTCTTGGCTGTAGCTATGGCCAATTGGTCCATTAGATGCCAAGCCTCCATAGCCCTCATGTTCTTGGTGTTCTCCAATTGCTTGTGCTGGATGCGTAGAGAATGCATCATTTACACCCACTGAAAACTCCGGTAAAGAATGAACGTCGCTGACAGAATTTTCCCTGCTTCTCTGTGAAAACTGATATGGTTTTACATCCTCATTATTCTCTGCAGCAGAAGGTTGATTATCGACTCCACCAGGTATATTAGACGATCTAATGGCATCAGAATCTGCAAGTCGCACAACTTCAGCATCCGGTGATTTTTTCTCATTAGGGCCACCATCAGAAGCATTAATTTGGTTACTAGCGGCCTTTTTCGCTCGATCTGCAGCCTTTTTCTTGCGGAATTCTTCTAGCTGAGAAAGTTTGAGATCGCATTAGAAAACATTGACACAAAACTTCGTGCTTGAAATCAAAACACAGTAAGTGCAACAAGATCAAAAATGTCAGCTAGTAAAGAGAGATATTATTCCAGAAAGTCTGCAACATCTACAAAAAAACTTCAGAGAGAAAAACTTCTTTCTGGGATCTTGTTTATCATTCTGAAAGAAGAAAAGAATGACCCTCAGCAAGAGCACCGTCAGGAAACCTCTTTATCCTTTCCTAGGCTGCTGAAAGGTCAGAAAACATCCAAAAAATGCCTCTTGTGGGGGAACACATGAATTCCAGTCAAGTCAAACAAGTGATGACGTTTACTATAAAGACAGTCCAAGACTGCAAAATCAGCTATCATTAAGTTGCCCAACACAACATACGAAGGAAGAGGGAAAAAAGGGATGCATGAAGAACCAAAATTTATCCTCTTTTGCAGCAAAAAGACTCCAAAAAAAATTCTCTAGGTCAACCAACTCTGCAGAAACAACACCCTCTCTCCCTCTAGAGTCTAATCAGCTAAGTTGACAAGACACGGATCAATGATTAAACAGCCACGCTTCGCAAAATAAGATCAAGAACCACCACACGCGCGAGCAATTCAAGCGATACAAATGTTCTCAAAAGGCACAGCGATCCGAAATTCGAACAAAAAAGATCGGAAATTCAGACAAATCCGCGTCCGCAAAAATCATTTTACCCGGCGCTTGCCAGCTTCCAGATGCTCCTGCTTCCGCGAACTCGGCAGCACCTGAGCGGAGGCCATCCAAAACCGACGAATCCGGAAACCCTAACGAATCACATTCAACATCAACGCCCAAATCCCCATTCCCCCCCTCCAACCCGTCCCCGCCGCAGCCCCACCCAACCAAAACCCGAACCAAAGCTTCCCAAAAACCGCTCCTCAACGGCGAATCACCGATGGCCGAAACTCCGGCAACCGCGCCCACCGACGAATCGCGACGAAATCGAGATCGACAGACCACCGGAACCGGACATGCACAGCCCCAAAAAAAAAAAAAAAAAAAAAAAAACTTTCCGGCGGCCGGAGCGAGAGGCGGAGCAGAAATGGCGGAATCGGTGAGATTATCGGAGGACGAACGGTTCGAAATCGGATTTGATTGAGAATTTGGGAAGAAATGGAGGGGTCCGATCTGGTGGGGAGCGAATCGGAGGAGGAATTGGGAAATTCGAGAGTTGCAATTTTCAGATCTCCCTCTCTTCTGCTCCTTCTCTATTTTCGGGTTTTTTTTTTCCTTTTTTTTGGTGGGGCATTAATTGTAATAATACGATGCGGATACGGTACGCGGGTACGGTAACGCGACAACGTCAGGCCGGTTGTTCAGTTTGGTAACTATACCGACCGCTTCACATTTTGCTGAAATTGATAATTTTGTCGCTTTTATCTAAAGAAATAAATCACAGAGGCTGTATTAAATAAATTAAAAATTTATAGATTACCTTTCGTATTGAATTAAAATTCATGCACTATTTATATAATTATCTTTTTTATTTATTTTTCATTTTTATTTATTTTTTTAGATTTATAAATTAGATCTAAGTTCTTACGTTCACCCAACTGTGTCAGGACCATGCCAAAATTGGTGAAATCCACCCATCATATGACATGACGTGAATTTGATGTGGTTTCATTTAAATAAGTTGCTTTAATCTTTTCTGTGAGAACGTCACAAAAGTCAAAATTCAAAAGGTAAGATAAACTTTTTTGACCCAATCGAGGTGTGAAATGATTAATGTTCTGCACACAAAAAAAAAATGGTAGGAGTATGTATTGTATTGCAATTAGAATTTAGAAATGATTATCAGGATATTATGGGACTTTAACCTTTCATGGTGGAATAAGGCAAATAAAGCGATGGAAGGCAAAACTTCGAATATTAGATATAAACTCCAAAGTGAGATGACGAGAGATAAGTAAGTTTCACTATTGAGAGGAAAATGACTGGACCATTAACTAAGGCCTTCTGAAAACTACTTAGGGCACGAATGATAACCATTCTGGTTAGAAAGTGATTTATGGAAGAAAAATAGATTTTTCTATTTCTATTTTTAGATAAGTTTCTAAGCAAAAATACTCGTTTGATAATGATACAAAATTTCTTCCTTTCGGACGAAGATGACCGCTGCCGCCGGCAACGACGGTTGGCGACCGGTGGCGGCGACGATAGCCAACGATTGGCGAACGGTGGCGGCAGCGACCAGCGGACGGCGGCGGCGACTAGCGGACGATGGTTGGCGGTGACGAATATACGACCAGTTCGTAGCAAGGACAAACGATGAGAAGAATTTTTATTTCTCATTTCTATTTCAAAAATAGAAAAATAGAAAATTTTTACTTCTAATTTCTATTCCAAACCTATTTCTAGAACAAAAATTTATTTCAGAAATAGAAAAATAAAATAATTTTATCAAATGGATTTCTATTCTAAAAACAAGTCTGAAATAGAAAAATTATTTTTGAAACGAAAATTTTGGTTTGTCATTGGACCCCCTTAGCGACAAAGGAGGTAGGAGTACAAAGATGATTAGAAGGTTTGCTTAAAAGCAGTTACCTTTAAAAGAGTTCGTACAAACTCATCAATCGAGCACTCTTATATCGAAGATAGATGGGGTTAAGTGATTGGCCGAAACTGTGAAATGTAAAAATGCATTGGTAGGGCAATATTTTTGCCTTAAAAAGGAAGCATCTGCAAGAGCAAGGTTGGAAGAAATGGAAGCAAGAGCGTCGGCTTCAATATACATTCTCTTCTGCGTGTCCATGGAATTGAGAAGTAGGGTCATGGTTGGAGGACTACCAACGTAGAGCCAAATTTTTGTCTTCAACAAATAAGAAAGGGCTGTTAAAAGGAAAATTTATCAATTCAATATTATACTTAAATGTCAATTCAATTATAAACTTTCCAATTTTGTCAATATAATCTTATATATTTTCATGAAATTCCAATTTAATCCTTTTAGCCACTTGCCAATGGAAGTCACTGACATGGCGATCCACAAATTGGCCAGAAGAACTATGTTGAAATTTCATGCAAAGGTTTAGAGCACGCATGACAAAATTTCTAGAATATAAATCAATTTTGAAAATCAATTTATATTCCATGGACAAGTTTCGAGCAAAAAACGCATTTGATAACGATTCAAAATTTTTATTTCTGAAATAAAATTTTTTTAATAATATAATAAATTTCTATTTCTAGGAACGGCAACGATTGGCGTCCGGTGGTTGGAGTCCAACGTTCAACGATTGGAGTTTGGCATCCGACGTCCGGTGACCGGTGGCGGGCGATCGAAGTTCGGAGTCCGGCATCCGACGCAAGAATCCGGTGACCGGCGACAAGCAACTGAAGTCCATAATCTGACACCGGAGTCCGGTGACCGGCAACCGGCATCCAACATCCGGAGCTCGACTTCCAACGTTTGACATCCGGAGTTCGGCGACCAAAAGCTGGCGGTGAGTGGTGGACGGCCAACATTCGGCGGCCGGTGTCAAGCGTAGATGGTCGGCGGCGGACATCCGGTGGTTGGTGATGAGCCTCCGGCATCCAACAATTGGCAATGAGTAGCTAACAATCGGTGGACGTTCAGCATCCGGCGACGGGCGGTCGGAGTTCGGTGGACGGCGGCCGACGTGCAGTAGCCGGCAGTCGACATGTAATAGCTAGTGGTCGGTGGCTGGTGGTCAAGGCCAACGGCAAGCAGCTGGCAATCGGTGGCAAGCGTTCGGCATCCCATGAGTGGCAAATGGGCAACAAGCAGTGACGAGAGTGAACGATGAGGAAAATTTTGATTTCTCATTTTTGTTCTAGAAATAGAAAAGCTAAAAATTTTAGGCAGCTCATGATAACGTTTCTGTTTCTCCAAATTTTTGTTTTTTTGTTCCCTGGAATAAAAAAAGAATAGAAACCTGTTTGATAAAACATTTGTTCCCGGGAACAATTTCTCTAATTTTTTGCTCCCGAGAATAGTTTTGAGAAATAAAAAAAAGTTGTTTCTTGTTCTCGGGAATAATTTCAAGAAATAAGCCAATTTTTTTTTCTTTTGTTTCTCTCTCTTGCCATGGCCACCTCCAACCTCCGCCGCCGCCGCCGCCGTTGCCGCCGCCACCTCGCCGTCACCTCGCGCCGCCGCCGCCACCTCCGGTCGTCCACCGTGTGGCCGCGGCGGCGCGGCGGCAAGCGGCAAGCGGCGGCGGGCGGCTAACGCCGATTCGTGAGCAAGAATAAAAAATGAATAAATACAAAAAAGAAATTGTTGCATTACGAAACACATTTCTATTCTTTTTCTATTCCAAAAGTAGAAATTTTGTGTAATTATTAAACGAGTTCTTTTATTCGAAATTGTTCTCGGAATGTAAATAGAAAAGAACTATTTCGAAAAAAATCTTCCCCGAAATGAAGCGTTGTCATGCTCGGCCTTAACTTCTAATTTCTGCTCCAAATTTATTTCTGGAATAAAAATTTGTTATAGAAATAGAAAAATGAAATTATGTTACCAAACGAATTTTTATTCCAAACCTATTCCGATTAATAGAAAAACAGAGAAATAGAGAAACAAAAATGTTGTCATGCGCGCCTTAGAATTATATTAGAAAAATTTATCAAAAAATAATTAAGATTTGCACAATAAATTTATAATTGATCAGATAATCATAAAAAAAACAATTTTATCCGTGTATGTTAAAATCATTCTTAACTTGTAAGTTTATAAAGCCGAATTTGACAAGAAGACTTGTAATTTGACCAGACAAATCATGTCTGAGAGCATTACAAACACAATTTCAATGAATATATTACTTCAACTAGAGGAAAAAGGAAATGCATATTCATACCGGTCAAAGTAATTTTCCTCGGGTTGAACTCAGGCCGAAATTTACCAAGAACGTAATTTAAGGACCAAATTAAATGAAACTTTAACCCTCCAATTTTGACCATGTGAGCCATCACATGACTTTTGTTGATCAGCAGTTGGAAAAAAATTGACTTTTCTTCTCATACCTTTCAAGATTCTCGAATACATGAACTCCGAAAAGCAAGCTGTTTTTAAGGACGATTTCATGCATTAAGCCAACCCAACATAAGCTCCTGAACTTGCAGCTCTTCCTCATCACATCAATGGCGGATGATGTGAAGCTACATGGACTCTGGTCGAGTCCATTCACCCAGAGAGTCATCTGGGCTCTCCAATTGAAGGGTCTGAGCTACGAGTACATAGCTGAAGATATCATCTGCAAGAGCGAGTCGATGGTGCGATACAATCCGGTCCACGAGAAGGTCCCTGTGCTCGTTCATGGTGGGAAACCGGTCGCGGAGTCGATGCTGATCGTTGAGTACATTGATGAGACATGGGCGCAGAATCCGCTTCTTCCTCAAGATGCTCACGAGAGGGCCGTGGTCCGATTTTGGGCTAAGTTCATCGAAGAGAAGGTAAGGATAAAAATGATTGGATGCCATGAACTTAGTCTTCCTAGAAGAGTCAGATCTTCAATTCTTTGTGTTTTCTTTGACGTAAATCCACGCTGTTCTCTTGATGCAGTCTGTACCCATGATGGCTTTCTTTCGTCACGTCGGAGAAGACCAAGAAAAAGCCATCAACTTCACGTTGGACACCTTCAAAACAATAGAAGAGAATGGCCTCGGCGGAAACAAGTTCCTCGGAAGCGAGGAGGTATCGCTCGCGGACATCGCCTTGGGATGGATCGTTCACACCCTGCCCGTCATGGAAGATATAATAGGAGTGAAGCTTGCGAAAGCCGAAACGTTCCCACTTTTGCACGAATGGATGGAGAACTTCAAGCAAGTTTCAGTCATCAAGTCAAGCCTTCCAGATTATGAGAGAGCCCTGGACTACTTCAGGGCAAAAAGAGAGATGTTCATCAAATTAGGCGAAAAGCACTGAAAAAGATCATAGCATCTGAGTTTCTTTCTCGTTGTTGTTTTTCATAGATAAGATTGTATGCACTCTTGTTGTTCTGGTTGCTTACGAACCCGATAAAGCTAGCCGGTTTTTCTGTTATAAATTTGGTTTTTGCATTGGCAAAAGGTACAACAAGGTCTGCTAGTATCGCTCAGACAAACATTTTTTGAATGCGAGAACAAGGTTAGGATTCATTTACATCCAACTAAAGCCGCAGCTACAGGCTACAGGTAAAGATTTAAAAGAACAGAATGTACAAATCCTAAATTACAAGGGATAGGAGCTCTTCAATATTGTCATCATCACCGTCCTTTCCTGCGACTCTTCAGACCTGCGCAGTCCGAACAATACCATTTTCCTTTCGGCACATCTTTCAGCCCGACACAGCCATAATGGAACCACTCTATCTTGCACTACGAAAGAAGAAAGCAGATAAGATATTCTGAATATCACAAGTCTTTCGGGTACTAGATAGTGGATATCTAGCAGGAGGAAGCAAAATTGAAACATAATCAGAAGCTCGAGGCCATACGTCGGGATTGTCGCACGCGACCATTTCTCCGAAGCTAACTTGGTTGCAAAAACAGTACGTGGGCTCATTAGGGTCTATGGGTATATCCAACTCCATACCAGGAGGATTTGTAGAAGCTGCATTAGTGGCTTCTGTTGCTGCTTGAGTAGCCAGGCGAGTGCTGTGCAAGAAAATGGTCATCATAAAGAAGGTCACTTCTCATTGCTGACCATGCCTACCTAGCTCAGACGTGTGCAGATGAAGATTTACCACAAACAATGTTTCTCATAAAGAGATATTGTCAAAGCTATTAAAACACTGCAATTAGTACAACAGATTGATCTGCCAAAAAAAAAAAAAAGTTTAAAGTTCATGATGCTCAGGACAGTGCATTTCCATCTCTTTCCAATCTCAACCTTCATTAGTAGTTGCACCAGATGAGTACAAAATCAGGAACACGATGGCCTAAAACTGACACCAATTTTCCCACAAAACAAGCATCGGAGACATAAAGGGCATCGTCCTGCAAGAGGCTCCCTGCAAGAGGCTCCGCATATGTGAGGTTCAGCAAAGTATTTAGCCCTCGTTGCTTTTCGGCAACAGGCTGGCTGTGTCATGCTTCAAACCCGTGGTCACAATTGGATAACCTTACCATTGCACCAAAGCTCACCCTCACAGACTAGCACGAGAGATGACATAAGGAAACAAAGTTCCATTTCAACTCATTCAAGTGTTTAGACCACTTTACAAGGATGAGGTACAACGTACAAATAGTGTCACTATGGCTGTATTTGGTGAGACAGACTCCAAAGTCTGTGGCAAAGTCAAATTGTTTCAACTTATGCAAATTATGTTCAAGCAAACTATCGACAGTGATTAGTTCTATCTATCCAGTATTCACCAACACCAGTGCAAATCAATATGGAGACATTTGTGCTCCTCTCTCTCTCTCGTGCTAAATAGTGTGCATGTGTTGCAGGGGAGCGAGGAGCTTAATAGCAGTCATGAGACAGAAAATGACACAGTATATACCCCACAACTTCTACAGTCAACAAAAAAAATTATATAAAGTAAGGAAAGATACTTCTTGCGTCCTCCTCTACCAGATTCGCTACCCCTGCCAGGCTTCGTAGAAGCATCAACACTGGAACTAGATATCCCCTCCGGAGGAACACTCTCTTTATCTGCAGCCATCAGCAGGTGCATTGAACAGATATTCGGCACAGGACAATAGCAATAAGCATGTAGTTGAAAAAAGTAGATACTTTCAGGTAAAAACCTTGGAAAATGTATTAATATAAAAGGATGAAACAGGAGCAAGATCAAATTGAAGTACCGCGTCGGAGCTCCTCATTACACTTTTTCAGATATTGATCCAACTGTTGTATGTGTGTATCTACCTGATTTTGGTCAAGCATATACATGGTCAGCAAGCTCTCAAAGGAACAAAAACTTCAAAGAAATTATTTCAGACAAACTCAAAGCCAGACAAAGGGAAATAATAAAATGACTAGATATGATGACTGTTTAGCCAATTAAATACATTCACTTTGATAAAAGTTGAACAAGTCACAATTATTCTCCAGTTTTGTTTGAAAAACATCACAACAATCAAATCCAACACAACACCATAAACTTGAAAACAAACTATGATAAACAATAGGTATGCTATGGAGACGGCAATCCTTAGCCATGAAACACTTTTTGTGAATACGGACCTCTCCAAAGCATAATGTGGATTTCATTAATATTTTCACTCACGGTTCATCCTTGCTGCACTCTTTTCATTGCCATGCAGACGAGCTAAATTCTTGATTTGGATAAGTATATATGCAATGAAGGCAGCAACCCTTAGCCATGAGCTCTCTAGAGCATGTGACATTTGGTTAAATATCTGCTCATGGCTCATGCTTCTCCTTTTTCCCAACAATCTCATGGCCCATGCTTAATTGTCTCTTCATTGGCATGTGAAGAGATGACTCATGAATGAATTCCCTCTCCCATCCTCACAAATATTAGCATGTTTGCTCGGCATGAGAGAAAATGCATCCTTGATGTTTGCCATCCTATCTAGATGCTAATATCTGAATCATCGGTGTGTGTGCTTTGTCCTGTTATCAATGAGCTTTGAAGTTCTCAGATTGTGAGGCATTGATCTCCAAAAAAATGCAAATATCACTGCCATGCAACAAAAACTATGCATAACGAAGGAAGGAGGCAGCAGGTAAACATGAAATTACTAGCTTGTATCTCTGGGGAAAAGAAATAGTAGTAACTAAGAAATCTATCAGAAGCATGAACACCAAAAATTATACGAAAATAGTCATTGCACCAAATCAAAAACAAAATGAGCAGCATCATTTGAAGGCTAAAAACTGTTACATACCAAATCATAAGCGTGGACAGCCAAAGCGACCTTCTCATCGGCAATCCTTATGCTATGTCTTTGCTCATCTAGAACTTCATCTGAGAATGTGTTACCTGACTTAACTCCATGCTTAATTTCCTCAATTTCTTGCTCACAACGTTGCTCATTCTGTCTTTTGAGGTCTGATCATATTCAGAGAAGAAAAGGAAGAAGGTCAGATAATACCTCACAAAACCACAAAAGCCGACGATTAAACCATCTCTTTCGTGCAATAACATAAGCCCCCCTAGTCCCAAAGATTGTGTACAACAAAAATGGACATGCCAAGTGTATTCCAAATGGAAACGATCAGAACTCTCGACTTCTATAATCTTTGCCTACAAAAGAACATCAAAGACGACATCAGGATAAAGAAAGCCCTTCTACGCCTCATTTGAAGTTTCTCATTTCCACTTATTTCAGCAGCCACCAGCAGCGGATGACAGCAACAACTCCACTGCCTTTTCCGACTGTCTTTCTGATAATTCAAAGTTCAAGCTTTTACCCCAATAACCACCACAACAGCCACTTAGCTTTGAAAATTTAGGCCTCCACAAGAAACCCAACAATCACACTTGCGGCAACAATCGAAATAGAACGTGACGGAGCAAATGGCGATTGAAATTACCCTCTAGACTCTTGTCGAGATCGCGCAACAGCGCGTACTTCTTCTGCAGTATGTTGGGCAGCGCTTCGAGGTCTGCACAGAAAACGCGCCATTCGATTTAGTCGACAGCAGGCAACGCGCTTCGATTCATCCGAATGAAAAAAAAAACACGAAAGCGAACCCCATTTCACGACTTGCGAATCGCCGGCGCTGGGGGAAAACCAAAATTAGGGTTTCGCCGGAGCAGCGAGAAGGAAGCGAACGGAGCACTCACCTGCTTGGAATTCATCGAGGAAGGACATTGAGGAGGTGGAGGCGGCGGCGGCGGCGGCGGCGGTGGAGGCGGAGGCGGAGGCGGAGGAGGACGAGGTGGTGGAGCGGGGGGGCAGAGACGGTGGGAATGGTTATGGCGTCGGGAGTGAACCGGGTTTCTGATCGTTTTCGGCGCGGGTGATGTGGGAGTTGAACCGGACCGGGTTCGTTACGGAGCATGGAATTTCCCCCGACCGGTTGATCTGACACCTGGATATTTTGCTATATCGAAGTTTAACGAAGCGGGACTAGCAATGCAGAACAATTAGTTTAGTCATTTTTCTAAGATCAAGTATTGTATAGTGAATAATCTTTTAATATACAGCTAAGATGGAGAAAATAATAGATTTATAATGAATTCACCATTTTATAATTTATGCGCATAAATATTTGGTACCTTGTAACAGTCTATGTTTGATATCTATGTATTCTTTGTCCCCGTTAACAAGATAAGTAGGTATAGTTCAAAAAAAAAAAAAAAACAAGATAAGTAGGTATATATTAACGTGTACTTTTTTTCCTTTAATGTTTTGAAGGAAAAATTTAGATTACCTGAGGTATCGGAAAAAAGTTTGTAATATCATTTGTTAAAAAGGATAATATATGCATTTGTTTGGAATATCATTTGTAGTCATCGCACTATAATATCATTGAACTTTGGCATCAATCATTTAATGCAATGAACATTGATTGTCATGAATTCAACCAACATTTCAAGTGAAGTGCTAACATAGAAACGGTATATTGACCTCTTTTTATTTTACGAAAAATGAATTATATGAAAAACATTTTATTCAAAATGATCGTCTGTACGCTTGAGATAATTAGTTAATAAAATATACTTTCATTGTTGAAGATAATTTTTATCTAAACATTTTGATGAATGATGATAATATTTTTAATTTATTTATTTTTGTAAGATATATATTTATCATATATATATACACGTGTGTGTGTACGTATGGAGGACAAAAGAAGGAAAAGACTAGATTATGTCTACTTAACTTGATATAGGGACTTCACAATTTTCCCTCCCAACCTTCACCCAACCTAATCCACTCTTTGATTCCGATATAATCCAACAGCAAGTTTACTTAACTCGCTTGACAAGGACAAGTACAAACCTAAACCCAATCATATTTTACCTAACAAGCATGCTTGTTCCAAGTTTTAAGAGCTCGAAACTTGTAATTGTCGTATAGACTCTTGAAACCACCATGGAACTTAGAACTTAACACAAACAATGTTTTGCAGTATTTAAAGGTTTGTTCTAATTCGATTACCAATGTAAATTCTGGCTTTCTCTTCGGACAATTGACCACATCATTAACTCAAATGCAAAATCGGATTACATGTCTGCTAGCCAACTGTCGATACTTTTTTTTTTTTTTAAAGATGGATTAATCAAGTGTTCAAAGAGTCTCGATTTAACATATTAAGATAATACTTACCAAACCCCCAAGTCAATACTCGCTAATGATAACCAATCTAACGAAATAGTTAAATCATCAAAGCTCACAAAATCAAAGCGAACTTTGGGAATGCTCGAACCATCCAGGACAATCGAACTTGATTTCTTGATCCATTTGCAAAAGGGGAACGGTTTTTTGTTTCTAAAATCGTCTTTACTTTTTATCAATTGCATTTTCGATGTTGTTTTCATCAACAAGCGAAAGTGAATCCCACGATATAAACTTGCTTGAAAAGTTTTTTTAAACAAATGATTTGACGTGTTTGGATAGGTTGTTATTTTATGTTTTATATTTTGCACTTTTGTTCAATTTAAATTTTTTATAGATGCACTTCGATTTTATTCAATCTTTAGCAACCAAAATTCTCACGATGTTAATGTCAATACATAGATTTACACATGTTTTCTTCATGTTGAATGATAATTTAAATCTTGAAGAGAAAGTCAAGAAAAATATTTTATAATTTAGACTAAATTCTCAAATAAGTGAAGGCAGTGCTACTGCTTTCCAGCCAACGGTAACTTGGCGCAGCACAAACTGGCCCCACATGCTCTAGAAGCATGATGGGGCCCACTCAGCTTGGCTTTGTGCTCTTTTTCTTTTTTCCTTAAGACAAAAGCGAAGAAAGATTGGATTGAATTTCTCGTGCATTTCGTAGAATCCTGTCTGAATGTTGAAATTATAATTAATCAGCACCTAAACAATTGATTAGCTTAAGTGTACTCAATTCAAATTAATATAAATTTCATAGTCCGAGTACTAAAAAAAGTTACAATTTTTTTTATGTATTGCTTAACTCAGTATCATCGAGGCACTCGTTAACAAAATTATTTGAATGTTAGAATAGTCCATAAATTTACTATTAAGTTGGTTCCTCGATATGAAAACGATTTACAACAAATTACCAAATTTCGGACCGAGTCTTTGATCTAACCAAAAAAAAAGGCTCTTAAGCCCGTTCACAAGATCAACAGTAAAATGGGGAGAAATGACAACCTCCATCACTCCGGGTAACTTTGCTAGGGAAAATCAGATTAGGAAAGCGTGCAACTTTCGATACAATTGTTTTTCTCGTGTTATGTGTAACCCAAAATTTAGGAATCCAAATATTTCCTATCAAGTATGTGTAGCGACTACTCAAGCGCTCATTAGCAACACTCACTTCTCCTATCGATCATTAACGGTGGTTAGGACCTGAGCAAGTTCTTAAACTGTTCATGAGGGAAACGGAGGGAGAACCTCCCTAGAGAGAGTGACCCCTTACGCTCCTCCCAGGCTGGGATCCGCGCCTGGATAAAAATTCTGGCCCCATTGGCTGACCCGGCCCCTTGGTTGACCCGGCCACTCCTTTATGGGAGAGGGCAGCCATGTCTGATCCCCGCAACGCCTTCCAAATATTTCCTATCAAGTATGTGTAGCGATTACTCAGGCGCTCATTAGCAACACCCACTTCTCCTATCGATCACTAACGGTGGTTGCTTCTAGCTAATTTGTGCCAATGTTTCTGTACACTTTTATCTCAACACCCAACACTAGCCTCTCCTTCGTACTTTCAAAAGAGGAAAAGAGAAGTTATCGATGACCTACAAGCAAGGTCCACAAGAAGATATGAGAAGCTTGAAGAACACAAAAGGCTTGAAACGAAAGACGAATGTGAATCCATTGCTGTTTCCTTTGAATTTGAAACCAGTATCGATTCTAGCAAGTTACAGAAGTACAAAAGGAACACACAACTCATTTCTGGTTCCATCATTTGAAAAGACTGGCACCCGAAACGTTTGATTTGGTTGCAAGAAAAGGTTATCCGCTACCTAATTACCAACTTAATTTGACGTATTCTCTATGAGGGGCTGTCTCGATGAACTGTTTACAAACATATACCATATAATATAAAATCCCAAAATCTACATATGTCTAGAAAAAAAACTAACTTTGCTATTGTAGTGATGTCCATATCAACAAGGTATCGAGTTCCTTCAAGGAGAGACAAATTGTAATTCTAAAAAATAAGTTGTCAAGATTACAACTATCTTTCCTATATTAAAGTTTTCATTTTTGCAAATTTCAATGAGAACCTTTGACAATTCGCCATTGCCCTTTTGTCTGTATCCCCTGTTCTCCCGGAAGCTGCAAGAGATCACCGTCTGATTAGTCACACCCAGTTCGTAGAAAAGAAGAAAACGAAAAAGGAAAAAAGAGAAAAGAAGAGAATGCTGAGCTGTTATGCTGTGGGGGAATGGACAACCGCACAGGTCTGCCCACAATCAAGCTGCTCCGTCCAAAAGTCAAGCAAACATTACAAGAGAACGGAAGATAAATGATAAGAAAACAGTGTTGCCCGAGTGAATATTGCCAGTAGTGAGTACAAGTAACGTGACAGGAGAAAACTACAAAAGCTAGTCGTGGAAAATAGCGATTTGGCTTATGGGCCCAACGGCTATGACCCCCTTAAAAGCAGCATGATTATGATATACCAAATTCTTTTGCTCTGTATCTTGTGCCTAAGTTAAATTTTTTCTTGCTGGGTTGCATGTTAAGTTTATGCACCGGAACAGAAAGTAGATGATAACAAAAATCTATTTGCAATGTGAACCTGCTCTCCATGAGAGCTGGTGTAAGTGGTTCTTACTTTTTGTTCTCTTGTATAAGGAGCTACTAAACTTGAGCACTTGAGCTTCCCTCATTACTTTGCTGAGAAGGACAAGGTTAGGTTCAGTCACTCATTCATTATGCCTCTTTTCTGGGTGTGTTCTTTGTAGATTTGGTTGAGAGAAGTGGATGGATTGTTGCATTTACATGCACTTGCGGCTCGTTGTTCTGTTCAGCAGTTAAGGTGTTAAAAAATGTCTCTCTAGTCTAGAAACACAAAGTGTCTGCAAAATTATGTTCAAGTTGTCTCCTTTTCCCATTGTGAGTTCACATTGTCTCTGCATTGGTAGATGAAGGAGATTCAAATGTTCAACTGGATACATTTTCTCTGGAGAATATTTGACAGTCTTCCCATGAACTGAGCTTTTGGGTCTTCAAATTTGATCTCTAGAAGATACTTCTACTTTATCAGTGGGGGCAAGAAAAACCCTAACTCAGTAAACATTCTGAGCAAACTTCATAAAGCCTCACATTGTTGTTCTGTAGTGTATTTTTCTATTCTTCTTCAAAGACATCTGGTTTTCTGTTTATGATCTAATGTAGCTTTTCACTCATGTCATGTTCTTACCTAAATTACAGAATGAGTGAGCCCGTGGGAGTGGCTAACACGACAGTAGATGTTGCAGCCCTTGACTTAGAGATTGATCATCGAAGGGATGAACCTCTGAGGTCATCAGAACCCAAAAGCACAGCGTTCTCCGATGAAAGAAAAAAGTCCTTAGGAGCACGGTATTACTATGGCATTATCTTTCTGTTAATGAATCTTGTCGCGTGGTTCGTTCGTGACTATGGTCAGAAGGTCCTGCCGGAGCTTCACTGTGAGTCAATGCTCTTTCATCCTCAATGCGTCGGTGCTCAGTATTATATTTGTGGAAAATTTTTCCCCTTTTTGTTCCACATGAAATCTTCCATAATTTCCAAGTTTATGTTTGTGCTTTCGCAGATTTGAAATCTTGTGGAAGTGGCGGAATTGCCTGCTTTCAGACAATGGGAGTTCTCCGCGTGAGTCTAGGATGCTTTGTATCCTCAACATACTTTTTTTGCAAGCGAGCTCTGCCATTGTGGACAATTATATTTCTCCCTTTACCTTTCTAATTCATCTGTTAGAAGACTAAACTTCCCAATGGACATTGCCAATTTCCATCACCTCAGAAGCGGAGTAGCTAATGGTTGATGAACTTCACCTAACATCATGAACACCTTGACATAATATGCTCAGATGTTTTTCTTTTTGATGTTTCTCACCACACTCAATACGAGAAAGCTCCACGACATCCGCAACATCTGGCATTCAGGATGTTGGGTTGTGAAGTTCTTCATATTGATGGGGTCAATGACAGCTCCCATATTGTTCCCTTCAAATCTGATTCACTTGTATGGTAAGTTAGTTTGAGCATAAGCAAGCCTCGGTGAAATTTATGCTTGAATATATGTGCATAGCTAGCGTTCCTCTGTCTTGCAATTCTTCCCTATGAACTCTTTTCTTAACCTGCCTTAAGATTATACTTTCATATATTCAGCTTCTTTTACTGAAATGTAGCAATTGTATTACAGCAAGAGGAATACAAATTTATTACTGAAAATATTTACTGATCGTATAAAAAAACTAGTTACTAATCTATCTGAATAACGGCCTTCTATAATGCTTTTGCAGGTGAATTTGCTCGAGTAGGCGCAGGGTAATTCTCATCTCCTTTGATGCATTGATAAATTCATGTGATAATATCTACAAAATTTAATAAGCAACAGAAACTGGAAACCACTACATGGAGCAAGAAAAAGTTTTTATTTGAATTCTATGTAAGTTCGGTTCTGATTCTGAACATCAAATAAAGTAACTGCACATAGATGATATACTTCATGGAGGATTATGCCTAAAAATCTCTCAGCTTTTCTGTTCTCTCAGTCGATTCTCAAACAATTTTGAAGCCCCACTTATGATATCTTCCTTTAAAATGTAGAATATTTCTGGTGCTTCAGCTCATTAGCGTGATCCAGTTCATCGCTTGGTGGAATAATCACTGGATGCCAGATGGAGAAAGTAAGCATAGGTATTCACTTGATGAAGTCATGCACTGGCTGCTTGTAGAAGCATAATACTACCAGAAAAGACATACAAGCTATGTATCCCATGATTTAACAGCATTCATGTGAATGAGCCAAAAACGAAGAACCAGATCAGAGTGTTGCTTTCCTCCATTGTTCTACAATTTTGGCAAATAGTCCTTTTAACTTTATTTGGGTTCAGTTCTGGGGCTTTCACGTTTACTTTAATTCCAGTATAACAAGTGCTCGGATCCTGCAGCTGCTCTATTGGATTGGTGATGTCCACAATCTTTTATGTCGCATCAGTAGGAGGGATTATCATGGTTTGGAAATTCTATGCTTCAGGACAGTCCCTCAACATATTCTTTATCACATGGACTGGCATATTGCTTGTGGTGATGTTGGTCGTATCCTTGCACTCCAAGGTATGTCACGCAAAATCAATTGAAGTAATACATGGTGTATTTACATATATGAATGCCCAATTGCTGCTTGGATACATAACACGTGCAGAAGCATTCTATTAATTATTGCAAGATCATTTTTGATTTTTAGTAAGGTTTCAAATTTACTAGCTAGAACACTTGATGATACCTTTTGTTCTGTAACTGATGCATCTATAATCTTCACAAGTGAATCATGTTGAATAAACTGATTAAGCAGAGACTCACACTGTAAAACATTCCTCTGTTAATTTATTGCCTAGTCTTCGACTTTTACTTGCTAGTAATTAGCAGAGCGATTAAATTAGTGTTATTGGAAGATTACCAGAATAAGACATCAAGTCTTGTTCCTATGATGCTAGTGGATGTATGGGCTAGTGCAGGTCAACAGAGGCCTCTTATCTTCAGGAATAATGGGATCGTACATTGTGTTCCTCTGTTGGTCTGCCATTAGAAGGTGAGAAAATCTTGCCCAAGTTTGCAGATTTTACACTGCAAGTACATATTATTTCTCTCTTTTATCTTAGTTTCAAATGACTGTATTTTATCTCAGAAAGAACCACCATCATTCAACAGTACATGCTTGTTCGGTGTTCATTTGCTTAATTGAACTGACACATATACCATATTCTATTGCATAATTGCTCGTCAATGTTTTGCTGCAGTCACAATTCGGCACTGTCTTACAATTTTGCAGTAGTTTCTTGAACGGATGAACAGTTAATATTTCATCTTGTAAGAATAACTAATTTCATGTTTAGTGAGCCTGCCCTACAGAACAGCAATATGCAGAAGCAAGGGAGTCATCATGATTGGTTGACTGTACTAGTAAGTTTCGAATGATATGAATTCGCTCGATTCTCTCTTGGTTACTTTTATTCTGTCATAAGTGACAATTAATCATGTAAACAATTTCTATAAGGGCTAATTTGCATACAGCTTTCCATGATGTTTCTAAGAGTCAAGGTTTTCATCCAGACTGATGTAAAATTTAAATATATGCTGTGAAAAGAAAAATGAATTCTCTCTTTATCAGCTTCTCATCCTAAGAGAAGAGAAAATGCTACCCTTGTTCTCTTGATAATCTTCTCATCGGTGCTTCCTTTGTTTCATGATTTGTTATTTGCTTCAGAGCTTCCTCATTGCAATATTTGCAATTGTCATGGCGACATTTTCTACTGGCATTGATTCAGAATCCTTTCAGGTAAGATTTCTGTTCTCTTTCAGTCTCAACACTTGTTGGCCTTCCTCATATCCTGACCGAATCACCAATTTTAGTATCCTTCAAGGGGTTGTTCCAAGCAATCACGCATAACTGTCATTGCTCTTCCTTGATTTTTTTTTCTTTAGGTGGTTGTTTCTTTGATATCTTTAATCTGGGAACGTAGGATCAGATGAAACTGTTGTTCATGTTCTAAAGTCAACTCTGACGTTAGATTACAAAAAATATGCAAAGTAAAAATCAACTCCAGGGAAAAAAGGAAAAGTCCCTGCAATTTTCATTTTCATCTTTCCTTTATCTTACAAGAAATGCTTAATTCATCGTCTTCTTTCCAGTTTCAAAAAGATGAAGTTCAATTGGAGGACGATGTGCCATACAAGTACGGGGTTTTCCACCTGGTGTTCTCTCTCGGAGCAATGTACTTTGCGATGTTGTTCATCTGTTGGAACCTCGAACATACCACCAGGAAGTATGAAAGCCTTGCTCAATCACTTGCCTTGTAAATTTCGTGAATTTGTGCAAACAATTCATGAAGTTGACTCTATGAACTAAATTAGGTGGATCATCGATGTGGGTTGGGCGAGCACGTGGGTGAAGATCGTCAATGAATGGCTCGCAGCCACAATCTACTGTGAGTAGTAGACGCATGTTTTGCTTAGCTAGCTCTACTTACTTCAGGTCATTTGATCACACCGTAAGCCATACACAATCCAGTCACTTTCCGTTAATTCACACTGCATAAGGTCGAAACGATTCTGACTCACACATGCACCAGTATCTATCAGTTATAAATGAATCAATGTCCAAGTAAGACATAGCTTAAGGAACTTCTTTTGAACAGAAAAAGCTTCAAGTTTGCTATATATGTCTGCATTTCCTCTTCTGAAAGTTCTCGACATTGCCTATGCAGTATGGATACTGATCTCGCCTGTTGTAAGACAAGCCAAAGTGATGGACCACGAGGAAGCTCGAGAAAACTCACAGAACTTGGCCACACCATGAATCAACCTCGTAGAGATGAGATGTAGATTGATGTCGTAGCTGCATTATTCTTTATCTGTATGCTGTATGAGTATTAATTGTACGTAAAGAGCAGACAAACAAGAAATTGAGAGTTTTGATTGGTAAAATGAGGAATAAGAAGCCTGCGAACCTTTGATTTGTCAAACGACTGAGATATTTTCTACATTATGAACTTAAAGAGTTGACGGTTGTGAAACACTCCTGTTTTGCAAAACCAGTAGCACAGTATTGTCCGAGTCACAGTGCTAGTTTGATGAGATAAGGACCAATCCAAAAAAAAGATGAGATCTGGAAATACCTTGTGATTTCTATCACAGAAGATAGCAATGAATAAAGAAGAAAAAGAAATAAAATTATCATTGCTGTCCTGACTAAATATCGAAAAAGTGGTCGTTCTATCCAGGCTTGGCAACAGATAATTGCTGATTAAAGTAAATGTAAGGACCAAAAATTGCATGGCAAAAGCTTTCTTTTACTAATGCATGTTGCCTACCCATTCAAAAGATAAACATGCTAACTCGGATTAGCTGTACCTGCCTCCCACGAGAGATCCGTCAGCATTTGATTTGAAAACTCCAGTATACAACGTTGAGGATTAGATGGTTTTTTGTGAAGTTAAAGTCAAAGGTAGATGTTCATAGACTGTCAGCTATGACCTGTTTTGGAAACCACCCACCTGGTCAACTCAGTATTATACACTGAAAAAAGCTAAGCAATTCTGCATATAGCATCTGCCACACTATATCCATAACATTTGAACCAACCACTTCACTTCTTGGCCACTAAAACAACTCCAATTTCTTGAGGCATCCCTTCGTATAAAGACCAAGAGTCCCTTCTCTTCTCATGCACCTTCAGTTGGAGAATCATCTTTGAACACACAAACAACCACAGGTCAAAGCAATTTTATCAAAATACAAGATGATCCACAAATTGTCAGTACCCTTGATTCTCTTCGCAATGATGCTCATCAGAGTTACGTGCTCGCCGGCAAACGCGGCGTCGGCGGGCCAGGGCGTGGCCGTGCCGCCCCTCGAATTGTACATGCATGACATTCTTGGGGGAAGCAGCCCCACAGCTAGGCCCATAACCGGCCTGTTGGGCAGCATTTACAGTGGCCAAGTGCCCTTTGCAAAGCCAGTGGGCTTCCTTCCTCCACAAGGAGGTGTGGCCATTCCCAATGCAAATGGTGCAATCCCTACAGTCAATGGGGTCAACGGAATCCCTCTAGGGACAGGCCTAGCAGGGACCCAATTTGCCGGGAGGCCCGTTAACGGCCCAAACCCTAATGGCGTCCCGACCCAGTTGGGGCCCGACGGGCTGGGCCTCGGGTTTGGCACGATCACCGTCATCGACGACATCCTGACCTTGAGCCCCGAATTGGGGTCGCAGTCCATCGGCAAGGCCCAAGGCGTGTACGTCGCGAGCTCGGTCGACGGGACCACGCAGATGATGGCCTTCACGGCGGTGATCGAGGGCGGCGAGTATGGGGACAGCCTCAACTTTTACGGAGTGTATAAGATCGGGGCCGCCCTTTCGAAACTGTCCGTGACGGGGGGGACCGGGAAGTACCAGAATGTGTGTGGGTACGCGGAAGTGAGGTCGCTCATCCCATCGGGCCAAAACGTCATTGATGGCGCAGAGATGCTGTTGAGAATCATTATCTATTTAAGGTACTGAAAGACGGTATCAAAGCAGGCGGTCCAAGATTTCTTTGGAACAGGGAACTTGATTTTGAAATTCCTCTTTTCTGGCAATGTAAAACAGTGATTGAAATTGTTTGCTTCAGTTTTTCTTTTCCCCCTTTAATCCCAGCAAGTGTAAAATTCTGGTTTGATTGATTGGTCTTCAGCTAAACCATTGAATTCTGTTCATTTAATGTTCATCTGTTCAGGCGCCCCCTGTCTATACATCAAATTCATGAACCTGAACTCTACATCTCTCACTTCTCTCTCTCTCTCTCTTCTACTCCTAGTTCTTTATAACATTACATGATACGCGACGATCTTGTAATCACCAATCAAGGAACACAAAAAAGAAAGTTTTCAATATTTCAAATGCATTGAATTACAAATTTTGTATCGCGTGTCATTGGTATTTTCGAAATTGAAATTCTATATTAAGTTCGGACATTTCACAACAAAAATGATACCATTTTGTTAATAAATATTCAGATTGTCGTGTTCATGCAGTACCCGCTTAAAATTGCTTAAAATTGTATATTAATGAACTAATGTTTCGAAAACAGTTATATATCTCAAAATTAAGCTTAGTATAAGCATCACATGTCAACTATTCACTGTACAGGCTATAAAAGCCTATAAAGAAAAGAGGAATCTCTCTCTCTCTCTCTCTCTCTCTCTCCCCGAAGAGACAAAGTGACAAAGTGCATTTCTGTAAGAAAGATTTTGTTCTCTTACTGTAAGAACGCCAAGCGCATCGTGAAGATCGAAACTTTCGCAGGTCCCTCCGATCCGACAATGCAAAACCCACCGCCGTCGCCCACCGCAACCGCCGCCGCCCCCGCCGCCGCCGCCTCCGCCAAAGACCACCAGACCCGGACCACCCTCTTCATCATCCTCGCCGCCTCCTTCTTCTCCTTCCTCTTCATCCTCTCCCTCTCCTCCTCCCAGCCTTCCCCCACCCCTCCCCGGCCCGACCCGTTCCTCTTCCCCAACGCCCAGTCCCACCGCCGCACCGCCGTCTTCCCCACCGACTCCGGCGGCGGCGGCGGCGGCGGCGACTCCCCCGCCGCCGCCCTCCGTCGCCTACTTCATCTGCGGATCCGCCGGCCACTCGGGCCGGATCCTCCGCCTCCTCCACGCCGCCTACCATCCCAAGAACCACTACCTCCTCCACCTCGACCGCTTCGCCCCGCAGGCCGACCGCGACGCCCTCGCCCTCGCCGTCCAGTCCAGCCCCATCTTCCGCGCCGCCCAGAACGTCGACGTCCTCGGCCGGGCCGACTTCGCCTACCCCAAGGGGTCGTCCCCGATCTCCGCCACGCTCCACGGGGCCTCGATACTGCTCCGGCTCGCGCCGCGTTGGGATTGGTTCGTCAATCTCAATGCTCTCGATTACCCGCTCGTCACTCAAGATGGTACAATTCTCGGCCGGTTTTTGATCTTGCTGGGTCTTGAAATTTTGGTTCTTGTCGATTGGTTGTTGAATAATTGCCGTTGGAGTTGCAGATCTGCTTCACATACTGTCCTACTTGCCCAAGGATCTGAATTTCCTGAACCACACCAGTTACATTGGATGGAGAGAGTATGATATAGCTCACTCTCTGTTGCTTGAATTCTGTCTTTCAGGCGAAAATGTGTAGCCTTTCGAGCTCACCACTGATCGGAAGTTTTCTGTTTTTTGTTTGTTAGGTCTAGGAAATTGAGACCGATCATTGTCGATCCGGGTCTTTATCTCACGGAGAAGACTGAGATGTTCTACGCCAGTCAGAAGCGCGATTTGCCTGATGCATTCCGTCTCTTCTCAGGTACGTACCTCATTGCGCATAAAAAGCATGTTATAATCTATCAAGTAGGAATAATCTTTTGTTGTGAAAACCTGGATCGACTTCAGACTTGTGGAAATGACTCTTTTTTGCTTAGAGACCTGGATATTATTTCAGAAATCCAAGTTCTGATGTGGCTTCCTCATTGTCAATATATAGGAGCGTCTTGGTAGCATAGTGATTGGAGGCAATTGGTAGTATACCAGCTGGTCATGTGTAGTAGATTGATTGTTTGTCCTCCTATCGCTGGTGTTAATAGCTATCTTCATCATAGAATTGGGACATTTCAGTTGGACTGTTGTTCAAAATGACAAAACATTTTAGAAGGAAGATATTGGTCAAGATGGTTCCTTTAACGACTGGGATTGGTTTTTCTACTTTGAAATTGTTGATTTGTACGATTGAGTGCGTGTAGAGTGGAATAGGAAGTCATGGTTTCCATGGAGTGGGATGGCCTTTTTTTGGTTTAGAGGAGTTGGAGCTCCTTAATTGAGAAGCTAGGTTTAGGCGTCCCTTCGGTTCAGTACGAGACAGTTATGCAGCACGTTTGACAAGTCCTTTTAGCATTTCAAAACTTTAATTGTCAGGATAATGCTTGGTGTTGAACTCACTTGGCATTTTTTATGTTGGAAAGATGCTCACTTAATGGCCTGCTCACAAAGTTATCATTCGCTTAATTTGAACAAACAGAAGATGTTAGCTTTTGTAGAATAGAAATTCTTCAAATGAATGCAGGGAGTTAGCCATTTGAACAAATAAAAGATGTTAGCTTTTGTAGAATAGAAATTCTTCAAATGAATGCAGGGGGTTAGCCATTTGGTCAGTGATTTGTTTTGTGGAATGCTTTACCTGTTTGTTGCAGCATTCAGACATAATTTGGGTAGACAGAGCTATTTGTTTGCTATGCCTCTTTGTTATGTGGCTATGTCTTTTTTTCTAGTATGAAATTCAAAAGATCCAACCAGATAGCTGTGCTATTGTTCGTGCCCTTTTCATTCTCCATGCTTTTCTGGCAAGGTTGGAGTTTTTCCAAGAGTTTCATGTGGTTCAACTGGCCTTTTTGTTATTTAAAGTGTTTGTAACTAAATGTCTGTTGCACAGAGTCCTAGGGAGTGAGCTCCTCCCTCATAGTTTTGCTCATCTTCACCATATTGGCTGGGATGAGTTATGTCGTTAATATATTCTCTAAACAATATATAATTGTGTCATCAACCTTTGGACTGGCGGGTCCCACAAGTTCGCCCACCAAATGAAGTGACCTTGATTTTACTCTTATCAAGCTTCAAAAGTACGTCACATGCATGCCAAAAGTTCTAAGATTGAGTAAATCACAAACTGGAAGACTATCACCGATTTGCACTCTCAGTCATAGTCATCCAACTTTACTATTTCTTTCATGTAGGGAACTACACTTCTAATAATTTCAGTTAAGCCATTAAAAAGTTGACATTCCTGTCAATGAGCCACCGGATAAATGATGAGATTGATCATGTGATCTAAAGTTGATTGACCTCTGAAGAAAGTTGGACTAACATTGAGCGAATTCATACAGTCAATTGAACTGAAGGTTTAGTGGCTTGATTGAACAAATTAAAACTATAGTGACTTGTTACATGAAACTACCAAAGTGTGGGGACCAATAGAAGTAATTTGCCTGACCTACATTTGTTTTCCATACTCTAGCTGTTGTGCTTGTTTGTTTGTGTTACTTGTTACAGACCATGAAGTTCCCTGTTGTCAACTGATTCAGTTGCAGCAAATTCATGGTCTAGCAGTCTCATATAATCAGATTGCCTAATTGAATCTTTATGCATCTCGCCACTTACTGTAAAATTATCTTCTTGGTGTACCTGGCAACTCTCTCTGTTCTATGTATGCATTTTGGAACTTAAGCTCCAAGTAAGAATAATAATAAGTTCTCTCTCTCTTCCCTAGCTAATTTGTATTTTTGAATTCACATTTGCATGAACTTAAATGTGCCTGTCATCTTACTTATACCGGGTACCATTTCTGCTTTTCACTAGTGAATTCAGCTCTTGTGCATAAAATGGATAATTACAGTCGATGAGACTGAATCCTTCCTCATGTTACCTGGACAAAAAATATGAATGCCCATATAGCCTTAGAACAACTATTAAGGTACACCAGTGGAATTTCAAAGCTTTATTTGCTTTCTGTTATGTTGTCTCTATTTGTTTATGTATCCGAGATTGGTGAATTAAAATTGGCTTCTTCTTCAGTTAAAGTAGTTTATGAGTTTTGTCATCGTCTTGCTGCTCTTTCTTTTCTTCTTTTTCTTTTTTTTTTCTTTTTTTGGCTGCTAAGTGGTTAAATTGTCAATTTTTTGGTACTTACTTTTGCAAATATCATTGCGTAATTAAACTGACAGTTTATTTTTCTCTCTCACAGGTTCAACCTTTGCAATTTTAAGCCGTAATTTCATTGAGCACTGCATCCTGGGAACTGACAACCTCCCCAGGACTCTCCTCATGTATTTGTCAAACACGCCTTCATCCCTCTCAAACTACTTCCCCACCATACTATGCAATTCTCATCAATTCAATCACACCGTTGTAAATGCTAACTTACAATACACTTCTAACAAATCCATGAAGGGGGAATATCCTGAACTAGATTCGAATGATTTTGACAATTTGATTAAGAGTGGAGCGGCCTTTGCCTCCTCATTCCCAACAGATGAATCGGTTCTTGACCGGATTGACCGAGAGATTTTGGGGCGCTATCCCGACGAAGTGGTGCCTGGTGGGTGGTGCTTGGGTGAATCTAGAAACGACACCTGCTCAATTTGGGGAGATGCTGATGTGTTGAGGCCCGGACCTGGAGCAAGAAGACTGGAGAAGTTTTTAGTCAGTTTCTTGTCAAATGGTACTGTTCTGTCTCAGCAGTGTGCTGTGCTCGATTGACACAGTCCCACTCGTCGAAGTTGTCGGAAGAACCTTGGGGGCCAAATTTTTGTGACCAAGATTCCTCGATCTGCCGATTCTTTTAGCAAGCAGTCATCATGGCCATTGGCGTTTGGCCAAGATTGATAATATTAGTCGACAAAGGCATAACAACATGAAAGGATGGTTGTAGCCAACCTCATTTGGCGTGAAGGGATTGGTTTTTATTCTTATGATGTGAAATTCCACAACTACCTCTGCCTCGATTGTCCAGTTCATTCAGCCTGTTGGAGGTGGAATGCTGTGCAGATGTTCTGATCCAGGGAATGATGAACATGGTGGCCTACGCTTTGCAATTTTCATACTTAGGTGCTTTGCTTAGAGAGATTAAAATTTGGAACATCCTTGTAAAGTTAACATGAAGCATTGGATGAAGATTGATTGCTTGTAAGAATGTGCTCTCTTGTCCACTTGTTGTGCATTGAGTTTCTCTTGAGGCTTATCACTGGTCTTTTCATCTGCTGGATTTAGAAAGATAGGATTTTTCTATTTGATCCGATGTCAATGACATTGTTGTCATATATTGACGTCTTTTTATTTTTTTTGGGGTCATGATATATCGACGTCTTTGGGTGCATGAATTGAATTTTATCACCATTTGGTTCTGGCTGTAGCAGATAGAGCCTTGAGTTGTAGGACTTGCTGGTAGAATGTCGTTAAGTGCATATGGAATTAGATTTTACACTATTATGTCATCTAACTTTCAATCAGCAGATTGGGATGACTATTAAGTGCATATGGAATTAGATCTTACACTATTAGAAAGATGGGATTTTTCCATATGATCAGATGTCGATGTCATTGTTGACATATATCGACGCTTTTGAGTGGATAAATTGTATCACCAATTCAGCAGATTCGGATGGCAATCCTAAAATCTTCTCGATGTATAACACTTGTATTTTTTATTTTTTGAAATCTTTGTGGGGATACAGTAGAGATGACAATATGGGCACATAGTGAGTCGGATTGAATATGAATCAAACATGTCAAGGTGAGTTCGAAACATAAGGATTGAATATGAATCAAACATGTCAAGGTGAGTTCGAAACATAAAAGCCCAACTCTACGGGGGTCTATGTGAGTTTGCAACCATAGTCAAAACTCCGGGCAAGGGACACACACTCATGCTTTAGCTTTTTTAGAGGGCTTTCGGCCTCCAAAGCCTATTGAGGAAATATCGGGGTGTTTCGCAAGTTTTCCACATGGGCTTTTAATCGAATACTGTCAGTGGAAAAGTTGAAAATCCTATGCTGGTGCCGACGAGCATTGGGCTTTCAACATTTGACCAAATGCTGAAACTAGTTTCTTCTTTCAAAACTACCATAATCAATTCTTTAATTTTTCAGTTTTGCCCCTCATTAGTGTTCATCTTTTTTAAGTGAGGGTAGCCGACGATAGCGGCCAATGAGGCTAGATCAGGCTGGCGAAGGGTCGGCAAGAGGCCAACAAGGGGCTGGTGAGGTCATGTGACCCTTGGCGAGGGTAGCACAACCTCGGTGACAAGGCCTAAGGTTGCATGACCCTAGCCAGCCGCTTGGGTCGCGACACGTAGGGTCGTCCGACCTTGAGCGACGGCTGCAGGCACCAGATCTGGCTTGCCAATGGCCTTAGCCCTTCGCTAGGGGGTTTGATTTTTCATTAAAAAGATGAAATATTAGACCCAAAAGCCCTTTGCAAAAAAATATTTGCCAAACACTGTTTAGGTCAAAATAGTTTTACAAAGAATTTTTAATCAAACGCAATGTGCATTTCTCTAAAGAGCTTTATGTTAAAGGCATTTGCATTTTTCTAAGGGGTCATTTGCATAGGCGAACCTAACTCATTGTCATTGCTTGCCCCTCGAGGACCGTCATTGTTTCCGGTCGCTCGTGCTTCGTCACCGTCCATCGCTCATGGTTGCCATTGGTCGTCCCTTGAGCACAGGGGCCATCCTCTGTTCTCAGTTTCAGATCATGCTATCACCCCTTCCAAAAAGATGCAAAATCGCTTTTTGGCTACGGTGTTGAGCTCGGTTTCCCGGAGGTCCTTGAACTCTGGCGGAAAAAAGGCGACTGCCTATTGAGTTTGGCAGTGCGGCCAGGGTGATCTTAACGTGACAGAGCATCATGCAGAGGAGGTGGCGTGCAAATGTTGACCAGGGGATAAAGACGACTCGCTGCAACCTCACAAGGAGAATGCCGTTGGCTGGACTTCGAGCCCAGCAGGAAGTGTTGACTTCTTTCGTGTTTTAAAATTTCTTTTTTCCATTTTTTTTAGGGAATTAGCTTTTTTAATTATGATGTTTCTATATAAAGTAAATCACGGAATTTTAGAAAGACTATTTCAATTTTGGAAATTTATTAGACCTCGTGCTAACGAGAGATTATTTCGTAATTTCATGGGTCTTTCAATTTATTGCGCTGTCACAACTTGTGCAGTCAATATTTTCTCCAATACCAAGGTCGTACTCGTGCTTGAGTGTTGAATTCGTGAGGTCTTACTCGAGCTCCCACATAGTTTGACGGTAACCATGCGGCAGTGGTGACGGCTTGCAAATGGGTTTAGAGTTGATTTGCATTTTTTAGGACCATCTACATCGACGAAATTTCTTCCCTTTTTCCAACACCAATGTCGTATTCGTGCTTGAGTGTTGAATTCGTGAGGTCTTACTCGAGCTCCCACATAGTTTGACGGTAACCATGCGGCAGTGGTGACGGCTTGCAAATGAGTTTTAGAGTTGATTTGTATTTTTCAGGACCATCTA
The DNA here is from genome assembly GCA_014182515.1 of Eucalyptus microcorys. Classification (NCBI taxonomy): domain Eukaryota; kingdom Viridiplantae; phylum Streptophyta; class Magnoliopsida; order Myrtales; family Myrtaceae; genus Eucalyptus; species Eucalyptus microcorys. Next base: position 3,968,922 of record CM024569.1, on the reverse strand, counting down.
CATCGACGAAATTTCTTCCCTTTTTTCAATAATTTTGTTTTTTTCATTTGCCGATTCTTAGATTCTCTTTTTTATTTTGTTTTTGGTTCAATTTTTTTTGTTGATATTTGGTACATTTCCTTTGTTTCTTCTTAGTGTTACAAATATGATGAGACTGAGTGGTTTCAAATCTTTTAGTACTTGTGAGATTAGAAATTTATTTCATATATAACTTTCCAAGCATGGTCTTTTATGCTAAATTAGATCAAATTTCTACCATCAGGAGAATTAATATGAAGATTTGTAATCTAAATTCGACCCCAAACCCGTCCACTCAGTTGTTGCTTGCCCATGTATTCACATTTCTCATGCACCACGCAAAGCCCTAGCCCATGACTAAATTTGAGCTCCCTTGCTGACTCGATCGAGCTAGCCCATGGAATCACACGTTCTTCAAAATCAACAATTTAAGGAAAGAAATTACAAAGAATCGGAGCCCGGGATGGATTGGGTATGTCTTGGGTTTGGATCAAGTTGGATATTTATAGCCAAAAATGCATTTCATTATAAAATAAATATTGTAAAAAAATGCGTTTCACTTTAAGATAAAGATGGTAAATATGAGTGTTGGGGGTCTCTTCCATCATCTAAAAAGGTTAGGATTAGAGATGCCTAACCCCCTAAGCGGGTGTCCAATTTACACATAAAGAGATTCACAAGAAGAGAGAGAGAAGGAGAGAAGTCCAGAAGAGAGCAGAGAGAGAAACACTTCACATTCGATTTTAATAGACCTGAGAAATCTCATCTTCCCAACCATGACTCGTACCATCTCCCCTCGAAGATATCCACGCCTTTAGATGAAGCCAACTTAACTACTCAACTAATATTCACGTGCATGTCTCCAAAGACCTTTGTGCCCCTTAAACATTATAGCTTTCATTAAAAAAAAAAAGAAAACTAAAAATTAATTGTTGAAGTATCAAAGAAATATATTCATAGCAGAACAACAACGAGATTAAAGATTATTGAAAATAAAGTTTTTTATGTTGGTTCAACGCATGTACACCCTTTTCTTTTCAACATGGTTCTCTTTCATTATCTTTAATTGAGTAGTTATAGTTTGAAATTGACGAACTATCCAAATCAATTGGGACGGAGTGGTTAGTGTAAGTAAAAAAGTAGGGCGACTTAATTGTTTGGCTCAGGTGGTTGCACCCGCCACTGTTGTCCTCTTTTTGTCGAAGACGACTCTCGTGTAAGGCATGTGATTGGAACCAGCTATAACTCTCAAATCAGCAGTATATATTTGGTGAGTCTTAGAATATAATCGCCTAAATCCATAGCTCTCAAGCGATCGACCGTGGAGATCATTTGGAGTTGTGATGCTCAACATAAGGGTTGAGGGGTTCCGAACTCAAAGTCCGGAGCCACTGAAACGATGGCCTTGGAGTCCATGATTGTCATGATTATCGTCATAGGCTACACTCCCTGAACCCAATGTTATTATTGACGAAATGATTTGATTGCACCGATTCATAAAGGGTAACTCGAAAGACTAGATTGCATGAAAAATTAGGATAACAAGAGAGTCTCATAAATAACGTAGGTTTGAGGAAATATTTAAAAAGGGTGGGTCCCACCCGACAGACGGCACGTGACACGCACGTCCTCAATCAAGAGTAGGTCAAAGGAATGGGATTCGACCGGGGCAGACGTTGCATCCGCCCACATGCGGAACGTGCGTGTGGACCCTCTCCACATGCAACTCTTCCGACCCAGTTGCCAGGTGGGCCCCACACCACATCCAATCAATTATATATATATATGTTTATATTATCAATATATATATTTATATTATCAAGCCCTCAGTATTTTTCACTTTCCTTTTTTATTTTATTTTATTTCCTTAAAGTCAAAAAAGCCACGTGTCGTTTATGATTATGAGCCGACATTTTTTGGGGATTTCACACACATTACAAGTCACAATTCCTCATACTTTCGGATGTGACCGATACAGTGGACCTCACTCTCCGTAAATTATGGACAACTTTGACAATGAAGAATGCTCTAAAGATATTAATCAATGCTATGTAATAAAAAAAATTTAATTTTCAATCATGCAAAGATAAACAAATCGGATATCTTGATCGGTGGCAATAACTATATTTATTTTTTTTTCCTTCTGAATAAATCTTTTTTGTTCATATGTATCTTAAGAAATGTTTTATCTATAAATTAATTGATGCGACTCTGAAATTACTCTAAACAGGAGACTTTATAGTCCGGGCATACCATTCCATTAATTTGGATTTTCAAACTCAACCATTATCAATAAATATACTTATTGTGGAGGTGGATTTGCAAATTCGATCGTTTGATACGATGTTTTGTCTAATTACTTAGTAGAAAATAGATTATTTGCCAAAGGAGAGAAAGGGGTAAAGCTAATTCCGACGAGGCCTCTAAAGGTTATCCGAGTTTAGTTTCAATAGGTGAACTTATTTGTGATTACTGCAACAACTGGATTGCTGGAATTGTGCAAACGGTGGGGGTGCATTTCTCACTTGGAGCAAAACCGTGGGGCATTTTCTTGAGTCTCAAATTGGCAATTTCCTTGAGTATTACAAAATTCATTGTGGAGGCGGATTCGCAATCTATTTCTCTATTTCAGAAATCAATTCCATGGTTCCATTTCGACGACATCCTCATTTCTCAAATTAGAGATATGCTCGGGTATTTTTAACGGGTCAAGATTCTCCAAAATTTTAGAGAAGAAAATAACTTACAGATTGATTAGCAAATCGAGTAATCCAGCTTAACAATACGGAAGATAATCACCTATTAGATATGCGGTCAACAAGTTTGCTTCATCCGTTATCAAGAAATCAAATCGGATTGCGTTTTATTAAGAAAGTAACGATATAATTTCGGGCTCCGCCCCTTTTTTTTCTTTTGAAAAGGAAAGATATCTCCTTCTTCCTCCAATTTGGAAGCAGGAATTTTGAGGGGATTCAACTTCGGAGGCCCTTTCCCAATTTAAAGCGCGCATCACCGGCGCCACGTGCGGAGGCCCCCGCGCGTGCGGGTGCGTGGGTCGGTCAAACCGTTTCGAAAAAATTCAAAACACGACTGTCCACGCGGCGCGGCGCCATTGGCCCTGCTACGTGTACACCATCCAGCGAGCGAGCTTCGTTGAGATCGTGGGCCCCACACGCGTGTTTCGGTCGGTCGGCTCGGGGCGGTTCCGTGAGCGGCCCGGCTCAAACTGCCCACCTCGGAAACTCACCCCCTCCTCCCGACCCTGCCCTCCCCTCCCCCGCTTAATTACGACCCTGCCACCCGACCCGACCCGAACCGAACCGTAACGGGGAAAAGATCCGGTCCGAGGTAATCCAACGGCGGGACTCGCGTCCACAGTAAATTCCTGACCCCACGATAAAATCATGTGATCACACCCCTCTCGTGGGACCCAGAGCATCGCAATGTTCCTCTTTTCTCCAATTTTCCCACCCACACATCCTTCCAGTCTTATTTTAACAATTTTCAGATGCGTGAAACAATAAATTCGAGGATAGCTCTCCAATCTTATCAATGGAAATTTGACCACCCCGAATAGATATTTCTTTAAAAGAAATCTCCTCGCGTCATGTCGTATGCATTTTAATTGCTTTTTCATTTCAAATCAATACCATCTCTTTTTTAATCTATGACGTTGAGATGGTTATGTATATAGGATTGTAATTCTTATTTAGCAATTACGTTGCGGGACTCCCTACCGGGATTAGGTATTTTAACCCTTTTTTGGGTCACCGGATCAAGACCGTACCCGTACAGATAAAAGGGCACATGATATCTTTCTCATTTTGCTAAATTAGCAAGGAGGGGGGGACATGATGAGCCGGGTGCACGTGAGGCGAAACGGTCCGACATTGCATACTATAATTGCCCCGGTTCACGTTATAAAAATGGAACCCGGTAGGAAGAGAGCCAAATTTTTTTTTTTTTTTTTTTAACTAGGCCCACCCCAAGGGGGAAAAAAAAAGGACATCGGGGACAAAAACAAAAACGAGTGGGGGGCAAAAAAAGGAAAAAAAAACTCACACAGCTTTTCGCCGAGACCATCTTCTTCCGATAATAATACCCTCTCCCGAAGAGAGAGAGCGAGCAGCCTCCTTCTCTCTCTTCCCTCCTTTCTCTCTCTACAGTACAGAGCGACTCTCGCCTTCTCTCTCTCTCTACAGCGAACGCGTTCCGACCTTTTAAAGCGTTATGGAGTCTCTGGGTTTCATGGATGACCTCCTTGACTTCCCCGACTTGGGCGAGGTCGTCGACGAGGAAGACGACCTCGGCAAGAGCAGCTGCTCCAAGGCCAAGGCCAAGGCCGCCGCCGCCGTCGCCGTCGCCGACGCGACCTCGCTGCCCGACTCCGGAAGCTTCGACGCTTCTTCGACCCCTTCCCTCCCTGTAAGTCCCGCCGCCGCCTCCCCCGTTCTTTTACTGCGAGAGAAAAAAAAAAAAAATACAGGGACCTCTTAAAGTTCCGACTTTTAACGCCGGCCCGGGCGGCTCCTGGCGGTTCCTCGGCCGGGCCCCGGCGTGACTCGGTCCTCGACTCGGCCGGAAGCCGGCCGGGTCGCGCGCTGACTCGGCGCGGTGTTGACTGGTTCGAGTCCGGCCGGGCGGCGATTGATTGGCATGTGATATTTTAGAATAATGAGAGAGACAGACAGACAGGCGATTCCTGCATTAGTTTCGCCCGAAAGGACGGTTCTACCCCTCGCCTGGAGACTTTTCGCCGAGGGCAGGCTCGGGATTTTGTGGAAGTTGACCATAATGGGCCTCTCGCCCTTTTTTGTATTCTTGCTATAATGCTGAGCTGTTGGCCATGATTTTAGGGTTGCACCTACTGAATGGACCCCAAAGCAAGTTCTACTTTCCGTTCCGAGCGCTCGAAAGTCATAAATTTTTTATTAAAGAATATATAAAAAAATAATAATAATTGTATACGAAAGTGCCAGGAAAATGAACTGGCCATTTTATTTTGACAAATTTTGGAACCACTCATGGTGACAGATGTTACATATTCCAATCTTTAACATGGATTCCATGTTCATATGTCCATTGTGTACCCTCCACCTTGCTTTTTTTACAAGCAAAAGGAGACCCAATTTGAATCATTTAGTGGAGGCTGTTTCCTGAAAGTCTAGTACCCCATTAGCCCACCTTGTTGACTTGTGGGTGCACCGGATTTTTTTCCGGACATCGATGCCTTCTCTCGCCACAATTGATGATTGCAGTAGTTCGATGGCGTCATGACCCACCTGGACCATCCTGGACCATCCGAAAATTAACAATCCAGCAATTCCCTAGGCTGCATTTGGTGACCGGGATGTAGAGCCCGGTTAGGTGGACAGATTAGGTGTGGCATGATGTGGTATGTTGGAAGTAGGTACCGTGCACGGGTCTAGATGCGCAACAAATTCCGATTGTCATTCACTTGAAGGAACGAGCTGGCTTTGTTGCCGAAATCATCGGGCTTATTCATACAATATGATCATCAAATGTTCGTGTACTCGAATTGTTGAGGAGTCATTGTCACATCATCTCTGTGACAGAGTTTTACCAGTTTGATACAATGGACAGGATGAATTGGGAATCTCACGGTTACCGTCAATTGTCTTAATTGAATTACGCTCACCATCTTTTTGCGTGGCAGGAATGGGAGGAAGAGTTGGAATGGATATCTAACAAGGACTCGTTCCCGTCTTTGGATTCATTCGTCATTTTGCCCGAGCAACCGGGGAACAACTTTAAGGAAGACAACCTAATTCCCCGCTTGAAAATAGCAGCAGCAGCACAACAACCAGCACACACAGCAGTGGCAACAGGGGTAGTACCACAACTATTGCGAGTTGTTGCGGCGGCCCCCCCGTGCCATTCCGCCGTGCCCGAAGCAAGCGGCCCCGTGAGCGCCGGCGTGGGGACTTCAGTGTTTTTTCTACCGAAAGATTATTGCGGGACCAAAAGAAGGCAAATAAGAAGACGAAGTTGGGTGGTCAAGGCAGTGTCAAGATCGGGAGGAAGTGCTTGCATTGTGGGTCGGAGAAGACACCGCAGTGGCGTGCAGGGCCGCAGGGACCCAAGACTCTATGTAACGCTTGCGGGGTGAGGTTCAAGTCAGGCCGGCTCGTGCCTGAGTATAGGCCGGCGAATAGCCCGACTTTCTCAAATGAGTTGCACTCGAACTCGCACCGGAAGATAATAGAGATGAGGAGGACGAAGCAAATGGGGGGTGGGGGGGTGAAAGGTGTGGATATAAGAGTAAAGTAGTGGAGAGTAGTGTTAGTAGTCTAGTCTTCTTTTATATAATTCATCATTTAGGTCTCTTTTCCCTTTTATAGGCATAGTCTTAGGGTTTAGGAGTGAGGGCTTTGGTTTAAATTTAATGGAGATTTCAAAGTTCGTTATCATGCTGAAAGAAATACCATTTGGGAATTTTGACATTGGCAATCTTGGCTTGTCATGCTTTAGAACAAGAAAGGAGAAAAAGGAGGAGGAAGAAGTTAGAGCTCATTTTCTTTGTTGCTTATTTCGAATTCTTTTTGCAAGTGCTTGAATTGCTGCAGATGAGGAAGTTTTGGGACTGTGTTGCATGCAAGAATTTAGGGTTTTGGTGATGCTCGGTTGAGGAAACAGATTCTCGTGGTGTTCGATAACTTTGAAGTTTGACTTGGCGTGGAGGTTAGTCGGAGAGCGTTTGGTGTCAATGAATGGTGATTTGTAACATAAATTTTAGTCCGATTGAATTGGAGATAGCAGCTGATTTTCCCAGCTGCCTTGTTTTGTTTGACATTATTGGTTTACCTTGCAGCATTGATAGATATTCTTAACATGAAACTCTTTTGTTTGCTGCAGAAACTTTGATGGTTTTCTGCCATGAGCTTTTCCCCTGAAAATGCATAATGCATTGTCCTCCTTTGTTTAGATCTGGCTGTACCCAGACTTCTGAGAAGTCTCTTCAATATCGCCACAAGTGAAAGAATTCAGACAGGGTAATCCTTGGCTGTTTTAGTGATAATTAACGTAGAAATTCTCTAAATCTTTGCTTGCACATACATCAATGGTCTGTGATTGACTGGGCGCACCGACATTGTGAGCAATGGTTGGTGATGCTATGCAGCAGCATGAGTGATGTGCAGGTGGCTGCGAACCTGAGATGGTGTTGCGTTGTGCTGTATGTGTCTCGACCCATGTGCTTGCGGCGGAGATTGGAGTGCTTCTTGCACGCGATTATGTGTGCGCGAGAGCTGAATCCTCCAACACCTATAATGCCACTTTCCGTAAACACTAGATCCAATTACTGTCAACATGCCTGGAATTTGCCTTCACCATACCTTCCCTAGTGTCGACTCACTTCTCTCTCCTCTCCAATTCAGACATATTCCGGCGAAGGCAGCACCCAGAAAATGCTGTTAGCTCTAGTAAGCGAATTCAGGCTCAAACCACATCAAGCTGTGTTCTTGTGGCACTTTCTTTCCACCTAATATACCTATCGAAATACTCTTAGATTGCTTTCTTTTTACACGTTTAATCCATATTCTAGTAGAACCTTATGAATCGTCAACTTCGATTTGTCACTTAGAACTAGATCTTTGAGATGCTCGTGGCCGTCAACTTTATCGCCCTCGTATGGTTAATATCGGATCATAACTCTGGGGGTCGGTGCCCAAATGTAGATTGAAGAGAATTTCTCTAGGCTATACACAACCCCATTTTGCGTCTTAGCTCGAACCCGCAGCCTCCTGGCTCTAAGGCCACTTCGAGCCTATTGATATATTGCACGCCCATCTTGAAAATCTCTTTGGTTGTTTTGTATTATTTGGACTGGATTGAAATTGAGTCAAAAGTAACATCTATTTTGTAGGCACGGGCTTTGGTATGAGAGCATGTATCAAATGCCATATATCTAATGTCATACGTGGAGAATTGGGAAAAGTGTCGAAAAAAGTTTTAAACTTATTATATTAGTATCAATTTAGTCAAACTTTTTAACCTGGTGTCTATTTAGATCTTTTGATTGGCCAGATATTACTTATATGAACAATTTTTAATAATATATTGATATTTTTCTAATATATTTCTTTTTTCCCCTTTCTTCTTCCTTTTGTCGGCCACCAGCCACAGTCAATGGCCAAAGAGGTTGGCCTTGCTTGGGTGAGGGTCTCCGTCGTTCAACAAAGGTAAGACTCTATCGGGTGAGGGCAAGCCTCTAGGCAAGGCCACCTTGCCTAGACTAGATTTGGTGGGATTGCCGAAGCTCTCCCTTGCTTGCTCGAGCCTCGCTTGTGGTGGGTGATGGCAACCCTCGCCTTGGTGAGGCTGGCCTGCCAAACCATCACCCATGGCTGGTCACCAGAAAAAAAGAAGAAAGGGAAAAAAAATATGAAAAAATATATAAATGTCTTATTAAAATTGTTTATATTAGCATCGGTCATGCCACGTAGGCTGTCCAGCGTCTATGTCATTGTCAGCAATAGCCAATTAAAATTAATAGAAATGATTGAATTAACACTAGGTCAAAATGGTAAGGATTAAATTGTCACGATTAAAAGTTTAGAATTAATTAGCACAAATGTAATAGGTTTCGAACTTTTCTAACACTTTTTCCTCAAGAATCATCGGCCCCAATAGCGCTGGGAGGGGAACAAATCTCAATCGTTAAATAGATTCGCACAGACACATGCAAATGGTAACGTCAATCGAGACCGTTTCAGATAAGCAATTGACTGAGCAACACTTGAGTTTTACAAGTGTTGTTTTTCTTTTCTATTGGGTCGTTTTCAATAGTTCCCTGACGAGGCCGCCAATTTCATTTACCTGCCTTCGATGCTTCTTTAATGTCATTTTTGGGCGATAAACTCGTTTTTGTCAATACAAATTCGGTCACCTTCAATCCCTTGAGTTTGATATTTCATTGATATATGCACCTTCATCATGTAAGCTGCTATGGTTTGGTTAGGCAAACCAAACTTTGAAGTAAAATTAGGTATGTTTCGAACTTGGTTTGGAATTTAATTTCGCTTGATTTCTTTCTTTCTTTTTTCCACAAAAGACAAATCCAAGAAATTGATAACCTCGATTCTCATGGTTCACTTCTTCTCAAAGTTGATTGTCGCGATATAATGTGTCATGCAAGTTATAGTGATTTTGAAGAACCAATCACAAATATGATTAACATTATTTTTGGCTATGAAGATCTACATATCTAGCTCATCTAATGCCCTCGCCATGAGTCATTAATTTCTTGTAGTAATAACTAATAAGAAACAACGCCAAAATGTTCGTAAGTTTTAAACCTATTATATTAGTGCCAATTTAGTCAAACTTTTTAACTTGGTGTCAATTTAGTTCTTTTGACTGGTCAAATATTATTGATATGAACATTTTTTTAATAATATATTAATATTTTTCTAATATATTTCTTTTTTCTTCCTTTTGTCAGCCACCAGCCACTGTCAATGGCCAAAGAGGTTGGCCTCGCTTGGGTGAGGGTCGTCGTCGCTCGCCAAAGGCAAGGCCCTACCAGGCGAGGGCAAGCCTAGGCAAGGGGCCTTGCCTAGACTAGATTTGGTGAGATTGCCCAAGGTTGGGTGAGGGTCGACCTCGTTGGATCCAATGAGGGGAGCGCTCGCCGAAGCTCTCCCTCGCTCCCTTGAGCCTCGCCTGTGGTGGGTGATGGCAACCCTTGCCTTGGTGAGGCCGGCCCGCCCAACCATCACCCATGGCTGATCATCAGAAAAAAAGAAGAAAGGAAAAAAAGAAAAAAAAAAAAAATGTCTTATTAAAATTGTCTACGTTAGTGTTGGTCGTGCCCCGTAGGTTGTCCAGCGTCTATGTTAGCAATACCCATTTAAAATGAATAGAAATGACTAAATTGACATTAGGTCAAAATGTTAATGATTAAATTGGCACAATTAAAAGGTTTGGAACTAATTAGCTCAAATATAATAAGTTTAGAACTTTTCTAAAACTTTTCCCTCAAGAATCATCGGCCCCAATAGCGCTGGGAGGGGAACAAATCTTAATCGTTCAATAGATTCGCATAGATATATGCAAATGGTAACGTCAATCGAGACCGTTTCAGATAAGCAATTGACTGAGCAACACTTGAGTTTTGCAAGTATCTTTTTTCTTTCTTTTCTATTGGGTCATTTTCAATAGTTCCCTGACGAGGCCGCCAATTTCATTTACCTGCCTTCGATGCTTCTTTAATGTCATTTTTGGGCGATAAGCTCGTTTTTGTCAATACAAATTCGGTCACCTTCAACCCCTTGAGTTTGATATTTCATAGATATATGCACCTGCATCATGTAAGCTGCTATGATTTGGTTAGGCAAACCAAACTTTGAAGTAAAATTAGGTATGTTTTGAACATGGTTTGGAATTTGATTTCACTTGATTTCTTTCTTTTTTTTTCCCAAGAGACAGATCCAAGAAATTGATAACCTCGATTCTCATGGTTCACTTCTTCTTGAAGTTGATTGTCACGATATAATGTTAAGCCCTTGCTGTTGAAAGATCGAATTTTATCTCGTGTCATGCAAGTTATAGTGATTTTGAAGAACCAATCACAAATATGATTAACATTGTTTTCGGCTATGAAGATCTACATATCTAGTGCATCTAATGCCCTTGCCATGAGTCATTAATTTCTTGTAGTAATAAGAAACAATGCCAAAACGTTCGTAATATTTGGTTGGCCATGTTAAAGTATCATACTACATCGTTTGATTATCAAATGTATATGTTATTTTATGTTCTAGTCACGGTACCCTCCCCTTTTCTTGCAAACAGGCATGTGAGTCCATAACACTAGTAAAACTTAAATTTTTCTATAATATAGCTTGGATAGACTTGGATTGAAATTAGGCTTAATTCGCATAGACTCGACCCAAACATATCCTGAATCAGTTCATTCGACTAAGCTAAATTGTCATCGAACCCTAGGCACGTTTGCCTGAATATGTCCCTTAAGCTGTTATACCCATTTCAATGCAAGACATAATGTTTATGACTTAGACAAAGGAGTTAGCGACGGCCACTACACGGTATGATCAGAAAGAAAGGGAGTACCGTCAAACCATTTTGTATGCACTGATTATGATTTCTTGGCCAAAAGTCGAACAATCTTGTACAAGTGTCTCGACGATGGAAGATCTTTCGCTATAAGGTTGAATCACAGCTGCTTACATCGTCTAATCTAAGCAAAGAAGTAGAAGAAGTTCAGCGATGGCGACGAGGGCTTCGCGTTCGTGGCAGAAGATGACATAAAGAAGACAGCGAAGTATGAACGACCATGTTGGAACTCCACGAACGAGTCAAACCATACAACAGTTGTCACTATCGCTCTGGAGCCTCAGTTTTCAGAGTCAAATCCGGCAGCTTCAGAAGTTCCTTACAAGGTGACGCAGAATCCCAGAAACGGTCCAAACTCGTCAGAAGACTCTTATCTGTACCTTTTCGCTCTGATCTTGATATCTTCTTTTTGTCTCCAGAACAAGTTTTTTGTCCAATGGAAGAGCAGAAAAATTAGGGTTTAGATTGAAAGTACGGTTTGAATTGTCAACTGGGTGTGCGGCAGAAGTGGAGTGGAAGGTTAGGCAGATCACTGGACTTTCGATAAATTTAGACAGAGGAAGGCACGGGTGAGTTCAAATTTCCATTTACCATGATGATGAATTCATGGTTAGGAACTTGTAGAATTTTGGTGCCGTTTTGGTCCATAATTGAGGGCTACGTTGGCTTAATGTTCAAGGCTCGAATTCCCACTTAAGTAATCGTGATATTGCATGTACTAAAAGACAAGACGGTAAGTTTGGTACTCTCTAAGTGACGTGACGGATTATGATAATTTGAATTCTGTATATTATGATAATGAAATCATGGTTAGGAACTTATAAAATTTTGGTGTTGTTAATGTTAAAGGCTTGAATTCCCACTTAAGTAATCATAATAGCCCATGTACTAAAATGCGGGTCTATAAATTTAATATTTTTTAAATGATGTGATGGACGATAACTAAGTATTGAAGTAAGCAAATTATATTTATCATCCCCATAAGGAGTTTGTCGATCACTAAATATAAACTGATTTTAGTGCGGATGGCAACACTCTTCCTTTCATTTTGATTATTTAAGATTCAGATTGAGTATATCTTCGTTATTTTCGTGATTGATTTATGATAGCAATAGGGATTGGATGGAGTTGCAGAATCGGATTAGATGAAAAGCTAACTCGAATCAAAAGCAAGTTCACTATAGCGCTAGGGATAATTGTTTTGATATTTAGGGGAATTTGCATTGATATACAAATCACTGAAAATAATTAGGCCAATTCATATTAATTTCAACAGATTTTTTTAGGTAAAATGGGAGGCTGAAAGGCTGTATATCAACTCAAAATTATGTGACGCCTGGACGAAACTCGTACTTGATCACCAGGTAGCATAGGAATCGAATTTATAGGGGGTAAACCTAAATAGTCTTGTCATATATCAGAGTTCAAAGCAAAATTTACAAACAAATTTGCGCAAAAATTTCCTTCTTTGTACACATGAGAAAGCCCTATGCGATCAAGAATTTGAATTTAAAGCCAAATTCGCTCCAATAAACATGAGCCCTAATTCCACTTTTAGGGAAGAGGAATAACCTATTTGCCTCGCAAAATGCCTATCTCTAGTTAGTAGTTACCACTTAATCTCGAATCAGCGCACCGGCCAGAACAAACCCCCATGTAGCCACCCATTACCCTTTCGGTGTCCACTTCAATCCACCTTGAAAGCGGTGGCATCCAGTCTGCTCAATAAGGTGCTCTTGTCGGCTCGAAAGAGATCTCGAATTCAAATAACGTACTTAATGGTGACGACAATTCACAGCAAGGGTGTTTGAAAGTTCCTACTTCCAATTATACCACCGAAAAGAAAAAAAGAAAACCGAGGGGGACAAAACATTTTGGTTACAAAAATCACATGTTTAGGACTTCCCTCCACCTGTAGAATTCACTACAACGTTTAGTCAACAGAAAACTGCGTGTCAAGGTGTTAAAATTTGACAATTGAAGTCTGGGCCGGGGGTCAAGGAATTGGCCTGCGGGTCTTATCCACTGGCCTACATCCTACATGGACTCGGACAAGAACGATGGCTGGCCCACCGGCGGTTGGTCGGCACTCCAAGGCACTCGATGAAGCAACATTCTCTCAACTTTTTTGCTCCTCTTGATGGGGACTTACTCGACGCGACGCGACGCGACACTTTTGTTTGGGAGCGGAAGGAAAAGGTGGGGGCGAGGGGGAAAGAAAGAGGGTCTCAATCAAATCAATGGATCCCAACCTAACTAAACCGGTCACGAAATGACGATTTTGGCTAGGGTTCTAGAGGGCCTCTTTCAAATACAGGGTCCGGAAATTGAATTGGATAATTTGACCCGGAATGGTTTCCAATAATTCATGCCATTTAGATTTTGTCGGTAAGTCGAATCTAGAAGTGAAAAGAGACTACACATCTGTAAAAAGTATGTAAATGCCGTGAATAAGTAATGCAAGATACTTTCAACGATCAAGTATTATTTAGAACGATACATGAAATTTGACAAATAGGAGGCACACACACGAAACAAATTGGGGCATAATTCTAATATCATGTTAAAAAGTCCAACTTAAGCAAATTGTTTGACATGAGCGAATTGTTTGGTTTCTAATGCATTAATACTCTCCCCAAGCTAAATTAGGTCCATAGCATAATAGAAAAGAGAGAAAGAAATAAAGAAAAGAAAATTTAATTTGGTTTTACATGAACAATCTATTTCCAACCTATAAATTTACTTCGAATTGAACTGCACTATGCTTGTACCTAATGAAAAGAGTAATGAATCTAACATTCCGGCGGGAACTCATTGGGTAAATCTATAACACGTGATGTATCCCCTAATTTTGAACTATTTGGTTTCACATTCTTACCATTTTTCCTTAGCATATGGAACTTAATCCAACTCCATTCATTTCAAGGGATCCCAATTTTATATCTCACTAAAGTCTGTGAATTGGATTCCTTTTTGGAATTTGAACTACTACTATAACTAGAAAAATGAAAGTCTAAAATTAGATGTTTCACTAAGCAGCTACAAATCTGAAATCGAGTTGTTTAAGTTTTATGCTAGCTTGGACGGAGCTTATTCACCATAATGGAAAAGCCTCATCCACCTTTCTTACAAAAATATAGATGTGCATGTCACCTTTAGGATCCTCCTATTTGATTTTAGACTGTCATAACATGGGTAAATACCAGTAAGAAAGACACCTAATTATAGACATCCTTGATTCTTATACCTTAAAATCTATTTTATTGAGTATGGAGCATCAATGGGAGTTAGCCTTTCTACTTCGGTTTTTGGACGGTTTTCTCGTTAAACCTACTTAAGCTCAACCTGTCAAAGGTGATTACTGCGCTTTTCTTTCCACAAAAATAAATTCGAATAACAACCGCAATAAGCTTTTTTAATTGTTAATCTATGCAAATAAAGCATCTAGGAACTTATTAACCAGTATTTACCGGTGACGTTTTCATCCTTTAGGAAAGTAGAAATGAATGGAAGACTTAGGAGGAAGTACTTGCAATTGGATGCTGATGATCCATCTCCAAGAATTCAATCCATCACGTCCAAGGACACGAAGAAAGTAGAATGCTAGGGTGAAAGAATGGATTCTCCTCTACTGTACCTACCTTAGACTGCATTAATCAACCTAGGAGGCGACCCTTCTCGAAGAATTCTAATCCATCATGTCTCGATACTCAAATCTAAATGAAGAAAAATAATAGGACGAAAATAAGTATCACCAGAGTGCCTAGTACTTAGCTTGTCACCCACCAATCACCGCCAAATATGATATTAATAGGGTTAGGTCATTACATTATCTATGGTAGTACAAGAGAGAGAAAGAAAAGCGAATTAGGTATGGGATTAAGGAGGAGAAGAGGAAAAGAAAGATGATGTTACGATCTCGGGTCTCCCGTGAAAAAGACAATGTTAATCACATGAACCTTTCCCTTTCTCAATCCATTTTAAAATAATGTTAGTGATCTTTCCCACCAAACCCTTTAAAATAATTGAAACCATCCTATTCTATTCTCTCTGCTCTTCCCGTATAACTCACCTCCCTCGTCTCCAAATCTCTCTCTCTCTATCACGCACCCATCGAGGGTTGACCAAGTACGCCAGGAATCCTCATTACGCGCTTCCAACCCGAATCTGATGGGCAAAGCAAAGGATATGAGAGAGAGAGAGAGAGAGAGAGAGAGAGATGTTGACGGTGGAGTCAACCCGGTTAGGGCAGATCTAACTCCCAATTCCTTACCGAGTAATGGGTCAATCCCTTGGGTCAATCCCGCAAGTATTAAATAGTGCATACGTAAGATACAATGCAACCGGCCTTTTGCACTTTTCTTCTCTTGCTTTACCATTATCTTCGGCACTGAATTCAAGGCACGCTGGGGTCGCGGTTTGTCCAAACTAATGAAACCTAATGCTGGAGGGAAAAAGGGGAAGATCTTAGGTTGCATCGCAACGCAAGGTTAGCAATTGTTTATGAGGGGAGATGCATGGAGTCAGCATAGATGGACACGTATAGGATTTGTATTTTGAAAAAAATGTGCAAGAGCACCCCTAAGGCACTTGCCAGGGTTATTAAGTGTACTTTGGGAACATGAACATTACCATTTGAAGCATGTCGCTCTTTGATAATATGTCTTTCATCTAAATTACCAAAATACGCAAATATGATTGATTAATTTTGATGGTTTTAACTAGTACTCTTGAGACGCTTATTAGTAAAACTCTTTGCATTTTGCTTTGTTATATACGAGTGTTGCGACTGTGTATTTCCAGAATACTTGCTAAACAGGCTTAGTAATGAATGTTTTGATCTACAAAGCGCTGGCCACACGCAGCACTAGAAGAGCAAAGCACCGATAAGTGCAAATTTTCCTTATCCGGTTGCATCTAACATGATTCTCATTATGTTAACCCCGCGATAACCATATCAACCGGGTGATTCTAGGAAGGAGTCTAGTTTATTATGGTGAATCGTCACAATAGTTCCTTCTAGAATTACAATTAGACTAGTCTTGCCCCCTTGCATAATCTCTACTAATGGCGAAATTATGGACCGCCGAAGAAACAACTGATTAAGCTACAAATAATCATTCTCCAGCAAAAGCGAAGTGACAAAATCTTTTTGGAACGGTTTGAGTCTTACTAGAAGAATTCTTGAAGCTTAGGCAGTCTAAAACAAGATTTTTGAGCTCACATTCTCGTTGATCATTGATCAAAAGATTATCAGAGGAATCCTTTGAGATTATTTATTTCTACTTAGAACTTTTCTGATTATTCAATGTCGTTTATGAATTTTTTATTATCTAGTTGGGAACTTAAATTATGATTTTTATTTTGCGTTCATGTTGGTTGCTTTGATTGATGGATTATCACATCAAGATTAAGTCCATATACATATTGACTAAACACTTCAGTTGGTTCTCCAACTTATGACATTGAATAAATTTATAAGCTCCTAAATTTTTAATTTTCGTAATCAAGTCTTTATAACTTGGAGGATTTGCATAGTCAAGCTTTGATAGAAATTAATACACTAATTGCAAAGACATAGCTGCTTCTATGGCTTTTTTTGTAGTACCAATTCAAAATCTTTATCTCTATCATTCAAAAGTTTATTCTTTACTAAAAGATCGAGAGGCAACAATTGTGGTAGCCACCATTGGCGAGGATATGGTGGTCTTGGTAGCTATCTCCCCGCTTTGAGAAGCCCTCGGTTGGGGTTGTTACAATGGCGGTGATAGATGAGGTGCTCTTTTATCACAACTCTCAAGGAGCATCGTGCATTCTAATCAAGATATTGATCTTAGATTTATTGAAAATATTATTCTCAAAATGAGTAAAGCTTGTTGAAGGATGATGAACAACGATGCTCTATGTATTCACAGCTTTTAGTTTACCATTTTTCCCCCTAAAGCGGTTGAAAAGGCAATAATAGAGACAAATTGAGAAATTTGACATGCTTTACAAGATTTGATCCAATCCTACGCCATCCGGCATCCATAGAAAGCAAGATCTTCACAATTGACACTTGGCTGGGAGTTTCTTTTCACAAGACGATTTGATAAAAGTCAAAGAGCATGTGAAAGTTGAAGATACTAGCTGGGATAGGATAATAGCCACCACTCACATTCATCTCGTCTTTCCCAAACCTAAGCCTAAATAGGCCACAAATTCTCTTGTGACCTACACATTTCCAAGTCTCAAGTGGATTTCAACCAAACCAGAAATCATGATAGAGAGAGAGAGTCCATGGAATTGATGGTTGTATGCCAAATCTCCATTTGTCGTCCCACCAGGAAATGACAAACCCACTTGTGGCGTGACATGTTCTCCATCACTTCCACTTTTCCCCATCATATAACAATTTTTTTATTTTCTTTTCCTATCAATATCTCATGAGGGTCCCTCCCAAAATAACCTTTCAAGATTTCATGATTGGGTGTTGGACTGATAAAATCCACAAACATAGACCTTTTTGATTTCGACACGGTTGGAAAGCTCAAGCAGCTATCTCTAGTCTCAACCCCACAATCCACCTTCAATACCTAGAAAGGAAAAAAAAGAAAAAGAAAAAAAAAAAAGACAGAAAATCTATCTTTTACACTGGTAGGCTCAAAGGAAGGGGCCCACTCCCAAGAGCATGTGTTATTGTAGAAAAGTTTATTGATTAATTCAAGCATCGTGTTTTTATTATTTTGACTTTCAGAATTACACATATTGTCCATATGAAAAGAAAGGGATTCTTCTTTCTTAGGTTGGGTAACGACTATGGCATAATTTAAGTATAGCTTATGTAGATATGATATAATTCTATTTTTAATAAACGTTCTACGCATGATATAGTAGCGCAATTTCACTAGCAAGCTAGTAAAAGTTTAGTTCCACACATTAGAACTATTGGCTAAACTCATGCTTATAATTTTCGACTTTTATTCGATAAGATAAGTTCCTACTAACTTCTAATAAGGATAAACATACTTCAACTTTTGACACCAAATTTAAAATACGTAAATCCGATCACGAGAATTACCCATTTATAAGAAATCTAATTTGCACGAACTCTAATATATTAAGCTTCTTTTTCTTTATAAAAACCCTATCGATAGCTACTTGCATGGTATCAAAATGAAAATAGCTACGTAACTAAAAGATTTTGCAAATCAAAAACAATAAAAAAAAAAAGAGATCTTCTTATCTAAGGACCAATTTCTCATCCCTATTTTTCATCTTCTAGATTTCATCCTCTCGATTTATTTTCCCCCCCTTCACTCGCTCTTCTTTTCTGGCATGCAATCAAAGTGCCATAAAAACATTTTCATGTGAAAATTCCGAAACCTTCACGCGAGCAATTCTTTTATTTTTATGTGCGACAAACAACGAAAGTGGGAAAATTAAAGAAAGATTTAAATCATGAAATGGCTCTCCTGTATCCACCTACCTACCTGTCACAGTCAGGATACATCCCAGGAAAATTTTTGAAAAGGAGGAAAAAATAAAAAAAGGAAGAAAAATTTCTCGCCCCCACCCATGCCCAAAAAAAGTTCACGGTTTTTATCATTTTGCTTTTTCGCCAGCACTAAAAAGGAGGGGAAGAGAGGATGAACGAGCAAAGCCAAAGCCAAGCCCGACAACTCCACAGCTCTTTCTAGAGAGAGAAAAGGGACAGCCTCAGGAAGACACGAGCACACGCATCAGAGAGAGAGAGAGAGAGAGAGAGAGAGAGAGTATGAAATGAAAGGCATGCCTGGTCGGCCATTAGAGTTTCGCCGATTTGCCTAAGATCCCTCCACAATCATCGTTCCTTTTTGCCTTCCCCATACATTACCAGAAGAGAAAGTTCGTTTTTTTAGGCCTGACCAATACCATTCGTTTGGTTTTTACAGCAAAATTGAGTTTTTTTGGTTCTGTTCTATGGGGAGATTCTGGTGGCAGTAAAGATCTTGGCAAAAGGAGAACTGGGTTGGGCTTGGTCTGATCTGGTCTTGTCTTCTCCTGTGCTGAATGAATTCAATGCTTGTTGCTTCCCGGTGTCTCAGAGTGCTCGCGAGGACTTGCTGATTTGCTGCTTTGCCCGTCTCTTCTTTGACGAGTGATTAGGAGCTTCAAGGTCAGTGATTTAATCTCTTGCAAGCTATTTTTTTAAGAAAGTTTTTAGCTTTCGTTGTAGTCTCGAATTAGCATGCTTGATATGCGGTATTACTTTCTCAAAAGACGTTAATTTAGCGCAGTCTGCTTATTATCTGGTATTTCACAAATTCTGGAAAGAATCCATGTTTTGAGTTTGTAGAGTGCGTGAGAAACCGTGATGTTTCGGTCGATTTTCTGGAGTTCTATTTTAAACCCAGATGATATGCTCATAACTTCTCTTCAACTTTTTCTTTGAATTTGAATACGTGATGCTGTTGGTTCTTTGAGACGCTTCAAATCTCAAACTGATCGGATGCGCCTTGGTAGTTGAATATCGAATGAGTTTGTATTTTTGATTTTGGGTTTCTTAAGTTCGGAAATGAATTTGGATTTTACTAGTGTTGGATGGAAATCCATCAACTGTTGTATGATAGAGAAGGTAATAGTGGGGCAAATGGTATTGTCTGCATTGCCTTGTCTATATCTCTGAGACAAAGATCCTTTAATTAAAATATTTCGTATTGATGTCAATTTCAGTCCTGGTGTCCGAATGCTACATTTGTTAAATGCTCCAGCTTGGGATGCAGTTTTATGAAATCGCATTCTGAGGCGGTTATGCAGGAGGAATCGTCTATTGGTGATATAAACCCTTGACATTATTCCTGTCCGGGTGTTAAGCATGTCCAGATTTTTAAAACCATGTGGCCTTTCTGGACCAGAGTTCAGGACTGTTCTATTCGTTGCCTCTCTAATGGTGTGCTTTACAGCCGGACTGAATTCTGAGGGGCAGTATCTTTTAGACATGAAGAGCACACTTCATGATGAACTTAAGTTTCTGGGAAATTGGAATGCCTCGGATGAAACGCCATGCGGATGGGCAGGTGTGAATTGCACTTCGTATAGCAGTCCTGTCGTTTGGTCTCTGGATTTGAATTCTATGAATCTCTCTGGGACTTTGAGCCCCAGTATTGGCAGTTTGATTCATTTGACTTATCTTGATCTTTCTTATAATTCGATTAGCGGGAACATTCCCAAGGAGATTGGCAATTGTTCGAGCTTGGTGGATCTTTGCTTGAACAACAACCAATTTGATGGGGAAATTCCTGCTGAACTGGTCAAGCTGTCTTCCCTGACAATATTGTATATACACAACAATAAAATATCGGGCCCACTGCCAGAGGAATTTGGGAGCTTATCTTCACTAGTTGAATTTAGGGCATACAGTAATAATATCACTGGTTCTTTGCCTAATTCGATAGGAAACCTCAAGAACCTGACGACATTCCGAGCTGGTCAAAATGCAATATCTGGTATCTTACCGCCAGAAATTGGTGGATGCACAAACTTGCGGTATCTTGGTATTGCCCAGAATGAGATTGGAGGGGAATTGCCAAAGGAACTTGGGATGCTTGGAAGCTTGACTGAGTTGATTCTTTGGGATAACCAGCTCTCAGGATATATTCCCAAAGAAATTGGAAACTGTACCAGCCTCGAGACTCTTGCCCTTTATCAGAACAGCCTCCAGGGTCAGATTCCTTCCGAGATTGGAGACCTCAAGTCTCTGAAGTGGTTGTACCTTTACAGTAATCAGTTGAATGGAACCATCCCGCGGGAAATCGGGAATTTGTCTTTGGCAACAGAAATCGATTTCTCCGAGAATTGTTTGTCTGGTGAGATCCCCTCTGAATTCAGCAAAATTAACAACCTGACCTTGTTGTATCTTTTCCAGAATCAACTGACGGGTGTTATACCAAATGAGCTTAGTGGCTTGAGGAACTTGACCAAACTCGACCTGTCCATTAACAATTTAACTGGTCCAATTCCGTCTGGATTTCAGTATTTGTCTCGGATGCGTCAGTTGCAGCTCTTTGATAATTCCTTGACTGGTCCTATTCCTCGGGGGCTGGGGATTTACAGTCCACTTTGGGTGGTTGATTTTTCTGATAACCGCCTTTCTGGAAGGATTCCTCCTCATCTTTGTCGACACTCCAATCTCTTTTTGTTGAATCTTGAGTCGAATATGCTCTATGGGAACATTCCTGCTGGAATCCTCAACTGTAACTCTCTGGTTCAGCTTCGTCTAGGTAGTAACAGGCTTACAGGTAGCTTTCCTTCTGCAATGTGCAAATTGGAAAATATGTCTTCCATTGAGCTTGGGCAAAACAAATTTAGCGGTCCAATTCCTCCAGGGATTGGGTTTTGTCGGAGGTTGCAGAGGCTGGATCTTGCAGGAAATTTCTTCGCGTCTAACTTGCCGGGAGAGATAGGAAATTTATCTCAGTTAGTCTTCTTTAATATCTCATCCAATTCTCTCTCTGGACGAATACCCCGTGAAATTGTCAACTGCAACCTGCTTCAGCGTCTCGATCTCAGCCAGAACAGCTTCGTGGGTGATTTACCAGCAGAGATTGGGACTTTCTCACACCTGGAGCTTCTCAAGTTGTCGGATAATAAGTTTTCTGGAAATATACCTTCGACCTTAGGGAGTCTCTCCCATTTGACTGAGTTGCAAATGGGGGGCAACGTATTTTCTGGTGAAATCCCTTCAGAGTTAGGTTCCCTCTCAAGCGTACAGATTGCATTGAATGTCAGTTACAATTCCCTAACTGGGAAAATACCACGACAGCTTGGAAATCTTCACCTACTCGAGTACCTCCTGCTCAATAACAACAATTTGACTGGTGAGATACCTAGCTCATTTGAGTCCTTGTCTAGCCTACTGGTGTGCAATTTTTCATACAATGATCTCTCTGGGCCTTTGCCATCCACGTCACTTTATCAGCACATGCCCATCAGTAGCTTTATTGGGAACAAGGCACTCTGTGGTGAGCCGCTCGTCAATTGCAATGAGAACCCATCTTCTCAATCCATCCCACCTTTGACAAGTGTGGATGTTCCAAGGGGTAAAATTATCACCATTGTTGCGGCTGTTGTAGGTGGCGTATCTCTTTTGTTAATAGCCGTTATAATTTATTTCTTGAGACGGCCATCTGAGACGGTTGCTTCCATAGAGGACAAGGAGTCGCCTTCTCCAGAGAATGCTATCTATTTTCCTCCAAAGGAGGTATTTATGTTCCAAGATCTGGTCCAAGCTACGAATAACTTCCATGACAGCTATGTTGTTGGAAGAGGCGCTTGTGGAACAGTTTATAAGGCAGTCATGAATTCGGGACAAATAATTGCTGTGAAAAGGTTAGCCTCGGATAGGGAGAGTAACAACATTGAGAACAGTTTTCGTGCAGAGATTTCAACTCTTGGAAAGATCCGGCATCGAAATATTGTGAAGCTGTTTGGATTTTGCCATCACCAATGCTCGAATCTACTTCTGTATGAGTACATGGCGAAGGGTAGCTTGGGTGAATTGCTTCATGGTCCAACATGTAGCTTGGACTGGCCAACTCGGTTCGGCATTGCTCTTGGCTCTGCTGAAGGCCTTGCCTACTTACATCATGACTGCAAACCTCGGATAATCCATCGCGATATAAAGTCTAATAACATTCTTCTTGATGAAAATTTCGAAGCCCATGTTGGTGATTTTGGCTTGGCGAAAGTCATCGACATGCCTCAGTCTAAATCAATGTCGGCTGTTGCAGGATCTTACGGATACATTGCACCCGGTAAACGCTCTCTCACAAAAATCCAGTTTGAACCTTAATCCGATACAAAATAGACCTCTCCTTCCCCTTTTCTGCAGAGAAGGCTGAAATGCTTCATTTTTCTTTCCTAATCATCTGCAATTATCCTTTATGCAGAGTATGCTTATACTATGAAGGTCACGGAGAAATGTGACATATACAGCTACGGAGTTGTTCTACTGGAGTTGCTCACTGGAAGGACTCCAGTTCAGCCACTGGATCAAGGAGGCGATCTCGTCACCTGGGTAAGACAGTACATTCGGAATAACTCGTTTTCCTCTGGTGTGCTTGATGCTCGGCTAGATCTGGAGGACAAAGTCACCATCGGCCACATGATTACTGTCCTTAAAATCGCTTTATGTTGCACGAATATGTCTCCTCTTGAACGGCCGTCAATGCGGGAAGTTGTCTTGATGCTTATCGAGTCAAATGAGCTCATAGGGAACCTTATCTTGTCTCCAAATTACGACTCCTGTTCAAAGGACAATCCTTCATGAAGGTATTGATTCTCCACCACGGGTATTAGATGGAATGATTCTTTTCTCGGTGCTTATTCTTTGATTTTCTACGTGAATAGCTAAATGAGAGAATACCATGTAAATTTTACTGAGCAAATTGCATTAGTGAAATCATTCAATGTTGACATCACATAATACAGGAGTCCCAGTGATATCTACATTTCTGCGTTGCATTTGCTCTCCCATAATGTAACATCAGTGTACAGTTAGCTTCTGATTTCATATTTTGGAGACCCCCTCGCAATATAAAGTGTCCCCTTTGAATTGCTTTGTTCATTGATGGGCATAAATTTTGGAGATTTATTTTGACTATGGATGCTCATGCTTCTCACTGAAGAAAAGTGATTTCTCTTTGGTCCCTCCTTGTGACGCTTTTGTACATCCTTGTGCATGCGAGCTCCTAGATGAGGTCCAACTGCTAACAATTGGGATTCAATTCATGTCTTTTGGCATCATTTTTGTGCGACACGTGGCAAGTTTATTCCATGAGTAGAACTTTGTTCATATGAGCAAGGGGTCTTGAAGGGTCATTGCATCTTCCAATTCCTTTGGGTGTTTATGGTTATGGCAGTTCCTTTGTGCATTATGGCATTTATGCTTGTCCTTTTCCATTTGGCAAACCGTTTATACTAAAACTGATTGATTATCAGCTTAGTTGACTGATGTTGCTGCAAAAAGAAAAAAAGTTCTGTGGCTCTTGTTGAGCGATGTTTTATGAGCCACGTTTTGCACCCGTCTCATGTACGTTCTAATTATGTGCAACCTCAGGTTTTCACACGCTTTTATATTGCTTTTCCTTGCACACTGATTTGCTCCA
Source organism: Eucalyptus microcorys (assembly GCA_014182515.1). Lineage (NCBI taxonomy): Eukaryota > Viridiplantae > Streptophyta > Magnoliopsida > Myrtales > Myrtaceae > Eucalyptus > Eucalyptus microcorys. The sequence continues at coordinate 3,944,680 of CM024569.1, read as the reverse complement.
ATTTAATATTCGACCTTTCTGCTACTTGTATGCGAAAACATGCACTTGCATGGTCTTTTCTTTTTTCTTTTATTCTTAAATTTTTTTATTTACATTCGGCGTTCCAATCTTTTGGCCTGACTAATCCCATGAATGCACACAAAACACCGTCCATGTGCATACATGCAACGCTCCATTCAAAGGGTTGCGGGCACGACCCCCAAGATTGCATTGCATTGGAGCCTTTGGTGTTTTGCATGTCGCATCCGGACCGAACGCTTAATTGTTTAGCCAAACTCCTGGGAAATTCTTATGTTTTTGTTGAAATATTAATGTTTACTGTTTATGTGCATGGTCATCACCTGTTTAATTTGGCTGGCAAATGGTCCAGCAAGTAAAGTCTTCTCTACTTTCCCTTCTCAAGCGGCAGTCCCCTTTTGTTGCGTTCAACCTCTGCTACTTTTTTTTGTCTTCTAATAGTTCGCGGAACTATGAATTTTACAGAGTGATTCAGTGTACGGTATGCCCTTGCTCATTGCGGATTGACGAGATGAGCTCGGTTTCATATACCTTTGATGCTCTCATAAGGATCATAGGATAGCTCTCATTCACGCCTTTGGGATAAGACCTCCTAGGTAGTGCCGGCACTGAAGTCCTCCTTCGAATAGTTTCATCAAGAACTCAGTGTTGTAACTGGTACGTTTGGTGATATATCTATTTTCAAACTATCGCATTTCAAATGTCCCTGTCATTCACCGAATCGTGACACGTCCTATCTCGAGTGAGGAGTGAAGCTTACAATCTGTCGTCTCTCTCGCTTCTCCCTCTTAATTCTCAGTAGCCCATCGAGCATCATCTAGGCTCCGACCTCCACCCGTGCCAAGACTGTGCACTCCTCTCTCATTGACCAAACATCCACGTCGAGCAAACTATTGAAGCAATTACGACTGATGCAGAGTTCACCCTTGCGCTTGCACATTGGACATGCTCATGTGAACACACGAGTTGACTTGATCTTCAATGATCTTGAGAATTGCATGTTTCAAGCATTCATGATCCATCAGACTTGATTCATACCGATCTTATCTTCAAGCTGGTCCCCCTTGTGATCTCTTTGTAACTTTGTATGCTTTGAAAAGACGAGAAATATCCAGTCAACACTTATATGATGCCCCATTTCTCTGTTAATGGAAGCTTGCGAGAATATATGCTATCGTTATTCAAACATATCCCGTATGATGCAACTGTCGCATAACATCGATACCTCGTAGATTTAGTTTCCATGCAGACATTCTAAAGGCATGATTAATAGCTGTTTATCACTTCAAAAGTACATTAAGAAGCACATTGGATTCATGAAAGAGAAGGTTAGTACTAAGCTTGCTTTACAGGCTCTATACATATTCAAAGGAATATGAAATCTGATTCCCTCGTCTCCCTTTTCCTTTCGGTCTCGTACATTTCTCGACACCATCTTCTAAATCATGGCAAAACGAAAGAGACTTCTGTCTCTACTTGTGGGCGTGGTGACTTGTCCCTATCTCCATGTGAACCCCTTTTGAGATTGGGTCTCCCTTATCTCTAGCTCGCTTCCTTTTTGATGCCATTTGCGGAGACACGCTCCTTTATTTTCCTATGTCGGATGCTTTCCTCTTCTTCTTCCTCTTCTTTTTTTCATTTCAATTTAATGGTCACCGTTCGTTTCAAATTTCGATGTAGATTTTCCATCAAACCACACACACTCGATGGACCGATGACTACCACTGTTTGGCCAGCCACGCCATAGCGTGCTTCCTTTTTGCCACTTTAAGCAGCAAAAAGGGAGCAATCTTTGCCTTACAATAAGGGAAAAGCTAGCCTTATTGCTTGGCAGGACCTTTCCCATGCTTTGGTCTAGGAATCGGTTGTTGCCAGTTCGGCACCTATTCCGGGGAACTCAGATTTAAGTGGGGGGGCCGTCGTTGGCATTTTCTTATGTGGAAAACAATCTGCTGGAACACTAAGGTTAAGTATGCTTTATGACCGTCTGAAATGTCACTAGATGGAGACGAGACGAGACCATTCGATTCTTGTTCATCACGAGTCATTTTCGCTGTGAAAAGGTTCCCCATTCTACAGCTAAATGGGAATGAATGGGATGGGAATAGTAAAATGGTGAGTGGCTTGGTCCACAGTTTTTCGAGTTTGATGTTATGTTTTCATTTTGGTGGAGAGTTGATAGGTGAGTTCTTCTTGTTAGTTTAATAATTTGTTTTTCTTTTCAATATTGGAGTGGGAAAATGAGATGAATAGTTTATGAATTTTGACCAAATTTGTAATGTGATCCTTGAATTTCTAATTTGTTCAATGTAGCCTATGAATTTTTGGTACATGTTCAATTTAATTCCTAAACTATATGAAAATGTTCAATATTGTCCATTTTCATATAGTTTAGAAACTAAGTTGAACCTATACAAAAAAAAAATATAGTGACTACATTGAATAAATTTAAAGTTCAAGGACTATATTAAACAAATTAAAAATTCATTGACTATATATTATATATTGAGCAAAGTTCAAAAACTATGTATGTCATTATACTTATTAGAGTGAATAAGTGTTTTTGATGTAGCTACACCCCAATTTTCAAGAGTTGGAAGACAATTTGCCTTAACTTGAAAATGATTATCATTCGGTATTACCGATTCAGAAAATTACGAAATAAGTATGTGTAATATCTTTTGATGGATTTTAACTTCACTAAATACGAAAATATATATGGTATGTCTAATTATATGTTAATATAAATTTTGTAGTTGAAATGAATATTAAAGATTGAATATTCAGCAAGAGAGTCGGAAATAAAATGTATTTGATAAATCACTTACTAGCTTGATTAAAATGAAACTCTCTTGTAGTCTTATCTAATGAGATATTTAGGATTATCTTTTGATAATATGACTTGCATATATGTATAATATGTTGTAAGTATTTAACTATTGGATCCTTAAGCATTAAGAAAAAAAAAAAACGTAATGGATTTTGAACGGAAAATTCAATCGGTTAAGTATGTCTAATTCTTTCAATGTGAAATTGTGTAAGCTAGATTTGTTCATGCCACCTGAGCATTCCACTTTTAATTGCTTTCTTTTTGTCCAAATTATTAATTGCTTTAGAGTGACGCACTATTGAATCGAACAGAAATAACTAATATTGACTTTGACTAGAAGAAAAAATGAACATCTTAATTATTTATCCATAAAAAAATTATTTATCCATCATACAATTTAAGTATAGTTTGGAGATAAAAAGAATTATGAATTTATCTATATTAAATGTTGTCTAGTGCATTGCACTGGTTTAATTTTAGTTCCATATATTAAGATGATTTGGTCCAGCCTAAGGACCTAAAATAAAGGCCCCGGTTGTCAGCACTCCCTCTCTGGGTCATAAAAGAGGAAGGGAAAACCGCCGAGGGGCTTCCAACTAGGGATGGTTTCCATCCCAAACCCCCGGGCCTGAGGAGGCTCTACTTCCCCTAGGTTGCTAGGGCGCGCATCCTCCGATGAAGGCAGCTGGTTGGAAGCATGATTGCGATTTGGATAGGAAATAGATGATGTGGCTTCTTAAGAGAGTTGTTCGCTTTTCCAAATTTTTTTCTCCTGAAGAGGATAGATTAAGAAGTACACAAAAGTTGGAAAAAAAATTGCATCTAATATCTTATCTTAATTAAATAGATTTCTTTTGATATTCGTAATTTTCCTCATAATAGTAATTTACTTGTTATATGTCAAGTCGTATTTGTCTTCAAAGGACCTGATTTCTCTTTTGTCGTCGTAAATTTTGTGGGTCCTATAATCTGTAATATTCCGCCAAACAATAGCAATCTACCTGAAATAATAGTAAACTTCATGACCTATTGTTATTAATTATTTAATGAATCGTAACTTTCCTATGGCATACGTTCGTGTTCTCACTAATAGTAATTTACACCTAAAATATCCTTTTTCTAACTTTTCTTCAGAGTTGGCTCAAAAAAAAAAAAAAAAAAAAAAAACTTTTCTTCAGAGGGCATAATTCAATTTGACGGTGGTAATTCATATGTTTATAATAATAAAAAAAAATCTATCTAAGCTAATAGCAAATTTCTTCTGTGTTGGTGTTAGTAAAGTTTCTAATTGATCAAACTTTCCTTTACACTCGTAAACTTCTGCAATGTGTGTGCTAGCAATTTTCCCTGCTCGTCCTAACTAATCCTAATCAAATATAAGGTTGATCACCATTGCGTCCATAACTTTCCTTAAGTTACAAGGAGAACTGTTCATGCACAGCTAATTAACGGGCCACGGGTTTTTCTTATCCAACAATCCAAATCCAACAATCCAATTGACTGTAGGACCAGTCTCGTAAAAGCACTGGCGGACCATGAAGTTTTATCATCCAAGATAATTGTCATTTTAGGATACGTTAGTTTCGTCGAAAATGAATGAATTTAAAATCATTTTCTTAAAATTGACAGCTTGTATCTTTTAAAATAATTAGTCAATTAAAAATATTTTGATGAGTGATAAATTTTTTTCGTTTATTCATTTTTTTAAGTGATATAAATAAACATTTTTATAAATTTTTTCTTTGAATTATTCATTTTCTGCGATTTGAATGAAACCTTAATGATTTTAATTTTTTTCCGAAATGATGTTGACTTGATGACTTTTCGTGATTTTCAATTTTCTTCCATGTTCGCATTTGTATTTATTGTTATTTTCCCAATGAATTAAATCAAGAGAAACCACCAAAAACAAAAAAAATGACAAAGGGATCTCGTTGGTGCTCGAGAATTTCATAATTAGGTTACGGATTCCTCAAAATCCACGTTTTACTTTCTCTATTCTCACTTTTAATTTAACAATACTTTTCATCAAACCTTTTGTTAGTTTTTAGAAAGGACAGCATGAATATAAATGAAACATGAAAAATTATTGATCAGTATAAGTTAATCGTAAATGTTGACGGGTTTATTGCAACTTTAATTTTTCCGACTGGATAAATCATATTAATCTCAACATTCAAGATAAAACTCCATCATACATCATCACACCCAATATAATTTATGATTTACATTTACAGAGTTTTCTTCTTATTTTAAGTTTTTTTATGTACTTTATGCGTCATTTTTTTCCTATGTATGAAATAAATTCCAATATAAGTAATATGGGTTGAGGTAGGGGTGATCGGGTCCAGGGTGGGTAGGGTCTAGACTTGGACCCTGTACCCGACCTTGTTATAACCGGTTCTCCCTTTTTGGATCATGTACCCGACCCTGTTTGTATTGAACCTTGTACCCGACCCATCCTGTTTTTCCCGTCTGGTTCTAGGATCAACCCTGTTTCCATTAGAACTTGTTTTGCAATCTCCCGATATCCTATACGACTTCGAATCTTATATTAATACGCGAGAAAATAACGTAATCCTCTTAATTTGTATCGAAACATTAAGCACTTGTAATAAATAAATACATAAAATTTTTGACTAAATGAAAAATTAAGGATCCACAGGGCTTATTATAATAAATAAAATCATAAGGCAAAGAATTAGCAACAAACATGGGTCTAATATTAGTCTTATTTCCACAACTACTACATGAAGCTACTCATTTATGCAAGCATGAATTCTACTACAAAAGTGAAATTAGGCGAGTCAATCCACGTAAGACACAAGAATTTGGCGGCGATGAACACCGTCCTCCGTCGGATGGTGCAAGAGGGAGCCGATGAGGGAGGGAAGCAAGTGAGGAAGAGGAACGACAAAAGAGAAGTGCCATGTGTGTTTGAGAGAGCCAAGAGGATAAACATTGTGTGATTGCGTGAGTAAGAATAAAAATAAGGGGAAAAAAAATAGGGTTTTGGACTTATATTTACAAAATCGGTTCCAAAACCGGTCCGGGAATTGGTTCTTGGGTGGGTAATCAATCGGACCCAGTTTAAACCGGTTCCCTACTTTATTTTCCGGGTGGGCCGGTCCGGTTCCCAGGTATACCTTGTCCGGTTGCATACCCCTAGGTTGAGGTGTACCTTAAGCAGGCTCGTGAATCTATACGGCTTAGATATTTCACGTGATATGTGTCAGTTTTGCCTTTTAATTGAGTTTTAAGTTTTTCAAGTACTTTATGTGTCATTTTTTTATCCTACTTATGATAAAATCCAATATAAAAGAATGGGTTGAGGAATACTTTGATCAGTCTCGTGAATCTTTACAGCTTAGAAATTTCACGTGAAATGCATCATTTTTTCCTTTTAATTGAATTATCTTCATAACCAGTTGCTAAATTCTTTTGTTATTTATCCTTTCCTTTCTTCTTTTCTGTTTTTCTTTATTGACACCTAAATTCTGACAATCCAATCATTCACTTATTGCATTAAAAATTAGGAATTAATTTGCATGACATATAGTTTTAGGAGCATTTAGTTTATTATTGCATTTATATTAGACTAGTTACAGATGTGTTTGAATTGATGATTCTGAGCTTTAATTTGACGAGTTGGGCTAAGCCCATAAAAAGAGAGAATTAGCCTGAGCCCGTTATTTTCTGATGACCGAAAATTAACTTATGGGGAATGGTGATTTAATATTTTTGATGATATGGAGGTGGATTTTTTGTATATTCGTGCAATCTATTTATATATTCTCAGCAAGGATAAGTGAGGGAATGAGATATTACGAGCTCATCTTTGCAAGATTCGAAATTGGGAAAATTCTATTACGATCAAGAACTTTTGGCAATAGTCGATCAATCTTTGGGTTGTTGGATGATCCAATGGAAAATAATTTTTTTGCTGATCCTGTGAAAGTAAATGTGTGGACAAAGGGCAATCAGGAAAATGAAAGTGGGCAAAGGCAGAGATCCACTCACACAATCAAATAAAATACTTGCATGGAAATTGAAAATCGTGTCTTGACCGTGCAATATGTGATTTTGTTTCTTTCCTTAGTGGGCTCCATTCCTTTGCATATAAAAGGAGGCCATAATACACTGAATACGGAGAGGATGGAGAAAACACGTATGAGGGGAAAGTGGCCTCTCTTCCGAAGCTCCTTCCTAGCCAAAACCCTCTCGTCAGCGCCCTTCCCTGTTGATCGACCGCCGGTACTCCTTGCATGATGATGTGAAGCTATTGTCCCCAGTCGAGGCGTCCCGCCAACCAATGACGAAGTGGCTGCCACCACCAAGACCAGCAACTTTTGCATGACCAAGATCGATCCCACGAAGCTGGGCTAAGACCTTCCAACGCAAGAAGCATGGTGGAAGAAGGACAAGGCCAAGATGAAGTGCTACAATTGTGGCAAGATGGGTCACTTTGCTTGTGAATGCACTGAGTCGAAAGAGATACCTATTAGTCCATTACTTTAAGTAATGCTTTTGTTTCTTGCACTGTAATGCTTGCTGAATCTCATCTAATGTGGACTGTAGACTCAGAAGCAACAGACCACGTAGCTAGAGACTAAGAAGCATTTGTGGAGTATCGTCGGATTCAGCCTGGAAGAAAATGTGTCACGCCCTGATCCTCCGAGCGCGCAAACATCCCTCTGCGGTCGATAGAAATGCGACTTCCCAGGAAACGTCGCCGACCCATTCAATTTTATTATGCATACGGAAGCGAAACAAATCCCTTGACAAAATTTAACTTGGGATAGAAAAGCAGGCAATCAATCATAACCAAACAAGCTTTCTTATAAACACATAGTTTTATATACAACACTGGATTGTCTACAAAATAGACCAGCTCAACAAAAAGGGAACTATCCTATGACAAACTTGTCAGACACGTTTGCCGATTCTTCGGTCTCCACCTCCACAAATGTCCATGGCTTCGAGTCCTCCACGACCGCCATCTAAGGACCTGAAAATATTTTCCCCAAACCGGGATGAGACTACGTCTCAGCGAGTCCTACCCTCTAAGACCCGATTAGGAAGAAAATACGCCTCAGGGCGCTCTAGCCACACAAATAGGACAGAAGACTTACCTCACCTTCGATCCTTCCTGCAAGTTAGTACATTTCAAATATACATTTCAAATATCAATCAATCCAATCACTCAGATACTTCATTCAAATTGAAGTCATCGATTAATCGACTAAGTCGATTACATGTCATCAAAACCACTCTCTGATCATCTCAAGCGTTCCAATTCCAATTCCACTCCCGGCTCAACGAGCCGAACTTAATCAATCCTCCAATATAAACCACGGTCCAAAGGACACGACCTATCTTTAGGTGGTAAATTACGGCCCCATTGGGCGCGACCTTTAATAGGTGGCAGGTTACGGCCTTATCAGGCGCGACCCCTATCGGGTGGCAATTTACGGCCCAACGGGCGCGACCTCTGTCAGGTGGCAATTTACGGCTCAACGGGCGCGACCTTTATCAGGTGGCAATTTACGGCCCCAGTGGGCACAACTGATTCCCAATTCGGTGGTATATCACGATCCAACGGGGCACGGCCCGAGCCGCTGATTTTCTAGATCCACTCACAACCTTTCATGATCAAAATCCAATCGAATACCAACACTAAACAGATTTGGGATGAATCCCCACATAAACATCCATTCGATCAATCGATACAAACTAGTCCTACCAACCACTCACGGTGCCAAAAATCGACACCGGGTATTTTCAAGTTAAATACCAAAACTTCTCCAATTTCACACAATTCCACACTTTAGAGTAATTAACCATAATCATCATTTTCACTCAATTTCTCAATTTAACATACAATTAGCACAAACCGACCGCACTACTGCGATCAGGGCGAAATTCTAACGACCGGCCATCCCGGCATAATTTTCGAAATTATTAAATAATTAAATTTAATTCCGAAAATTAAATAATTAAATATTATATTATAATAATATAATTTAATAAAATAATATTTATAAATTCGAAATAATTAATTAATTAAAAATAATTAATTAGGGCTTAAACAAGATTACACTAATTTAATCATACAATTAGCCTAATTAAACATCCATTAAACTAATCATACAACTAATCTAATTTACATTAAAATAATCTAATCTAACCACTTAAACTTAATTAGACTAATCTAAACACCCCTTAAGCAAAATTAACTTACTAAGCAGGGATTAGAGGATAAACTCACCGGTTTTGCGCGCTGGTGAGTTCACGGCGACCACGACGCCAAGGCGGTCGATAAACCCCAAAGCGGCAACACCAACGGAGGCTGGGAAGACACCTAAAACGGGCCTCGAAGTCTCCAAAACCTTGCTGGTTGCTGCTTCTGTTCCAAGGACCAAACCAGAGAAGAAGAAGGGCTGAACGGCGAGGAAACGGGCCGATTGAAGCTCCAGCAAGCGGGTGGTTGGAAACCGGTGGCTCCCGGGGGTCTTGGGGGTCTTGCTGGAGGTTGGGATAGGCGGAGGAAGGACCGGAATGGGAGAAAAATGGCCGAAAACGCGAAACAGTGCAGGCTGCAGGCGGACCGACGGACCGGCGACCGGTTCCTTCCCGGCGGCACCCAGGCCGACCGGCGGCTCCGTTCGGCGTGAAACTAGGACCATTTGGACGGTTTGGATGTACTGAAGAGAATGGTGGGTTTTTCGTGAGCTGATTCACACGGGAAGACCACTTTTGACTCGATTCTTCACCGAAGGGTCAGCTGGAGCAGAAACTGGAACGAGAAGAAAACAGGGGAGGAAAACGGCCGACGATGGCCTTCCGGGCGTGCGACGATGGAGGGGCTGGTGAGCTCGGTTTCCTCTGGTTCTCTTGAGCTTTTCCTAAACCTCAACCATGGAGAAAGCCATGAATGAAGGAAGAAGATGGTCTGCTGAAGAGGGGGCCCTTTGGTGAGTCTTCAAGCCTTTTACACTTGTCAAAATTTCATTTGCTTTGTCCCCACATGACCTCACATGACATCAGCCCATTCTCTCTCCTCAAGCTTCCTCTACAAGCTTGTTAATAGGTGCAATTTGTCCCTTGGCCCTTGGCATACGAATTTTGAGTATTTGTACATCAAATTCAATCAATTCTTACTCAATTCCATCCAATTGAAGCTCAATTAAATCAACCCATGTGTCCTCGGCCTTCTCATGACATTTCCCCATCAAATGATCTAACTTGCATCCCGAAGATTCGATTAAAAATAGCCCTTTGACAATCTCGAACATAAACGGCCTTACTTTGCTTTTCCGCCAAAAATCTCGATTTGTAGAAAAATCTTCTGGAGATGAGTCGACATTCCTAAAATGAATTGTGACTTGACATAACTTCCAATTTCTGTAATTGGGTTCAATTTCATGGTTAATTTCAATCTGGCGTGACTTTAGCTCGTCCTAATCTACCGGGTAGCTTTTAGGAATTTTCAGTGTAATTAACCTGTGGTTGATTATTTTCAAGCCACAAAGTGCATCTTCGACACATTGGCGACTCTCGGTTGTCGTAAGAATCTTGAGGTTTCGATTACGGACATAGGGTACCCAAAACGACAGAAGAATCGGTCTAGTGCCGGTCAACGAGGATATTGTAATCAAGTGGAATCACCCACACTCTAATCACATATCTCAGTCGAATTGACCTATTACTGATCTCTGTTCGATTCTGACAGTGTCTTAATGATCCTCGCAGATTAATACGGTCGAGTAGCTGATTCATGGTCAAATTCTCAAGTCTATTGCGTTTAGATTCCTTAATGGCTTAACCTGATAGACTAGTTATCTCGTGAGTGGCCAACTCAGAGAAGAGAGCTATAGGCGCAAAGATGAAATACCCGACTTATTTAATTGAAATCAGAATTGGAAAAATCGGGATGTCACAAAATGGATATATGTTGGGAATAACTCAAGAATTGAAGTGAAGGGTATTGGCACATGTAAATTACTTTTACATGGTGGTCGAAACCTATTCCTACATGATGTCCTTTATGCTCCAGATATTTGATGAAACTTGGTCTCCGTAGTTGTTCTTCTTAGCTTAGGTTATGTATTGAATTTTCATGGTGATTGTGTTGACATTTTGTATGGAACAGTTTATTATGGTTCTGGTCATATATCGAATGGTTTTATGGTGTTAGACATTAACTATGATCAGTACAATATTAATGTCGATAGTTGTTTTTCTTTAATTGCATCTTCTAATAATGTTGAAATTGATGCAAGTACTTGGCATGCTAGATTAGGTCACATTGGGTTACAAAGAATGTAAATATTAGTTAGAGAATGCCTTTTAGGGTCACTCACTAATATTGATGTACCCGTATGTGAACATTGTCTAGTAGGAAAAGCAACTAGAAAACCATTCGGTAAAGGGACTAGAGCCGAATTTTCATTGCAACTCATACATTCTGACATTTGTGGTCCTTTGAATATGAGGGTGAGGCATGGAGCCTCATATTTTATTACTTTCATAGATGACTTCACGCGTTTCGGTCATGTCTTTTTGATTTCCCATAAGTCAAAAGCATTAGACTGCTTTAGACGATATATAACGATGGTAAAGAATCGGTTGAACAAAACAATAAAGGCATTGAGAACCGATCGCGGACGTGAGTATCTATCTGAGCAATTCAAGGCTCTTTGTGATGAAAAGAGAATTGTATGACAATTGACTATTCCTGGTACTCTACAACAAAATGGGGTGGCTGAGAGAAGGAATAGAACCCTATTGGAAATGGTCAGGTCTATGATGGCGCAAGCAAATTTACCTATCTCCTATTAGGGAGATGCGTTATTGACTGCTGTCTATGTACTTAACCGAGTGCCCTCAAAATCGGTCACTTCTACCCCTTATGAATTATGGACTGGTAGGAAACTAGACTTAAGTAATCTATGTCCATGGGGATGTGCAGCTTACGTTCATGATTCTTCCCATAAATATGGCAAATTAAGTCATAAATGGAAGAAATGTATCTTTATAAAATATTCTAAACACTTCAAAGGGTACGTGTTCATATGTGAATAAGCTAATGGAAGTGTGACCAAAATAGAGTCACGAGATGTCACGTTCTTGGAGAACGATTTTCCTAGTAGAGGTGAGATTGATAAGGACTTTCAATTATATGAGATGTAAGATCCTAATAACACACCCACTGATATTGTAGAGGGAAATGAAGATTTACCTCAACATGCAAGACCTAGTGGGAGTGTTGTATCGCCGGATGAATTGAATTCAAGAGAAATTCAATTGCGTAAAAGTAATCGTAAAAGTGTTCCCCGTCGTCGTTTTAAGATTGAAGGGAAAGCATTTATGATTGCTCAAAAAGACAATGTCGAGCCTAAGACTGTTCAAGAGGCTCTCTCATCCTCTGATAAGGAAGAATGGAGAAAATGTTTGGAAGATGAAATGGAGTCAATGAGGGCAAATCATGTCTGAGACTTGGTTGATCTACCACGCAACCGTAAGGCCATTGGAAACAAATGAGTTTTTAAGATTAAGCGAAGGGTGGATGGATCCATTGAAAAGTATAAGGCTCGTCTTGTGGCGAAATGTTATACTCAATAAGAGGGTATAGACTATGAGGAAACCTTTTCACCAGTTGTAAGGTTTGCCTCAATACGCCTTATTCTAGCTATCGTTGCACATTTGGACCTTGAATTACATCAAATGGATGTAAAGACAGCATTTCTCAATGGAGAATTAGATGAGGAAATCTATATGAAGCAGTCAATAGGTTTCATAGCTAAAGGTCAAGAGGACAAAGTGTGCAAGCTTCATTGCTCAATACATTGCCTTAAGCAATCATCTAGACAGTGGTATCTTCGTTTTCATGGAGCCATAACAACTTTTGGTTTCATGATGATCGAAAAAGATCACTGTGTATATGTCAAGCGGTTCGAAAATAAATTTGTGATTTTATCACTTTATGTGGACGATATTCTATTGGCTGGAAATGATAAGGTTTTGGTTGTCACCATAAAAGAATGGTTGTCCTTCAATTTTGAAATGAAGGACATGGGAGAAGCTGCTTATATATTAGGAGTTTAGATCGAAAGAGATTGATTAAGGAAACTCCTTACTTTATCACGAGAGTCTTATATAATAAAGATTCTTGAGCGTTTCAATATGCAGCATTGTAATCCCATTGATACCCCTGTCATGCAAGGTGAAGGCCTAAGTACTGAGATGTGTCCTAAGACTCCAGAAGAAATTAAAGTGATGGAAACTGTTCCTTACACTAGTGCGGTCGGAAGTTTGATTATGCTATGATGTGTACTCGATCCGACATATGTTATGCCGTGGGATTGGTGAGCCGATATCAATCAAATCCTGGTCAACACACTAGAAAGTAGTGAAGAGGATCCTGAGATACTTGAAAGGCACTATGGACTATCGACTTTGTTATCAAGAGAATGATTTACACCTATTTGGCTATTCAAATGCTTATTGGGGGTGGAGACCTGGATGAGCGTAAATCGACTTCTGGATATGCGTTCTTGCTTAATGGAGGTGCAATTTCTTGGAATAGCAAGAAATAGACATGCACGGCTTTGTCTACTATGGAGGCAAAATTTATTGCATGTTCTGCCATAGTGCAAGAAGCAGTTTGGCTAAAACGTTTCTTAGAAAATTTAGCCACTATCACTGAGATTTCAAGACCAATGACAATTTATTGCGATAGTCAAGCAGCCATTGCCTATGTGAAAGATCCCAAGTATCATGGAAGGATGAAGCACATTGACATAAAGAATAACTTCATAAGAGATATAATAACGTATAAAGAAGTGATCCTACAATATGTTTCAACCAATAGAATGGTTGCTGATCCATTTACGAAGGCTATTCCTAGAGACATATTCTTGACCCACAGGATGTCACTAGGATTGCGTAGAATGTGATATGTGTTATTGTTAAGGATCATTGGTTTATGTATTTGTGAACATATGTATCGTACTTGTTTGTTTATTAGTGACTTGATATTTTATCAATAAGTACGAATACAATATGAGACTAGCACTATACACATATATTATTGGAAAGTATGTCAGCATGCATTGATTGGCTCACTCACACGAGCAATCGCCTTAAGTGCTATAGTTAGCACGTTGAGATGAGACGTTATGTACAAATAAAATGCTGAAGAGTAAGTTTGGTACATAAAAATATGTTGCCTTGATTGGAGTCAAGATGAGGTCTGTGAATAAGACCGAACATGATAGTTCCATAATCATGTATGCCTGTAAGATGCCGGATGCGAGTGCTTAATTGGGCGCTATAGAAAGCGAGATGATATAGCACTCGAGCTAAACATGAGTACGTGAGAAGCACGTGACTATGCTTAGGCTAATATTCATATAGTTGATATATTTGATAAATGACATACGCTCTTATAGAAAGAGAAATCCACTATAGCATGTAATTCATACTACATGTGCATTGTACGACCGACAAGAAAATGTGAGTAAAATTATCCCTATTTACTCATCGTGTGAGTCCTTGAGATAATTTATAATTTATCTCATTATGTGTCCTATATTACTTTTGACTATGTTCTCGAAGTGAAAGATCAACTTTAGCATGTTACGGGCGGTCATAAATAGATATGGCCTATGGGACGTGTCTAGGAAAGCAATTGTTCTGAAATGGAGAGAGACATGAGTGCGAATGAAAACTATTGTTGTTTTACATCTATCACATGTATTTACTGGTCAACCAATTATATCGTCCTATGTGGTTGCAGATATAATTGTAAATACATGGTGTTATTTTGAGGATAGTCAAGTATAGCCTTCAAGGGATAGGTATACTTGGATTGATGTAACAAAATATGTTTGGGGCACTGTGAGACATCGATTGTTTATTTCTTTTTGGGGTTGTAGCCATTATGTCATCCCTAACGGGTGCATAATTTGAGCTCCCAAGTGCAGGTGTACTCATTGGTCGCACGACTTACTTGCTAGTATGAATTGTTTTGTAAAGTTGATGAATGTTGAATGCCTTACATTCTTGATAGAGTGCTATCAAGCCTATCATGTCCGAGTGGGAGATGTAGTATTTTATTAATATGTCCATGATGAGGTGCGAGACTCTATTGAAAGGGTATGAAGGGAAATGTATAAAAACCTCTTGAAGACAACCGTTGGTGGTTGTTGTTGGCAAAACATACGCACCAAATTTCTCTCCCTTTTCATCAAAGAAGAAGAAGGCATTCCATTTCAGTTTTGCAAGAACAATCGGTATTTACACCGTGGAAATTGGGTGCTTTCCTCGTGATCGCATCCAGACCAACGTGGAGTAATTTCGTTCGTGTTACATCGGCAATTCAACTTTCGTTCCAAGGTTAATTGTTGTTTGCGCATTGGAATCAGGTAAATCGTCTTCCATCGACTTGAATTCCAACAGTTATGTCTTGCAGGTCTCTGGGCGAGTTCTAGCAATAATTCTGTAGTTTATTTGTCTCTGCTACAGCGACACATCAGCCTTCAACGACCTTCGCAGCCTCCAAGCAAGCCCCCACAGCAACTCCGATGATCTTTCAGTCCAGCAGTCATCCAATGACGCCAGCAAGTCCAGTCCAGCAAGCCTTGTTGTTGCGCTCGTCATCATGCCTCGCTGTAGTCTAATCGTGCCCAGCTCTTCATCGACGCTGCCCATATCTGCTTCGCCACTGCTGCTGCCAACTAGCCCGACATCGCGAACCGCCCGTCGACGTTGCAACTCCGCTTGTCGCCGCTCCTCTGCCAAGCGATGTGTCTCCGCCGATGTCGACACCATTGTCCCAAGTTCGACTGCCTCGACGTCAGTGGTTGCTTTGACATTCGGTAGTCTCAACGACGCTTCCGACGTTCTCACGGATTTGCCGTCCGAACCCCAGACGTCAACCTCTATTGCCACTCGTGTCCATTGGTCGTGCTGCCACTAAGCCGACCCCGACACACATCGCCGTTCGCAAATCCTTGGCGCTGGTCCTGTTTTGGAAATAAAAAACCCAATCAAGGTAATTTTCTTAAATCAAATTTCGTTTCGATATTATTGCTTAAATTGGAATATTTGATGCCAATGTCGATTCCATGCAGACTTTAGGAATTATCCGATAGGATATTATTACCCAAAAAGTCACTATAATTACTAATTTGATCTGTAAGACATCGGATCACTTTTTTTTAATTATGTTGAATTTTTTTGGGCACATTGATATTTTTTAATTTTTAAATCATTTTCGGATCAATTTTTTAATTATTTTAAACTTTTTTACATGTTGTGATGTTTAGGATTAGAATAATTGTTAATATAATCCGTGAGACAATGGATTATTTTTCTAATTATTTTAACCCTTTATTCAATGAACATCTTGAGTGGATTGGATATAATGCTTATATTTGAAAATTGCTTGCTTTGGAAAAACCCAAAAAAAATCAAATTGTATATCAAATTGTATATAAGTAGGATGGTTTCCTAGGTTAGGATTGCATTTTTTTTAGATTGCACAATATATAGGATTTCTTGATAACATTGCCTAGTTTGAATAGGATTGCATCTTTAGATAATTCTAGATTAAATTAGAATAGATTCTAGATAGCATTTTCTTTCGGTCCTAAATAATGCTTGCATATTTAGATAATATTGCATCTTTAAAATAGTTTTTCTAAGATAGGATAGGGTTTAGGTCAAATTAATCCCTAAACTAGATTAGATAACTATTCATTTTAAATAGTTTAATTAGGGTATTTATTAATTTCGAATTTAATAAAGAAAATACAAAAATATTATGTGCATGTCAAATAGTTTGTATGTTTGGGTTCATTTAATTAGAAATTGCTTGTCAATAGAGTTAGGTCATGTAGTTGAAGTGCATGTTATATAGGTAAGTTTTAATTTCAAGATAAAATAAAATCCAAAAAATAATTGCTTGCTTTGTGTGTTTAATTTTTTTGGTGCAATTTATTTGATTCATATTTAATAATGGTTGAGCATCTGTGTAATCACCCCATTGCATATAAATGATTTAGGCTAAAACCAATCCATACTGCCTGCAAATATCTTTTTGAAAGTAAAAAAAATGGTATTGAAATGGTACTAGTGAAATTTAATGTAACTAAGTCTCCGTACCCATAATCTCTGGTTCGTAGGAGTAAAATAATTCTCCCGTTATATTACTTAGATGTCTAACCAATCTACCATAAAATGATTAGTGGCGACTCCTAGCTAATAATCATTTACATGCTAAATACTCAAACCTAAGTCGCGAATTGTTATGGGCTTGGGAGAGCCTGAGCTAAGTCTAAACTTAGTAGTCCATTAGCCAAACCCTAGGTGGTGCACTCGAGATTAGGTCGTGACATCCTTATTCATTACATACCCAAATGAGACTGACTAAATAAGAAGGCTCAGCAATACTAGTTTCTTTTAGGTAGTCTCTTTAGTGTTGGTCACAATTTCAAATCGTCTATTTAATATTTTTTTTTGCTTCGGAATTAGTTAGCCTTCATGTTAATTTAGTCGGTCGGAATGCTATGTTTCTATTTTTTTGGTAAAAAAAAATTTCCATTCACTACCAAAATAATACCTAAAAGAATTCATGGGAAATTTCAAAAGTCACCATAATAAGGCAAGCTTGTAGAATTCCAAACTAAATTAAAAATCAGAAATCAAGGTACATCATTAGAACATGGTTGGTAGAGATAATCATATGCTTTTTTTTTCATAAACACCAAGCGAAAGGATTAGTGGCCGATCATTGAATCACGTATCATCATTAGTGATGAGCACGTGTTGCGATCTTCAACCGTTGTTATGGCTTTGCCTTTTGGCAGTGTGCGCCTAGGTTTGACGTCCCCAATATTATTGCCATATAGAGACAACATAAATATATTGAACAAGCTCAAGTTTGACGCTTGTAAGAGTGAATCCTTTAACAAGTGCAAGACGCCAAAGCTTTTAACAAAAATACATTCAATGAGTACAAATTTGACACAAAATTATTGTGAACATCATGGAAATTGGAAGTGGAGTATTTATTTTTTACAACTCATTAATTAAGAATTTGATTAGGAGAGAAAAACTCTCAAATCTAAAGTTAGATCGGGAGAGTAAGGAAGCAAACAAAAGGAAGTAAGAGAAAAAGCAACGGGGGAGGGAAGGGAGACATCTAGGTCAGTCCCGAGCTCGGGATGCTAAGTTAGGTGATGAAAAATACCATCCCTATGTGAATTCACTCAAATTCTCATGGAAAACTGTCAAAAAAATTCTAATTCTATTATACTTTTGTCAATTCAATCCAAAACCTTTTTAATTTTGTCAATTGAGTTTTAAACATTTTCACGTTTTGCCAGTTGAGTCAATTCAACCAATTTTGACCAAAAATCACTGATGTGGACGTCGACCATCCTATGTATTACAATCGGTACTGACGTGAATAATATTTTTTATACTTTTAAAATTTATTAAATTCTTTTTCCTTTTTTCCCTTTTCTTTTCTTCCATTCTTCCTCCTCTAGCCTTCGGCAAAGTTTGCCCATGCCGGCCATTGGCAAGGGGGTCTTACCAAATCTAGCGAGGTCGAGCCTTGCCATGTTTGGCAAGGCTCGTTCTCACTACACAAGAGCGCAAGGTTAGCAATTGTTTATGAGGGGAGATGCATGGAGTCAGCATAGATGGACACGTATAGGTTTTGTATTTTGGAAAAAAAAATGTGCAAGAGCGCCCCTAAGGCACTTGCCACGGTTATTAAGTGTACTTTGAGAACATGAACATTACCATTCGAAGCATGTCGCTCTTTTGATAATACGTCTTTCATCTAAATTACCAAAATACGCAAATATGATATACTGATTTTAATATTTTTAACTAGTACTCTTGAGACATTTATTAATAAAACTCTTTGCATTTTGCTTTGTTATACATGAGTCTTGTGACTGCATATTTCCCGAGTACTTGCTAAACATGCTTAGTAATGAATGTTTTGATCTACAAAGTGCTAGCCACATGCAGCACTGGAAGAGCAAAGCACTGAGAAGTGTGAATTTTCCTTATCCGGTAGCATCTAACATGATTCTCATGATGTTAACCCCTCGATAACCATATCAATCGGGTGATTCTAGGAAGGAGTCCAGTTTATTATGGTGAATTGTCACAATAGTTCCTTTTAGAATTACAATTAGACTAGCCTTGGCCCCTTGCATAATCTCTACTAACGGAAAAATTATGGACCACTGAAGAAACAAATGATTAAGCTACAAATAGTCATTCTCCAATGATAGCGAAGTGACAAAATCTATTTGGAACGGTTTGAGTCTTACTAGAATAATTCTTGAAGCTTAGGCAGTCTAAAACTAGATTTTTGAGCTCACATTCTCGCTAATCATTGATCAAAAGATTATCAGAGGAATCCTTTGAGATTATTTATTTCTACTTAGAACTTTTCTAATTATTCAATGTCGTTTATGAATTTTTTATTATCTAGTTGCGAACTTAATTTTTATTTTGCGTTCATGTTGGTTGCTTTGATTGATGGATTATCACATCAAGATTAAGTCCATATACATATTGACTAAACACTTCAGTTGGTTCTCCAACTTATGACATTGAATCAATTTATAAGCTCTTAAAATTTTAATTTTCATAATCAAGTCTTTATAACTTGGAGGATTTGCATAGTCAAGCTTTGATAGTAATTAATACACTTAATTGCAAAGACATAGCTGCTTCTATGGCTTTTTTGTAGTACCAATTCAAAATCTTTATCTCGATTATTCAAATTTTATTCTTTGCTAAAAGATTGAGAGGCGATAGTTGTGGTAACCACCATTGGCGAGGATATGGTGGTCTTGGCAGTCATCTCCCCGCTTTGAGAAGCCCTCGGTTGGGGTTGTTACGGTGGCGGTAATAGTTGAGGTGCTCTTTTATCACAACTCGCAAGGAGCATCGTGCATTATGATCAAGATATTGATCTTAGATTCATTGAAAACATTACTCTCAAAATGAGTAAAGCTTGTCGAAGGATGATGAACAACGATGCTCTATATATTCACAGCTTTTAGTTTACCATTTTTTTCCCTAAAGCAGTGGAAAGGCAATTGAGAAATTTGACATGCTTTACAAGATTTGATCCAATCCTATGCTTCTTTTCAATTGACACTAGTCTGGGAGCTTCTTTTCACAAGACGGTCTGATAAAAGTCAAGAGCATGTGAAAGTTGAAGATCCTAGTTGGGATAGGATAATAGCCACCACTCACATTCATCTCTTCTTTCCCAAACCCAAGCCTAAATAGGCCATAAATTCTCTTGTGACCTACACATTTCCAAGTCTCAAGTGGATTTCAACCAAACCAGAAGTCATGATAGAGAGAGAGAGAGTCCATGGAATTGATGGTTGTATGCCAAATCTTCATTTGTCATCCCACTAGGAAATGACAAACCCACTTGTGGCGTGACATGTTCTCCATCACTTCCGCTTTTCCCCGTTATATAATAATTTTTTTTATTTTCTTTTTCCTATCAATATCTCATGAGGGTCCCTCCCAAAATAAGCTTTCAGGATTTCATGATTGGGTGTTGGACTGGTAAAATCCACAAACATAGACCTTTTTGATTTCGACGTGGTTGAAAAGCTCCAGCAGCTATCTCCAGTCTCAACCCCACATTCCACCTTCACTACCCAGAAAGGAAAAAGAAAGAAAAAAGAAAAACAAAGAAAATCTATCTTTTACATTGGTAGGCTCAAAGGAAGGGGCCCACTCCCAAGAGCATGTGTTATTGTAGAAAAGTTTATTGATTAATTCAAGCATCATGTTTTTATTATTTTGACTTTAAATTAATGTTGAAATTATAAAGGCCTTGGCTCCTACATGACTTTCTAAAAGTTTAAGAATTACATATGGTCCATAGGGAAAAGAAAGGGATCCTTTTTCTTAGGTTGGGCAACGACTGTGGTATAAATTAAGTATAGCTTATGCAAATATAATACAATTCTATTTTTAATAAACGTTATGTGCATGATGTAGTAGCGCAATTTCACTTGCAAGCTAGTGAAAGTTTAGTTCCACACATTAGAACTATTGGCTAAGCTCATGCTTATAATCTTCAACTTTTATTCAATAAGATAAGTTCCTACCAGCTTCTAATAAGGATAAACATACTTCAACTTTTGACACCAAATTTAAAATACGTAAATCCAATTACAAGAATTACCCATTTATAAGAAATCTAATTTGCGCGAACTCTAATATATTAAGCTTTTTTTTCTTGATAAAAACCCTCTTGATAGCTAGTTCCATAGTATCAAAATGAAAATAGCTACGTAACTAAAAGATTTTGCAAATCAAAAACAATAAAAAAAAAAAAGAGATCTTCTTATCTGAGGACCCATTTCTCATCCCTATTTTTCATCTTCTAGATTTCATCCTCTCGATTTATTTTCCCCCCTTCACTCGCTCTTCTTTTCTGGAATGCAATCAAAGTGCCATAAAAACATTTTCATGTGAAAATTCCGAAACCTTCATGCGAGCAATTCTTTTATTTTTATGTGCGACAAACAACGAAAGTGGGAAAATAAAGAAAGATTTAAATCATGAAATGGCTCTCCTGTCTCCACCTACCTTCCTGTCACAATCAGGATACATCCCAGGAAAATTTTTGAAAAGGAGGGGAAAAAAAAGAAGAAAAATTTCTCGCCCCCACCCATGCCCAAAAAAAGTTCACAGTTTTTATCATTTTGCTTTTTCGCCAGCACTAAAAAGGAGGGGAAGAGAGGATGAATGAGCAAAGCCAAAGCCAAGCACGACTACTCCGAACTCTTTCTAGAGAGAGAAAAGAGACGGCCCCAGGAAGACACGAACACACGCATCAGAGAGAGAGAGAGAGAGAGAGAGAGAGAGAGAGAGAGTATTAAATGAAAGGCATGAAAAATGGAGAGGAATTTGTATATTTTATTTCTCTACTCTTCAATGTACAAGTATATGACTGTATTTGTAGTACAATAAATGAATTAGAAAATATTTGCACAATATTGTTTTTCCTAAAGTAAATCATATCTACGATTATCTATGATTAGCTGAATCAATTATGAGATAGAAATCAATTCTCAAACTAAATCAGATTCTTTCTCCAACACTCCCCCTCAAGCTGGTGACTTATAAATGTTGAAGGTGCCAAGCTTGCTTAATAGATATTTGTGCTGTCTTTGGCATAAGGGCCTAGTGAAAATATCTGCAGGCTGTTCTACAGTTGTGATTCCTCGAGTGGCAACGATCCCTTCCCGAATTTTTTCTCGAGTAAAATGACAATCAACCTCGATGTGCTTTGTTCTTTCATGAAAAACCGAATTTGCAACCAATTTAAGAGTAACATCATTGTCACAAAACAATTCACTTGCACCGTTGACTTGCACACCCATATCTGAAAGTAATCCCCGAATCTAAACTATTTCGCATACAGTTTTTGCCATAGCTCGATATTTTGATTCAGCCGACGACAATGAAACTGTTGATTGCTTCTTTGTCTTCCATGAAATTAAAGACTTTCCCAGCTTAATACATAAGTCAGCAATGGATTTTCTTGTCATTGGACAAGTGGCATAATCTGTGTCACAATAAGCCGTCATCTTTATGTTGCAGTTGCGAGATAACAGAATTCCCTGTCCCGGACATCCTTTCAAATACTTCACAACCTTTAGTGCTGCGTCCATATGTGACTGACTGAATATTTGTACTGCATAACATATATCGGGTCTAGTTATGGTGAGATAAATCAATAACGAGTCACTGATAACTTGATGGATCCTTGAGTAATGGATCGTTATTTGGAGAAGGAGAGCTCGCATCATATTCATATGTTGTCAATTTGACATTCTATTCAATAGGTATAGCAGTTGGCTTGCGTCCCGATAATCCTACATCCGATATGATTTCCAAGAAAAATTTTCGCTAACTGAGACAAATTCCCTCATTGGATCGAGCTATTTCAGTACCAAGAAAATATTTGGGAGGTCCAAAATCCTTAATATGAAAGGTTATATGCAAATATCCCTTAAGCTTCAAAATTGCGACATCATCATTTCCCATAATAAATATATCATCGACATAAATCATTAAGTAGATCGATGAAGTACCTTTGGTCCATGTGAACAATGCATAATCGTATTTGGAATGCATTTGTGAGTGCCGCAGTAAACTTTGCATACAATTGTCGAGAAGCATGTTTGAGTCCATAGAGGGATTTGCGGAGACAACATACTCGAGACTCCCCCCGTCTACGTAATCTCGGTGGAAGTTCCGTGTAAATTTCTTCATCTAGGTCTCCATGAAGAAAAGTATTGTTCATATCCATTTGATGTAAGTACCAATTATGCATTGCAGAAACAGATAGAAAAGAGCGAACGGTCACTTCTTTAGCAACATGAGAGAAGGTCTCATGGTAATCAAAACCTTCACGTTGTGTAAATCTTTTAGCGACGAGTTGAGCTTTGTATTGCTCAATTGAACCATCTGCCTTATATTTTATTTTGTAGACCCATTTGCAGCCGATGGATTTTCTGTGAGAAGGCAGGGGAACGACATCCCAACTGTCATTTGCTGTAAGAGCAGCTAATTCTTCCTTCATAGCCTTTTGCCATCAAATATCACGCGCCACTTCCCCATAGGAAGATGGTTCATGTTCTTCAGATATTCTACTGATGCAGCACATGTGCTCCGATGATAATTTACTGAAGGAAACATAAGAGGACATTGGATATTGCATACTTGGTGTTTCCAAGGTTGGACAAATATAGTCTTTTGTCCATGTTGGAGGTCGGACCTCTCATCTTGAACGCCTGGGCACTGGAACCAATGTTTGTTCATCAATTGGTAATGCAAAGGACCCATTATCATTTTGCTGGGGTGATGAAATGGTTGATCTATTCATCATAGGGGAATAATCCGGAGATCTAGTAGAGAAATCAAGAGATTAGACGGGTGCTGTTACGGGGCATGATCTAGAGCACAATTGATTCGGTGCAACCCAAAAGTATTGTGGCTTCATAGATATATCCTCCACCGATAAGAATTGTCGATGATTCAATGTTGATATTGGCGGCTCATGTGTAGACGCCATCTCTTGGAAAGGGAATACATCCTCATGGAAGACAACATCTCGGCTAACAAAGAAGCAACCTTGTTGATACCTAATTTTGGCAAATCTAGGAAAATAAAGAAAATAAAAATTGCATCAGAACAAATAAAAAGAAAAAAAATGGGGAAATTGATTTGATTGATTATGCATGGAAGTTTGAAATTTGATGAATATTCGGATTTTGTTAAATGCAGAAGCAATTTAAAAATCAAGTGAATAAAGGGCAAGAATTTTTACAAAATGGAAGAAATTGGAGCAAAATCGAGCTGATTGCGAAATCACGTTTTGATTTACAGCTTTGATTTAATGCGACAAAAGATGGAAACTTGAAAGTTGCTATAAAAATGGCCGTCTGGAAATCATTATAAAAAGGAGCCACAATTTTTGTGGCCCGGGGGGAGGCGAATTCGAAAAATTCAGAGCAAAAAAAAGTTTTCGGAGAAGTTCGTGCGAAAAATTCGCACAATGGAGCAAATTCGAAGAGCAAAAAGAAATTCGTGAAAGAAAAAGAAAAATGCAAGCATGAGAGAGTTCCGAAAAAAATACAAAAGAAAAGAAAGAAAAACTCTTTTCTTTTTGAGTGAAAAGCCACATCTGTAGAAAGGGAATAACAGTAGAGAGAGGTCGCGTGAGGGGCCGTGCAGCAGCAGGAAAGAGAAAAAAAAGAAAGAAAAAAGAAACAGGAAAGAAGATGAACCACTATTCATCTTCCTCGTGAGGACCCTGCCGGTGATCGCTACTGCTGACCGCGCTTGCACCGCCGCTCCGTCACCACTCCTTCGCCTGAGCATCTCTGTTCGTCACTAACACCGCTCCGACGCGTGCAACCAGCAACATCTCAGCCTGACGCCTGCTCCTCCCGGCCACCACTGCTCCATCTCTGTGCGCCCGACGACTGCAGCGAACCTTCACCCGACGCCCCGCATCGGCGACCTGCGACCTATGAAGCACGAACACGTTGCCCATGCTTCCGTGTCGTGTCCGACATGTGTTGGAGCGTGTCGGACACGTCGACACGGTCGGACACGCGGTCAACTTTTCTCGACATGCGTGTCCAGAAGACTAATGGAGGGTGGAAGTGAGGGAGCAAAGGCTGCGAGCGCCGGCGAGACGAAGCCACGAATGGACCATCGCGATGGTGAGAGACGGCTAGAGAAAGAGCCGAACAGAGAGAAAGAAGAGAGAGAAGGCAAACTCCCGCCGGCGAGACCAAGCCACGAATGGACCACCGCGACGGCGAGAGACGGCTAGAGAGAGCGGCGAGGGCCGCCACTATTGCGATGGATCGGTGATGAGAGGAAGAGGAGAGGAGGGAAGGGGGTCGTGCGGTGAGTGGCAAGGAAGAATAGGAAAAGGAGGGCTTGGCGGCTCGCTAGGTTTTACATAAAGAAACCCAAAAAAAAATGAGAAAGGAAATCTGATGGCGTGAGGGGGAGGGGAAGTGACAACTTACCTGTCACTGTCAAGTGGTGGGGGAGGGAAAAAGTAAAATAAACTTGGGGTGGAGGGAAACAGACGAACGAAAGAAAGGGTGGATTTTGGGGATTGTTTTTTAAACCGGAAAATTAAATAAATGAAATTAAAAAATAATTTCGAAAAATAAAGGTATTGAATTTTGAATAATGATAAATTTTGGTCATTGTAGAAAATTATGGATTTATTTAAATAAATTGATTCTAATTTCTTATTAATTATTAGTTTCATCAATAATTTTTGTTAAAGTTAAAAACATGTTTCGCATTAACTATGAATATATCTTTTGAATTTCAAATGAATTGATTTATTAATATTATTAGTGTAAATTTATTATAGGCTATTTTTTAATTAATTATTTATTTATGAATTTGAATCAAATTAATTAAAAATAAAAATATTTATTTAATATACAACGTGTCGCAACGTGTCGGAATTCTCTATTTTTTAAAAATGACGTGTCGATGTGTCGTATCGTGTCGTGTTGCGTGTCGGTGCTACTTAGCTTGCGACTGCCCGAGCGCCGCACGCCTCGGCCACTGCCGCCCGAGCACCACCCGCCACCGCGTCGGAGTCATCTTCACCAACGACCTGCTACTCGCTAGTCTCGGTTGCGCTCGACACCCACTGCTGCGCTTCCTTTCGGTGAACCCATAACATCACCCCCGTCGCCGCACCACTGCAGCTCACCACCGCACCTCAGCCACCGCGACTTCGCCTCTGTAGCAACCGACGCTGCTGCACCTCTGAACCCGTGAGCTCGCCTCGACGTCATTACTCACACTACCGCAGTGACTCGTGACCCAGCTACTGCTTGCCGGTCACTGACGCTGCGCCTCCCTGTTGCCGCTGCCGCCGCCCAGCCCTTGCCGAAGCTCCGACGCTGGCTGTCTCCCTCGCCCGCGCCTACCCCCCGTCGACGCCGTTGTCCTTTTCGCCCTTAGGTAGTTTATTTTTATTTTTTCATTCTTATTTTTCACTTATTTTATGTTATCTTATTTTATTTATTTTGTTATTATTGTTCAAATCAAAATTTTGGAATGCGATGCTCATTTTATGAATATTTAGACATTATCCATAGGCTTTTGCCCAAAATTATTATAATTATTAATTTGATCTGTAAGATGTGGGATCATTTTTTTAATTGTATTAATTTTTGGGTATTTTAATAGCATTTTAATTGTTGAATCAATATAATTATTAATTTGATCCATAAGACTTCGGATCATAATTTTAATTATTTTGAACTTATTTGTCGTGATGTTTAGGGTTAGAGTAATCGTTAATCTGACCTGTGAGACAACATGTTATTTTTTTGATCATTTTAATAATTTATTTGTTGTTTGATTAGTTTATTTGAAATTTGTTTACTGTGGAAAAACACTAAAAAATAAAAATAAAATAAAAAAAATCAAAATCTTGCATGAGCATATATATTTAGTAAATTAGGTCATGTAGTTAAAAATGCATTTTTTATAAAAGAATTCTAATTTCAAAGAAAACCCAAAAAAAAATCATTTGTTTTGTGTGATTTATTTTCTGTGATGCAATTTATTTTATTTATTGAATGTTTAATAATGGTTGAGCACCCGTGTGATCACATTTTGACATGATAGTATATAGATTAAAATAAATCCAAGCTGCCTACAAAAATATTTTTGAAAATTAAAAAGAAATGGTACCGAAAGGGAATTAGAGAAATCTAGTGCAATCAAGTCCCCGTACCCTTAGTCTCTGATTCGTAGGAGTAAAATAATTCTCCTATTATTTTACTTAGGTGTCTAATCGACTTACCGTAAACCGATTAGTGGCGACTCTTAGATAATAATCATTTGTATGTTAAATATTTGAATCTTAAGTCGCGAATTGGTATGGGTTTGGGAGAGCCCAAGTTAAGTTTAAAGACTTAGTAATCTATTAGCCTAAACTTAGGTGGTACACCCGAAAATTTAGGTCGCGACAGCTTGGCGACTCCACTGGGGACTTGTGTTAAAACACTTAGTGGACTTAGGCCAATTTTTCTTTTTCTTTTAAAAATATTTTTGTTTGGCAGCGAGAATTCTAGGTACGTCCCTAACATTTCTAAGGTGTTAAATGTTTTTGCAGGTAGGAGGTATAAGGGGAGTAGTTTTTGCTAACCCTTGTCTTGTAGGAAGGTGTGTGGATGAATGATTTATTTTTCCCTGATTTAGAAGTGTTGTTTGCATTTAAATTGTTGTTAATGTTTTATTACTTTTAGCACTATACTATTGCACACACAACCTGTGGCCGGACTTGGGCTGCGATAGGATTTCTAGGATGATGTTAAGAAGGATACTTCCTCTAAAGCGAGACTGCTATGTAGAGGTTGACTTTCTCTTCCACGAAATTTCTTTCATGGTGTCGAATGTGTTTGTCCATATCCGCGAGACTGCATGATTATTGGGCATTCCATTCGACCGAGCCGGGGTTAGGAGAACCCGATACGTTAATGCGAGACTGCAATGGTCAGATCATCCTCTTAGCTCCACTTTGTTAAGCCATTTAGAGTAGAAATCGAGCCTCACATCTCATGTGCATGTCTATGTGATTGCCATTGATTTTATTTGGTGAAGTAAGTCTTCTATCCCTGTACCATGCAATTTATTTTGTCGTACTTTTGGGTCGGTCCATGACAATCTAGGTCAATCATTGATTTGATTCATTCGTCAATTAGAAATGAAATTGCTAGGGAATGAGGCATTAAAAAAAAAAAAAAACTTTGGATAATTTGTTTTCACATCATGTCTAGGAAATTTGGTTTTACTAAGATGTCCATTTTTTAGGAAATTCCCTTTTTATATGAACTTCTCATGAATAAATAAATAAAAAAAATGAAAAAAAATCAATTAGATCATTGTCATGGATTGGCTATCTATTTACACTTCATGCTTATTTTGTTTGTTTCTTCCTCTTAGGTGACAATAGATCTGCCACGCTCGCCCATTGTTACATGATCAAGGGCTAAAATGGCCGACCAAAACGAGATGCGCGATCGTATGTCCACCATGGAAGATCAACTTTGACAGCTAGCCGCCTCTATGCAGCTTATAACAGCTCAACTTCAATCCCTCTGGGTGAATCCGAATCTTGCACCCGCTCTCCCCGAGATAGTAGCCCCGAAGTAGGTAAACATGGCCCAAATGAGTGTTTTGACGAAATGCCCGAGCTAGAAGATGACTTGGTCCTTATTGGAAAAGCCAAGCCTGATAGCGTTCCCAAGACAGAGTAGGATGAGCGCTTTGCGAAACTAGAAGAGAAAGTGAAACAACTGCAGGAGTCACAGAGCTTACTCCTATTCGACCTCTCGGTTTATGAGAAGGTCAAGATGCCAAACAAGTTCAAGATGCCAGAGTTTGAGAAGTACGATGGTACTTCTTGTCCAAAATCTCATTTATAGATGTATCACATACGCATGGCCCAGCATCTAAAAAATGAGCCCCTCATGATCCAATCATTTCGTGCGAGTTTGACCGGACTTGCACTAAACTGGTACGTCATGAAGAATGTGAACCTCCTCGACACCTGGAATGAAGTGGCCGATGCGTTTATCAAGCAGTATAAGTTCAACATGGACATTGCACCTTCCCGAGAGAATCTTGAGAGAATGCAGAAAAAGAGGAGCGAGTCGTTCAAGGAGTATGCCGTGAGATGGCGAAATCTGGCAGCTCAAATTACTCCTAAACCTACTAACAAGGAGCTGATGAAGTTATTCGTCAAGACTCTCCTGTCTGAGTTCCGTACACGAATGGCCAGCACGTATGTCGAGAGCTTCAACCAACTTATTCCGGTGGGTGAGCAAATCAAGATTGGGCTAAGAGATGGATGGTTCAACGAACCGACCCATCAAGGCAAAAGGTTCACCATGAAAAAAGACCAAGAACCTAGCGCGGATGTCAATGTTGCGTAACAAGCCTCCAATTGTTCATGTCCCTAAGAATCAACAAGGCAGTGTTTGTTCGACCGCGCCTCGGCAGTTTACTAGAAGACAGTTCACTCCTTTTCCTGGCTCCCTGTCCCAGGTCTGGAAGGTCCTACAAAAGAAGGGGTTGCTGTCCTACGAGCCAAAGTGACCCAATGCTGAAAAATTTTCTAACTACGACCCCTCCAAGAAATGTGAGTACTATATGGGGGAAGTAGGACATTCGACTGATGAGTGCATAACCTTGAAGCACAAGGTCCAAAACTTATTAGAGACCAAGGCGTTTGCCTTCAATACTGGTCAGCCGAATCCTCTTCTTGAGCATGAGGATAGAGTGAGTGCTATTTTCAAATATGATGCCGGTCGAATCAAGAACTCGAAGGTGCACGTGATGGACACTCTGGGGCAGCCAAATGATAGATGGGATGGCATGGACGAGCCGATACCCCCAAAGACGGAGAACCCTGATGATGTGCTGGAAGGGGTTACGAACTTGTTCGATGACCTCATCATAGGAGCCATTAATGAAGGACCCCCCCTGAAGAGATGGGCCTTGGCCTACAAGAGTAACTTTTTTTACTACTTTTGCACATATCCCTGCGTGGAATTTTTATTATTTTCTAAGAGACTTTTTTAGTTTCTTCTTTCTTTTAGTGATTAAGTGTTGCATTTTTTCCATCCAATAAATGTAATTTATTGATGAATTTCAATGAAATTACAAGTTTTATTTTGAGGGCATGATGAGGTATACCAAACTAGCTCGGTGATGATATTCAACCGATAAACAAAAAGAAAAATCCAAGGAGAATTCTGAGGCATGGGCTTCATCATGCTTTCTCGTGTCAAAATATTTCAAAAAAAAAAGTTTTGCCAAAGAATTTAAAAAAAAAACAAAAAAAAACAAAAATAAAAGATGTAGTTTATTCTGTTTGTCTTTCTAATTTATCTACTTCATGTTTCAAGGACGGTCTTATAGCATGCAAATGTGTGAAAATGGTCCAATCCAATTCCTGATTCTAGGGGCAAGTTTGCTCCAAACTACAGCGGCCCATATGTGATGAAGAAGGTACTCCCTGGAGGTGCCTTGATCTAGGCAGAAATAGATGGTCGTGAGTTTTTCACTCCTGTTAGTTCTGATGCTGTCAAGAAGTATTATTCATGATAGAATTTGTCATGTTATGTTTTGCACTGCAAGCATTTCTATGATGAATAAATTGCCTCAATGAGTTGAATTGTTCAAGTCTGTTGCAAATCTTGCATGTTTTTCATGATAAATTGTGTGAGATAAATCGAACGTGTCAAATGGGATACTTCATGATGATGAAAGGCGAACCTTATTTCATACATTGTTTCATACACCAATCCCAGTGAGTTGAGTGAAAAGTTCCATGCCCACAAGGAAAAGGGTTATCTCG
The DNA here is from genome assembly GCA_014182515.1 of Eucalyptus microcorys. NCBI lineage: Eukaryota > Viridiplantae > Streptophyta > Magnoliopsida > Myrtales > Myrtaceae > Eucalyptus > Eucalyptus microcorys. Next base: position 3,913,835 of record CM024569.1, on the reverse strand, counting down.
CAAAGGGTACGTCAATCGAGGTGATGAGAGGCATTATTTTCTCTATCTCAATCACTACAGGTGATCCATTGCTTAACCCTTTTGAGCCCCATACACTTATGGAGGTTCTTTTTAAATTATCCCTATCAAGGATCATCCATATTGGGGCAGATTTGAAATGAACGGTAGAAATTTCCTTGCTCGTACTTGCATCAATCTTTGAGTATTGCTTTTGCAGTGTAACTCATGTAGTAATTTGAAGTGCCTTAAGATGACGAAGAGTAGTTATTTCTTTATCCTACACATTTTCATCCATTGTATAACCCACTTGAGCCTATGAATTCGCTTTATATTAAACCTAGTTGGTGATCATTCCCCACACTAGGGGCAAGGCAAAAAGAGAGAGAGAGAGAACCATTAGGAGGGAAGCTGTGTGAGTCCAAAGAAATAAGTGCACACAAAAAATGGGGCATAAAAAGCAGTGTGCCTAGTAAAAGCAAGGCCAATGCTAAAAAAATAAAAACCGGAAAATCAAAAAATTGGTTGTAGCAAGTCACATCCCTAGTGAAGTGATACTTGCAGAACTCAATGGAGTTTTGATATGAAGAAAATCTTCAATAGTGAAGAAGAAAATTGGTGGAAATGTCAAGGTGATCACCAACTTTGACCCCCCAAACACTCTTTAAGCCTAATTATCCTTTCATTTCTCACCAATGAACCAAGCCTGCATTACGTCCATTGTAAAGTCTCTTCAGATTAGGGCACTTGAATTAACGCAAAAGTTCATATGTTCAAAAGCATCGCTCAAAGAAGTGCGAACAAGACAATTTCTATCTTATTTTGCAGGTTTCTTGGCTTGTAAACTCGAAAATGATTGCGGAGTATCATTTTTTCAATAGCCTTGACTCAAAGAGTCCCTTTTGTCAAGCCATTGACCAAGCTCATGATACGATCCCCATTAAAGACCTCTTAGATCGGTAAGGTCGTACCACTTGCGAGAATACTCGGACCCTTGCTTGGCATGAAGACAGTGAGGTAGAGTGATTCTTATATGCCCGCATCAATTGTTGGGATGAAACAGCATTTTCAATAAGAGTGAGTGAAAGTCCTTTCGAATCGAAAGTTTCTCATTTGACATTTTCAAGATGTCTTATTACAAGAGTAGATTGTCTTGGTTATAACTCTCCACATGGAATTCTGATAATAATAGAAACGAGTGATGAATGCATATACTTGTTATTACTGACCATGTTTGACAGGCAAATTTCTCATGAAAGTCAAGCAGCAATTAGCCTTGGAGCATTGGGATTCGTCCAAACTGTTTGGTAACCCAATCAATCAAGCCTCCAGGAAGGGAGCCCTGGGCAAGTGTCAAATCTTTGAAAGTGCTCAAGGTAAGACTCAAGTAACTCGTCTTCCAATTTGGATTTAAATGCTTAAAGAAAAAAATAATTTGAGCATCTTCTCCAATCTTCAAAAATTTAGAGTCTGTGAATCTCACCAAAATCTTTCAACTCGTTCTTGACATCTCAGTCTAAATCTGGATGTCTTAACTATTTTCATCTAAACATTTCACTTTGAATGTGAATGTTTTCCGATCTTTTTCGTTATGCCTTAGTCTGGATCTAGGTATTTCGAAATCTTGACATCTCAGTTTGGACCTGGATGTCCTATTCGTTGAACATTTCACTCTAGATGTGAATGTTTTTCGATCTTTCATGTTATACCTTAGTTTGGATCTAGGTATTTCAAGTCCTAAAATCTCGACATCTCAGTCTGGATCTGGATGTCTAAACTATTTTTCGTCAAAACATTTTACTCCGGATGTGAATGTTTTCTGATCTTTTTTGTTATGCCTTAGTCTGGATCTAGGTATTTCGAAATCTTGACATCTCAGTTTGGACCTAAATGTCCTATTTGTTGAACATTTCACTCTAGATGTGAATGTTTTTCGATCTTTATTGTTATACCTTAGTTTGGATCTAGGTATTTCAAGTCCTAAAATCTCGACATCTCAGTCTGGATCTGGATGTCTAAACTATTTTCGTCTAAACATTTCACTCCGGATATGAATGTTTTTCGATTTTTTTTGTTATGCCTTAGTCTGGATCTAGGTATTTTGAAATCTTGACATCTCAGTTTGGACCTAGATGTCCTATTCGTTGAACATTTCACTCTGGATGTGAATGTTTTTCGATCTTTCTTGTTATACCTTAGTTTGGATCTAGGTATTTCAAGTCCTAAAATCTCGACATCTCAGTTTGGATCTAGATGTCTAAACTATTTTCGTCTAAACATTTCACTCCGGATGTGAATGTTTTCCGATCTTTTTCGTTATACCTTAGTTTGGATCTAGGTATTTCGAAATCTTGACATCTCAATTTGGACCTAGATGTCTTATTCGTTGAACATTTCACTCTGGATGTGAATGTTTTTCGATCTTTCTTGTTATACATTAGTTTGAATATAGGTATTTCAAGTTCCAAAATCTTGAGATTTCAGTCTGGATCTGGATGTCATATTTCCTTTCGTTAAGCATTTCATTCTGGATATGAATGTTTTTCGATTTTTTTCGTTATACCTTAGTCTAAAATCTAGGTATTTCGATAAACATTAGACTCTTCAAGGAACATAAGTGAAGACCGGGTACTTGTGGAGTAAATGAAGATTTATCCTGTACCTCAAGATGCTCTACCGTGCTGATTGGTAAGTAACTACAGGTATGCTCTCTCCTTTTGCATCAGGTATTTGCATTAGCATTTCCATGCATCATATAAATTGCATTTTAAAATGGGATTAATTTTTTTTTTTTATAAAAAAAGTCATTTATTGCATGTGCATGATCAAAATTTAGGTCTCAATTTGTTTTTGAAGGCAACCTTTACGAGCTCACCTTCAAAGAGGGGCAGCTGTTGACACCTAATTTTGGTAAATCTAGGAAAATAAAGAAAATAAAAATTGCTTCAGAATAAATAAAAAGAAAAAAAAATAAAAATGGGGAAATTGATTTGATTGATTATGCATGGAAGTTTGAAATTATGATGAATATTCAGATTTTGTTAAATGCGAAGCAATTTAAAAATCAAGTAAATAAATGGTAAAAATTTTTATAAAATGGAAGAAATCGGAGCAAAATCGAGTTAATTGCGAAATCACGCTCTGATTTACAGCTTTGATTTAATGTAACAAAAGATGGAAATTCGAAAGTTGCTATAAAAATGGCCGTCTGGAAATCATTATAAAAAGGAGTCACAATTTTCGTGGCCAGGGGGAGGCGAATTCGAAAAATTCAGAGCAAAAAAAAGTTTTCGGAGAAGTTCGTGCGAAAAATTCCCACGGTGGAGCGAATTCGAAGAGCAAAAAGAAATTCGCGAAAGAAAAAGAAAAATGCAAGCGTGAGAGAGTTCCGAAAAAAATACAAAAGAAAAGAAAGAAAAACTATTTTCTTTTTGAGTGAAAAGCCACATCTGTAGAAAGGGAATAGCAGTAGAGAGAGGTCGCGTGTAGCAGCAGGAAAGAGAAAAAAAAGAAAAGAAAAAAGAAACAGGAAAGAAGATGAACCACTGTTCATCTTCCTCGTGAGGACCCTGCCGGTGATCACTGCTGCTGACCGCGCCCGCACCGTCGCTTCGTCACCACCTCTCCGCCCGAGCATCTTTGTCCGCCGCTGAACACCGCTCCGACGCGTGCAACCAGCAACATCTCAGCCCGACGCCTGCTCCTCCCGGCCACCACTGCTCCATCTCTGCGCGCCCGACGACTGCAGCGGACCTTCACCCGACGCCCCGCACCGGCGACCTGCGACTGCCCGAGCGCCGCACGCCTCCGCCGCTGCCGCCCGAGCGTCACCCACCACCGCGCCGGAGTCATCTTCACCAATGATCTGCTGCTCGCTAGTCTCAGTTGCGCCCGACCCCACTGTTGCGCTTCCTTCCGGCGAACCCACAACAGCACCCCCGTCGCCGCACCACTGCAGCTCGCCACCGCACCTCAGCCACCGCGACTCCGCCTCTGTAGCAACCGATGCCGCCGCGCCTTTGAACCCGTGAGCTCGCCCCGACGTCACTGCTCACCACCACCACAGCGACTCGCGACCCAGCTGCTGCTCGCCGGTCACTGACGCCGCGCCTCCCTGCTGCTGCCGCCGCCGCCGCCCAGCCCTCGCCGGAGCTTCGACGCCGGCTATCTCCCTTGCCAGCGCCTACCCCTGTCGACGCCGCTGTCCTCTTCGCCCTTAGGTAGTTTATTTTTATTTTTTCATTCTTATTTTTCACTTATTTTATGTTATCTTATTTTATTTATTTTGTTATTATTGTTCAAATCAGAATTTTGGAATGCGATCCTCATTTTATGAGTATTTAGACATTATCCATAGGCTTTTGCCCAAAATTATTATAATTATTAATTTGATCCATAAGATGTCGGATCATTTTTTTAATTGTATTAATTTTTGGGTATTTTAATAGCATTTTAATTGTTGAATCAATATAATTATTAATTTGATCCGTAAGATTTCGGATCAGATTTTTAATTATTTTGAACTTATTTGTCGTAATATTTAGGGTTAGAGTAATCATTAATCTGACCTATAAGACAACAGGTTATTTTTTCGATCATTTTAATCATTTATTTGTTGTTTGATTATTTTATTTGAAATTTGTTTACTTTGGAAAAACACTAAAAAATCAAAAAAAAAAAATCAAAATCTTGCATGAGCATATAGATTTAGTAAATTAGGTCATGTAGTTAAAAATGCATTTTTTATAAAAGAATTCTAATTTCAAAGAAAACCAAAAAAAAAAAATCATTTGTTTTGTGTGATTTGTTTTGTGTGATGCAATTTATTTTATTTATTGAATGTTTAATAATGGTTGAACACCCGTGTGATCACATTTTGGCATGATAGTATATATGTTAAAATAAATCCAAGTTGCCTGCAAAAACATTTTTGAAAATTAAAAAGAAATGGTACCGAAAAGGCATTAGAGAAATCTAGTGTAATCAAGTCCTCATACCCTTAGTATCTGGTTCGTAGGAGTAAAATAATTCTCTCATTATTTTACTTATGTGTTTAATCGACTTACCGAAAACTGATTAGTGGCGACTCCTAGATAATAATCATTTGCATGTTAATATTTGAACCTTAAGTCGCGAATTGGTATGAACTTAAGAGAGCCCGAGCTAAGTTTAAAGACTTAGTAATCCATTAGCCTAAACTTAGGTGGTACACCCAAAATTTAGGTCGCGACAGACCTGTAGATATCTCCATAACTCGATAACCCTTCTGCAGAGCTGGATATCCTATAAAGACACATTAAAGAGCACGAGGATCCATTTTATGTTGATGTCTCATATTTGTTACATATCAAAGATAGCCAAATATTCGAAGATGATCAATCGTTGGTTCTTTGCCAAAAAGCATTTCAAAAGGGGTGCGTTTTTCTAATATTCTAGTTGGCATGCGATTAATTAAATAGGTTGCCGTGACCACACAATCCCTCCAAAAACATTCAGGAATGGAAGCTTGATATTTTAGTGCTCAGGCAACTTCTAAAAGATGTCGATGTTTACGTTCGACAACACCATTCTGTTGGGGAGTATAGGCACAATAACTCTCATGGAGTATTCCTTGAGAAGATAGAAAAGATTGACATCCATTGGAGAAAAATTCACTTCCATTATCTGTTCGAATCCTTTGAACATTTTTATAGAATTGATTTTTTTTATCATGGACAAGAATTTCGACAAATGTGAAAAAGTCTAATTCTTGGATTGCATGAGAATTAACCAAGTAGCACGAGTTATCAACTATGGTGAGAAAACAAAGAGATCCATCACGGTGTGATGTATGGTAAGGACCCCAAATGTCCATATGAATTAACAAGAAAGCACTGGTGGCACGAGATATGCTATTTGGAAATTGTGCTCGTGTTTGTTTTGCCAAAGGGCATATCTTAAAATCAGGACAAGGAAAACGAGCACTATGACCCAAACGCTTATGAGAAAGGGAAATTTTATTTCTAGCAATAGCATTACAAGATATGGGTAAATCGGAATTTCCAGGAAAGTTGATCAAAAAATAGAGCACTTGTTCCATTCTACCCAAACCCATCAGTTTCCCAGTCGAAAGCTCCTAAAAGGAACAATTTTAAGAATTGAAATTGGTTCGACAATAATTATCCTCACAAACTTTGGAAATGGACATGAGATTAAATTCGAACTTAGGAATGTACAACACATTTCTTAGGACAATGTTTTTGCTAAGGTATACAATCCCAATTTTTCTAGCATTAGTGATAGTTCCGTTTGGAAGCTGAACAGATATAGAGGATTTAGGCTTTGTATGGACATCATAAAATAAACAGTCATTGCAAACTATATGATCACTGGCGCCTGTATCAATAATCCATGTATCAACTGAAATATTCTTAGTTTCGCATAATGAAGTGACTGGAAAATTGGCACTCTTGTCAACTGTCCTCAACTGATTTAGTACCTTCATAATTTGCTCATACTGATCCTGGGTAAGTGGCTGATGAGCTTTGTCATTTCCATGTGCAGATACCTGATAAGCAGAAAATTCTCTCCCTTTCTTTTCTTTGTTAGTGGGCTTACTATGTAATTTCCAACATATTTCAATAGTTGTGATGTGAACGACAGCAATATTCACAATACTTACCCTTGAATTTAAAATTTTGTCCTCCCCCTTTATGTGATGACGTGGCGCCATAAGGGCCACTTGATTCAGCACCATAGGGCAGCGAATGAGAGACGTCGGATTCATGTGGGCGGCGCTGATATGGATTGTTGGATTTGCAGAGGATAAGGACCGTCAGATCCATTTCCACACCTATAAACCCCACCGTCAGTTTGGATTGCACGGGTGCTGTCCCATCCGTGTTCTAATCTTGACCGTTGGATTGGTAATTTCTAGGGTTTCCAAAGAAGTCTTCTTCTTCCTCTCCTTCTATTAATCGGGCTTGAGCATGACCCAGAGTTGCCCACTCGCTGTGGCGCGTGAAATTCGCTGTGAGAGCAGCTTGAGTTCCTCGTCGGCGCTCCAAGCGCCATGCTTTCTCCTCCCCTCTCTTGTCCGGTGGTAGCGAGGCGCTGGTTTTCTTCTTGGACAGCAAGCTGAAAGATGCGGCCGAGTAGTGGCATCGGCTCCATGGTGAGGATTTGCAAGCGGAATGGTATCCAACTTTCATTTAGGGCTAATAGGAAGCGGGTTGCATTTTCTCTTTCCTTAATCTCTCTGTACTACCTGATTGTTGAATCTGGGCCTTCAAGTTGCTCCTCCGCGGCTTCGAGATCATTCCAAATGGTTGATAAGTGGTTGAAGCAAGCGGTAACCAAGAGATTCCCTTTCTTCAATTCCGTGAGGGCTTGGTTCAATAAAAAAACTTTAACTCGATCAAGTTTCCCATACATTTCCCTAACGTTTTCCCACATCGTTTTTGCATCTTTTGTAGAAGAAAGTCCGGCAGCAACCTCTGCCATCACACAATTCCCGATCTAGGTTCGTACTAAGTGGTTGCACCTCTACCAATGGCGTTGCATGCGGTCGTCGGCCGGAAGAGGGACGGATCCATCAACGAGTCCGTCCTTGTCTTTTGTGACGAGGGCCCGGCGGAAGTCCCTTGCCCATGTCGAATAATGGTCCAGTCCAGCAAGTTGAAGCGTGATTAACCACAATTCCGGCCCGTCAACTGGTGAAACATAAAGCGGGTCGGCGGGTTCTGGACGGCTGGCGATGGTCGGAAAAGAGAGCAGTACGAACGCAGGTGGAAAATTCGAGTAAGAATTTGGGTTTGTAGCCATTCCACCCGGAACGAATTTGGGTCTTTGACTCGGGGAGACGAAGTCTGGATCTCCAATTGGATTCGGCTGTTGTTATGGACCATAATTAGCCCACTGTTGATCGGATCTAGAAGTCCATTGACTAGTTTCGGCGGCCCATGGGCCAACTGGAACCCATGGCATATACGACCATTGGATTAAAGCCGGAAACTGACTCGTGATTGGAGCCGATGGGTGTTGAGCAGTTTGTTCAACTTGTTCTAAGACCTGGTCGAATATATCTTCGGATGTAGGTAGAGTCGGATTTTGATGTTGAATTTCTTTGTCGTCTGGATTCTGCATGTTGGGTGTAATGTTGAATTCCTTTCGACGTGCTGATTTTGTTTTGTAGGTAACGGTTTGCAGCAATAAATCAGAAAACAATCGAAGGCAATTCAAAAAAAAAATATTTGCAGAGAGCGGATCAAAAGCAAGGCTCTAACTTTTTTGAGATGGTGGCTAAAAAAAAGGAGGAATTCTTACTCAGTGTGTCAATTTGTTTTGCAAGTAAAGTGTTGCAACAAAAAAATTGAAAACAACCGAGGGCAATTCGAATGATTTTTGCGGAAGCTATATTAGAATCGATTGCTTTGATACCATGATAAGGGTTGTGAAAAATGGAGAGGAATTTGTATATTGTTGTCGCGACCAATTTTTCGGGTGCACCACCTAGGGTTTGGCTAATGGATTGTTAAGCCTAAACTTAACTCGAGCTCTTCCAAGCCCATACCAATTCGCGACTTAAGTTCAATTTTTTAACATGCAATCGATTTTCAATTAGGAGTCGCCACTAATCCATTTTTTGTGGGTCGATTAGAAACCCAAGTAAAGTAACAGGAGTTTTACTTTACTCCTACGAACCAGAGACTCTAGGTACGGGGATTTGATTACGCTAGATTTCTCTAATGCCTTTTCGGTACCATTATTTTATTTTCAAAAATGTTTTTGCAGGCAGCTTAAATTAATTTTAAATCTAATTCCCTAACATGTGAGGCGATTATACGGGTGCGCAAACCACCAATTTAACACCCAAGAAAGCAATGAATAAATTGCAAAAACTTACCTTAAAGCAACGAAAGCATCTGCAATGTTAAATTAAAATCCATATCAACAACCCTAGATATGGTTTCTAATTAACACGCAATTTCTCTTTTTTTGTTTTCACTTATTTAATGAAAATTATGCAATATGCGATGCAATATTAACTAAATGACCTAACTCTAATGACATGTAATTTCTAATTGGATAGACCTAGCAACAACTACCACATGACATGCATTTCAATGAATCTAATCCTAATGATGTGCATGTGACATTTTTCTTTTCTTTCTTTTTCCTAAAAGAATGCAATCTATCCTAGAAAATAAAACTAATTCAACCTATGGCATATTTTTTTTGTATTTTTCATGAAATTCGAAATTAGGTAAAATGTGAAAATTATCTAGCTAGATTAAGATCCTATTCAATTTATATTAGGAATTAAGCTAAGCCAAATCCTAATTTAAACTAAAATATTATCTTAACCCAAATAATCCTAAAATGCAATCTATCTAATATCTAAACTTATAATAAATCAAGAAAAATATTATCTAGAACTAAACTAAGTGCAATTTTACCCTAATATGCAATGACGTACAAAAAGATGCCCTAACTCTACATGACATATGCATGATGATTTTTTTGTTGTTTTTTCTTTCTTTCTTTTTTAATTTCGAAATTAATAATTGCCGAATAATTAAACATGCAACTTAATTCAGTGACAAGAAAATCTAACATCCTAAATTTATATTTTTGGTATTTTCTATTTTTAAAAATTCGAAATAATAAAGCTCCTACCTTAAACATGCAAGATAACCCTAAAGCATGCAATATTCTAATTCAGACATAATTCAAGATAAATAAAGCAATCAAGACAAGACAAGCCATTCAAAATCATTAAAAATATAATATATCGTTCGGTTCAAGAGATAATATTTCGCTAGTAAAATTGATAAATTGATCTTAAGCCTTAAAGATCAAAAAGTATCAATTTTATTTCCGTTGATTAATTATTTCATCTAAAGTTCTTTATAGATGAAATAAAAAACCGAAAGCGCGATTTGCGAATGAAGTGGTATGTGATAATTTCTAATTATGCATAGGGAAATATTGCAAATAAGTAACAAGAAATAAAATAAAAAAAAACTTGCCTAATAAAATAAAGCAAATATACCTAATCTGATTTTTCCTTCTTTTTTTTTTTTAAAAAAAGAAAAGAAATCTTGGCCACCGTTCGGAACTCTGACGTGGGTCTCCGGCGCGGGTTCCGGCGAAGGCACAGCAGGTCGCCGGATCTAGCGTCGGAAAGGGGAGTGGCGTCGCGAGTCAACACGGGCTGTAGCAGCAGCAACACTTGGGCAGCGGCGGCGCTCGGGCAGCTGGAGCAGCTGGTCACAGGTCAGGCTGGACTGGGGTGGCGCTCGGTGTCCGGTGAGGCGAGGCGGTGGCAGGGACAGAGTAGATCTGGGTCGTCGAAGCAGAGGACTCCGGGTGACGGCATCGATCGATGGCGGAAGCGAGTAGCGGCGGTGCGGGCTCTGGTGGCGTCGGATCGCGGCAGGGACAGTGACGCGACGTCAGGTGGAGGCGAGCTGGAGCGCTCGGGTCGCGGCTGCTGCAGGAGATCTCAGATCTGCCGGCGTTGGGGCTGGATAGCGACGACATGGGGCGAGGCAGGGGCTTCGACGCGTTCCGGCGAGGCGGATCTGGCAGATGCGGGTCGATCTGGAGCAACGACGTCGGGGAGCAACTCCGGTGCGGCGGATCGAGGTTGATGCGGCAAATCGGCAACGGCGGGGCAGCAGAAGCGTCAGATCGTCGCCGGATCTGGGAGTTGCAGGCGACGGGACCGATCTGCTGGGTCGACAGGCGCTGGGGCTCGCGAACGGAGATGCGGCGGCGAAACGTCAGGGGGGCGCGCGAGCTTCGGGCGCCGGGGCTCGCGATCGGAGATGCGGCGCCGGTGCAGCGCCGGTGGGGTCGGGGACCCTCGGGGAAGATGAACAATCCCCCGATTAGGTTTCGCCCTTTTTTACTTTTTCTCTCTTACGTCACTCCCTTTTCACTTTTTACTTTTTTGTGTTCTTTTTTTACCCAACCGAAAAGAATCCCCAAACAAATCGCACGCTAGGTATTATATAGGTCAAAAAAATGTATCTTTGCGGTATATATTTTTTCCTTTTTGTTTATGCATGATACCCCTAAATTTATCATTGAAATATACCTACCTCGCGCAATATTCCCCTTTTTTATTTTTCACATATTCTATCCAAAAAATTCCCTTTTTGTGCAAGATAATATATGTTAAAAATCTTAATGGAATATGTAAAAATCTTTCCTTCACCGATGGTCTAAAATAAAACAAAAAAAAATGAAAATAAAAATAAAATGTTTCTAAACTATATGCTATGTGTTTTATTTTTCTATTTTTTTTAATTTAGCAAAAATCAACCCCAAAAATTTAGGTGTCAACAATTGTATTTCTCTACTCTTCAATGTACAAGTATATGATTATATTTGTAGTACAATAAATGAATAAGAAAAAATATTTGGACTATTGTTTTTCCTAAAGTAAATTATATCTATGATTATCTATGATTTGCTGAATCAATCACGAGATAGAAATCAATCCTCAATGTCTGGTCGGCCATTAGAGTTTCTGCGATTTACCTAAGATCCCTCCACAATCATCGTTCCTTTTTGCCTTCCCCATACATTACCAGAAGAAAGTTCTTTTTTTTGGGCCTGCCCAATACCATTCGTTTGGTTTTTACAGCAAATTAGAGTTTTTTTTGTTCTGTTCCATGGGGAGATTCTGATGGCAGTAAAGATCTTGGCAGAAGGAGAACTGGGTTGGGCTTGTCTGGTCTGGTCTTGTCTTCTCCTGTGCTGAATGAATTCAATGCTTGTTGCTTCCCGGTGTCTCAGAGTTCCCGCGAGGACTTGCTGATTTGCTGCTTTACCCGTCCCTTCTTTGACGAGTGATTAGGAGAAGGTCAGTGATTTAATCTCTTGCAAGCTGCTCTTTTAAGAAAGTTTTTAGCTTTCGTTGTAATCTCGAATTAGCATGCTTGATATGCGGTATTACTTTCTCAAAAAATGTTAATTTAGCGCAGTCTACTTATTATCTGGTATTTCACAAATTTTGGTAAGAATCCATGTTTTGAGTTGGTAGGGTGCGCGACAAACTGTGATGTTTCAGTTGATTTTCTGGTGTTCTATTTTAACCTTAAATGATATGCTCATAAGTTCTCCTCAAACTTTTTCTTTGAATTTGAATTCCTGATACTGTTGGTTCTTTGAGACGCTTTAAATCTGAAACTGATCGGATGCGCCTTGGTAGTTGAATATCAAATGAGTTTGTAGTTTTTGATCTTAGGTTTCTTAAGTTCGGAAATTAATTTGGATTTTACTAGTGATGGATGGAAATCCATCAACTGTTGTATGATAGAGAAGGTAATACAGGGGAAAATGGCATTGTCTGCATTGCCTTGTCTATATCTCTGAGACAAAGATCCTTTAATTAAAATATTTCGAGTTGATGTCAATTTCAGTCCCGCTGTCCGAATGCTACATTTGTTAAATGCTCCGGCTTGGTATGCAGTTCTATGAAATCGAATTCTGAGGCGGTTATGCAGGAGGAATCGTCTATTGGTGATATAAACCCTTGACATTATTCTGTCCGGGTGTTAAGCATGTCCAGATTTTTAAAACCACGTGGCCTTTCTGGACCAGAGTTCAGGACTGTTCTATTCGTTGCCTCTCTAATGGTGTGCTTTACAGCCGGACTGAATTCTGAGGGGCAGTATCTTTTAGACATGAAGAGTACACTTCACGATGAACTTAAGTTTCTGGGAAATTGGAATGCCTCGGATGAAACGCCATGCGGATGGACAGGTGTGAATTGCACTTCGTATAGCAGTCCTGTCGTTTGGTCTCTGGATTTGAATTCTATGAATCTCTCTGGGACTTTGAGCCCCAGTATTGGCAGTTTGATTCATTTGACTTATCTTGATCTTTCTTATAATTCGATTAGCGGGAACATTCCCAAGGAGATTGGCAATTGTTCAGCTTGGTGGATCTTTGCTTGAACAACAACCGATTTGATGGGGAAATTCCTGCTGAACTGGTCAAGCTGTCTTCCCTGACAATCTTGTATATACACAACAATAAAATATCGGGCCCACTGCCAGAGGAATTTGGGAGCTTATCTTCACTAGTTGATTTTAGGGCATACAGTAATAATATCACTGGTTCTTTACCTAATTCGATAGGAAACCTCAAGAACCTGACGACATTCCGAGCTGGTCAAAATGCAATATCTGGTATCTTACCGCCAGAAATTGGTGGATGCACAAACTTGCGGTATCTTGGTATTGCCCAGAATGAGATTGGAGGGGAATTGCCAAAGGAACTTGGGATGCTTGGAAGCTTGACTGAGTTGATTCTTTGGGATAACCAGCTCTCAGGATATATTCCCAAAGAAATTGGAAACTGTACCGGCCTCGAGGTTGTTGCCCTTTATCAGAACAGCCTCCAGGGTCAGATTCCTTCCGAGATTGGAGACCTCAAGTCTCTGAAGTGGTTGTACCTTTACAGTAATCAGTTGAATGGAACCATCCCGCGGGAAATCGGGAATTTGTCTTTGGCAACAGAAATCGATTTCTCCGAGAATCGTTTGTCTGGTGAGATCCCGTCTGAATTCAGCAAAATTAACACCCTGACGTTGTTGTATCTTTTCCAGAATCAGCTGACGGGTGTTATACCAAATGAGCTTAGTGGCTTGAGGAACTTGACCAAGCTCGACCTGTCCATTAACAATTTAACTGGTCCAATTCCGTCTGGATTTCAGTATTTGTCTCGGATGCGTCAGTTGCAGCTCTTTGATAATTCCTTGACTGGTCCTATTCCTCGGGGGCTGGGGATTTACAGTCCACTTTGGGTGGTTGATTTTTCTGATAACCACTTTTCTGGAAGGATTCCTCCTCATCTTTGTCGACACTACAACCTCTTTTTGTTGAATCTTGAGTCGAATATTTTCTACGGGAACATTCCTGCTGGAATCCTGAACTGGAACTCGCTGGTTCAGCTTCGTCTAAGTAGTAACAGGCTTACAGGTAGCTTTCCTTCTGTGATGTGCAAATTGGAAAATATGTCTTCCATCGAGCTTGGGCAAAACAAATTCAGCGGTCCAATTCCTCGAGAGATTGGGTTTTGTCGGGGGCTGCAGAGGCTGGATCTTGTGGGAAATTTCTTCGCGTCTAACTTGCCGGGAGAGATAGGAAATTTATCTCAGTTAGTCTTCTTTAATATCTCATCCAATTCTCTCTCTGGACGAATACCCCGTGAAATTGTCAACTGCAACCTGCTTCAGCGTCTCGATCTCAGCCAGAACAGCTTCGTGGGGGATTTACCAGCAGAGATCGGGACTTTCTCGCACCTGGAGCTTCTCAGGTTGTCGGATAATAAGTTTTCTGGAAATATACCTTCGACCTTAGGGAGTCTCTCCCATTTGACTGAGTTGCAAATGGGGGGCAACGTATTTTCTGGTGAAATCCCTTCAGAGTTAGGTTCCCTCTCAAGCTTACAGATTGCGTTGAATGTCAGTTACAATTCCCTAACTGGGAAAATACCACGACAGCTTGGAAATCTTCATCTACTCGAGTACCTCCTGCTTAATAACAACAATTTGACTGGTGAAATACCTTGCTCATTTGAGTCCTTGTCTAGCCTAACGGTGTGCAATTTTTCATACAATGATCTCTCTGGGCCTTTGCCGTCTGCGCCACTTTTTCAGCGCATGCCCATCAGCAGCTTTGCTGGGAACAAGGCACTCAGTGGTGAGCCGCTTGTCAATTGCAATGGGAACCCATCTTCTCAATCCATCCCACCTTTGACAAGCGTGGATGTTCCAAGGGGTAAAATTGTCATCATTGTTGCGGCCGTTGTAGGTGGCGTATCTCTTTTGTTAATAGCTGTTATAATTTATTTCATGGCCGTCTGAGACAGTTGCTTCCATTAAGGACAAGGAGTCGCCTTCTCCATAGAATGCTATCGATTTTCCTCCAAAGGAGGTATTCATGTTCCAAGATCTGGTCCAAGCTACGAATAACTTCCATGATAGCAATGTTGTTGGAAGAGGCGCTTGTGGAACAGTTTATAAGGCAGTCATGAATTCGGGACAAATAATCGCTGTGAAAAGGTTAGCTTCGGCTAGGGAGAGTAACAACATTGAGAACAGTTTTCGTGCAGAGATTTCAACTCTTGGAAAGATCCGGCATCGAAATATTGTGAAGCTGTTTGGATTTTGCCATCACCAGGGCTCGAATCTACTTCTGTATGAGTACATGGCGAAGGGTAGCTTGGGTGAATTGCTTCATGGTCCAACATGTAGCTTGGACTAGCCAATTGTGACATCCTGAATTTCTCAACCTGTTTTCTATTGAATTAATCGGACATTTCGTTGACGCGTTTATAGGGCTATTCTCAAAGCCGATCACTCTTGAGATAACTAAACTGTCTGGGTAAGTAATTAAGAAATTTTAGGACAATAAACTTGAGAATTCGATTAGGAATCGGCTTCTCGACCGTGCTCATCTTTAGAGGCTATTTCGGTATAGTTAAAAATCAATTTAAGATCAGAGATATGTCTGTTCGACTGAGATGTGGCCGATCGTGGGTGACTCCACTAAATTAGAAAATTCTCGTCGACCAACACTAATATGATTTTACTGTCGTTTTGGTACTTGTGTCCGTAATTGAATTCTCGAGATTTTCACGACAATCGAGAGTCGCTATTGAGTCGAATGGGTTCATAGTGGTTCGAAGAAAATCGACCACGGGTCATTTACCTTAAAAAGTTCTGAAAAGCATCCGGTAGCCTAGGTCACGTTAAAAAAGCACCAAATTGAAATTAACCGTCGATTCGAGTCTAATTTCAGAAATTGAAGGTTCCGTTATGTCACAATAAATTCTAGGATTCACAACTCAGTCTCAGAAGATTTTTCAGAAATCTTGAGATTTTTACGGAAAATGGATTCGGACGCTGTGGAAAAATAACGAAAATTCGGATTGGCCAAATTTAAGGGATTTTTGGCATCTGGTATGAGTGAATTAGTGAATGGAAGTTGTTTGGACTTTTTTTGAAATCAAATAGGACCTCAACTGAATTTATTTGTTTAGAAAATCGGATTAGAAGAAAAATGAATTAAAATTTGGAATAGAAGAAAGTGGCCGTTTTTGTTACCCGAGATTCTTTGTCGAGGGAAATTTTGTGCAACAAAGCAAGTGGAAATCAAGTACCTTAGTCTGGGAATTTTCAGGAATCAAATTGGATTAAGAATTATCGGTTTTTTTTGGGATTTTTATTTAATTCTTTTTTATTTCTATTTCTTCATTTTCCTTCCTCTTTGCGCACGTTTCTCCCCTAGCCGCCCACGTTTCTCTCTCTCTCTCTCGTGCGGAACAGCCCCACACCGACGTCTCTCTCCCCCTGCCGTATCCTATTTCCCCACCTCTCTCTCGGTTGCTTTGATTTTAGTCAAAGCTTATCTCATTTTTCTGCTTTCTTTGACCGATACTTTCATCCACACACTTCTCTCTTCCTCTGCACGTCTTGGAGCTTCGGTTTTTGCTGTGCTTTCGTTCTTCTTCTTTTTTATTTCATCCGAAGTCTACAGCATCACAAAATTAATAACAATCTTCACCCAAGGCCGCTGGCTCGACTGAAGCTCGCGCGTCTTCTCTCCTTCGTCCGAGGCTGCTGCCGTTCGCTCGTTCAGCCCAACAGCTTCTGATTTGATTTTTTTTTTTCAGCTTGAGCAGCGAGCTTGCGGGCCATTTTTCGGGCCCGAGCCGTGCCCCGTTGCCATCACCGCTTTGGAGAGAATTGACCTTTGTCGCGTGCTCGTCGTTTTGACCCGAGCTGATTTTAATTCCGGTGAGTAATTTCACTAATCCCGGCTTAGTTTGCTAATTATGCTTGGGGTTGGTTAGATTTAATTAAATATAATTAGATGGTTAGATTAGAATATATTAGTGATTATTAGATAATTGTGATGCATATTAGACAAATTGATTGAGCATTTAGCAAGTAGATATAGTCTACTATTTATTGAATGCATCTTGGGATTTTTCCGATCCTAATTGGGCTTCAATTAGGTAATACGGGCCTAAATTAGAGTTTTAATAATTAGTTATTAATTTATTTTTCCGGAAATTCAACCGAGATGGCCGGTGATCGGAATTTCGTGCTGATCGTCGTGGCGCAGTCCATTTATTTAATTGAACTCCAATTTGTATGGAATTAATTTAAATTGTGAATTTTATAATATATTCCTATTGAGTTGATTTGATTATTTGATTGAGAAATAATTGGGTATCGATAGTAGATTGGCGAACTAAAGGGAAAGGTGTTGTTTCATAGTGGAATCACGGTAGAAAGTAAATCACCTGGAGAAGGGTACGTGGCTCGGTGATTAAGTATTGGCATCTAAAAAGGGCACGTGGCTCGGTGATCTGATGCGTCACTTTGGCGAACTAGTGCCTTAGAGAATGCACGTGGGCTCGACATTCCGGAATGGCATCTAAAAAGACACGTGGCTCGGTGATCTGATGCGTCACTTTGGTGAACTAGTACCTTAAAGAATGCACGTGGGTCTAGTGTTTGAGAATGGCATCTAAAAGGGCACGTGGCTCGGTAACTTGATGTATCACTTTGGTGAAAATGATCGCCTTAGAGAATGCACGTGGGCTCAAGGTTTGAGTATGTCATCCTGGAAATAGCACGTGGCTCGAAGACTTGGAATGTCGTTCTGAAGAATGCACGTGACCTGACTTCTAGATATTCCACCGTGGGGGAATGATTTGGGTGACATGCAATTGACCGGTTCGATTTGTTTGGAATAAGTGGGTGTTTATTATAAATCGTACTGACTTGTAGGTGGAATTTGAGGCCAAAGTAAGTCCTCTGACCTGTGCGTGTTTAGGCAGCCCATAGTGTATTGGTTTACTAAATTGGGTCTTAGTGGGGTAGAACTTGCTGAGACGTAGTCTCATCCAGGTTGTGGGCCAACATTTCAGGCCCGTAAATGAGCCTGAAGAGGAGGAGCCAGAAGATGACGATGAACTAGAAAAAGATGAAGAGCTCAAAGGAAATGAGCTTAATGAAGATGAGTCAGAAGAGGATCGGGATAATCCTGAATATGATCCGGATGAGGACTGAGATCCCATCCCCTTTTGTGATCAGTGTTTATATGTGAATAGAGTGAACTTGGAAAGCCATGAATAGTTTCTGAAGTACTTTGTTTACGCTCTGTATAAAAGTATGGTTGTGAATTTCAATATAAAAAATATGGCCTGCTTTTCTATCTCATTGTTTTATTGTCTGGGGATTTATAACTGCTTCCGCATGTGCTTAATAAAAGAAAAAAAGGGTCAGCGATATATAGTCCTGGGATATCGTATTCTAAAATCGACCAAGTAGAAGGATGTGTGTATGCCGAGGATCGGGGCGTGACACCAACTCGGTTCGGCATTGCTCTTGGCTCTACTGAAGGCCTTGCCTACTTACATCATGACTGCAAGCCTCGGATAATCCATCACGATATAAAGTCTAATAACATTCTTCTTGATGAAAATTTCGAAGCCCACGTTGGTGATTTTGGCTTGGCAAAAGTCATCGACATGCCTCAGTCTAAATCAATGTCGGCTGTTGCAGGATCTTACCGATACATTGCATAAATGCTCTCTCACAAAAATCCAGTTTGAACCTTAATCCGATACAAAATAGACCTCTCCTTCCCCTTGTCTGCAGAGAAGGCTGAAATGCTTCATTTTTCTTTCCTAATCATCTGCAATTATCCCTTATGCAGAGTATGCTTATACTATGAAGGTCACGGAGAAATGTGACATATACAGCTACGGAATTGTTCTACTGGAGTTGCTCACTGGAAGGACTCCAGTTCAGCCGCTGGATCAAGGAGGCGATCTCGTCACCTGGGTGAGACAGTACATTCGGAATAACTCATTTTCCTCTGGCGTGCTTGATGCTCGGCTAGATTTGGAGGACAAAGTCACCATCAGCCACATGATTACCGTCCTTAAAGTCGCTTTATGTTGCACGAATATGTCTCCTCTTGAACGGCCGTCAATGCGGGAAGTTGTCTCGATGCTTATCGAGTCAAATGAGCTCATAGGGAACCTTATCTTGTCTCCGAATTACGACTCCTGTTCAAAGGACAATCCTTCATGAAGGTATTGATTCTCCACCACGGGTATTAGATGGAATGATTCTTTTCTCAGTGCTTATTCTTTGTTTTTCTACGTGAATAGCTAAATGAGAGAATACCATGTAAATTTTACTGAGCAAATAGCATTAGTGAAATCATTCAATGTTGACATCACATAATACGGGAGTCCCAGTGATATCTACATTTCTGCGCTGCATTTGCTCTCCCATAATGTAACATCAGTGTACAGTTAGCTTCTGATTTCATATTGTGGAGACCCCCCTCGCAATATAAAGTGTCCCCTTTGAATTGCTTTGTTCATTGATGGGCATAAATTTTGGAGATTTATTTTGTCTATGGATGCTCATGCTTCTCACTGAAGAAAAGTGATTTCTCTTTGGTCCCTCCTTGTGACGCTTTTGTACATCCTTGTGCATGCGAGCTCCTAGATGAGGTCCAACTGCTAACAATTGGGATTCAATTCATGTCTTTTGGCATCATTTTTGTGCGACACGTGGCAAGTTTATTCCATGAGTAGAACTTTGTTCATATGAGCAAGGGGTCTTGAAGGGTCATTGCATCTTCCAATTCCTTTGGGTGTTTATGGTTATGGCAGTTCCTCTGTGCATTATGGCATTTATGCTTGTCCTTTTCCATTTGGCAAACCGTTTATACTAAAACTGATTGATTATCAGCTTAGTTGACTGATGTTGCTGCAAAAAGAAAAAAAGTTCTGTGGCTCTTGTTGAGCGATGTTTTATGAGCCACGTTTTGCATCCCGTCTCATGTACGTTCTAATTATGTGCAACCTCAGGTTTTCACACGCTTTTATATTGCTTTTCCTTGCACACTGATTTGCTCCAATTTAATATTCGACCTTTTTGCTACTTGTATGCGAAAACATGAAAACATGCACTTGCATGGTCTTTTCTTTTTTCTTTTATTCTTAAATTTTTTTATTTGACATTCGGTGTTCCAATCTTTTGGCCCGACTAATCCCATGAATGCACACAAAACACCGTCCATGTGCATACATGCAACGCTCCATTCAAAGGGTTGCGGGCACGACCCCCAAGATTGCATTGCATTGGAGCCTTTGGTGTTTTGCATGTCGCATCCAGACCGAACGCTTAATTGTTTAGCCGAACTCCTGGGAAATTCTTATGTTTTTGTTGAAATATTAATGTTTACTGTTTATGTGCATGGTCATCACCTGTTTAATTTGGCTGGCAAATGGTCCAGCAAGTAAAGTCTTCTCTACTTTCCCTTCTCAAGCGGCAGTCCCCTTTTGTTGCGTTCATCCTCTGCTACTTTTTTTTGTCTTCTAATAGTTCGCGGAACTATGAATTTTACAGAGTGATTCAGTGTACGGTATGCGCTTGCTCATCGCGGATTGACGAGATGAGCTCGGTTTCATATACCTTTGACGCTCTCATAAGGATCATAGGATAGCTCTCATTCACGCCTTTGGGATAAGACCTCCTAGGTAGTGCCGGCACTGAAGTCCTCCTTCGAATAGTTTCATCAAGAACTCAGTGTTGTAACTGGTACGTTTGGTGATATATCTATTTTCAAACTATCGCATTTCAAATGTCCCTGTCATTCACCGAATCGTGACACGTCCTATCTCGAGTGAGGAGTGAAGCTTACAATCTGTCGTCTCTCTCGCTTCTCCCTCTTAATTCTCAGTAGCCCATGGAGCATCATCTAGGCTCCGACCTCCACCCGTGCCAAGACTGTGCACTCCTCTCTCATTGACCAAACATCCACGTCGAGCAAACTATTGAAGCAATTACGACTGATGCAGAGTTCACCCTTGCGCTTGCACATTGGACATGCTCATGTGAACACACGAGTTGACTTGATCTTCAATGATCTTGAGAATTGCATGTTTCAAGCATTCATGATCCATCAGACTTGATTCATACCGATCTTATCTTCAAGCTGGTCCCCCTTGTGATCTCTTTGTAACTTTGTATGCTTTGAAAAGACGAGAAATATCCAGTCAACACTTATATGATGCCCCATTTCTCTGTTAATGGAAGCTTGCGAGAATACATGCTATCGTTATTCAAACATATCCCGTATGATGCAACTGTCGCATAACATCGATACCTCGTAGATTTAGTTTCCATGCAGACATTCTAAAGGCATGATTAATAGCTGTTTATCACTTCAAAAGTACATTAAGAAGCACATTGGATTCATGAAAGAGAAGGTTAGTACTAAGCTTGCTTTACAGTCTCTATACATATTCAAAGGAATATAAATCCGATTCCCTTGTCTCCCTTTTCCTTTCGGTCTCGTACATTTCTCGACACCATCTTCTAAATCATGGCAAAACGAAAGAGACTTCTGTCTCTACTTGTGGGCGTGGTGACTTGTCCCTATCTCCATGTGAACCCCTTTTGAGATTGGGTCTCCCTTATCTCTAGCTCGCTTCCTTTTTGATGCCATTTGCGGAGACACACTCCTTTATTTTCCTATGTCGGATGCTTTCCTCTTCTTCTTCCTCTTCTTTTTTTCATTTCAATTTAATGGTCACCGTTCGTTTCAAATTTCGATGTAGATTTTCCATCAAACCACACACACTCGATGGACCGATGACTACCACTGTTTGGCCAGCCACGCCATAGCGTGCTTCCTTTTTGCCACTTTAAGCAGCAAAAAGGGAGCAATCTTTGCCTTACAATAAGGGAAAAGCTAGCCTTATTGCTTGGCAGGACCTTTCCCATGCTTTGGTCTAGGAATCGGTTGTTGCCAGTTCGGCACCTATTCCGGGGAACTCAGATTTAAGTGGGGGGGCCGTCGTTGGCATTTTCTTATGTGGAAAACAATCCGCTGGAACACTAAGGTTAAGTATGCTTTATGACCGTCTGAAATGTCACTAGATGGAGACGAGACGAGACCATTCGATTCTTGTTCATCACGAGTCATTTTCGCTGTGAAAAGGTTCCCCATTGTACAGATAAATGGGAATGAATGGGATGGGAATAGTAAAATGGTGAGTGGCTTGGTCCACAGTTTTTCGAGTTTGATGTTATGTTTTCATTTTGGTGGAGAGTTGATAGGTGAGTTCTTCTTGTTAGTTTAATAATTTGTTTTTCTTTTCAATATTGGAGTGGGAAAATGAGATGAATAGTTTATGAATTTTGACCAAATTTGTAATGCGATCCTTGAATTTCTAATTTGTTCAATGTAGCCTATGAATTTTGGTACATGTTCAATTTAATTCCTAAACTATATGAAAATGTTCAATATTGTCCATTTTCATATAGTTTAGAAACTAAGTTGAACCTATACAAAAAAAAAATATAGTGACTACATTGAATAAATTTAAAGTTCAAGGACTATATTAAACAAATTAAAAATTCATTGACTATATATTATATATTGAGCAAAGTTCAAAAACTATGTATGTCATTATACTTATTAGAGTGAATAAGTGTTTTTGATGTAGCTACACCCCAATTTTCAAGAGTTGGAAGTGACAATCTGCCTTAACTTGAAAATGATTATCATTTGGTATTACCGATTCAGAAAATTACGAAATAAGTATGTGTAATATCTTTTGATGGATTTTAACTTCACTAAATACGAAAATATATATGGTATGTCTAATTATATGTTAATATAAATTTTGTAGTTGAAATGAATATTAAAGATTGAATATTCAGCAAGAGAGTCGGAAATAAAATGTATTTGATAAATCACTTACTAGCTTGATTAAAATGAAACTCTCTTGTAGTCTTATCTAATGAGATATTTAGGATTATCTTTTGATAATATGACTTGCATATATGTATAATATGTTGTAAGTATTTAACTATTGGATCCTTAAGCATTAAGAAAAAAAAAACGTAATGGATTTTGAACGGAAAATTCAATCGGTTAAGTATGTCTAATTCTTTCAATGTGAAATTGTGTAAGCTAGATTTGTTCATGCCACCTGAGCATTCCACTTTTAATTGCTTTCTTTTTGTCCAAATTATTAATTGCTTTAGAGTGACGTACTATTGAATCGAACAGAAATAACTAATATTGACTTTGACTAGAAGAAAAAATGAACATCTTAATTATTTATCCATCATACAATTTAAGTATAGTTTGGAGATAAAAATAATTATGATTTTATCTATATTAAATGTTGTCTAGTGCATTACACTGGTTTAATTTTAGTTCTATATATTAGAATGATTGCGATTTGGATAGGAAATAGATGATGTGGCTTCTTAAGAGAGATGTTCGCTTTTCCAAATTTTTTTCTCCTGAAGAGGATAGATTAAGAAGTACACAAAAGTTGGAAAAAATTGCATCTAATAGTTTATCTTAATTAAATAGATTTCTTTTGATATTCGTAATTTTCCTCATAATAGTAAATTACTTGTTATATGTCAAGTCGTATTTTTCTTCAAAGGACCTGATTTCTCTTTTGTCGTCGTAAATTTTTGTGGGTCCTATAATCTGTAATATTCCGCCAAACAATAGCAATCTACCTGAAATAATAGCAAACTTCATGACCTATTGTTATTAATTATTTAATGAATCGTAACTTTCCTATGGCATACGTTTCTGTTCTCACTAATAGTAATTTACACCTAAAATATCCTTTTTCTAACTTTTCTTCAGAGGGCATAATTCAATTTGACGGTGGTAATTCATATGTTTATAATAAAAAAATAATCTATCTAAGCTAATAGCAAATTTCTTCTGTGTTGGTGTTAGTAAAGTTTCTAATTGATCATAACTTTCCTTTACACTCGTAAACTTCTGCAATGTGTGTGCTAGCAATTTTCCCTGCTCGTCCTAACTAATCCTAATCAAATATAAGGTTGATCACCATTGCGTCCATAACTTTCCTTAAGTTACAAGGAGAACTGGTCATGCACAGCTAATTAACGAGCCACGTTTTTTTTCTTATCCAACAATCCAATTGACTGCAGGACCAGTCTCGTAAAAACACTTGCTGAGCATGAAGTTTTCTCATCCAAGATAATTATTATTTTAGGGTACGTTTGTTTCGTCGAAAATGAATGATTTAAAAATCATTTTTTAAAAAAAAATTGACAGCTTGTATTTTTAAAAATAATTAGTCAATTAAAAATATTTTTATGGATGATGAATTTTTTTCGTTCATTCATTTTTGTAAGTGATATAAATAAATGCTTTTATAAATTTTTCTTTGAATTATTCATTTTCCGTGATTCGAATGAAACTTTAATAATTTTAATTTTTTTCCGAAATGATGTTGACTTGAGGACTTTTCGTGATTTTCAATTTTCTTCCAAGTTCGATTTGTATTTATTGTTATTTTTCCAATGAATTAAATCAAGAGAAACCACCAAAAAAAAAAAATGACAAAGGGATCTTGTTGGTGCTCGAGAATTTCATAATTAGGTTATGGATTCCTCAAAATCCACGCTTTATTTTCTCTATTCTCACTTTTAATTTAACAATACTTTTCATCAAACCTTTGGTTAGTTTTTAGAAAGGACAGCATGAATATAAATGAAACATGAAAAAATATTGATCAGTATAAGTTAATCGTAAATGTTGACGGGTTTATTGCAACTTTATTTTTTCAGACTGGATAAATCATATTAATCTCAACATTCAAGTTAAAACTCCATCATACATCATCACACCCACATAATTTATGATTTACATTTACAGACTTTTCTTTTTATTTTAAGTTTTTTATGTACTTTATGCGTCATTTTTTTTTCCTACATATGAAATAAATTCCAAAAAAAATAATATGGGTTGAGGTGTACTTTAAGCGGGCTCGTGAATCTGTACCGCTTAGATATTTCACGTGATATGTGTCAGTTTTGCCTTTTAAATTTTAATTGAGTTTTAAGTTTTTCCAGTACTTTATGTGTCATTTTTTTCCCTACTTATGATAAATTCCAATATAAAAGATATGGGTTGAGGAGTACTTTGATCAGTCTCGTGAATCTTTACAGCTTAGACATTTCACGTGAAATGCATCAATTTGCCTTTTAATTGAATTATCTTCGTAACCAGTTGCTAAATTCTTTTGTTATTTATCCTTTCCTTTCCCCTTTTCTGTTTTCCTTATTCGTTACGTACCAAAATGAGACTGACTAAATAAGAAGGCTCAACTATCTCTTTAGTTTTGGTCACAATTTCGAATCGTCTATTTAATATTTTTTTTCGCTTCGGAATCAGTTAGCCTTCATGTTAATTTAGTCGGTTGGAATGCTAGGTTTCTATTTTTTTGGTAAAAAAAATTTCCATTCACTACCAAAATAATACCTAAAAGAATTCATGGGAAATTTCATAAGTCACCGTAATAAGGCAAGCTCATAGAGTTTCAAACTAAATAAAAAATCAGAAATCAAGGTACATCATTAGAATATGGTTGGTAGATAATTATATGCTTGTCTTTCATAAACACCGAGCGAAAGGATCAGTGGTTGATCAATAAATCACGTATCATCATTAGTGATGAGCACGTGTTGGGTTCTTCAACCGTAGTTATGGCTTTGCCTTTGGACGGTGTACGCCTAGGTTCAATGTCCTCAATATCATTACCATACAGAGACAACATAAAATATATTGAACAAGCTCAAGTCTGACACCTCTAAGAGTGAATCCTTTAACAAGTGCAAGACGCCAAAGCTTTTAACAAAAATACATTAAATGAGTACATATTTGACACAAAACTATTGTGAACATCATTGAAATTGGAAGTGGAGTATTTATTCATTACGATTCATAAATTTAGAATTTGATCAGGAGAGCAAAACTCTCGAATCTAAAATTAGATTGGGAAAGTAAGGAAGCAAACAAAAGGAAATAAATCAAAAAAGCAATGAGGGAGGGAAGGGAGAGATCTAGGTCAATCCCGAGCTCGGGATGCTAAGTTAGGTGATGAAAAATGCCATCCCCAGGTGAATTCACTCAAATTCTCAAGGAAAACTATCCAAAAAATTCTAATTCTATTATATTTTTGTCAATTTAATACTAAATCTTTTAATTTTGCTAAGTAAGTTTTATATATCTTTACGTTTTGCCAGTTGAGTCAATTTAGCCAATTTTGGCAAAAAATCACTGATGTGGACATCGACCGTCCTACGTGTTACAGTCGGCACTGACATGATTAATTTAAACAATATTTTGATACATTTTAAATTTATTAAATTCTTTTTCCTTTTTTTTCCTTTTCTTTTCTTCCCTTCTTCCTCTCTAGCCTTTGGCAAAGTTTGCCCATGCTAGCCATTGGCGAGGGGTCTTACCAAATCTAGCGAGGTTGAGCCTTGCCATGGTTTGGCAAGGCTCGTTCTCACTACGCGGAGGTCACGCCGACCCTCGTCATTAGCTGGTCATTGGCCATCGTCAAGGCCCGACGACCGGCTAGAGGTAGAAGAAGGGAAGAAAAAAAAATAAAAAGAAAAAAGAAAGAGAGAAGAATAAATAAATTTTAAAAATTATTAGAAATTATCCACGTTAGCATTGTCCCGCGTTACGTAAGACAGCCGACGTTCACGGTAGCAATTTTCTTCCCAAATTAAACAGAGAGACTTCATTGACAAAATGTGAAAACGTTTTGGACTCAATTGGTAAATTTGAAAACTTTAATATTGAATTGATAAAAGTACAATAAATTTAAGATTTTTTGAATAATTTTTCTCAAATTCTTACGTGATGCAATGTAAGTGACGCAAAGCAACACACGAGCAATATAAAAGTAGAGGTGGGCGGGCGATGGCGAAAACGACACCACGTGGGGCGTTGCCTGAGTCTAGCAACCACCTTGGGGTGGTGGTCCATTTTTGTGTGTGTGTGTGAGTGAGAGAGAGAGAGGGGTGACTGCCATGGCGAAAACGACACCACACGATGGTTGCTGCCGCTCGAGGCTTGGACAGCGGGAGCACGATCGCCTCTTTGGTGATGGCCTTTTCCTTGTGCTGGCATACCAAGGCTGTCATCACCTATAGCTCATGAGACGATGACCACTGCCACGTGATGGCTGGCTATCCCTGAGGCTTGCAGCCACAACAACCGCTTGGTGGCGGTGGCGGTGGCGACCGCGGCATTCTTATGACATCCCAAATTCCATGTTGGATGGGGCAAGTCTTATTGAGTTATTCATAAATCAACACTTACATTCAAATGGTTATCACGTTGGATGGTTATTTTGAGTATTTTTTTTGAGGATTTAGCTTAGGGTGAGATCATTACAGATCTTGTTTCTAGATTCGGGAGAGTGAATCCACATTATTTAGAGTCGTTTAGTCCAAATCAGCAAAATCTGTCGCTAAACTCTTCGAGGATGAAGCTCGATCATTTTAAAGATCTGAGCGAATGATAAAATTATTATAAATCATAGTTAGTCATATTTAAGATAAAAATTTAGGGTGATTTCCGGCAAATGAAAGGTTTCAACATTTTGTCATATAACTTTAACTGCTTTGGATGAAAACTAGTACCCCCTTTCAACTTTGGCATTATTTCCCAATAGCTCCATTACGATGCAAAACAATAACTTCTTTAATTGGCAAAAATATAGATTATCCTCTCGGACTATTATTTTTGTTAAAGCCACTAGTTTTCCCATTTGCATAACTATTAGGTGTTCTAGACCTATTAAATGGGTAGGTCGGATCATAAATGGTCCGACCAAAATTAACTCATGAATCCATTGATGAATGCAAAATTTAAATTTTTGACCCATACCCGACTCAATCTATTCTCGACCAATACTTGACTCAACCTATATTGTTAAAACACTTTCATATTTAACCCAATTTAGGAAAACTTATTCTTATGATTTTTTTAAAGATTATATTGCTAAAATACTTCTAAATTTAGGAAAGCTTATTTCTTATGATTTTTAAAAAAATGATATTGCTAAAACACCTTCATTCAATACAAATTTAGTGGAAAATTTTTATAGGCTTCATATTTTCTTGAAAAATGTTTTTAGGAAGTCATTTTATAGGAAAATAACAATATTCTTCGATGTTTACTTGAATTTTGAAAATAAATAAAAAATTGAAAAATTTGATTCGATTTTCCTCCATGCATTCTTTTTAATTTTTTTAAATACTTTTTATTTAAAAATAGAATTTTTAGTTATTTATTATTTAAAAAATGAATTTTAATTATTTTCATTTTCTAAAAAAAAAATCGTATTTTTCTTTTTTCTAATTCCTTCTCCTTCGGCCTCATCAGACCGGCGAGCTCGAGCTTTGCTAGCCTCCCATGAGCTCATCCCTCACTTGGCCTGTTGTTGCCATGGCAAGCCATTAGTGAAGGAAGATGGAAGGAGGAAGAAAGAAAAAAAATAAAAAGGAAAGAAAAAATAAAAAAATAATTTCGATTTTTCAAAAATATTTTTATAAGGTTGAGAGAGAGAGAGAGAGAGAGAGAGTGAGAGAGAGAGAGAGAGAGAGAGAGAGAGAGAGAGAGAGAGAGAGAGAGAGAGAGAGAGAGAGAGAGAGAGAGAGAGAGAGAGAGAGAGAGAGAGAGAGAGAGGTGGTGGGTCTACTAGTTTGAAAATGGGTTCTAAATTCAACCCATTTGAGATTAATTTATTTTGGCCTTTAAACTTAAAACTCATTTAAGGTAGGCTCTTCAAAATTGAATGATCCATATATGACTTGTATGGGTTTAAAACCAATTTTCAGGTCTAAGTGTTACATAAAAATTAAGTAACTCATTTTCCCTTACTAATATAACCTCTATTACATTGTTAATGACAATTAGAATTAAAGAGGGCCGTGCGGTTGATGAATTTAAGAAAATTTATCAGAAGTTAATTTGTTCAAGAAAAAGAGGTAGTTCGTATTCATGTAATATTTAATGGATATGCAGACGGGAAATTAGAGGATGAAAAAAAAAAACTGAGTTCAAATATAGGAAATCTTTTATTGCAATTTCCATTCACTTCGCTACCTTTTCATTTACCCTTTTCTCTCTCCCTCCCCTCTTTCCTCAACAAATCTTTATTCTAATTGTTACTCCTTGAAGGCAGGTTTCAGAAAGTTTTCTCTAGGATGGAGAAAAACATGGCCCACCTTTTAGATAAGGAATTATTATCCTTTCTTGTAATCTCAACTATTGACGTATTCAATCGTATATTTCTAGACAAATTACATCCATCTTGATGAATGGTTATGTCCATTGAGTTTACATGAGAAAACTGAACGATAATACAGGATCCCATTCCAAATTTCAATAAAACATTTGGAAATTGAGACGTACGAGAAGTGTAGCATATGTTAGAGCATATCATATTGTTTGTTTAGAAAATTTATCTACTCTTTATATAGATCTCTCTCAATCCATTATCTTAAATTTTTAGATTAGCTATTTTAACATGGTATTAAAGTAAATTTGCACTGCAATTCCAAGTGTGACGGCACCCATTTGTCAAATTCCACGTACTATTTCAAATCTAGTTTGCATGTAAGAAAGGTATTAAAGTAGCCCACGGGATTTATAATATTCATACAATCTCCTTTCACTTATCAGCTTAAATCTTTTCAGTCTGACATGTCACATTCTAATAGGAAGGATAGTGATCACGTTGGCAGTGTGTTTTGAAATCGACATAGGAACACTATAGCACGATCGAAGAACCACTCCATGAACATTTCTTTATCAATCAGTAATTGTTTGTCTCATAATATCTTCTCTGTGTGTGTGAGATCCAACGACAATTAATCATGTATCATTATCCGCTTCATAATTCTAGTTCAATTTCCCATCAGCGGACCTACTACCACAGGAGTCGCATCTCCTCATCCACCTGTCGGACCACCCCAACACCTTTGCATGCCTAGTCCTATTCCAACTTATCTCTTACCATAAACATCACATGAAATCGATGGACGTAGCCATCACCCCCAAGAAAACCAAAGTCATCAACCCAATCAAACACTGGAAAAAAAAAAAAAAAAAAAAACGCTAATTATCGTCCATGCTCATCTGGTATAATAAGCAACATCAAATCCTTTCTAGAATAAAAGAAAATTACCATGCTTGTAAAATTAATGTGACAGATTCTTCTGCGACAAAATTTGATAAATATCCACTTACGATCGGTCACATCATTTTAATGTAACTGCCTCCGCGTTCTTAGGTGTTATTCTTAAATGAACCTGACAAAACTGTTTCTTTTCTCCCTTAAAACCAGGAGAAGTCCTTCTTCCAGTTGACCTCGTCGCTGCTGAAGTAAAACCCGTCTTCCCTCACGAGCCAGGAACACTTCCTGAAGGGGCCGCACCGGCGGCCGTCCCGCTCGGCCTCGAACGCGTCGAACCGCTTCCTCGTGCTGTCCCACTTGACGGTGCAGAGGAAGCGGGCCGCCGCGCCCCAGAAGTTGGAACGGACGGCCCAGCTGAAGTCGTCGCCCTCCTGGAGGGCCCGCCCGCCGATGTCGCCGTGGTCGTCGGAGGAGCACCAGATCACGAGGGGGAGGGAGGAGTTGGTGCTGAAGCCGTTGATGACACGGACGTCGAACTCGGCGCCGTAGAAGTACTCGGGCTCGAGGAGCTTGGACAGGAATAGGCAGCAGAGGGAGAGGGAGGAGGAGATGAGGAGGAAGCCTGCGAGGAGTTTCATTTTATGGTTGATGGCAAGGAGATGAAGAACAAGAAGACGAAGACAAAGAAGGCAAGCGGTGGTGATGAGAGAGAGAGAGAGAGAGAGAGAGAGAGAGAGAGAGACAGAGAGGAGAGAGAGCGTTGAGAGGAATTATATTCTGAGAAGAAGGTGGTGGTGGTGGTGGAGGAGGAGGTGGTTTTGTGTGGTTCGTGAGAATGTCAGTAAATGAGCGAAATCCCCATCTCATTTTTCTGTTTTGAGAAGTACGTTTAAAGTGCAACCTCTCGTGCGAAGTTGCCACTTGCCAGCCACGGGGTGTGCACTGGCGACACTTGGGAAAAAATTATTGAAAATTTGGATCCCGGTCTATGCGAGCCCTCGGTATCAGCGGAACCCGCACCGATGTGATCTAAGGATCCGGATGCGCGTGGTTCATATGCACTCGATGCGCCGAAATTCATCTTGAAATTCAATTTTTCTAGGTTGATTGTGATGTAAGAAGTAAAGCGGAATGGCTCGATAAGTTTTGGTAATACCACATCGGCATGAATGCATGTCTTCAATTGGTGTCATGGAGTCACTTTTAACACAAAGTTCTTGAAACCTTTAAAGAGTGGTGTTATGTGAACATATAAATTCACATATAATTTTTTCATGAGTTTTTTTAAATGTGGATACTCTTTTGAACTTTAACAGAAAAACTTAAGAAAAAAGTTAATTTTTCGACTCTTAAGAAGCACAAACAAATTAGTAAGCGATATTTGAAGGTCACTTTAGGCATTTTAATAAGGGAATCACTTCATCTTTGCTCAATTCTTTTTATTTATATATCAATGTGTCCAAAAGTGGTGTTTTAATAAGGGAATCACGTCATCTTTTCTCTATTCTTTTTATTTATTTGTCAATGTGTCCAAAAATACAAATATGGCATTTAGGAGCACAAAGCAAAACTTCCAAAATATGCCAATCCAAGTCCGGTCCTTCTTTAGATCTTGTCTAGGTCAAGCTCAATAAAAAGCACTTTCCAATAGACAATAATGCCAACTATATCAGTCACTCAAGTTCCTTTTTATCACAGACCAAAGAAAAAGAAGAAGTTCCTTTTTATCTTCGAACGAAAAAAAGAAGTAAGTTCCTTTTCTATGCATGCCTATACATGATTTCATCTTTTGGCATGCATTGATATATGGCATGATATATCTATTTTAATCGAGTGCTTCGATATGGCTGTGCGATGGGGCCGGTTTGGTGGACGTGCATGTTCCCCTCTTTTATTATTTACCGTAGAGAATGTCTTTGAAAAATCTTTTATCTCTTCAGGTTCCTTTTTCTTTCAATCTATTGTTTTCTGGAAAGATTGTCTCCAGATCATTCCACCAAAAGCATTAGGGTTTGTGGGCAAGGCATGTCTAGTCCTATTACAATGTTTGGAGGCTCCGTGATTTTTTTCTTTTTTCATAGAGAGGAACTCTAAGCCCTATGCCCTAACGGCGAGAGTTATATTTTAGTTTTTCTCCTGTGTCATTCATTTAATGATAATCATGTCGGCAAATTTAGTGTGAAATTGAAATCATCTCGTATTTTTAACCAAGGGAATGTGAGCGCCGTTATCTTATGTCCTAGTGGATTGCAATTACTTTGCTTTTGGCACGCAAAGGTTAGCCTCCAATAACACTTCATAGGAGAATCCGCACTTTTGTCTCCGAGAGAAAACAAGACAACAAAGGAACTCTTAGAATAGCTTATCTTTCGCGGCGTGCTGGAATGATACGATCCCTTGTAAAGAAGAGACATCATTACAATAATCTCAACTTGGGTACTAATGAAGATCAAGACAGGCCACTACATGCCCTGTCTATTGTCTTTATCAGAACAACAATGATAGGCTGCTAGATTAATAAACACGGAACCCCGCTCGATCGCTAAAAGCAGAACCGAAATCTGTGACTTTATTCTCCTCAAGATCTGATAGAAGCAATTAATTGGAATGTCAGGAGATTTTCGGTTTGGAAATTAAAGATTATCTATTTGGATATCACCTACCAGTTGTAAATTATTCTGGGATATGGCCGTTTACACAAACCAAATGTCTAAATTTAATCTATTTATAGAGCTTATAGGGTGTTTCATGAGCTCAATTGGGTCTCCAAGCGTGCTCCAGCATTATAAATAAAGCAAAGAAATCCAGAGTTTGAACATCAAATCATTGCAAAAAGAGGGAGCGATGATATAAAGTTTGTTGTCCAAGCTGAAATAGCCTTTGATAAAAAAGGCAATTGGTTTTTGGCGGCTCCTCTTTTAGCGTTTATTTTACAATAGATGGGCGGCTCTTCTTGATCTGGGAACGATGCCAAAGCAAAGTTCAAGGATGGGCATAACGTAATGTCAGTAGTGACGGGTGACTAGTGGCTACATGATGTTGCCATGCCTCCACTTGCCCATTCCGCTTTTCTGGTGGATTTGAAAATACAAACGAGTGCATTGAAGAGGCAAAATCCAACACTTTGGCACCGTAGATCAGCGGCAGCGGCGGGGCTGGACGAGGCCGGCTCCTTGGATTGGGGCTCGGATTGGGGCTCGGCTGGTTGTCTAGATCTGTCACCGAATCGAAAAACCATGCTTTTTTCGGGCTCAACCGACTCAATCCAAGCCACGAGGTTGATGATATGATGGCGATTAATCAATCAATCATCCAGATATGCACTAGTGTAACTATTAAGTAATGGGCTGGACCTGGTGTGGCCTAATCTATTGGGCTTTTCCTTGCTTTCTTTGTGAATTTGCAGACTTGGACTCCAAAAATTGGTGACATCTCTAAACCCCCAATTTGAGTATTTATTTTTGTTTGATCTTATCCTATATTTATTTTATAAGTCACTATGTGTACTATGTGATATGTGCATATTTCGAAACCGTGCTCCCTCACTTATGTATCCTCACCCCAGCTTTCTCGAGAGAGTGATGGCCACTAGGGCAACCCCCGGTGATTAATCCCTGAAAGTCGAAAAATGAAATCTTCATGCTAATGGTAGTTGTAGTCAACTGAGTCCAGGTGTTCGAAGGATATCTTAAGCAAAACGGGCATTCCGGTACGGTCCAAGGCATTCAGGTCATTTGTGACCCAGGTTCGGCAAGCCCTAGAAAACCACGATAAAACCTTTCCTAAAATGAAAAATATGATATCTTTTTAATGAAGTTTCGGGATATTCCATAATTAAAATAGAGGATTCATGGTACACAAAAGAGTGGATTCCTATAATGATTTAGTAGCAATTCGACATCACTAGAGAAGCACTCCTACTCAAACCCTTGCCTTTCACTCGGTTTCCCAAACGGCCTTCCGAACCCAACCAGTTCCATTCACAATGATGAAGAACCCTTCCTCCCTCACTAGCCAGAGCATCCGGTGTTGGACGCAAATTGCGCAACCCCAAGATCTCCATAACTAGAACAAGAACATGCATAATTGAGTAGAAATATTAACGTACCTGTTTTAGGATCCATCGTTTTTGGAGTGGAAGCGGAAACACAATGTTCCACGCGCAAGTCATTCTCCTCTATTACCCTTCATATCACTAACTCAATGAGGTGCCCCTCACATTTAGCGTTAGGTAAACGCTCCTTAGGTGAGGATACACGTGAGAATTAGGGTTAGAGGAGAGACTTGAGCACTATTTATAGAGTTTCCAGCCAGGCCCCCTTATTACGGGCCAAGCTCAACTCGGCTCACACTAGCCAGTCTCATATTAAACTAATTAAGAAACCTTCTATTTCACCTTAGACCAACCATGTTTTACGGTAATTGTAAAAACAGTAAATTACAATATCAATTAATGTAGTCCATATTAGGAAAATTCTTACACCCGGCCCCACCCCACGTTATGCGGGGCTGGAACCCGTGCCATGCCATGAACATCCTCGTCCACACTACCTCACACCGGTACAACGCCTTCTCCCTAGTTGCCCAGATGCATCCCTACCCCGTGCTCAGTGCCTGGTTGATCACAGCAGCGGCCGAGCCATCGCGCTTGCAACGAATCTGCATGGCTTGGGTGCCGTTCGGCAACGCGTTCACCACGCTAACGATGGGCTCATCGACCGTCGCCTCTTCGGTGCTTCCCGAAAGTTTCCCCGCACTTGCGTACGTCACTGTTAACAAGCCTAGGAGGAGAAGAGTAATTCACGGAGAAGTCATGGCTGCTTTTCTCGTGTTTTCTTCTCTTGGGTTTTGATCGATTCGTTATATATAGCCCTTAGGAAACCCATTAAAAAAATTTATATATTACTGAGGGCTATCTGGGGTAGTGATGAGTGATCTATTTTAATGCCGGATAGTCCCGAGGATCTGAAGTTCTATATAAAGAAAAGAAATAATGGAGTAGTGATTAGTGATTAGGAATAGATATTTCCTTAAACTCTATAAACAAGAGATTAATCCCGGATAGCCCTTAGGATTTGTGGTTTTATTTAAAGAAAAGAAATAATGGAGTAGTGATTAGTGATTTAATCTAAACATTTATGTTTGTTTGATCTATTTATTATGTGAAAGAATTATAAAGGTTTTATATCTCTAAAGTAATCAAAGAACTCTTAAGAGTTTTGTGAAAGTTGATAATATGAAGTAGATTAATTTGAAAGTTAACGTGATTATATACAAGAAACGAACTAAGCAAAGAAATGATGTATAGATGAAGATTAAACTAATTATAAATTCGATCATAAAATAATATGAAATGTAATTGAAAGTAATTAAATTAACAATGTGATCTCTACACTCGAGAAAAAATCTCATTGATATGCATAAATAGTGTGATATCATGTAGGGATAGTAGTTCGCACTCGAGCAGAGATTCCACCAATATGTGTAAGAAAAGAAAATGTGACCTTCCACAAGAGCAACAATCTGCGCTCAAGTAGAGATCCTACTTAAAGTAAAAGGAAAAGAGAGCTAAGAGTATGAAGTAATGATACCAACCAAAACTTGGTTGGTTATATTATTAAGTAATAGAAAAAACTTACTTGACAATTGATACAATTGATTAGAGATGAGCACAAATGATTGGAGATATCTTGAAGAAGTGATTATAAATGATCGAGGGTGATTACAAGTGGTTGGAAAGTGATTACAATAAGGTACAAGTAATTAAGAGTGGATTTGGGATGAAAGTGAAAGGATTGTGATCAAAGGAAGCTGTTGGACGCAAGTGAGCAAGAGAGTAAGAGAGCTTGAAGGCTTGGATGCAAAAGTGGTGCCTCCCTCCTCTTCTCTTCTTCCTTTTATAGGCAAACTTGAGTAGGCTCAAACGAAGTGAACAGTAATTAAAAAAAAAAAAAACTTTAGCCCATTTCGGTGCTTGGTCAACAATTGCAGCATCTTCAGCTATTGTCTTCAAAAAGGAAAATTATGAGATTCTTGATGAAAATCTTTTTTTTCTTGTCTTCTTTAGCCTTTGTCTCCTTTTGGTCATTGGTGATTCATGATTGATATTTTCCTCTATTTGTTTCTATCTTCATGTGACAGGTTGATACCATAGCAATCATCTTCATTTGTATTACCATTGTGATGGGATTCATCATAGGAACTTGAATATTTTTGATGTGATTTGCTGATTAGTAATTCATATGATTTTTGCCAATGCAAAACTATATTCTTCTGGTGATTGAATGGCCGTTGAATGGCCTTGGGCCAATGATTTTCGCTGAAGAAATTCTGTAATTTTGTGATCAGTTGATGATTTGTGATTTTGCCAATTTAACCAATTGAGAATTGATTCCTTGGAAAGGTTTTCGGTGAACTTAAAATTGTCTCACCACTTATGGTCTATTTGGTAACATTTATGTTCCAGATAATAGTTTCTTTTCTAAAAATAGTCTTTTTCCATTTCTATTCTTTAGAAAAATTTCTAAGTAAAAGAATGCATTTGGTAACTTCATAAAATTTATATTCTCAAAATAGAAAAAGAATGGGAATGTGTATGGTATGATCTACAATTTTTTTTTTTTTTTTTTGTAACGGAGTATTTCTTTTAATTTTTTAAGAATTATTTTTCTTTTTTTCTTTTCTTCATCGTTCGCCATTGCCATCCTCTGCCAGTCGCCGATGGTGGCAGATGGGGGGCAGTGACGGAGGCAGACGACAACGGCCTGGGGATGGCGGTGGTGGGGGTGGCGTGCAACAAGGAAGGAAAAAAAAGAAAAAAAAGAAAAGAAAAAACGACTTACTTTTAGAATTTATTCCCGGGGGAATAAGAAACTACTTTTTTTACTTCTTGTTTCTATTCCAAATCTATTCCCTAACCACTTTTCTATTACAAGGAATAGAAAATTAATTAACGTTGGCAAACGCATTTCTATTTTTTTTTTATTCTAGGGAGCAAAAGAGCATTAAAAAAAAGAAGAAGAACAAAAGTGTTGCCAAATGGAGTCCTAGTTTTGAATTTCCTAAGTAGGTGTTGGACTTGTGAAGAGTGGGAAGGCTAATGATAGTTGAATTCCCAAGCAGTTACCAAGAAGACTTGCAATTAATGAAAAAGTGCATGAGATTAAAAAAATTTGATTCATGATTAGTTTGTTTGAAATGAGTGTAAAAGATTTTTAACCTATTTTTAAATTGTGGAGGTAAGATTTCCATGACATGGCCAAAATAACTATCATTTTTTAAACCAAAAAAGTTAATTGTTCAATGTTGTAAATTAGTTTTGAAATAAAAAAGCAAGGTGTGACTGCCATCTTCATTTTGACAGGAAAAAGCATTCCACCGGGCTTCTTAGCAATCCCAATAAGTGAAGGTTGAAAGATATGATAATTTAGAGGTTAATATGACTTCAAATTATAATTGGGTATGACGATAAGGATCGTGGCTGTTGAATGAGTGATATTATTTGGGTTTTTGGATAATGCAAAATGTTTGAATGTCACAAACTTGGTTTTAATAAGGATTTGTTCATGGCTTTTGACAAATCAATTGGTAGGTAATATCAATTTTCTAGGAAAACATATTTTGCATAAAATTTTTGACTTTCATGATGATATTCTCTTTCAACTACCATGAGGTCTTGATATTGGCTTTTAGTGATGGATTGTAATTTAACTGAGGACTGTAATGTTATTACAAAGGTAGTGGAAGTAAAGAGTTTAACTATTGCAGAGGAAGGTGGTTTTATGACTATTTCCCTAATTATTCTTTGAAGTAATTGTGAGTTTTTTGGATTGCGAGAGGCCAATGGTGATAGATTTAAAGCGATCTCAATTTGCTTTGATGGATTTTTTTGAGCAATGTCTACCAAAATTTTAATAGGAACATATAGTGATACTGATTGTTGAGTTTGTGATCTTATTTGAGGCTTGTATGATTGTAATGATGTAGTTTTTGGTTTTACTTGTGAGAGTAGTGGAGATAAATATGGGGTAAAATCGGGTAATATTGATTATGGTAATGATATTTATTGGGCTTTGATTAGGTATAACCATATCAAAGATGAGGGTGCAAAAGTCATGGGCGAGGGCCTTTGCACTGCTCGCTTATTGAAGACAAGGGCGTAGAGGCCCTTGGCCAAGTTAGGGGAGGGTGTCACGACTCTCACCCGTGGCCTATGAAGCACGAACACATTGTCCGTCCTTCCGTGTTGTGTCTGACACATGTTGAAGCGTGTCGGACACGTCGACAAGCTCGAACACGTGGTCAATGGGTGTTGAATTTTTCGACATGTGGTCAACTTTTGCTCGACACGTTTGGACTCGCGTGTCCGGTAGACGATGGAGGGTGGAGGCGAGGCGAGGGAGCAGAGATGAGGCTGCGAGCGACGGCGAGTAGAACCAATCCTCCTCAAGCAAAAGTCCCTCGAGGCGAAAGTATATCCCCACCACTTCTTCCGGCTTCTGCTTTTTCAACTCATCTTCCGGGCGGCAGTGCTTCTCCTTCTTTGTCATTGTGGTAGCGGCGGCGGCGGCGGCATTGGTGTGGCGCTCCTTCTTCCTGCCTCACCCCTGAACCCGCGGTCCGGCCGAATTAGAGAGAGAAAGTAGTGAGAGAAAGCCTTTGAGTGCTTGTGTCGTGTGTGGGTCTCTATCCACGTCCTTGTGGACGTCAAAATTTTTTTGAGCAATGTCTACCAAAATTTTAATAGGAACATATAGTGATAATGATTTTTGAGTTTGTGATCTTATTTGGGGCTTGTATGATTGTAATTAGGTAGTTTCTAGTTTTACTTGTGAGGGCAATGGAGATAAATATGGGATAAAATCGGGTAATATTGATTATGGTAAGGGTAATATTGATTATGGTAATGATATTTATTGGGCTTTGATTAGGTATAACCATATCAACGACAAGGGTGCAAAAGCCATGGGCGAGGGCCTTTGCACCCGCGCTTACAAAAGGTAGGGGCACAGAGGCCCTTGGCCAAGTCAGGGGAGGGTGTCACGACTCTCACCCGTGGCTAGTGACCTCACTAGCCTAAGGTTAGAAAAAAAAAAAAGAAAAAAGAAAAGAGAAAAAAAAGAATATTAAAATATTATTCAAAAATGTCCATGTTAGAATCGAGCGGTGTCGCATAGGATGGTTGATGTCCAATGTGGGTTGGAAATGAGGGCATTTTGGAGGCAAGCATAGCGACATTTAAAATTGGGCCTAGTGAGCCGAGTCTAGGTGTTCAAAGACCATCTCAAGTGAGACGAGCCTTCCAGTACAGTCTAGGTGTTAAAATTCGGGCCGTTCGCGACCCAAGTCCAGCACACCCTAGAAAACCACAATAAACCTTTTTCTAAAATGAAAAATTCAATTTTTTTCAAATCGACTTCCAGGAAATCCAATCATTAAAATTGAGGATTTCGAACTCATGGTACGCAGGGTGTTATTCCTTCATTGATTTAATAGCAATAACCATCCCATAGCAATGGTCGACATCACTAGGGAAGCACTCTACAACTCGCAACAAATCCCGCCATTTCACTCAGTTTCCCAAACGGCCTTCCTGACCCAACCGGTCCCGTTCACACTGAGGAAGAACCCTTCCTCCGTCACCCGCCAGAGCACCCGGCCCTGCCCTGCGTCGCGGCTGGGCTGGAACGCCTCCCACGCCGCGAACTTCCTTGTCCACAGCGCCTCGCACCGGTACAGTGCCTTCTCTGTGGCCGCCCAGCTGCATCCCTGCCCCGTGCTCAGTGCCTGGTCGATCACGGCGGCGGCCGAGCCATCGCACTTGCCTCGGATCTGCATGGCTTGTGTGCCCTTCGGCAGTGCGCTCACCACGCTGACCACGGGCTCGTCGACCATCGCCTCTTCGGTGTTTCCTGAAAGTTTCCTCGCGCTTGCGTACGACGCTGTTAACAAGACTAGAAGGAGGAGAGAAACGCGCAGAGAAGTCATGGTTGCTTTTCTCTCGTTTTCTTCTATTGGGTTTTGATCGATTCGGCTTTCATATATATATATATATATATAATACGAAAAGAAATCAAAGAACATGGTGCTGGAGAAGATACAAGACCCAGGTTTTACATGGCAATTAACAGAGTTGTCATTCGGTGATTGTCTTTTCTGTAGTGACCATAAATGCAAGATCTCTACTTTATGTCATTCCATTGTAGGTAAGTTGTTTTCCTTTTCAAGATTTTTTTTGCCATTTTTTTTCCTTTCCGATACTTTTTTTGGGCTATGACAAAAAAAAGAGTTTTTTGGGCCAAGTTTTTTCCATTTCAATTTTTTTTGTCAGACCTTTTCAAGATTGATTGTGCAAAAAATGTATCACACTTGCCTTGTAAAAAAATGGGAGTGACCATAAATGCAAGATCTCTACTTTATGTCATTCCACTGTAGGTAAGTTGTTTTCCTTTTCAAGATTTTTTTTGCCATTTTTTTGGCTTTCCGATACTTTTTTTGGGCTATGACAAAAAAAAGAGTTTTTTGGGCCAAGTTTTTTCCATTGCAATTTTTTTTGTCAGACCTTTTCAAGATTGATTGTGCAAACAATGTATCACACTTGCCTTGTACAAAAATGGGAAAAATAACCAAAATTTTTTAGATCTATTGTATGGAAAAGTATTAGAAAAATCATAAATATATTGTATTGATGTCGATTTAATTTTAAATCTTTTAATGGTGTTAATTTAGTCTTAAAACTTTTAACTTAGTGTCAATTCAGTCCTTTCAAATAATTTCGATTGTATATATATATATATTTTGATGACCTAAGGAACCCGCGCACCGTACCAACATGGACAGCCTGACAGGCCCGAGGTAACAGGGAGTAAACCCTGGGGCGACGCTAGCGAAGGACCCATCACCCCGACGTCGCACTTAAGATCTCGTGCGGCCAGCGGGATTCGAACTCCTCTCCTATTCGCAAAGAATCATGAAAGCCTTATCTAACTGGGCCACCACAGGCGGTGGTATTTCGATTGGATATTGCTGACATGAATGTTGACTAATTTATGTGACACTGTCAGTGCTAATGTAGAATTTTTTTTAATAATATTTTGATTTTTTATTCTTTTTATTCTTTTTTTTCTCCCCTTATTTTCCTCTTTCCTAGAGTGATAGCCAACCACCAGCCATGGCCAAGTGGGCTGGCCTCCCCTGGGCAAGGGTAGCCCTAACAAGGGTTCTCATGCCAAATCTGGCGAGGTTGGCCCTCACCTAGGCTAGGGTAGCCATGGCTTCTCCAATTCTGGTGAGGGGAGCCCTCGCCAGAGCTCATCCTTGTGATGGCCGATGGCCGATCACCGCCTAAAGGAAGAAGAAATAAAGGAGAGAAAAAAAGAAATAGTAAGTTCAAAAGTTTTAAGACTAAATTGACACCATAAAAAGGCCAATGCAATAAGTTTAAGACTTTTATAATACTTTTCCCCTAATTGTATGGATGCCTATTTAGTCATAACACTTTGCATTTGGCAAACTTTTTCCTAATTTTTTTTGACAATTTACTAATAATGTTGCGAAAGGCGAGCGATCGAACAAAATATAGACAGATGAAGAAAATAAATCGGACACCAGATTTACGTGGTTCAGTCGTAAAGACCTATGTCCACGGGGAGAGCAGCAGCGAATTTCACTATAGATCAAGCGATACAAGGAGATTACACACTCAAGTCACTCAAACACTCTCTCGGTGTTTCCCAAACCCCAATTACACCCAAATAACACACACAGTGTTTAGCCCCAAAATTCCTCATGAAATAATTTCTCAATCTCACGAAGGAATTACATGCAAATCTTATCACAAGATTTAATTGGCTCGACCACTAAATCTTCTTGGATGTAATTCACGAACAAAGAAAATCCCTCCCAAGCACTCAACGACTAGACGGCGCTTCAAGACCAATTCTTCACGATCAACTTCGGCGGAACACCAAGCACTCACGCGGCGCTTCAAGACAATTTGTGATCCACGTCTATCACCCACGGCCTCAAGTCTCTATATAAGTAAAACTCTTATTATTTTGCCAACTTCTCATAGGATTTTGTTTCCTATCCAAAACATATTTTTGTATATTTTAAACAAAATCCAAATCCTATTCAAAGTTGGACTTTCCTATTTTAGCGGCTAGACTCTCCAACGTAGATTCAAATTTGGGAAGTTGATCTTCGGATCTTCTTTGCTAGATTTCGAACATCCGCAACATATCCAATTCAGAATATTCGGAATTTCACATTGGACTCAAACTCGAGACATATTTTAACAATCTCCACCTTGGCTCGACGTTTGAGCCAAGTTGCAATCGCTTCGCAAAAAATTCAAACTCTGCTGCTACTTTCTCATAACCCCCGATGGGTTTAACCACCACAGATATTATCCAAGTCCAAGCCTCTCTTGAACTTCGCCATAACTGAGGACCTCATCAGAATACCAACTCCACATGCACCTTTAACTGCTCCGCAAGGATTTTCTGACACAACCTCCTCAACCGCAGATAAAGCAAAACCATTATTGCATCCATATCTATCAGGAGATTGAATACATACCTTATTAGTTTCAGCAGTTATAGCAACCATTGACTCTATAGGATCCACCTCGTTATGAGCACCATCTGTGTCGATTATTTGCTAGTACTCGTATACGCTACCTCAGGAATTTCTGGTCGCAACTCCACCTCAAGCTGAACACCATCTAGATCCGTATTAACACTACCACAAACACTCCTAACTAGAAGTACTGAAGACTCATCAAGAGTAACTTCTTTACTGTTAACAGGTAAATTTATATTCGGGCACCACAACTGATCGCCCCGCTCACCTTGTGCATAGCCATTGAATATGCATTTTGCCCTCCAATCAAGCTTACCATCACTCACTCGAAAATAACACGGGCAACCAAACATTCTAATAATAGAATAATCAGTAACGTTACCTGACCACACTTCTTCAGGAGTCTGCCATTCAATAGCAATTGATGGAGATCTATTCACCAGGTAGTTTACCGCACTTAGCACATCAACCAGGAATCTCCTAGCCATACCAGCACTAGAGATAATTTTTCGGGCCATCTCTAGTAATGTTCTACTCGTCAATTCAGCAAATTGTTGTGATTTATCGGCACTAGTGCGATGTTTCACTATGCCCTTTTTCATGCAGAATTTATTTGCCAGCTCCGAGCAAAACTCCATGCTATTGTCAGTCTGCACATGCTTGATCGACTTACTAGTCTTCGTCTCGATCAAAGCTCTTGACTGCAAGATCCCGACACCAGCATCAAACTTGTGCCTTGGCACAAACACCCAGGTCTTCCTCGAGCAGTTAATAGACTCTCGAACAGATGCATTCGACGTCTCCGCAGCGAAATTTGTCACTATCTCACCTTGAAGTTTATATAGGCCATCGTGCTTGATTCCTTTCATTATCACCAGGGCACCTCGAACAACCTTCAGAATTCCACCTTTTGAAGAATACCTGCAACCAGCTGAATCTAGAGCACCCAAGGAAATTAAGTTCTTTTTTAATTCTGGAATATGCCTCACTCCAGTCAATGTCCTCACGATACCATCATGCATTCTGATTTTAACATCACCAACACCCACAACATCGCACTCAACGTTGTTTCCTAACTGGACTTTACCACTACCCGTGCACTGATAAGTGATAAACCAGTTTCTATTTGGTGTGACATGAAAAGAACAACCAGAATCCATAATCCATCCATTAAACGATGAATAATCAGTGATAGACAAGACATTATCGGCATTATCTGCTACAGCTGCAACATTATCTGCAGAATCAACTATAATTCATTTACCCTTCTCATTCTTCAGCTTAAGGCAATCCCTTCTAAGATGCCCTCTCTTGCCACAGCTCCAACATACAA
Organism: Eucalyptus microcorys; assembly: GCA_014182515.1. Taxonomy (NCBI): domain Eukaryota; kingdom Viridiplantae; phylum Streptophyta; class Magnoliopsida; order Myrtales; family Myrtaceae; genus Eucalyptus; species Eucalyptus microcorys. Next base: position 3,869,878 of record CM024569.1, on the reverse strand, counting down.
CATTAGTAGTCCTAGATTGACTACGTCTGTTCATATTAGTACTACCATTACTCACACGTGTTACAGATCTTCCTCTATTTTCACCTACTAGAGCAGTAGATACAAATTCGCCAGATTCTCTTCTATGAATGTCCTCGCTCAGAATCAAATCTCGAACCCCGTCAAATGTCAAACTTGTTGACCCAGAGGAATTACTAACAGCAGTAACGATAGTATTCCAACTATCAGGCAATGAGGATAACAGAATCAAAGCACGTACCTCATCTTCAAAGTCAATCTCAACTGAACTCAATTGACTAACAATCACATTGAATTCATTGATATGATCTCGCAAGCGACGTACCTTCTCTCATCTTCAAATTAAACAGACATCGCATCAAACAGACCTTGTTGATCGCAGAGGGCTTCTCGTACATATCCGACAGGGCTTGCATCAAATCGGCAGTGGTCTTCTCCTTCAAGATGTTAAACGCGATGTTACGAGCCAACGTCAGCCGAATAACACCAATAGCTCGTCTATCAAGCAATTCCCAATCAGCTTACTTCATCGTCTCTAGTTTCTCCCCAGACAAGGGCAATTGCAGTTTCATCTGGTAAAGATAATCTTCAATCTGCATCTTCCAGAAACTAAAATCCTTCCCATCAAATCTGTCGATTCTCACTTTTACTTCTTCTGTCGCTATCGATTCGCTTCAACTTAGTCAAGCCTGGCTCTAATACCACTTGTTGCGAAAGGCGAGCGATCGAACAAAATATAGACAGATGAAGAAAATAAATCGGACACCAGATTTACGTGGTTCAGTCGTAAAAACCTACGTCCACGGGGAGAGCAGCAGTGGATTTCACTATAGATCAAGCGATACAAGGAGATTACACACTCAAGTCACTCAAATATTCTCTCGGTATTTCCCAAACCCCAATTACACCCAAATAACACACACAGTGTTTAGCCCCAAAATTCCTCACGAAATAATCTCTCAATCTCACGAAGGAATTACATGCAAATCTTATCACAAGATTTAATTGGCTCGAATACTAAATCTTCTTGGATGTAATTCACGAACAAAGAAAATCCCTCCCAAGCACTCAACGACTAGACGGCGCTTCAAGACCAATTCTTCACGATCAACTTCGGCGGAACACCAAGCACTCACGCGGCGCTTCAAAACAATTTGTGATCCATGTCTATCACCCACGGCCTCAAGTCTATATATAAGTAAAACTCTTATTATTTTGCCAACTTCTCATAGGATTTTGTTTCCTATCCAAAACATATCTTTGTATATTTTAAACAAAATCCAAATCCTATTCAAAGTTGGACTTTCCTATTTTAGCGGCCAGACTCTCCAACGTAGATACAAATTTGGGAAGTTGATCTTCGAATCTTCTTTGCTAGATTTCGAACATCCGCAACATATCCAATTCAAAATATTCGGAATTTCACATTGGACTCAAACTCGAGACATATTTTAACAAATAAAGTGGTCAATTTGTGACATCCGAATCATTGCTTAGCAGAACTGTGCGCCTTTGAGTGCCTAGCCCATAATCATTGCGTCACCAAGTTGGCCACCATACCACACCACCGTCACACCATATCTCTGCATGATGCAGCGCCATCTCGTTGTGCCTCCATGGCACCACCTTGCCACTGTGTCACCGTCGCCACCCCACTAGCCTCACCAAGACACCTTACCCGTGGGCCATGCCACTTCATCGCACCCCCTCGGCACAGCTCACCGCCCACGTTGGCCCTGTTATGCCTCCAATGTGTGGCTCGACGTGCCACTCGGCCTAGCCGAGGGTTCTCCATTTGGCGCCTCCATGGACTGCCCATGTTCGCAAAATGTGGCACAAATTTGTGCCCAAGTTCATGCAGGCGGAGGGAGAGGAGAAACTGAAGATTAAAATCAGCCAAACCACCGTTTTTCTTCCTTAGTTTCCCTCAGCTGGCGTCTTCTTGCGGTATTTAATCAACTGTTAAGACCATGTAGGCGGCGGCGAAGGGCGAAACAAAAATATAAATTCAGAAAACTCCATTCATTTCCACCTCTTCTGCAACTTCACTAACCCACCGTCCCCCTCCGTTTATCCTCTTCTTCATCTGCGCATCATCCCTCCTTGCTGCTCGACACCACACGACCCTCCCTCGTTTCTTCTCTGTTTCCGCGCAACAACCGTGGCTTCCTCACCACCACCTTTGCTGGTGACGCGCCCCTCATTCGGCCAACACTCGCGCCACCCCGCTGTCCTAAAGCCGCCCCATCGACTTGTCGCGGAGCGACAAACAACTAGCCAAAACTGGGCTTCCGAGACCTTGCCAGAACCGCGTCGACACTTGCTTTGGACTAGAGGCAAGTGAATTAATTCTCATTTATGCTACGTTGGTCAATTTCCATATGTCGAGGGCGATTTCCTTGAATTGTAGTCATCTTGATTGTTTTCATGCTTAATTGTGTACATCAACAATTTCAGAATGTACGTGTTGCAAGTAGTGTTAAGATTTTAGTACTATATAAATATATTGTTGGAATACTGGATATTGAAATGTGCATTGATTTAAGTTTAATTGACACGAGTTGTGGATAAATTTGAGGTTACAGCACTTTCTGGATCAATTTACTGTAGGCCGAATTTTTCTAATTTGGTATAGGTCTTTATGGTACAAATTTGATGGGACTTTTCTTCATGAAATTTGTGTGTTATGCCTTGCTCTACAACCTACTTTGATTTCAGATTTTTCAGACTTTATATGTGCAAAATATATTTCAAAAACTACGTGGGTCCGAAATTGTTTTTATAAGCCGTTTCCTAACCTTTGCTAGGTTTCCATTTTCTACAGGATTTTTGATAAACAATTTGGACTAGTGTCCTTAATAAAAATTTTAGACCATGTAATGTGGAATTTTTCTATGATTTTTGGAGTTCCATTAGGCGTCCAAAGTGCCATTTATTGAATCTCTCGTAACCTGATTTTGTGTCCTGTTTTGGTCCGAGATATAGAAAATTATTGGGACCTATACAAGCTAAACTGGACCTCAAGTTCTCACAAAAAACGTTCCTCGGAGTCTCACCCACAATATGTTAAAGTTTCGTGATTCTTGGAACTGATTTGCTTGGCGAATTTCCTTGATTTCTATGGATGGGGGAGTTGCCCTTTTTATGTTAGTTCTGGATAAACCTTTGTTTTGCAATCAATCTTTTGAGCTGATGTGGGCAACTAAATGCTTGTATCTTTTCTCGGGTTTATAAAGGATTGTTGGTGGTAGATACTGAACTGTTACTATGCATTTTACTCGGTGGATGGTCTGTTTACATTGAGATATTTAAATTGCTACACTATGAAATAAGTGTGATTTAAGAATGCCGTCAATCTGTAGGACGACGATGCTCGAGTGGTATTAGGAATGTTGGAGAGGTAATCTAAGTAGCACCGACACGCGATACGAACACTCGACACGTCGACACGTTATTTTTCAAAAATAGAAAATTCCAACACGTTGTATATTAAATGAATATTTTTATTTTTAATTAATTTGATTCAAATTTATAAATAATTGATTAATTAAAAAAAAGAGCCTACAATGAATTTACACTAATAATATTAATAAATTGACAAAAGTTATTGATGAAACTAATGACTAATAATAAATTAGAATCAACTTTTTTTAAATAAATCCATGATCTTCTACAATGACCAAAATTTATCATCATTCAACATTCAGTATTTTTATTTTTTGAAATTACTTTTTAATTTCATTTAATTATTTTTCTGATTAAATAAAAAGTCCCCTCGGGGTCCACCCCCAATCCCCACTCCCTTTTTTCTCTCGTCTCTTTCCCCTCACCCCCAAATTTTTTCACTTTTCTTTCCCTCCCCCACCATAATAATATCATCAAAAGAACGTTCTCCCGTGCTTCCAGATATGTTGAGCTCCACATATTCTATCGGCCTATCACTTCCCCCTCCCTCCAACACGCCAAGTCCATTTTTTATTCTTTTAGTTTCCTTCTCAAAACCCTAGCAGCGCCCTCCTTCTCCTCCTCCTCGCCGCACTACCCCCTTCCTCTCCTCTTTCTCTCGATCTCTGCTTGCTCTCGGTCCTCATCACAATCGTTCACCGCCTCGCCTTTAGCCCTTCATAGCATCACAGAGTGGCAGCCCTCGCCTCAATCTCTACTCTTTCTTTGGCCATCTCTCGCTGTCGCGGGCTCACCATCGCGGGCTCACCATCGCTCACGGCCTCGTCTCTTCTCCCTCGGCCTTGCCTCCACCCTCCATTATCTTTCAAACACGCGTGTCGAAACGTGTCGAGAAAAGCTGACCATGTGTTGAAAAATCTGACACGCGGTCAACGCGTGTCCGAGTGTCGAACAACAACGCGTGTCCGAGCGTGTCAACATGTTCGACACACTCCGACACGCGTCAGACACAACATGGAAGCAAATGTAACGTGCTTGTGCTTCATAGGGGTAACTGGGTTCCTCTATATGCTTAAGAGTGTAACACAATTCCCCCAAATGTCCTCGCAATGCCAGATGGGTGTGAGATGCCCGGGGGGTAATGGGGCTCCCCGGAATATGGTGGCAATCGATTCACAGTAAAGATGATCAATTGCAATTTCAGATTTTATTCAAGTATTATTAAGTTACTAACTCTAGATACTATCCTATATTTAAGAAAGGTTCTCAAGCAAGTTGATATTACAATGATCTTTTGTCCTTTATATATAAACCTTCTCATATGTGCTGTTATTGACTTATGTGGTACAGACAGATTAGTAATTTGCTTTTTGAGCTTTGTGTTCACTCGTGGTTGATCATTATTTCTCAAATCAGTAGTATTTTGAGAAGACCAGGCCAAATCACGTACTATGGGTGAGAGACAAAAGACATAGTGTATACGTAGTATTCAGGTTGGGATGATGCAACAGCTGGAGCTTTTAGGTGTAGTATGGAGTAGTGGTACCCCGACACCTAAAGTATATACAAATAAGAAATGAAATGAGATTGTCGGGTTTGCATTTCTGCGTGTGTTCCTTTAAATTTTTATGTCTTGGGTATTCTTTAATCGCACACGCTTCTACATGCTTAAAAAATAAAAAGACTTTAGTAAACACGTTAACCGTGATGCAGTGGAGATGTCACAAATTTTGTTTGGTCATCGCTGACGTGAATGTTTACTATGAAATGACCAATGCTGACATTGACAGTTTTCTGGATTTTTTTTTTTTAGTTCTTTTCTTCTTCTCTTTTTTCCTCTTCCTCCGCCGGTCGCAAGGCCTCAGCAACAACCGGAAGCAGCTGGAAGTCAACCTCACCGGCCTCAAGCGAGGCAATGGAAGACAAGACCGCGATCGCTGTGCTTGCGCACCATTAAAGTTAACTCATCATAAGACGAATACAAGAATTCAAACGATGCTAGTAATTACGTAACGCGGACGAAATCCATTATATAAAAAGATAGAATTCTAGCCTACGAGGCAATGGAGAACACCGCCCATTAAATGACGACCGAATAGAAGACCATTCGTGAAGACTTCAATTTAAGAAAGAGAAATGGAAACACCGGGTCAAGCGCTCGTTCACGATCCGATTTTGAAAAATTCAATCACCCTGAAAACAATACCAAAGACTTGCCAGATGCTTTTGAGATACTCGGATCGAAGTGCTTGCTGTTCCAACGATTCCACGAATGGATATCCTCTCCCTCGCCCCTCCACAAAGAGCAGAGGACGAATTTTTCGACGCCTGCTTCTTTGCAAGAAAATTTTGACCTTTCTTCTGGCGCACGCGAGATTCCTTCGTATCGTACCTCGCTTACATAAGCATATACCCGCCGATGCCGATGGAGACTTGGGCCAAGTCAAGATGCGCAACTCGTTCGACACCGAGAACCGTGGAGACTCTGATTTCACGACCAGTGTGATGACCAAAACCGGTCGTAACATAGGAAACACTGCTGGGTCAATCATCTTATTACGCGCAAGGGACTCGGTTTTGTTGTACATCTGTAAGAATGGAATGATTAGACGCTTATAGTGCGTCAAATATTACTCTCCTGGACGTCACAAGTTCATTTTGCTGTTACATGAAGCGTGCATGTGCACAACGAGCGTTCTAATGGCTTGAGCAAAATAAGGTCTGAGCAATTTTCTGAGTCAATTAGGATTCGAGCATGTAGTCTATGGTGGTAATAGTAAGTATTGAATGTCTACTGAGCAAAAAACAAAATAAAGATTGTGTGTTCGATTACTCAAGACAGTTGGACGTCTAAATATCTTTGAACACCCGACTATATCGCGTGGTCCATCGTTGAGATTACAAATTATCGAGTACAGACCACAAAAGGCGCTGTCCACAGAAGTCGCACGGCCTGCTGTAGAGATTGGATGTTGACTTATGAAAGAGTCAAGCGATGACTAAGCCAAACTTGTGGACATATTGTTTTTTGCAACGTTGAGAACAACGTTTCGGTTCATCTGGTTTCCTCCTCTTCGCCTGCAAAGCAACCGCATTGGTAGATTTTCTCTGTTAGTGCTTCTTTGGAAGATCCGACCCAACAGGAGCGCGATGATGGAAGAGCTTGTAGGTAAGGAATCAAATGAACCAGCGCATCTTGGCATTCTTGCAGCGGTCAAATTCCAAGCGTTTGCAGTGCTCAGGGTCCTAGAGTCTTTTTTTTGGGGGCTTTTGCCTATCAAGTGGAAGAAAAGAAGCGCAGAGCACAATCTGGATGAGTCGCCTGCTACTACAGACGACTTGCCACCGGCTGCACCGAGGCAAGAGATCGATTACGAGGTGTTCTTGAGTTTTAGAGGACCCGACACTCGCAAAAGCTTCACCGATTGCCTGTACCAGGACCTGGTTCATTCCGGGATTCGCACCTTCAGAGATGCGGAAAAGCTCCAAGTTGGAGACAGCATTGGTGACGAGCTTCATCAAGCAATAAAAAATTCGAGGATCTACATACCGGTTTTGTCCAAGAATTATGCTAATAGCAAATGGTGCCTGATGGAGCTTGCACAGATGGTGAAAAGCAAGAGATCGTCAGCTCAACGACAGATATTTCCCATCTTTTATGACGTGGAACCTTCTGATGTTAAGCTCAAGACTAATACATACGAGAGAGCTCTCTCCCAACATGAGAAAAATACGGCTCTAGAAGAGTCCTGGAATGGAGGAAGGCTCTTATAGAAGTATCTCAGCTGAAAGCATGGGAAGTAAAATCTAGAGGGTAATTCCTAAACGACACTTGTTTAGCATTTTTAGTAGCGACAGGCCTGCTATCTTTCATAATTTTGCGTCTCTGCATTACACGACTGATGATTCTGGAAATTCAGCCTTGCTTTTGCTTTTAGTTTTAGCCTAAGTTAAATCAAAGCTGCCGATTGCAGCATTTTTTAACGACTAATCTCCATATTAGCCTCTTGCAACTGTAATTTTATCCACCATCGTAACAAGAAATCATTCAGAGCGATGGATATATCAAGATCTGGAAAGAGTAGTTCAAGGCTTTACTTTGACACAACTCGACACAGCATGTTTTGGGCAGAATTATAGGGACAAATGACGGAACTAATGTACCTTGACGTGTTTCGATGACTTACTAGATTATCCCCCTTTCTGACTTATTCATCTGTTACAAATATCATGTTTGTTGCAGACATGGAGAACTCATAAAGTTCGATTGTTCAGAAGGTTTTGATTGAATTGAAGATCAATTATCTAAATGTGAGTGACCATATAGTGGGAATTGATGATCCCGTTGAACAAGTAACGAGGTTGCTAGAGGTTGGTTCAGAGGGTGTACGTATGGTTGGAATTTGTGGAATGGGAGGGATTGGCAAGACAACTCTAGCCAAGGTTGTCTATAATCGCCTTTCTTCTCATTTCGAGAGTTGCAGTTTCATCGCTGATGTCCGAGAAACAGCGAAAGCCCATGGTCTTCCAACTTTACAGAAACAACTAACACGTGACATCCTCAGTTGTAACTGCGTAGAACCTCTTAACGTTGACGAAGGGATCAACCTGATCAGAGAGAGGTTTCAGAATAAGAGAGTTCTCATTCTTCTTGACGATGTTGACCACAGGGATCAACTCAAGGCACTAGTAGGAAAACATGATTGGTTTGGTTCTGGAAGTAGGATTCTAGTTACGACGAGAGACAGGAGTGTCTTCAGTGCAGGAAGGGAAGGTACCTCTGAAGTTCCAGATCACTATGAAGGTGACTGGATTTATGAAGTTGCCGAATTGAAGCGCGCACAAGCGTTGCAACTATTCAGCAGACACGCTTTCAGAACAAACTCTCCTCCACAAGACTACATGGCTCTGTCAAAAGAGGTAGCCCTCACCACTGGAGGGCTCCCTTTGGCAATTGAGGTCATAGGTTCCTTTTTGTGTCGCAAAAGCAAGGCAGTATGGGAAGGTACTTTGGAAAGGTTGAAAGATGTCCCACATAAGGAAGTTGAGAAGAAACTGATGATAAGTTATGAGGCATTGGAATATGAACAACAACAAATATTTCTCGATATTGCATGTTTCTTTAAAAAAAGGAATAGAATAAATGCTTTTTATATGTGGGATGACTGTGGCTTTTGTCCAGAGTATAGTTTAGAAGTCCTTCTCCTAATGTCTTTAGTTAAAATTGGAGATAATGATGAGTTATCCATGCATGATCAACTTAGAGACCTTGGTAGGGAGATTGTTCGCCGTGAGAATCGTAAAGATCCTGGGAGGCGTAGTAGGTTGTGGAATGACAGGGAAGCACTAGATGTGCTGAAAAGTAAGAAGGTAAAATTTTGACTTCATCACTACTTCTGTTCGCTGAAAAAGCTACTTGTATGCCTTCCTTAACCTTGATTTCTCTTTGATATGAGGCATGTTCCATGTTCACAGGGAACAGATGAAGTTGAAGCACTTGTTTTGAACTATTATACTAACGGTTCTGATACTGCCTTAAAGAACCAGAGCTTTACTTGTGAAGAATTTTCAAGCCTCTCAGAGCTAAGATACCTCCAAATGCATAGCCCGGACCTTGTTGGGGACTTTGAGCATCATTTCTCAAAACTAAGATGGCTTTCTTGGAAAAATTGTCCTCCAAATTTTCTAGCTACCAATTTTCATCCTAGAAATCTAGTGGTTCTTGACCTGTCATGGAGCAAAATAACACACAAATGGAAAGGCTGGAAGCAGATTGAGGTAACTTAAGTTCAGGAGTAGATTCTGCGTCTATATTTTTGTTATGTTTCATGCACCTCTCTGCGTTCATCCATTTTAAATAAAGTTTCTATCCAGATGGCCAAGAAACTGAAAGTTCTAAATCTTTCCCACTGCAACAAGTTGACCAAGACACCAGACTTATTAGCCTATGGAAGCCTGCAAAGATTGATTCTCGAAGGGTGTTTGCGTTTGTTTCATATTGATCCGTCAATTATTCACTTGAAGTGCCTCACTCATTTGAATCTCCGAGGATGTTATTCTCTGAAACACAACACCTGGCGTAACATAAGTTTCCTGGAGGATCTTGAAGAGCTCATTGCGGATGTACCTTCTCAGAAAGCTGATCCTATGTCGCAAAGGACAGAGAAGCTGGATACTTTAATTGCTACCCATTGGAATTTAACGATCTCCCAAGTGCATCACAAGATCAACCCAAGATGGTACTCATCAGAGTGTCCGCTCCATCAACTGTCACCCAATTCCACATACCCAAGTAAGTATCAGAATGTAGCATCAATTTTAGGGCTTTATATGATGAAGAAAAACAACAATAACATGTTCTAATTGCCTACTAGGCATATTAATCCCTGAAAGTTTACTGCAGGCACAGGAATGACTCAGTCTAGAGATTCAACAGGAGTGGAAGCAGAACACAAAGATTTGGCTTCAAACCAACTAGAATGGGCGGAGAGACTTCCAGAATCAGTGGGGTATTTGGAATCACTGGTTGAGCTGGACTTATCAAGCACAGGAATTACCGAATTACCTGATTCGATAGGTAATCTGAAGAATTTGAAAGTGCTGAGAATTGATGGAAGTTGCATAAGAAAGTTACCTGATGCTATAGGAAAGGCAGAGAAACTCGAGGAGCTACATGCCTTAAAAAGTGAGAGGTTAGAGGAAGTTCCTAGTAATTTTGTGTGCCTTCCCTGCTTGAGAATCTTGAGATTATCAAGAACTGCCATAACTAGAATACCGAAACTTCCAGCAGGCCTAACCAGTCTACAAATTGAATCACGATCAGCAAGCACTATCCCTGATCTGTCGAACCTCATCAACATAAGAGACTTGGACTTGGATTTGAGGATATTTTCCTCTAGAGACCCATCTCACCTTCTACAAACTCCCGGCCCCAGTTGGATTGGGAACTTATCCAAATTGGAGCACTTAAAATTGTCCCTTTCAAATATTATCTCTCTGCCTTCATCTTTAGGCTCACTTTCAGGTCTCAAGAAACTTGAGCTCCTGTCCTGTGCAAACCTCAAATCCCTGCCACTGCTTCCCACTAGTTTGACAGAGTTATCCATCCGAAATTGTTTATCAATGATAACATTACCGACAGTTTCCAATTTGGAGAACTTATTGTTATTTGCTCTTGCCGAGACACAGGTAACTGAGATTGAAGGACTTCGCGGCCTAGTATCACTCAAACATTTGGATATACAAAGGTGCAAAATAGAAAATCTCGATGGGCTCCAACAATTGCAAAATTTATCCACACTGAAGGTTTCAACCTGTGAGTTCCTCCAGAGACTGCCTGATCTGTCAAACTTGCCGAAGTTAAGGGAGTTGAGGCTACTTCAATGCACAAACATGTTTGAGATTCGAGGTCTTGAAGAATTAGAATGCTTGGAAGAGTTGTGGATTCAAAATTGCATTTCCTTGCAAAGATTGCCAAACCTATCAAACTTGAAGAAGCTGAAAGTTTTGAATGTATACAAATGTGAGAAGATTCACAGCATTCATGGAGTAGAGGAATTGAATTCCCTGAAGGATCTAACTGTGTGTGGATGTGAGGCAGAATCTTCGCCTAATGTGTGTCTTGCAAAGAAGAGAGTTCTCCAACAGCATTGGCAAGTCGGGGGGCTTTTCAAGAATCTGAGTTGGTAATAGCATGAACTCCAAAGTGATCTCAGTTAACGAGACCATTCGGTACCTTACATGTACTTTCTTGCCCTCGCCCTTGGTGAGCGTTGTTTTTTTATCTTCAATTAATTGTAACAGTCTTGCGTGTAGTTTCTAAAAGTTAACTAAACGCTAGACCTAGAAAGTCCGGTTCTCATTTTGAGAATGAATTAAACCAACTCAGATGAGGAGTTTGCATGACATAGGATGGGTTGGGTATCTCCCTGTGGATCCCAGCTTCCCACATTTGAACTCGAAATCCACCTTGTCTCTTTTCAACACAGAATGGACCGTGAGTCCATAAATTTTGCGTTACCATGCTTTTTTTCTTTTAAATCTATGTGAACAAGAAAAATTCAGTATACCTACTAACTACTGACAAATTCGACATACAAAGTAAATAAAAGAGTAGCGTACTTCTCATTTGTTGATGGGAACAAATCAGCAAAACACAATTCACAAAGTGACACCAAGAGAGATAAAACTAGAGCAAAACTACTTGAATTCGATTTCAAAGTTTCTCAAGTTCATTTTTTCTGTCCTCGAGCTCAATTTAAGTCAAATTTGGTTCAAGTGCAGTACATGATGACTAACATAAAGATACTTGATCATAGGAATAAAATGCTGAATGCTCTTAACATTCACAACATTGTTTCACAACTAAGGATATTCTAGGTTTCTTTACCAGATCTTATAAATCTTGTTTAGTGAGATGTACACAATTAAGAAAATAAGTCAGATGGCCAACATAAAAAACAGAACTCAGGTGGTTAATATCTACTGATATTCTGGTAACTTGACATGGATTAGATAAAATGAGGGGTTAGGGTTTTCTGTGCTGTTACATGGGATCCGAAATTTTTTTGCATAAAACTTTTACTTGCTAAATGTTACTTAACAATAAAACTTAATAGTTACACAACCACCCATTTTGCATCCAAAAGACAAACCATGGAATAAACCCCGAGTCTTTATTTGAGTGAAACAAGGGCCATAGCATTAACAGCGTCTTGTGTTTCATGTATTCTTCTTCTCCACTTTTCACATATACTAAGCAGATAGAGTTCAGAAATTTTGACATCAAGAAGAGAATCTGAGTCCGGTTTTGGAAAGCTGTTTTTGTTTTCACTCTTTTCTACTAACACTATTTTTTCATTATGCATTTCTGTCAAAACGTGTTAAGAAGTCTTAATGAACTTTTTCAGGAACGAGAAGTTGTGAAGATATGCCTTCTGTTGACATCAAAATTAAAATAGAGGCTATTCTTTTGATATTTCGACTTTCCATGTTCTCATTTGAAATGAAGCACTGAAACACAAACAAGATTTGCTCCATCTTATATCATTTCTGGGGACATTCTCTTGATTTCACTTGAAAATTATTTGGTGTCAAACATATTTTCTAAGCCATATTCATTCTCGATAAAATAAAAGGAACATTTATGAGAATATGCAGGAACTAAACAGGGTTTAAGACATTGGTTGGTGAATTCTCACTTGTCATTGATGAAGATGTTAATTTTCAAGTACCTTATATCCCCTATGAATGCCATCGAGACAGGCAAGACGATAATTTGATTGAAATCAGACTTAAGAATTTAGAAAAGATAATAATGTGCTAAAGAGTTGGGGGTCAAGGTACTTCAAACTTCGGAGACTGCCTATTCTATGTTCCATTCAATATTGTTCAATGGTTAAATAAAAGGAGATTTGACGGAGTTTTACTTTAAATGCTCAGCCATTAAAGACATTAGCATTTTAAATTTGATTTTAGCTTTGAAATTTCAATAGTGCTTTTACAGTTTTCTCAATCTAAACAAAAGGAAGAGCTACTAATATGTTTCTGTCTATAAAAGATGATACACAAGGTAAAGGGTGCCCCACCACAAGTTAAGGGAGACGCCAGAACAAGCCACAATAGTAGACCAGACCTACCATGAAACGCCACTCGCTGTAAAAATTCCACACAACATATACAATGCTACAAGCAATGCCTCCATATAATCCTAGTAAATATAATTACCAGGAAATTCCTTTGGTTTCCTGATGGAGTGGATGACTTTTCTTCTATCTCCAAGACTCCAACACAGTAACATATGCTGATAGACAGGAGAGAATCTTGCCACTTTGTACCCACAACATGCCAATCGTAGAAAGTCATTCAAAAAACATCTCCATGGTTGGCATAGTCCCAGCCAAATTAAATTAAAATGATGTACCTAACTTAAATTTGCAGAACATGGACCAGAAAATTCACTGTGCCATCCCAGCATGTCTCGTTGAAACATTGGTTTCCGTCTTGTCAAAGTGAGCAATTGAGTAGTCAATTTCACTTCTGAAACAGAGGACTGAACTGATCTAACACTGAATTTATATGGCAGTGATCTTTTCTATGTAAACAGTGAAAGAGGATGAGACCTCACGTTAGTCTGTTTACAAAGTATTTCTAGCAGGCAGTATTAATCCACAACATTAATCGATACGAGCAAGGCCAGCTAAGTGAGTAATCACATCCTCAAGGCAAGAAAAATGAGCTAAAAAGTTATCATGAAGTTCTGAGGCACTAGCCTCAGCCTTCTCCCACAGGGAAAGACCATCAGAGATGGCCTTCAAACCACTCTGCAGCAATTCAACACCCTTGCTGATCTCATCAGGAACCTTCCTCTTCTTGTTGGATCTATTTTCACAAATCATTTCCGTTTTTTCGTGCCTCATAGCTTCCACATCAATATTTTGACTCTTTTGAGCTGTGACCTTAAGGATTAAAGCTTCTTTCCTCAGCATCTGAAGCTGCTCAGTGCATGGAAAAGTTTTAATAAGGGCAACTTCTTTCTCGAGAAATTTCTTGAATTCAGACATAAATCTTTCCTCATTTGCCTCATTCCCTTGCAATAAATCATATGATAGAGCAGCATTTTGAGGCACAAATCTCCAAAGCTGATTGCAGGAGGTTCTCGCGGCAAAATGTCCAAATGCTTTAATTGCCAAATGCATGAGAGCCCAGTGCTGTTCTCTGAGTAACATGTGATACAGCTCCCAAATAGCAGAGCTCTTCGGGCAGCCATCTCTTTCTTCCATTTCTATATGACCAAGTCCTGCCATGAAAAGAGCCAATTCAACTTTGCACTGGTACAACTTGGCATCAGCTGCCAATGGCCTTGTGATAAACAGGTTTTGCAGCTTCATGATGACTTCGTCCATGCCATTACATGCATATAGATGTGTCATGTTAGAAACTACGGCCAGCATTTGACCCAAAAGCTTAAGGCAAATGTCACTTGCCACATGCTCTGGAGAACAGGTGCAGCTCTGCAGAATATCAGCTAGGAACTTCAGTGTCTTCTTGTCAATGTCAGATTCGGCAATCTGGCTAGAGAATGTAAGAAAGTTTATTCAGATTTCAATGAAAGTGACAATTGCTACTTAAACTGAATTCACTAGGCCAAAAGGTGTTGTTAGAGTTCAGTGATCATGCAGTTGTGGAAACAAATTCACAAAATTTTCGTTTTACTGTAAAAGGGAAAAAACTCATGAAATGAACTGAAAAGAATCTTCTATTGAATAAAAAAGTAAATAAAGTAACACAAAGCAAACATTTAACATTGAGCCCAGCAGAGGAAAATAGACGACCAGATTTGTCAGGAATTGAAGAATAATTTTGTGAAACAGCCCTTCCTATCTGATAGAAAAGGGTCAACCCCCATTGCATATTGGTACTTATTGGATATATGCTTCTCTTTGTTCCTACGAATGAGTCTCATTCATTCAATTACCCCTTCCTTGCCCTTGGATGTCCACATCTCCGGGTCAGGCAAGGAAGGACATAAAATTCTTTTTCCTTTCCACAGCGACCAGGGGATTAGATCTAGCCGTAAGAAGAATGCCTGGCTGATAAATAACTCCCAATGCCACATTAGGTTTAGGGAGCTCAGGGATAATAGCTCCTCTGTGAAACCTAGTGATTGAAGGAGTTAAAAGGGCCAAGAAAAAATTTATGGGCCTTTATGGGAAGAGACCTGTGAATAGTTGTGGGACAAAAAAAAAATGCAAATGCATGTAAAGGATGCCCCAGTTTTGTGCTACAATCACTTATTGCAAACTACTTCAAACAACCAGAAAGTATCCCATTATGATAGATACTTATTTTTCAGTAAGCCTGGGCAATATAATTGATGCATATTTTTCTTCTGATTGGAACTTCTCTTTCGAAATGCAAAGGGACTTACAGAGATGGCAAAGAAGCACACAACACAAAGAGTGGGGCCCCCAGCAGCCTAGAAGGGGAAGCGCTGATGAGCATGCCACTAAAACCTCCAATGAATTCATCATAGTCACTGATTATCCTTTGTTTAGCAATGCCTCTCAGTTTGTCTGAAAGCAAATCCAGCGGAAAACCTTCCGCGAGCAAGGCTACAGTCATGACTGATGAAGACAGAGATACACCCCCACTAGTAACAAAGTTATAAACCCTGTCTGCCACAGATGTTGTACCACAAGAAACCAGCATACTTATTGATCTGGCCACTCTTCTCAGGGAAGAATCATCAACAAAAACAGCTTCAACAGAAGACACAGATTTAAGACATGAGCAGAGTTTATCAATAATGTCATTTACCACATAGGTTTCAGCATAGCGCATCATAAAGCACCACAGCTCCATTATAATCTCCCAACAAAGAAAGTGAGGATGGAAGAAGTTGTCAAGCAAGAAAGCCTCCACATCTCCCCATGCCATACTAGAGGAGGCCACAATCATGAAAGACTTAAGGGAATGTACAAGAGAAGCAAACACAGTCTCCCATACCAACTCTGGGGTCTTCTTAGTACCATATAGTTGGGGTATCGACATTGAGAGGATGCAAGGATATACTTCTTCATGGACAAGTATGTCAAACAGCCATCGGAGCTTTCTGGTTATCCCAAGTTGTACATCTCCCTCAATATCGCAAGAAGATCTCAGGAGACAAGCAAGTAACAGAATCTGGCCAAGCGAAGGTAGTCTTGTCCCAAACATAACCTTGGAGTTCGCTGAAAAGATTTTATCCACTGCCTTTGTGCAATAAACATCATTTGAGTTCTCATCGATATAGGTCTCGTCACTGAACAAACAATCCAGAATTTCAAACTTCATCTCCTGGTTTACTTCATCAGAATTCAGCAAGGAGTTGAATAAATTCATGGATATTTGATCCAGAAGTTCGGACAACACCTCGCTAGCAAGTTTTAGGTGCTCTTCAAGGCACATTTGAATTTTCAAATTTGCAATCATCAGGGCACAGTGTGTTAACTGCCTGTGAACACCATACGATTGACATGGATACAGGGAGGCTATTTTCACAGCATTTACAAGGTAAAATTTTACAGGAACAAAGGACCGTCTAGCTTCTGCTTGAGAAATAGATTCCTTCAGCAAAGACCAATTCTCAGCTGCACATTTCAGAGATTCATTGGCTAATGAAATAAGAGTCAAAATTATATCTGCTACATTAAAATTGACTTCTAGTGCTGCTTTTCCTATCTGAACAAGTGTGACAACACCTTTCCAAGTGACATTCAGAATGCTGACCAGACTTCCACCACCACTAGCTGCAATAGTTCCCAATTCGCACAGCTTTTCTACTGTATGTTTTGCCATGTTAGCAACATAGTTTATGTCACCAGCCCCTTCTGTATCCATAGTACTCTGGTCTTTCTCAGATCTTGCTCGCAAATGGTTCCCAGATTGGCAATAATCTTCGCATAATTTTACAACCGAATTGATGACTGTATGTGCAACCTTCACTATTTCTGAGCTAACGGATTGGATTCTCTGTATCAGACATGAGCGAAAACATTCTATCAAAAATGGCATAATAACGGCATATGCTTCCCCTGTTCCATAGGAAAATAATAAAGAGAAGAAATCCATGTTTTCAAAGTTTAACTGATCCGAAATACTGGAAATAAGCCCCTGAAGTATCTAATCTACAGTTGTTGAATTAAGAATAGAAACAAGATATGAAAGAGATGATTGAAGGAAATACTTAATGCGGTAAATAAGTTTAACCTATCCAAAATACTTAATGCAGTAAATAAGTACCTCTATATCCGACAATAAATCTTTTGTTAAATTTAGTTGTTCCAATAATGAACACTCCACAATGTTCATTAGTGTATTGTCTGCTAGCAAAGGATACTGCACCAAAGCAGTGAAGCTTGCACTGCAGAAATGAAGTACTTCTAGAAGCAGCTGCATTAGAGAATTTCAGAATGTCAAAGATAGAGAAAAGCATTTGGCCAGAAGAAAAAGAAATATGATAGCATCCAACAGTAATAAATGAAACATATTTTTCCCCAATTTAATTTAAGGCATTTTACCTCATCAGAGAATTATTAATGCAGAATATTTCTTCCTCCGTGCACAGGTTTCAGTTGCCAGCGCCATTCACAGTGTATTAAAGCAGGGATTTCCTACTATAAGTTTAAGATAAGATGGTGCTGAAGTGGGATAGTCTAGTCAAAATAAATTCAGTCAAACTTTTAGCTTCATCTTGTACCTTGTCTAAGCTCCCAACACAGTCCTAAATGACATAAGTGTAATGATGAGACTAAGAGCAAGCTGTGACTTCCGCTTAACCCTCTGCTTGCAATTCCCCAGCTCCAGCCCTCCCCCATCCTCCAAGAACTCCCCATTCCTCACCCCAAAAAATAGAGAAAGCTCTCTTCTACGCCTAGCAGTATTGCATATTTGGTAAGGAAGATACTAAAGAGAATCAACTAGCAAAAAGAGATAAGTTACCGCATAAAAAATCTTGCAATGTTCTTCCTCTTGAGACTCCTCCATTGACATAATCGTCATCTGTAGATGCTTTTTACACCAAATGCTTGCCTGTCATGAAATTAATAACACCACTCATTATACAAAATTTCAAAGAAGTGTTCACTCATGTGAACTCACTTACACCATGCTGGTTTGTAACGGCATGCAAGGCATTCTTTACTTCCTAGGTGGGAGTTGGAGTTAGGAGCATCATAAGAAGATAAAACTACCTTGGCCCCAAGGGTAAGAAATGGTGTCAGGCCTCCACATAAAGTAGGCTTGAGGAACTTTGTAGCGACCTTTATGATTGCTTTGTGTAATATGCACTGGGTAACATCCAAACAGGTGTAGTCCTCCCAAAATGTCCAGATTGTTGTCAAGGTGAAGATCATGATTTTGCAAAGACAAGCATGAAATTATTCCCTTCTGTTTTCTTAAAGAATTCCAATGAATCAAATCAGTCATTATGATTAAAGAACAAACAGCTTGCACAGGCTTTAGCCCTTCAGTCCTTCCATATTCCAAGCACTTCTCAAGTTAAAGAAGGCAAAAAAGGCATTAAGATAGTATGAAGGAATTAGTCAGAAGCACTGAAAGACTGACTAGTCCTTTAGAATAGCACGTGTATAAGGACTAAACAGATGTTAAAATATTCATCTGCAAATTCTTTGAGTTTTTGTTTGGAAGACGGGGAGTAAAATTGTGGGTGGCAGAGGAAAAATCACATTTTCTCTCCAATCTCTCCTCACAAAAAGTTCAAATTTTCTGAAATTTTCCAAACCCACCTCTCATTTTCTCTCCCTCCCTTCAAGGTATGTCAAAATTATAAAGGAACATTTCAAGAAAGGGTTGGACATCAGTGGAATATTTTAGTGCTAAGCCAGTAAGCTTAGAGAAATAGAAGCTCTGTGTACTCTTTTACTCAAACCACAGAGTACTAAATTGCTATTGGCTGAAGAATAGATTAAGAATGAAGGTGTTTTTTTTTTTTTTTAGCATATAAAAGTAGAGAATTATTCTGCAAGCTAGATACCATATGAGTTTTCTCTAAAACTCTCATTGAAAGGCTGAATAACACAATCTAATCTAGCCTCCATCTAGAATTTGAAGCATGAAAATTTATTCAATGGACCTTGATCTCCCATTGATTGAAAACAGATGGCATCTTCTCTGAAATGAAAAATCCCGTATCAACTAGATCACTCTCTGGTAAGTAATCCTTGAGAGCCACAGGTAGAGTGATTAACTAATGAAGTTCTGTATTTCTTTCTTCCAATTCGAAACATTAACTTTGAGATTTTCACTATGTGCAAGCTATAACAGGAAAAGAAACATCAGTGGCCTTGCGAGCACTGTATCTTCCTTCTCACACATATGCACACTAACGTGCGTATCCAAAAAAGACAGATGTATATCAAAGTACACAAGAAGTGGTATATTGAAAGATACTACAGCCCTCTTGTTCTTGCTTCCTTTTATTAATATCTTCTGCAAACTCAGACACCTTAATATACCAGACAATGGCAACAAACACATTGATGCTTCACCATAGTAGCTTTTCTTTTGTAAATAAATTAGTCTGTATTGCTCAGACCCAAGGAAACATGGGTTGACTAGACCCATTACAAGCCAGCTACCACTTAATAATACTTCTTTTAATGCAAATACAAACTGTTCAGTGGATATCCAATATAATCTATCACATACATGGCTCATTCCAAAAAATCCACTCTGCGCATACTTTTCCGATCAACCCAGAAGCTTTACTCGAGCATTGATTAAAAGTAGAGCAAAAGGCAAAGAATCAGCAGGGAAATACAGTGAACAAAGGCGTAGCACGCTATTCATACAAACCTAAAAATTAGTAAAAGAATACACTTGATTTATCGACACAGAGAAACAGCATCAGAGAGGAAGCTCATCCGCAAGACATTCATCCAAACGTGCAAAATAATACATCATAGCAGACTCCCATATGTGCAAATTTAAGAACAGCAATACACACATTCATCGGGACTTGCAACCATCTAATTCACTTGTATTGACAAACGGCGACGTGCAGATAGTTTTCAATTTTAGGTAATAAAGGGCTTGATATTACAGCCGCAGCTTCATATCGCAGCTGATTCCAATTCCACTTATTCTCTCAACATCATTAAGCAAAATGACTGAAAAGAAAACTCGGCTCAGAGGATACTCCTAAGCTTTCAACGACAAAAGCTATGTCAGATCCCTCGCGTATTTCCAGCTCACCGAGCCTAGTAATAAGCTGAACCCGAGTCTCGACCACCTGCAAACGCATCAACACAACCAAAAAAAAAAAAAAAAACACATGAGAAACAGTTTCCATCGCTGAAAAAGCGAAGCCTATGCTAGCTCCCCAAGGATTCATTGAGCTCAACATTCCATTTCTCACAATTCGGGATAATCACTACGAGATACTTCCGAATCAAAAGGTGTTCACATAATCATCGCTTCGCGACGACACGCGCGAAACTTCGAAGCTGCCGGTTCTTCGAACCCGGACAGCAATCGGCCGAACGAACGAGACGACAATCGATGGAATCGACGGCGGAGTTCGGAGGAGGAGGCGGAGAGCTTACGTCGGCGGATCTGATGGCTTCGACGGCGCAGAGCAGCTCGGCTCTCGAGCTCTCGAGCTCCATTCTCTCTCTCCCCCTCTCTCTCTCTCTCTCTCTCGCTTGCTGCGTCTCTGCTTTGCAGTCAGATTCCCGCGTCTCTCCTCTTGAGTCTCCCAGAATCGGCGATTTTTCGTTTTTCCCGCCACTGCGAAGCCCATGCCCATGACCCGACGGAGAACCCACAAACCCGAACCGCTCGCCCATCCGGGTCGGCTAAGGCGAATTTGTTTCATTCGGGAATGCCGTGAGGGAGGGCAGTGGCTTTGAAATAATTTTTCTTAAAAAATGATTGCTTGTGTTGATCGTAAAAATTGAATCGGAGAAAAATGTTTTATTGCGAATGGTGATGTATAGGCATATTTTGCTGCTGATAATGGAGTTAATTTTATGGTGACTGATATTCTTTAAGTGATGTAAAATAATGGTTTTTACAAGGATTTTATCTAAATTATTTCATTTCTATTGATTTATGAAGTGGCTACTAGTATCACCTAGAGGAGGTGAATATGTGATTTAAAGAACTTGACAAATAATTATGGGTTTAATGTGAGAAAAATGATCAGTGTTCTCATAATATTCAGCAATGCAAAAACTTCTATCAAGTAATAAGAAAATACAAGCATAGAGATGGAAAACTTTGTACACATAACTTTATAGTGGTTTTAGTGGTTCGCTCTAGTGTAAGCCTATTCCACCCTCCCGCACAAATAGCCCCTTGGTTGAATTTCACTAGTAAATCAACAAGAAACTACAGTAGTATTTTGTTGCTTATATTCAAGCTCTTCTCCACGAAGTCGATAGTGCTTATATACAAGCTAATAGGACTCACTATCTTGCATCAAAGCACAAACAAACACTCTGCCGACACTTCTCAAATGATTACAATAGACAATGAAAATTCACAAAGCTCTTGATCTATCTGTCTTCAATGCCTTGATCTTCTTTTATACTCCTTGATATCCAAAACTTCCCCTTGGGCAATATCAATCTCCAAACTAGCCGTTGAACAATTGATGAGAAAATTAGGGTAACTATTAAGATAGAACAATAAAAAATCCCACGGGTTGGCTAACACTCTAAATAAGGTAAATTTGTTTATTCAGGAATGCCACGAGTGCAATAATTTTGAAATAATTTTTATGAAAAAATGATTATTTGTATCAATCATGAAAAATTAATCGATCAATTGGCTATACACCTTTTTATGTGCCTATATACACTTTCTTTTTATCAAAATAAAAATGTAAAATAAATTATATGGATTTGCTGTTGTTTAGCTAGATGATTTGATTTTTTATAATAACAATATCATTGGACTTGTTCTATGTGCCTAATGCATTTCGTGCATCGCTTGGAGCCTCTCCTGCACCCATACCCAGAGCCACAGCCATTGCGGCCTGTGCTGCTGCCGTCACCTCCGCATTCACCACCACCTTTTCCTATAAAAGGGTAGCTCATGAGGTCCGGAATTTCAGGATGCGTTTTCAGACCTCACGAGACATGCAATGTATGTGACTTCTAAGGAAGATGATCATCGTTGTACTGATCTACGCTAACCCCATTTCTGTTGCTTTCTTTGGGGCAAATAAAGTTCATTCGAGGGACTTCGAATATTAAAATCAAACTTGAAATGGAGCAAAGGACGTTGGTTTTGTAATCCTTTGACAGCAAACACGAAAAGATTACGATAAAAAGGAAAAAAAAAAAAAAAACGTAAATAAAAAGACATTAAGCTGAGGAAAATTTTGATGATTGAATACTTATTTATTAATTTCTAGGCATACATGGAATTGCGAATATTTTGATAATAATTAAGTTAAAGAAAACTTTTGACCAGAAAAAAAGTTAAAGGAAACTATGCAAAATGGAAACCTAATGCCAATTTTGTCTATCTAGTAAAAAAAGAAGTGTGGATTTAGATGTAGAGGAGATGGAAATAACCCCACCCTCGAAAATATTTTGCAATTTTCTCGATTTTGTAAAGATAATGTTACCTTGACTCGCTTATCGTGGATTAGTATCCATTTATGTCTCTTAACACTATCTATGAGAATTCCGTCCCAATAACACTTTGAGCAAGAGAAATCTGCAACGACTACTTCTCATATGTTGTGGCGCAATTGGTAAGTTGCCCATGCCTATGAAAGAATTTCGTCGCTGATGTTGCGGTAACCGGTGATTGAGTAGCCGAGCTCGGTTGGCACCGGTGATCGGCTAAACCGCACATGCGACGAGTACTGTCTCTCTGTCTCTTTCTCTCGGACAGACCAAGACATGAAGAAAGGTGAAAAAAAAAAAAAACATGTTGCAGATTTCTTTATTGATCCTCGTACTCGTTGACATAACCGTAGTTTGCATCCATATATGTGCAAGCGATATACATGAAACCGCGCGAGCGTTTGTTTCTCGATGAGGACCCGGAGGGCCCTTCACAACGATCCATTCGCCGCCACCTTTGGCCGAGCCATCACCACCCAAATGACCGCCACCCGGCAGACTAACAAAGCCACCGCCAGATCCGAAGTGATAGCCACTCCCGCCGTCTCTTCCCCTGCCTATGCCGCCGCTGGTGCCGCCTCCTCCTCCAGTCCCAACACTGAAGCTGCAACCCCAGCCATACCCGTAGCCGAAGCCGCCTCGACCTTCAGCACTGCCGATTTCTCCGCCGCCACCTCCAGCTATGCTTACATCGTTCAAAGCGGACAGTGAAGACAGTCTGCTCAGAGGAGGAGGAGGCAGGCGATAGACTCGGCGGGCATAGAAAGAGGAGCACATCAGTAGGAAGAGGAGCGACCATAACATGGTCGCGTAAGATGCCATGTTCGAAGGATTACGGCAGTAACCCAGACTTCGTACGTACATGCAATCGGATTTATATACACGCTATGTGCGAGGAATGCGTGGGTGAATCGACGGGATGCCCGGAGGATGCCGATATACCTGCCGTTTAATTAGCTTGTTATAAAATTTTCTTTTCATCGTCATTCCTGGATGATAAGAGTGTATTGATTTTGTCTATTGCATAACTTCATATAATCTCTAACACACAAATTGATCTACAGTCAATGCGAGATTCAAAGCCGAAGCATACCCTAGAAATTATCGCGTTCAAGTGTATAAAATGTGTGTTCACCCGACACGTTGTGTAGCTGACCAATTAGTAATGTCGTGAGTGCATAAATGTCATCTGACTCGAAGCCACATATGTCCTTTCACGTTTGGATTAGCTTGTTACATCAGGTGCCTCAAAATTTGTCTCTGGAGATTGATTATTTGCCTGATGCCCCCCAAATTCTGTCTTTACTTCATGAAAATGTGCAATTTTTCCAGGAGGGAGAGTGTGGATCTGAAGCGTAACGTAAAGCGGGAGAATCGAACTCGGCAGCATTCCATGCTTGGGAGACACGTAGGGGCATTTAGAAAGAGTTAGAAGCATTTGTTGCGATCTCTATACAAATATCTCCTTTAATCCATGTTTAATTCGACAAAACAATGGTTTAATTCGATTAATGGAGAATTTTATGATGGTGTATCATCTTGAGATAAGAAGATATACTCCGCATCAGATTTTGACGTTTTATATTTGTATGGAAAAGATAGTGTGCTCAATTATTGATTGATTTTCTCCATTATTAAGAAAATTAGACAGAAATATTCTAGAGCACAAAAATACACATTATAAGCATTAGTTTTTGATGCATCCAACGTAGCTCCATCGACCAATTCAAAACCATAGATGCTTATCCAAGCCGAGAAAGAAATTGGGCATTATGTGTTTCGATGAATCATTTTGAATGAATAATGTCAATTACTTATCGATACTTTGGTATGTCGATAACTATCGATGGGAGGCCATTTTAGATGTCTTGCATGACCAATTGATGAAGTTTCAAGAGGATTATTTTTTGGTCAAGGGAAGAGCATGAATTTTGAAAGGCTAAAGATTCAAGAATGCGGAAGGTTAAATGTTCAAGAATGCGGAAGGCTAAATGTTAAAAAATGCAAGTTCCCGTGTTAATAAATGCATTTCCTAAGTTCTTAGGTGTCTTTATTGTTATGTAGTTTTCAAGAGTCAAAGGTTTAAGTTCTTAGGTCATTAAAGTTTGTTTTTTATATTTTCTAAGGCTAAAATCCTCCTATAAATAGGGGAAAACTATCCAATGTATGGACATGATACGATTTTTTTTTTATGACCCAAAGAACCCCATACAGCCGGCAGCCGGCGGGCAAACCCTGCGGCTGCACGAGAGAACCACCACCCCATGCAAGTGGTTAAGGCACCAAGCGCCTCCCCTAGATTTTGAATTCCTCACCTTGAGGGCAAGGATCAAAGGGGTCTTATCCAGCGGAGCCACCACGGCCGGTGGTATGGACATACGATTTTGATGAATGAAAATTGTGAGAATTCCTCTACTTGAGTGAATTTCTTCGGAGAGTGGATAACTCATTTCATCTCTTTATCCTTAGAGCATAGATCACTTCTTGGTGGTGAGCCAAAAAGCCCTTTATCCTTGGCTAGTGAAATCTTTAGGCCTTGGTGGTGAGCTTCTCCTATCCTAAAGTCATTTATCCTTAACCGGTGGAAGCTTTAGGCCTTGGTGGTGAACTTCGTAGATCTCGATCCTGATCTTCGGTTGGTGGCGTGGCCTTTATACCTTGGAAGGAGATGTTTTATCTTTTCTTATTCCCTTTCGTTTCTTCCCTGTATACACTACTCCATACACTTAATCGAAAAATTTCAAAGAGAAAAAATTTCATTCTAGAATCACTCGCCCCATCACACATCAGTTTCTCGAAACCAAAATCTTTTTTCTCATCAAAACACTCAGATAAACTAAAAACAAGTTAAACAATTTTATTTTTGATTAGAAGCATGTACTTGTCACATTTAATGTCTTTTCATATCAAATATATGTATAAATATACTATTTTTCCATGTGAAATATTACTAACAATGTGGGCGAGTTATTAATCATTGATAGGTCCCAAGTTACTTTAACGATAAAAACTTTCTGTCGCTTGGAGAAATTACCCCGCCATTCATAAACTCACATTTAATTTTCAATGTTAGAATGTACTGATCATAGTAAAGAAGTGACTTGGTATTAATTCTTCGATTACTTAATTGTCCATTAAAGAAAGTTGAAGGACCAATCTGGTGAGAAGATGGAAGCTCGGAGAATTAAGACTATCTTTACCTAAAGTTACTAACATGCGAAGAAATTACTGACTATTATTTTTTTTTTTTTGGCCAACTAATTAGCTGATAATATTTTACATACGATAAGATAAATATGACTAATTATGGTCAAACAGATTTTTCAATTTCTTCTTTCGGTAGGACCTATTATTAAGTTATCATTTCAAAACAGTTCACTTCAATGCACAAATAAGATTCGAATACCGACGCAAATAATCATAAACCTTATTAGTAAGTACATTCTTTCCCTTCATAAACCATTGCCTCTAAATATTTTTATGGTTAATGTTTTTGATACGTAACGTATGTGATCAAGATGTGTATTTAAGTTGTGATGAATCATAATGTTAACAAATTAGTGAATTGAGTTTAGCAAGCATTTGATAGCTTTCCAATCATATATGCGAGTCAATCTAAGTTAGTACAACGCGAAAATTTATTCCAAATACTAAACAATAATAAATATTAATTTCAAATCCATCGGCTCAAACACAATCTCGCCACATAAAAGTAAACCTATCACAATGAGTCATAAATCAATTTTTAACCCATATAGGCTGAGTTGTTATATAGGTTAGTTATTTAGTAAATGAGTCATAAATAGATTTAGAATAGTAAATGCGAAAATAATATGAATGTTAAATGAGTCATAAATAGGCATCAAGTTGAATATATACTAAAAGTCCAGTGACCATATTGAATAAATTAAAAGTTAAATGATCATATTGTAAATCGAGATAAAGTTCAATAAACAAATTGAACAAAATAAAAGTTTAGAATGATATTACATATTTGGCCAAAGTTTATGAATTATTTTTGTCATTATAAAAAAAAAAAATTGTATTCAACTTTAACCCTTTTTCATACTAAAAGAAAAATAATAATATTTTGTGGTATTCTCATCAGGGTTGTGTGTAAATATAATTATTAATTGTGATGATATGTTTATAAGTTGTTTGCTTTTGTTGGTCGATATAACTTTGGTGCCGGGTTGAAATGGTACCTTTTCTTTTCAAGAAAAATAAAGCAATGATTGGTACAATTAGGAATCGACTACATCGGTTTTATTTGGTCACAGCCCGATCTGCGGGTTGATTGATTTTTCTTTCCAAGTCTAATGATGTGAATGCTAGTAAACCATTTCGGCTGGCTGAGTAGGTGCCAGATTTCATTACCTACTTTCAACTCCCGCACCCTCCTTTTTTTGGGTGCCTTTTTGTCTTCCGATGTACTTTTGTTTGTCCTTTCTATTTAATTATCAAAAATGCTTATCCCCATTTTCATGGTAGGACGTTTAAAGAAAAGAATTAGTCAAAGCGCGTTTAGTAATTATTTTGCTCTCGATAACAATTTCTTAACAAAAGAACGCGTTCGATAATTGTAAAAAAATTATATTTCGGAGATAGAAATGTGTTTGTTAGGATTCTTAATTTTTCTTTTTGTTTCTTTTAATTTTTTTAATTTTTTTATTGCTTTTTTCTTTTTTTTTCCTTTTTTCTTCTTCTCCCTCCCTCTTTGTGGCCGGAAACCAGCCGCCGTGGTCGGTGATTAGTTGGGCGAGGTTTAGCGAGCTCTTTGGATGCTCACCTAACCATGGCGAGCCTCGACCTCGCTAAATCTAAGCGAGGCCGAGTCTCGTCGGTGGCCAAGTGAGGCTCAACCTCACCCAGGCGGTGCGAGATTGGTCTTGCCCAGATCTGGTGAGGCTAAAGCTTGTCGTGGCCAAGCGAGTCGAAAAAGAATGACTGGAGTGGGAGAGTCAAAGTCGAAAGGAGGATTCCTCACTTCTTTCTCTCATTCAAAACCATGCATGAGACTTTCATCTTGCATGGCTCTCGAGTGATAAAAGAAAGAAGATTAGAAGTAGAAGGTGCTTTGGTGGGATTCTTGCGAACAGAAAAAGATTACAGTAAGTTTGATAATGATTGAGTGACACTGCTTCTTCGGCCTAACCCAAGGAATCCCTTATATTTGATGCAAGAAAACTACCCTATGATGAATTGTATGATCATTGGATTTATACCAATGACCAAAAAAAGAACAACTTGAGCAAAAAATTTAGAAATCGAATGGAAACTCTATATTTTCCGTTACTCTATATGTATTCGAAAAATGAACTAGATTGTGTAATGATGAAAATAAAAAAGAATACTTGCCTAAAATATATGATTCTTTTTTGAATGGGCCCTATTGTGGAAGGGTCAAATTTTTTTTCATCCCCAATCCTAAATAAAATTTCCGTAAAAAATTGCATCGAGACAGGTTGGATAAATAAGATTCATGGTATACTTTTTACTATTGATCAGGAAAAATTTGAAGAAAAAATAGATACATTTGATAAAAACTCATTATCATTGAAAAACAAAACTTTATTTATTTCCATTTCCAGTGAGAAAAGAAAGAAAAGAAAAAGTTGGGCTTAATTCTTGAAATTATTCCTGGGAACACAAAACAACTTTTTTCTACTTTTTGATTCTATTCAAAATCTATTTTTGGGAACAAAAATTTTATTAAACATATTTCTATTCTTTTTTTGTTCTGGAGAACAAAAAAAATAGAATCAGTTGTTCTAGGCATGGTTATCAAACAGAGCCTAAGTGTGAAAGGTTGCTAATCAAGAGGAATAAAAAAAAAAAAAATCACTGGAGTTTGCCCCGGTGGCCACCCTTCCAACTTGGAAGGGGGAGATGGGGGGTTCGAATCCCCACCTTCTTAAGAGGGGTTGGGGCGGGGATGATTTCGTTTCAGAAGTGGGTTTCAACTCTCACGCCCTATAATGAGGCGATGCAAAAATATGAGAGTGAGAGTTAGAGTAGAAATAGAGTAGGACAGACCAAAAAAAAAAAAAAAAAAAGAGGAATAAAAAAGGTGTGGAGGATTATGGTGGTGGGGTCCTGTGCTAACCTCTCTTCAAATATAGTCGGTGGTCTCCATTGGGCCTATCGGGCTTGCGGCGGTCGTGAGCACCTATAAGGTGTGCCAGGCCAGATCCTGAATATCAAAAAAAAAAAAGGCAATTCAATAGAAGAGTTGCTCAATTAGAATAAACAATAAAATGTTGATAAGTAATTGAATGGGAGATGGCAATCCAAGACTAGTTCATAACTTAATCTGATAAAGGTTGGTAATCACTTTAATTTAATATTGTGATTCATCTAATGATTAGTAAATTCAAAGATTTTGCTAATTCTGAAAATAAACATTGGTAAGTTAGTAAACAAAATTGTTAACTCTTAATATATGCAAGGAGTTGGTAATTTCTATTGATAAGTTATGAACATTTTAGCCAGAAAAAAGTTACCCATCATTTTTATTTAACGCTAGTTTTTTGACTTATCAATTCTTTTTGTAGTTTACCAGCAGGCAACAATGGAAACAAATTCATATGTTTCGATACGGAACAATGCAATTTTGCTTCCGTACATAGAGAAGATATCATCACATGTGCAGCTTATTTTTAAAAGATTAAAATTAAGAAAACAAGATAAGTCCAATGAAGGAACTTACGGTGTAAAATATTTATGTAGAGTTTAACATTCAATTTGTTAGTTCACACATTCATCCTTACATATATATAAATCGACATCATTTTTTAAAGGGTTAATACCCTGAAAAGTCCAAACAGGTATACCTATGACAAATTTACCATAAACTAATTTTTTCACCATTAAAAACTCCAAATTAGTACACTATTGACAAATTTACCCCAAATTGGTATACTTGTGACAAATTTACCCTCTGTTAGTTTCTGTTAAATTTTACTATCAAATTATTAAGTTGAATGACGCGAGACAATTGACTATTGTACAAATTTAGGATTTTATTCTCCATTTGTTGTAGTTATGTAATTTTTGTGATATTTTATGGTATTAATCTAATTTAATGGATGATATATTTATCACAAATGTATCGTTTGGGGGTTTTTTTGCAGTTTAATAAATTAGTTTATAGTAAATTTATCACAAATATATCGGTTTATGGCTTTTTATGATCAGTTGGGGTAAATTTGTCATGAGTATACCCGTTTGAGATTTTTCAGGCTATTAACCATTTTTCAAAAAGAAAGAATAGGAAAATTTCCTTAAGAGTAGGAAGTGTCTCCTCACCTAATATACTTATATAGATATAAAACTAAGGGTTGCATTTATTTCATTCAAAATTTTATGATAAAAACATTTTTTATTGTAAATTATTTTTAGGAAAATACTTACTTTTCAGAAAAAGTATACTCCAAGTGTCAAAATTTGGTGCGGGTGAACACATAAATACCAAAACTACTAAAATGTGCACTCAAATGCCACTTTTATTTTTTTAAAATTAAAACACATAAGTGTCCATTCGACGAGACTTGCTAGAAAACCCACGTGGTGTGGTGTACGTAGCTTGCTGAAATGTCCATTTAGCATCATCTTTGTCATAAAACAACGCTGTTTTGCTCCCAAATTTGATTTTTAATATAAATATTAATTAAATTGAATCTGACAAGCTGGATTAAATAAAAAGGGAATTAGATCTAGGGCCATGGAGACCTCGTTGTCGCTGGCCTACCATCACTGGAAAGGGTCGATGATGGTGGGGTGAGGGTCAGTTCACGGCCCCAGATTTAATTCCTTTTTTTAATATAATTTTTTAAATTTAATTGAATTAATATTTATATTAAAAATCAAATTTAGACCAAAAACAACATTGTTTTGGGCTTATTTAGCCAAGTTAGTGCCACATGGATAATTTTTTTTTTAAGAATTGCCACATAAGTTAAAAATCTTATGGAAAAAAGTTATGTCACCTATTTGGTCTGAAATTCCCACTGTTAGCACTCAAGTATTCCTTTCTTTTCCTTAGTTTAGCACTTAAATGTACCTTTTGTAAGTTTTGACACTTATTTGTCCATCCGTATCAAGTTTTGGCATATGCGTTTTTTGTGCCTTCTTAGTTTTTATTTGTTTGGTAGTTTAGGGAAAGTGATTCATTCCTTTTTCTTTTTTTTTTCTTTTTTATCAAAGTAATATTATTTCCATGGAAATACAAAAGAGAAACCAAGATAAATCTGAGACAAAACAAGCTCTAGATAACAAAAGGAATGACTAGAACAAGATTAGAAGTCATAGCTCAAAGAGCAGATATGAGATTTGGAGTGAAACCATGATGAAGCTTCTTGATCTCCTTTGAAATTGGATTTGTACACCAATGAATCCTGAAGGAAGCGAAAACTCGAAATCACATGTGCAAAATCCCTAAATCTAGGTTAGATCAAGATAGAAATCTACCCAAAACTGAATAGAGAATCTTCTAGATTTGGAATAGATTAGAAGAGGAAAGCTCCACAAAACAAGAGGAAAATAACAAAAAGATAATAGAGAACCAAATTAGCCAAAGAAAAAGGAAGAGGAGCGGAGTGATCGAGCTCAAAGCCTCCTCTCCATAGAGGTTGAAAAAGAAAGTTGTGTGAAAATTAGAGAAGGGTTCCTTCTTGTTAAAAGGTAAGTCATTTTCTCCCTAACTAAGCTTGTCGTTTTCAGTGATTGGTTTTCCCACGTCTAAGCACTGGAAAGAAGGAAAATATTTTTTCAAAAACAGTAATCCTTCAAACAAATGGACCCTCCAATCTCGTGTATTTCACCCGATCCCCTTAAGAATTGGAAGTGTCTCTTCTCCTCTTTTGATCTTCTGCTTCATAACATCAACAGAGGAATCAATCTGATTCTTACCCGGTGGCGCAATCTAGCACAACAATCATTAATCAATAGCAAAGGAGGAATTGGGGATATAAAAAAAGAAAAGGAAAAAAAAGCTGTCTTTATTCATGATGAAGTCAATTCTAAATCAAAAGAACCAACTCAAACATATTCAACTAAGGCCAGTGAAATTGCAGCTTATAATCACCATCGCTTTTGATGTAGAGATATGAGCCGTCCCTGTCGATGCGCCAATAGCACTTCTGGTCGCCGCATCCTTTGGCGTCCCTCAGCTCGTAGAAAACCTGAAAATCTCCATGGGAGCTGGCCCAGCTCATGTCGCCGTGCCCAAAGTCGAAGCCCCAATCAAAAGCCGCTCCAGATTCCAACACCCGAGTGCCCAGATCGGTCTCCTTCGACCGGCAATGTGCGGTGAGATTTGTGTCGTCCCCAGGCTGTTTATGACATAAACATGGAAGGCGGTCGCCATTTGAATCTTGAGAAGGGTCAGGGCCAGGAGTAGGAAAAAATTTGCATTGAGTGTTCTCATTCTCTTCTTTATTCCTTTTTCCCCAAACTTTGCTGGTCATGGAGAAGATACAAGACCCACTTTTTACACTGCAATTAACAGAGTTGTCATTCGGTGATTGTCTTTTACGTAGTGACCATAAATGCAAGATCTCTACTTTTGTCATTCCATCGTAGGTAAGCTGTTTTCCTTTTCAAGATTTTTTTTGCCATTTTTTTCCTTTCCGATATTTTTCTTGGGCTATGACAAAAAAAGGGTTTTTTTGGGCCAAGTTTTTTCCATTTCAAAGACCTTTTCAAGATTGATTGTGCAAAAAATGTATCACACTTGCCTTGTACAAAAATGGAAAAAATAACCAAAAAGTTTTAAATCTATTATATGGAAAAGTGTCAGAAAAATCGTAAATATATTGCATTGTTGCCAATTTAATCTTAAATTTTTAATGATATCAATTTAGTCCTAAAAATTTTAATTTAGTATCAATTTAGTCATTTCGAATAATTTCGATCGGATATTACTAACATGAATGTCAACCGATTTGTGTGACACCACCAACCATGGCTAGGCTGGCCTAACCTGGGCGGGGTAGCTCTAGCAAGGGCTCCTCACTAGTGAGGTTGGCCCCCTCCTAGGTCAGGGCAGCCTCGGCTTCTCCAAATTTGGTGAGGGGAGCCCTCGCTAGAGCTTGTCCTTGTGATGGTCGATGGCCCACCACCACCTAAAGGAAGAAGAAACAAAGGAGATATAAAGAAAAAAGAATAAAAAAATTAGTAAGTTCAAAAATTTTAGAACTAAATTCAAGACTGGCCAACGTAACAGGTTTATAACTTTTCTAATACTTTTAGTTGTAAGATTTTATCTTAAATTTTTTTGACAATTTATTAATAAAGTGGTCAATTTGTGACATTCGGGTCATTGCTCAGCAGAACCGTGTGTCACCAAGTTGGACACCATACCAGGGTTTTTCAATTGGGTGTATCAAGGAATATTTCAAATAAAGAAACAAAGTATTTTAACAATAAAATAAAATAAAATAAAAAGCTACATAATTTGAATTTTGGCTTCCAATCGAGGCTTAGCTAACGGCGGCTCGTGGCCCACGATGGAGACTCGGCGTGGCTTGAGGACGGGTCGCTGTGGTGGCGGGCAGCTGAGGTTGGTAGGTCGCCGTCGGTCGGAGCTCCGGCGAGGGGGCAGCAGACGCGCGGCAAGGGGGAAGCCGGAGTCGCTGTAGGGGACGGGCGCCGGACGGTCGCAGACGGGCGAGCGGTGGGGCGGGCTGCAGCGGCGTCGACGCTCGGGCAGAGGACAGGAGTGGCGACGGCGGACGCGGCTAGCTGCTATGGCGTCGGCGCTCGGGCTGAGGCAGACGGGCGACGACCGGCTCGGGATCTGCTGGCGTCGGGGGGCAGCGATTCGGATTGCAGGCGGAGAGCGGCGAGAACAGGGGGCGGCAACCGGCGCGGCGGAGCGGGGCTGCTGGCAGTGCTGCGGGCGGAGACAGCGGCTGCGGCAGCGTCGCGGCTTCTAGGCAGAAGCAGCGACGCGAGTACGCGGGCGATGGAGGGTTCCGGCGGCAGGCGGGACGGCGGCCGGCTCGAGTGGGCTGGCAGAGCGGCTGCTGTGGTGCGGGCGCGGTGGTGCGAGCGCGGCAGCACGGGCGCGGCGGTCGGCGCAGGCGCTCGCGGACGGAGGCCGGCGGTGGGCGAGGACGCCCGCTCGAAGAAGACAACTGTTTGCTCTTTTTTTTTCTTCTGCCTGCCGCACGTCCTTCGCGCTTCCCTCTCTCTCTGCTGCTGTACCTTCAGCGTCCCTTTTAGCTGACTTTGACTTTTCTCCTCAAAAGCATTTTTTTTTCTGTTGTTGTTTCAAAAGAACGAAGAAAGCCTCCATTTTTATAGTGTAACAAACTTTTTATAGGTGAATAGACTAAGGTTTTATTTCATTCTTCAAATCAACATCCACGTAGATCACCTCCCGAATGTAATATTCTCCACATATTTTATCACATATTATTAAAGATTCAAGATTGCAATGAGACTTTTCTCAAATTTCAAATCTTGCAAAAATGAGCTCGCAATATCTCTTTGTCACACTTGCTCTATCCAAGGATATTGAAAATCCACCATCATATTTCCGAAAAAATATCAAATCTCTATTTTTCACAAGATAATTTTCGGTCATCAAAAAAATAACGGGTTCGGGCTAGTTTGCTCTCTTGTGAGCTTAGTCCAACTTGTCAAATTAAAGTTCAAAATTCTAAATTCAAACCCATTTGTCACAAGTCCGATGCAAATGAAAATAAAAAAAATAAAAAAATAATGCTCCTAAAAATATATGCTACATAATTTAATTATAATATTTTTAAAATTAATCTCTAATTTTTATGCAATAAATAAATAACTAAGTTGCCAAAATTTAGGTGTTAACACGAACAATCTTTTGAATTGATATAGGCAACTAAATGTTGTATCTTTTCTCATGTTTACAAAGGATTGTTGGTGGTAGGAATTGTTACTATACATTTTACTCAGTGGATGGTCTGTTTACATTGAGATATTTAAATTGCTACGCTATGGAATAAGTGTGTGATTTGGGAATGCCGTAGATCCTTAGGATGATGATCCCCCGAGTGGTAGTAGGGATGCCTGGAGGAGTAATTGGGTTCCTTTAGATGCTTGAGGGTGTAACACGGTTCCCCCAGATGTCCTCGCAATGCTAGATAATGCTAGATGGGTGCAAGATGCGAGGGTAACGGGAATGCTTGGGGGCAATGAGACTCCCCGGAAGATGGTGATAGTCAATTCACAGTAAAGATGATCAATTGCAATTTCATATTTTATTCAAGTACTATTAAGTTACTAACTTAGAGAAAATGTTTTCTATTTACTATCCTAAATTTGAGAAAAGTTCTCAAGCAAGTTGATATCACAATGATCTTTTGTCCTTTACATATAAACTTCCTTGTATGTGCTGTTATTGACTTACGTGGTACAGACAGGTTAGTAGTGGGTGGAGACAGATGACATAGTGCATACGTAATATTTAGTTTGGGATGATGCATCAGCTAGAGCTTTTAGGTGTAGTATGGAGTAGCAATACATTTTGCTCGTTCCCTTGTGTACCCCGACACCTAAAATATATAAATAAGAAATGAAATGAGATTGTTGGGTTTGCATTTTTGTGTGTGCTCCTTTAAATTTTTATAGATAATTTTGATTGGTAATCGCTAATGTGGATATCTATCATCTTATGCAATACGACCAATACTGACATTGACAATTTTTTGGATTTTATTCTTTCCGTTCTTTTCTTCTATTTTTTTCCCTCTTCCTCTGCCGGTCGTAAGGCCTCGGCAATAGCTGGAAGTCAACCTCACCAACCTCAAGTCCCTCTTCCTCCGCCGGTCGTAAGGCCTCGGCAACATCTGGCAACAGCTGGTTTTCCGTTCTTTTCTTCTACTTTTTTCCCTCTTCCTCCGCCGGTTGTAAGGCCTCTAGTTTTCCATTCTTTTCTTCTATTTTTTTCCCTCTTCCTCCGCCGGTCGTAAGGCCTTAGCAACATCTGGCAACAGCTGGAAGTCAACCTCACCAACCTCAAGTCCCTCTTCCTCCGCCGGTTGTTAAGGCCTCAGCAACATCTGGCAACAGTTGGTTTTCCAGCTTATAAGCGTGGGAGTCGAAACCTACACTTGAAACTAATTCGTCGTCACTTTAACCCCTGAGAAGGTGGGGATTCAAACTCCCCACCTCCCCCTTCCATGTTGGAAGGGTGGCCACTGGGGCAAACTCTAGTAGTCACCATTAAAGTTAACTCATCATAATATGAATACAAGAATTCAAATGATGCTAGTAATTACGTAATGCGGACGAAATCCATTATATAAAAAAGACAGAATTCTAGCCTACGAGCCAATGGAGAACACCGCCCATTAAGTGACGACCGAATAGAAGACCATTCGTGAAGACTTCAATTTAAGAAAGAGAAATGGAAACACCAGGTCAAGCGTTCAATCATCCTGAAAACAAATACCAAAGACTTGCCAGATGCTTTTGAGATACTCCGATCGAAGTGCTTGCTGTTCCAACGATTCCACGAATGGATATTCTCTCCCTTGCGCCTCCACAAAGAGCAGGGACAAAATTTTCGACGCCTGCTTTGTTTTTCCTTTGCAAGAAAATTTTGACCTTTCTTCTGGCGCACGGAAGATTCCTTCGTATCGTTCCTCGTTTACACAAGCATACCAAGTCGATGGCGATGCAGACTTGGGCCAGGTCAAGATGCGCAACTCATTCCAGATTGAGAACCATGGAGACTAATTTCGCAACCCACGTGATGAATGGAACAGGTCATAACATAGAAAACACCACCTGGTTCAATCATCTTATTACGCGCAAGGGACTCGGTTTTGTTGTACGTCTGTAAGACTGGAATGATTAGACGCTTACGGTGCGTCAAATATTACTCTCCCGCACTTTACATGTTCATTCTGCTGTTACATGAAGCGGGTTGCATGTGCACAACGAGCGTTCTAATGGCTTGAGCAGAATAAGGCCTGAGCAATTTTCTTGAGTCAATTAGGATTCGAGCATGTAGTTTACGGTGGTGGTAGTGAGTATCGAATGTCTACTGAGCCAAAAAAAAAAAAAAAAAAATTGCGTGTTCGATTACCAAAGACAGTCGGACCTCTACATCTCTTTAAATACCAGACTAATCCCGTGGTCCGTCGTTGAGATTACAAGTTGTCGAGTACAGACCCCAAGAGGCGCTGTCCACGGACGTCACACGGCCCGCTGTAGAGATTGAATGTTGACTTTATGAAAAAGTCAAGCGATGACTAAGCCAAACTTGTGGACATACTATTTTTTGCAATGTTCTGAGAACAACGTTTCGGTTCATCTGGTTTCCTCCTCTTCGCCGGCAAAACAACCGCACTGGTGGATTTTCTCTGCTAGTGCTTCTTCAGAAGATGCGACCCTACTGGAGCGCGATGATGGAAAAGCATGAAAGTAGGAAAAACAAAAAATCGGGGCATTTCTTCCTTATTGCACTGGTCACAGTCCTAGTGGTTGTTCTTCTGGTTCTTCTTGCACTGGTCGCAGTCCTAGTGGTTGTGCTTATCAAGTGGAAGAAAAGAAGCGCAAAGCACAATCTGGATGAGTCGCCTGCTACTACAGACGACTTGCCACCGGCTGCACTGAGGCAAGGGATCGATTACGAGGTGTTCTTGAGTTTTAGAGGACCCGACACTCGCAAAAGCTTCACCGATTGCCTGTACCAGGACCTGGTTCATTCTGGGATTCGCACCTTCAGAGATGCGGAAGAGCTCCAAGTTGGAAACAGCATTGGTGATGAGCTTCTTCAGGTGATAAAAAATTCGAGGATCTACATACCCGTTTTGTCCAAGGATTATGCTAATAGCGAATGGTGCCTGATGGAGCTTGCACAGATGGTGAAAAGCAAGAGATCATTGGCCCAACGACAGATATTTCCCATCTTTTATGACGTGGAACCCTCTGATGTTAAGCTCAAGACTAATACATACAAGAGAGCTCTCTCCCAACACGAGAAAAAGTACGGCTCTAGAACAGTCCTGGAATGGAGGGAGGCTCTTATGGAAGTATCTAAGCTAAAAGCATGGGAAGTAAAATCTACAGGGTAATTCCTAAACGACACTTGTTTAGCATTTTTATTAGCGACAGGCCTGCTATCTTTCATAATTTTGTGTCACTGCATTATACGACTGATGGTTCTGGAAATTCAGACTCGCTTTTAGTTTTAGCCTATGTTAAATTAAAGCTGTCGATAGCAGCATCTTTTTAACAACAAAACTCCATATTAGCCTCTTGCAACTTTAATTTCATCCACCATCGTAACAAGAAATCATTCAGAGCGATGGATTTATATCGAGATCTGGAAAGAGTAGTTCAGGGGTTTACTTTGACAAAACTCAACACAGCATGTTTTGGGCAGAATGATAGGGACAAATGACGGAACTAATGTACCTTGACGTGTTTCGATGACTTACTAGATTATCCCCCTTTCTGATTTATTCCTCTGTTACAAATTTCATGTTTGTTGCAGACATGGAGAACTCATAAAGTTGATTGTTCAGAAGGTTTTGATTGAATTGAAGATCAATTCTCTAAATGTGAGTGACCATATGGTGGGAATTGATGATCCCGTTGAACATGTAACCAGGTTGCTAGAGGTTGGTCCAGAGGGTGTACGCATGGTTGGAATTTGTGGAATGGGAGGGATTGGCAAGACAACTCTAGCCAAGGTTGTCTACAATCGCCTTTCTTCTCATTTCGAGAGTTGCAGTTTCATCGCTGATGTCCGAGAAACAGCGAAAGCCCATGGTCTTCCAACTTTACAGAAACAGCTAGCACGTGACATCCTCAGTTTTCATTGCGCAGGACCTCTTAACGTTGACGAAGGGATCAACATGATCAGAGAAAGGTTTCAGAATAAGAGAGTTCTCATTCTTCTTGACGATGTTGACCACAGGGATCAACTCAAGGCACTAGCGGGAAAACATGATTGGTTTGGTTCAGGAAGTAGGATTCTAGTTACGACGAGAGACAGGAGTGTCTTCAGTGCTAGAAGGGAAGGTACCTCTGAAGTTCCGGATCACTATGAAGGTGACTGGATTTATGAAGTTGCCGAATTAAAGAGTGCACAAGCCTTGAAACTATTCAGCAGACACGCCTTCAGAACAAACTCTCCTCCAGGAGACTACATGGCTCTGTCAAAAGAGGTAGTCCTCACCACTGGAGGGCTCCCTTTGGCAATTGAGGTCATAGGTTCCTTTTTGTGGGGCAAAAGCAAGGCAGTATGGGAAGGTACTTTGGAAAGGTTGCAAGATGTCCCACATAAGGAAGTTGAGAAGAAACTGATGATAAGTTATGACGCATTGGAATATGAACAACAACAAATATTTCTTGATATTGCATGTTTCTTTAACAAAAGGAATAGAACAAATGCTTTTTATATGTGGGATGACTCCGGATTTTTTCCTGAGTATGGTTTAGAAGTCCTTCTCCTAATGTCTTTAGTTAAAATTGGAGATAATGATGAGTTATCCATGCATGATCAACTTAGAGACCTTGGTAGGGAGATAGTTCGCCGTGAGAATCGTAAAGATCCTGGGAGGCGTAGTAGGTTGTGGAATGACAGGGAAGCACTAGATGTGCTGAAAAGTAAGAAGGTAAAATTTTGACTTCATCACCACTTCTGTTTGCTGAAAAAGCTACTCGTATTCCTTCCTCAACCTTGATTTCTCTTTGATATGAATTCCATGTTCACAGGGAACAGATAAAGTTGAAGCACTTGTCTTGAACTATTATACTAACGGTTCTGATACTGCCTTAAAGAATGAGAGCTTTACTTGTGAAGAATTTTCAAGCCTCTCAGAGCTACGATACCTCCAAATGCATAGCACGAACTTTGTTGGAGACTTTGGGCGACATTTCTCAAAACTAAGATGGCTTTCTTGGAAAAATTGTCCTCCATATTTTCTAGCTACCAATTTTCATCCTAGAAATCTGGTGGTTCTTGACCTGTCATGGAGCAAAATAACACACAAATGGAAAGGCTGGAAGCAGATTGAGGTAACTTAAGTTCAGGAGTAGATTCTGTGTCTATATTTTTGCTATGTTTCATGCATCTGTCTTCCTTCATCCATTTTAAATAAAGTTTCTATCCAGATGGCCAAGAAACTGAAAGTTCTGAATCTTTCCCACTGCAACAAGTTGATCAAAACTCCAGAGTTATCAGCCTATGGAAGCCTGCAAAGATTGATTCTCGAAGGGTGTTCGTGTTTGTTTCATATTGATCCGTCAATTATTCACTTGAGGTGCCTCACTCATTTGAATCTCCAAGGATGTTATTCTCTGAAACACAACACCTGGCGTAACATAAGTTTCCTGGAGGATCTTGAAGAGCTCATCACGGATGTACCTTCTCAGAAAGCAGATCCTGTGTCGCAAAGGACAGAGAAGCTAGATACTTTAATTGCTACCCGTTGGAATTCAAGAGTATCAACGATCTCACAAGTGCATCACAAGATCAACCCGAGATGGTACACATCAAAGTGTCCTCTCCATCAACTGTCAACCAATTACACATACCCAAGTAAGTATCAGAACTTAGCATCAATTAGGGCTTCATACGATGAAGAAAAACAACTATGGGATGAAGATAAACATGATTCAATTGCCTAATAGGCATATTAATCCCTGAAAGTTTACTGCAGGCACAGGAATGACTCAATGTAGAGATTCGACAGCAGTGGAAGCAGAACACAAAGATTTGGCTTCAAACCAACTAGAGTGGGTGGAGAGACTTCCAGAATCAGTGGGGTATCTGGAATCACTGGTTGAGCTGGACTTATCAAGCACAGGAATTACCGAATTACCTGATTCGATAGGTAATCTGAAGAATTTGAAAGTGCTGAGAATTGATGGAAGTTGCATAAGAAAGTTACCTGATGCTATAGGAGAGGCAGAGAAACTCAAGGAACTACATGCCTTAAAAAGTGAGAGGTTAGAGGAAGTTCCTAGTAATTTTGTGTGCCTTCCCTGCTTGAGAATCTTGAGATTATCAAGAACTGCCATAACTAGAATACCGAAACTTCCAGCAAGCCTAACCAGTCTACAAATCGAATCACGATCAACTAGCACTATCCCTGATCTGTCGAACCTCGTCAACTTAAGAGACTTGGACTTGGATTTGAGGACATTTTCCTCTAGAGACCCATCTCACCTTCTACAAACTCCCGGCCCCAGTTGGATTGGGAACTTATCCAAATTGGAGCACTTAAAATTGTCCCTTTCAAACATCATCTCTCTGCCTTCATCTTTAGGCTCACTTTCAGGTCTCAAGAAACTTGAGCTCCTGTCCTGTGTAAACCTCAAGTCCCTGCCACTGCTTCCCACTAGTTTGACAGAGTTATCCATCCGAAATTGTGTTTCAATAATAACATTACCGACAGTTTCAAATTTGGAGAACTTGTTGCTATTTGCTCTTGCCGAGACACAGGTAACTGAGATTGAGGGACTTCGGGGCCTAGTATCACTCAAACATTTGGATATACAAAGGTGCAAAATAGAAAATCTCGATGGGCTCGA
This sequence comes from Eucalyptus microcorys, assembly GCA_014182515.1. Lineage (NCBI taxonomy): Eukaryota > Viridiplantae > Streptophyta > Magnoliopsida > Myrtales > Myrtaceae > Eucalyptus > Eucalyptus microcorys. The sequence continues at coordinate 3,828,776 of CM024569.1, read as the reverse complement.
ACAATTGCAAAATTTATCCATACTGAAGGTTTCGACCTGTGAGTTCCTCCAGAGACTGCCTGATCTGTCAAGCTTGCTGAAATTAAGGGAGTTGAGGCTACTTCGATGCACAAACATGTTTGAGATTCGAGGTCTTGAAGAATTAGAATGCTTGGAAGAGTTGTGGATTCAACATTGCATTTCCTTGCTAAGATTGCCAAACCTATCAAACTTGAAGAAGCTGAAAGTTTTGAATGTATACAAATGTGAGAAGATTCACAGAATTCGTGGAGTAGAGGAATTGAATTCCCTGAAGGATCTAACTGTGTATGGATGTGAGGCAGAATCTTCGCCTAATGTGTGTCTTGCAAAGAAGCGAGTTCTCCAACAGCATTGGCAAGTCAGGGGCTTTTCAAGAATCTGAGTTGGTGATAGCATGGACTCCAAAGGAATCTCAGTTAACGAGGCTATTCGGTACCTTACATGTACTTTCTTGCCCTCGCCCTTGGTGAGCGTTGTTTTTTTAATCTTCAATTCATTGTAACAGTCTTGCGTATAGTTTTTAAAAGTTAACTAAATGCTAGACCTAGAAAGTCCGGTTCTCATTTTGAGAATGAATTAAACTAACTCAGATGAGGAGTTTGCATGACATAGGACGGGTTGGGTATCTCCCTGTGGATCCCAGATTCCCACATTTGAACTCGAAATCCACCTTGTCTCTTTTCAACACAGAATCGACTGTGAGTCCATAAATTTTGCGTTACCGTGCTTTTTTTAATTAAAAATCTATGTGAACAAGAAAAATTCAGTATACCTACTAACTACTGACAAATTCGACATACAAAGTAAATAAAAGAGTAGAGTGCGTCTCATTTGTTGATGAGAACGAATCAGGAAAACACAATTCAAAACATGACACCAAGAGAGATAAAACTAGAGCAAAACTACTTGAATTCGATTTCAAGGTTTCTCAAGTTCATTTTTTCTATCCTTGAGCTCGATTTAAGTCAAATTTGGTTCAAGTGCAGTACACGATGACTAACATAAAGATACTTGATCGTAGGTATAAAATGCTGAATGCTCTTAACATTCGCAACATTGTTTCACAACTAAGGGTATTCTAGGTTTCTTTACCAGATCTTATAAATCTTGTTTAGTGAGATGTACACATTTAAGAAATAATTCAGCTGGCTAACATCAAAAATAGAACTCGGGTGGCTAATATCTACTGATATTCTGGTAACTTGACATGGATTAGATAAAATGAGGGGTTAAGGTTTTGTGTGCTGTTACACGGGATCCAAAATTTTTTTGCATAAAACTTTTACTTGCTAAATGTTACTTAACAATAAAACACAAGAGTCACACAACCACCCATTTGCATCCAAAAGACGAACCATGGAATAAAACCCAAGTCTTTGTTTGAGTGAAACAAGGGCCACGTGACACGGCCCACGGACGAGCATGATCCAAGACCGTCCAAGACAGGGCCATGTCCCGCACAAGGGCCAGCCCATGAGCTGCCCATGATCAATCCGTGAATGACCCATGATCAATGCACGGACAGCCTATGTGCAATGCGGACAAAAGCCCATGACCGTTCACCTACTCTATGTCAGGCGGCCCTGCCATTACTTCTGGCACACGCCCCTTGGGCTTTCCCAGGCCTAGTGCCATCGAGTAGCCTAATGTACAGACTTATAATGATTATGTAGATTCAAATATTATTGTTGGATCGGAGAGGGCATCAATGGTTGAGATTAGACCGTACATGTATAAATAAGGGACCCTTCCCCTTCAGCTATACACACTCTCTCGTTCACAAGCAATTCACTCATGTTTCACTCTCATACTACGTTCTTGTGACCTGAGGGTCGATAAAGCTGACTTGGGATCGTAATCCTATGGCCACATTGGTGGGTGATCGTTCGTAATTGACTGACCTGTGACAAGTGGTATCAGAGCCTTTGTTCCAAGCACAATGACCGAGAGGATCGTGGATGATCGGCCGAGAAGATCACCCGGTCGAAGGAAAACCATGCTGTCTCGAGCTCGAGGGATCCAAAGGGTAATTTGGAGAATCGAATGACAATCCTAGAGGAGACCGTCACGGACGTCTAGGCGATGGTGGATGACCTGAACCAGACTGTCGAAGGAGTGGAAGCCGGTAGGGAGGAGTTCTTGGCCAAAGTGCAAGAACTCAAGGTCGGCATGGGAGAGCTTCATGTTGAGGTGCTGGGGTCCCTCACACACAAGCTACAGCAACGGGATGAGACTTGGGAGGCCGCGATGGCGGCCATGCGTGCGGAAATGGTTGAGTTGAAAGGCAAGCTCGCTGAGCTTAAAGCTGCACATGTAAACAGGGTGGTCACCATGCATGCAAATTCTCGAACCGAAGCACTCAAGCCAAGGGAGTTCAAGGGTTCATGGGTGGCCAAAGACGGGGATAACTCCCTGTGGTACATGGAACAATTCTTCTAGGCCATGGGAATCAGCGACAATGCATCTTGGGTAAACACCTCATCAATGTATTTAGTTGATAATGACTTGTTGTGGTGGCATCATCGGTCGAATGATAGGTGTGGCGACCCTATCATGACATAGGCTCAGTTTGTCGAGGAATTTCGACGAAACTATTATCCCGCATACGTGGAGGATGAAGCTTGCTATGAACTCAAGTGCCTAGAGCAAAAGGGCGGAGTCCGCGACTACTTGAATCGTTTTTTAGAGCTGCTGCTCCAAATTCTATCCATGAGCGAGACGGAGGCATACCACCAATTCATGAGCGGACTCAAGCCATGGGTCAAGCAAGAACTAAAGAGATGTCATGCGATGGATCTCGCGATGGCAACATCCGTGGCTGAGTCCCTTATAGAATACAAGTCGTCATCCATGATGAAATCCGACTCTTGTCCAAAAGACAAGGCCAATGGTATGGAGAACAAGGAAGATTTAATTGACCGTATGGAAGCAAACCATCGACGGCCGCCCCTAGGACCCAACTAAAATCAAGTGGATGGGGACAACGAAAGGTACACACGTACAAATGTTTCTTCTGTGATGGTCCTCATATGGCCCGTGATTGTCCTAAAAGGGGTAGGCTTGCAGCCCTATGTAAAGAGGATGAACCGCGAGAGGAGGCGTGGTTGGGCTCACTGTGCATTCTTGGCTCAATCAAGACGAAGAAAGCAAATGAACCCAAAGGAATAATGTTTGTGGATGTGAAGATCGGAGGTACCATGATGGAGGCACTCGTGGATACCGGGGTGTTTGACATCTTCATATCCTAAGAGGTCGCGAAGAAGTTGAATCTTCCGGTTGAGAAAGGGAGAGCTGGTTAGCTTAAGACAGTGAACTCCAAGGAAGTCCTGACTAGCGGCGTGGCTAGGGACGTAAAGCTTCACCTTGGTCCATGGACCATCAAAGAAGACATCGAGCTAATCCTCCTTGACGACTATGATTTCATGCTTAGTCTCGGATTCCTCGACAAGATCAACGCGGGCGTTATGCCCTTCGCGGATTACATATATTGTAAGCGTTAGTATGAATACCTAAAGGGGGTAAATAGGTGTAAAGACAATTTTTCACAAGTAATAGTGGAAATATTTTGCTTTTAAAACTGAGTCTGAAGAACAACAGACTTTAAGCGAGTTCAGACTTTAGCAGTTAAATAGAACTATAAACAAAATAAAGGAGTTCAGGGAAGAAGGCAAGAGCACATATTTTATAATGGTTCGGCTTAGATCAAGCCTACATCCACTCTCCACGCTAATAGCCTACTGGCTGGATTCCACTAAGAGTCAAAAGAGAATTTATAATCTTGCGATATCGACTTCACAGTGAAGAGTCTTTACTGCTCTCTCACGAAATCTCATTATGAGTTTCTCTCTTTTGTATACAACTTTGAGCTCAGTATTTAGAGTAACAAGGAAATGGAAAGCTTCAGATTTTGAAATTTCTCTTTCACACATTCTGTCGAACAACTAGAGAGTCCATCTTAAATACTCATTCATGCCTTCTCGATCGTTGGCACTTTCAAAGGAATTCTTCCAATCTACCCATTGGACAGAATCAACCAAGGAGATCTTGAGTCATTTGAAGATTGTGATGAAAGCCCGTCAATCCTGTTCGCCTATACAATTAGGATCTTGGTTTCCATAAGTAGATTCTTTCCAAATTTACTTGTAATCCGAAAAGATTTGATTTATCTAAATTGATTCCAATGAAGATAATCAATCCCGTAGGTGATATATCAAATCAGAAAGCCATCCATAAACCATACAAACTGAACTCCTGAAGAGATAAACAAAATCTCGCATCTGGATAAATCTTCATTCTTCAATAGTGTTCAGTCTGTAATTTGTCAGTGTGGGCAAACTTCTGATGTTGAATAGACTTTGGCACTAAAATCTAGCAGTCTTCAAACTTTGACACTAAAGTCTAGTCGTCTTTAGACCTTGACACAGAAGTTTGGAAATCTTAAAAATAGACTTTGGATGAGTTTTGTCAACTTCAAAACAATAAAGGAGTTTTCTCCAACAATCTCCTCCTTTTTTATGATGACAAAACTTCCCTGCAAATTTAAAGACTTGTAACCTGCAAAACAACACTTTAACAGTACATGATATCCAAAAAAAAAAACAAATGGATAAGGATCTGGATAGCATCGATTCTACAATAGAAAACATGTTAATCTTGAAGAATTAGACATATATCAAGATTTAAGCATTCATCCATATCCATAATCATGACCACAAAAGTTAAGTTATGCAGAATATAAGTATTTGAAACAGTCAAACAGAATCAAATCTGCAATAAACAAAAGTTCAAATCAAAGTTTAAATCTGCATGTTCTCCCCATTTTTGTCAATAGCAAAAAGTAGAGAAAGTCAAAACTAAAAAGAGATAGGATGAAATCAAGTTTGTCTTGGAATTCGAACGAGCTGGAAATCCCCCATTGATTGAACTGTCTCCTCCAGCTTTCGCACTGTCTCCTTCAACTTCTCAACATCTTCGATCTTGGCAATCTGTGAAAGTTGTTGATGTAAAGCTTGAACTTGAAAGTTTAAAGACTGTACCTTCTCATTAAGAGAATCTGAAGTAGATTGCAAAGCAGAGTGAAGCTTCTGGATCTCAAACTCCATATCATATTACTGTGCTTTTATCTCCAGAAGGAGCTCAAGCAGCCTTTGAAAGTCTGCATTAGGTTCTGTTTGCACACTAGCCTTAGCACGTTGAGTTCGTGGAGTGTTGAGAGATGAGGGAACATCAACTTGTCTACCTCCAAGACTTAAAGTAGATTCTTCAATGTCAGCTTCAGGAAAATGAGAAGCATAGACTTCTTCTGAGTCGGCAGGAGATCGACTTATATCATCACTTGCGAAATGGGAGAAGAAGTACTTGTTTTCTCACGAGCTCCCCCTATTTCTATGCCTACAAGTGGAGAATGAAAAACTTCTTCTTGTTCTTTCTCGTTTTCAGCACAAAAGTAATGTTCTTTTTATGTTCTTTCTCCTACTCATCCACTCCTAGTTGCTTCTGAATCCTTAGGTAAGGATATTACAACTGTTGTTTCATAGGAGTCATCCCGACCCTCTTCTTATGCAGCTTCTCTTCCTGCTTCTTCTCTTTTCTCTATTTCTTCTCTTCCTTCTTCTCTTTGCTCTGTGTTTGCTCTCTCTCCTTCTTCTATCTCCTTTGGTTGCTCAAAACCAACAAGACTTTGAAGATTCTTCAAGGCAAAGGCTGAAATTATAAGATCATCTTCATCCTCTTCGTTTTGTAGGATAAGAGATCTTCTCTTCTTGACAGGTTCTTACATAATTTCCTTGCCTTTCCTCTTTTTCCCAGCAGACCCTTCCTTGGTTTTGCTAGGAGATTCCTTCTTCAAGCACTCTAAAACCTTGTTCAGATCTTTCAACCTCATCTTCGAAACCATCATTTTCAGTCTTATAACCATAGGAGCAATAGTTCGAGAACAAAGAGAGGCTGGAAACTCGATATGAAAGTATCTGAACAATTTTGTGACCAGCGTAGAGTAAGGCAGTTGTCCCTTATCCTTCATAACAATCCTATACATGTGCATTAGGATAGTATGAGGGAGTGAAAACTGCATACCATTGGAGATAGCAAACATAAGTCTGGTTTCAAATCTAGAAACATCTGTTTTTGAAGCAGCCTTTGGTCTGATGTAGTTTATGACAATTTTGTGCAGCAAGACATTTGAGGTTGTCAACCTAGAATAAGTGATGCTTCTTTCGGGTAGTCTGTTCCTAACAAGAAATCTTGTTGCGTGACCAACCGAGACACTTATTGGTTGGAAACCACTCCTTTCCACCCCAATAATGTTAGCCAATGTGTCAACATCCACCAGATAGTCTTTATCACTCACAGTAAATTTGAAACTATTCTGGTCAAGAAAAGACAAATTTGAATAGAAAAAGTCAAAGTCGACCGATCGAGGGTTCATCACCCCTCTTTTCAGCATTTGGGTGTAAACCCTTTTGTGATCCTTAGAACAAAAAAGCTTTGTTCCATCACCAGGCATTTCAGCAGCAATGCCCATCTTCGGCTGAAAATTCGAAAACATTCTCTCATCATCGTCTTTGCTTTAAGGCTGATTGAAAGAGCTAAATCTAGGATCAACAAGAAAGTTAAGGAAAGCCTCATCTGCTACTCCTTTCTTTGCTATTCCTAAGCGTTCCATTGTTCTTAGAAACATCGTTTCATTCTTATAACCGTGTTCTCTTAGAAAATCAATAATAAAGGACATCGGCGAAACACCCTTTTTCAAACGATCATAAAGCTTGTACAAAACCAGGGGAGTCAAGGTACAGAGAGGAATAGCATCTTGTTCAACTTCCTCTTCCAACGATTTACGATGAGGATTCTGCGAAGTGTCCTTCGGGTTGCGCTATGGAGATGTCTAAGGAAAGTCTTCTTTAATAAGATCAAAATGTGTCTACCCTTCTAGCACATTTCGAGGCCCTTTGCTTGCGATCTGAGATGATTTCCTTTGGTAAGACATGCTTGCAAGTTAGGAGGATTTCTTAGACAGGTTCGGGTGAAAAAGATGGAAACTTGTGGAACAAACTTGAGAGTAGAGACAAGAAAGTAGAGAGTCTATATTTTAGGGTTTGGAATGAAGCACACGAAAGAAATATAAGAAAGTATTTAAGGAAAATGAGAGGTCTCAAAGAAACAAGATAATCAAACCGTCATAAGGAAAAAGAAAACTGCCTTTTTGAAATAAACTAAAAATAAAAACTGCCAAAAATTCAAAAATTTGAAAAAAGTAACTTGTAAAAATAAGATAGGTAAGCAACGATTCGAATAAAGTCATACCTTTTCACAAATGATACTAAAATTAAAATACCTGAATTCGAGATATTCTCATACTGAAGTAGCTTCTGGAAATTCTAAGTCTGGCCATCTTTAGATTTTACTCCAGAGGATAAATAATATTTAACTTAGTGCGAATAGACTCAAATAGATTTTTCTCTAGAGGCTTTGTGAAGATGTCTACCAGTTGATTCTTCGAATCAATGAATTGAATCATAATCTCCCCATTTTGGACACGATCTCTTATAAAGTGATGTCGAATTTCTATGTGCTTCGCCCTTGAATGAAGAATTGGATTCTTGGTGAGGTTTATAGCATTGGTATTATTGCATCTAATTTTGGTGCATGATTCTTCTATTCCAAAGTCTATTAGTTGTTGTCTTATCCATAGAATTTGAGAACAACAGCTCCTGAGAGTCACATATTCTGCTTCTGTTGTTGATAGAGTTATAGTACTCTACTTCATTGAGAACCAAGATACCAGCATATTTTCCAACAGTTGACAAGTTCCAGAAATGCTCTTTCTATCCACTTTACAACCTATTAAATCAGCGTCTGAATATCCAAGAAAAGTAAAGTCTCATTCTTTTGGATACCACAGACCCGATTTGAGGAAGTCGTCACATATTTAATGATGCGTTTTGCAGCACTTAAATAAGATTCTTTGGGATCAAACTGAAATCTAGCATAGATGCAAACACTAAACAAAATGTCAGGTCTAGATGCAGTAAGGTAAAGAAGAGAACCAATCATGCTTCTATAAAGCTTCTGATCTACTTTCTTCCCTTTTTCATCATTGTCCAACTTCGAGTAACTTGACATAGGTATCTCTGTCTTTTTGCAATTCTCTAACCCAAATTTCTTGATCAGATCTTTTGCATATTTCTTTTGGTGAATGAAAATACCTTTTTTCGATTGTTTAACTTGCAATCCTAGAAAGAAAGTTAACTCACCCATCATGCTCATTTTGAATTCATCCTGCATAGACTTTGAAAATTTCTTGCATAGATTTTCATTAGGAGAACCAAAGATAATATCATCTACATAAATCTGTACCAGTAAAAAATCTTTTCCTTCTCTCTTTATGAACAAAGTAGTATCTACTTTTCCTTTTTCAAAACCGTTTTGAATTAGAAACTTACTCAACATTTCATACTAAGCTCGAGGTGCTTGCTTCAGTCCATACAATGCCTTTTTCAGTCTGTGAACTAAGTCTGTATTTCTTGGATCTTCAAATCCTGGTGGTTGATCCACATAGATTTCTTCTTGTATGAACCCATTCAGGAATGCACTTTTGACATCCATCTGGAATAACCTAAAATTTTTATAGCAAGCAAAAGCAAATAATAATCTAATTGCTTCTAACCTCGCTACCGGTGCATAGGTCTCGTCATAGTAATCCATTCTTCTTGTGTATATCCTTTGGCCACAAGTCTTGCTTTGTTCCTAACGACTTTTCCTTTCTTGTTCATCTTGTTCTTGAAGACCCATTTTGTCCCGATTATAGATTTACCTTTAGGTTTTGGAATCAACTCCTAAACATCATTGATACCGAACTGTCTGAGCTCTTCTTGCATAGCTTCTATCTAGCTTTCATCAGACAAGGCTTCATCTACATTTTTTGGTTTGATTTCGGAAACAAGTGCTAGAGCACTCGACTCTTCTTGCCTTTTGGATTTGGTTCGAATTTCTTCATCAATGTTGCCAATGATGAGTTCTTTGGGATGACTCGACTTGTGCTTCCAATTGCTGTTTGGTCTGAAAGTCTATTGATTCTCTGCTTCGATTGAAACTTCTCGATCTGTTTGTTGCTGTTCTCCAGAAGTCTGAACCTCTTTAGGGGAAGTAGACTTTGTAAAGTCTGGAACAGGTTCAGACTCTTCAAGTTGAGTCTGGTTTGGTTGAGTCTACACATAATTTTGAAACTTGACGTTCATAGATTCTTTCATGGATTGAGTCTTCTTGTTGAAGACCCTGTAAGCTTTGGTTGAAGTAGAATAGCCAAGGAAGATTCATTCGTATGATTTTTCTTCAAACTTTCTAGTTCGATTATTTGCATTCTTCAAAACAAAATATTTACAGCCAAAGACGTGGAAGTAGGAAACATTTGGTTTCTTCCCTTTATACACTTTATAAGGAGTTTTCTCTAGGATAAGCCTCAAGAACACTCTGTTGATGATGTAGCAAGCTGTGAAAATTGCTTATGCCCAAAATCGAGAGGAAATTTTGCTTTCAATTAAGAGGGTTCTGGCCATCTCCTATAAGGATCTGTTTTTCCTTTCCACAACTCAATTTTGTTCCGGAGTGTATGGAGAAGAGAAAATATGCTGAAAACCATATTCATCACAGAATTTCGCGAAATCCTGATTCTCAAACTCATCTCCATGGTTAGTCCGTATGCTTGAAATAGCGTAACATTTTTCATTCTGAACCTTCTTCACAAATTTTGAGAAGTAAGAGAAGGCTTCAAACTTATTTGCCAAAAAATAAACCCAAGTGAAGCGAGAGTAATCATTAACTATTACTATGCAATATTTCTTTCCACCAATACTTTGAGTTCTGGTTGGTCCAAAAAAGTCCATATGTAAAAGCTGCAAAGCTCGATTGGTAGAAACTTGTTTTACAGGTTTAAAGGTACTTCTAACTTGTTTTCCCAAAACACATGAAGTGCATAATTCAGACTTTTGAAAAGCCAGGTTGGGAAGACCACAAACAATTTTCTTAGAAGAAATCTTGGCAATTTCCTTCATATTAACATGACCAAGCTTTCGATGCTAGAGACTTGCTTCGTCTTGAATAGATATAAGGCACTAAGAACTTTCTGGGTTTACATCTAGAAGATAAATATTCCCATGCCTTCGCCCAGTGAAAGATTGAGAGAAGTCTTGACTTGTTCTAGAACAAATACCTTCTTGGGAGTTTATTTTGAATCTAGTGTCACAAAGTTGGCTTATGCTGAGTAGATTGTAGTTTAAACCTTCCACCAAGGAAACATTGTTGATAGTCAGGCTTCCAATTTTCACAATTCCACAACCTACTATTCTTTCTTTGCTATTTCCTCCAAAAGAAACTTTTCCTCCATTCAGTCTAACAAGCTTTATGAAACAATTTGAGTCTCATGTCATATGCCTCGAACATCCACTATCCAAATACCATTTAATCTTCCTCTTGATAGTAACCTACAATCATAAGAAGAACTCAAGTTTTCTTTGGTACCCAGATTTTATTGGGTCCAAGAGAAATAGCGTTAAAGACGATCTTTGCCTAGTCCTTCTTAACTAGTCTCCAAACCTTAGGACATTCTTTCTCAAAATATTTTGAGCTGTTACACTTTGAACATTTGAGAGCACTTCGGCTAATAGGTTTTACAAAAACTTTTTGAAAGTGATTCTTGTAAAATGCCGTTGTAGGTCTTTGTTTGAGTCTCTCTTTTACTTTGGGAAAATCAATCAATTGAATGGTTTTTGAAGTCATACCTAGACCATATTTGTTAAAATAGGGTCTTTGTATTGAAAGAATTTTCTCCAACTTTTCGGATCATTTTGAAAATCTTTTTGAAATATTTGAAATATCTTCTTTTAGAATAGCATTTTCCTTAGCAAGAGAATCAGAATTTTCTTTCAAATTAACAAAACTTTTATCCAAACTCTCAAACCTTTCTTTCCAAAAATTTCATGTTGCCTGAGCTTAGAATTCTCCCTTTTTAGGTCGGTGATCCTTTTAAGAGAGGTTTTGAGACTGAGATAAAGTTCTTCTGTGTACTTCAAGACTTTAAAAGGAATTGTTAAGTTACTTACCTTAACTTCTTGATCTGAATCTAAATCAGAGTCTGTTTCTGATTCTGAGTCTGAATCAGAATGGGCCATCAGACATATATTGGCATATTTCTCTTTACTTTCCTCGCACTCAGTATCACTCTAGGTTTCAATTTTGAGAGCATTTTTGTATTTCTTAGTTCTTCCTTTCTTTTTCTTCAACAAATGACAGTTAGGTCTAATATGCCCATTTTTCTTGCATTCGAAGCATATAATATCTTTGCTGGTTTCATTGTCCTCAGTCGGTCTCTTTTGGAAATTTTGCATGCTCTTCTTCTTTCAGTTGAATTTTCTTCCCTTTCTATTCAACTTTCTGAACTTCTTAATCATAAGCACTAACTCCTCATCATCCATATCGTCATCTGAATCTGAATCATCAGAATCATCATTAGATTTTAAAGTAATTGACTTCTTACCTCTTGGATCTTCTTCCTCATTGATATGCTCCACTTCATATGATTGAAGCGTGCCTACTAGTTCGTCTACGGATAGAGGCATGATCCTTTGTGTCACGCCCCGACTCTCGGTCACGTGGCCATCCTTCAATCTTGGTCGATTTTATAATGCGATATCCCAGGACTACGTATCGCCGACCCTTTTCATTTTGATAGCACATGCGGAAGCAGTTATAAAAAATCCCCAAACAATAAAGCAATGGGATATACAAGTAGGACTAGGAAATTGAACCTGAAAACTAACACCCTTATATTCATATACAAGCCATACTAAAACGATTGGTTTCTACTCAAATTGATTCTACAGCAAAAGTCATCAGGATCCTACTCTGGATCATCCTCAGGGTTCTCCTCCAAATACACCTCTTCGAGTTCTTTATCCTCGTATTCTTCATCAGGGTCCTGAAATGTTTTCCCCAAACCGGGATGAGACTACGTCTCAGCAAATCCTACCCCCTACAACCCGATTAGTAAACTAATACACTTTAGGGTTGCCTATGCACAACATGAGTCAGAGGGCTTACCTTGGCCTCAGATTCCACTTGCATATTAGCACATATCAAATAGGCACCCGAGAAATCACATCGCTGATCGAAGCATCGATCAAATCGACCTAGTCGATTACATGTCAACCGGACTATTCAAAGTCACTTCCACTCAATCAGTCAATTCACGACAACGGATCAAATCATTGATTAATCGACCTAGTCGATTACATGTCAGTCCGACCATTCCCCGGTCATCTCCCTTATTCAGTCTCAAATCTTACTCAAGGCTTCACGAGCACAGTCTACCAAATTTCTTAGCAACAAATTACAGTCCCAAAGGACACGACTTATCTTTAGGTAGCAAATTACGGCCCAATGGGCGCGACCTTTAATAGGTGGCAGATTACGGCCTTATCAGACGCGACCCTTATTAGGTGGTAATTTACGGCCCAACGGGCGCGACCTCTGTTAGGTGGCAATTTACGGCCCAATGAGCGCGACCTTTAATAAGTGGCAGATTACGACTTTATCAGGCGCGACCCTTATCGGGTGGCAATTTACGGCCCAACGGACGCGACCGACTCCAAATTCGGTGGCAAATCTAGGCCCCACTAGCATAGCCATACTTCGGCGGCTTTCGAGGTTCAACTCACAACCTCTCACAGTCGATCTCTAATTGAACACCGACATTGACCAATCTTGGGATAAATCCCCACATACTCATCAACTCACTTAATTTTCACAAACCAGTGCTCAATTAAATAAACAGAAAGCACCACTGCAATCAGCATGAAATTCTGGTCACCGGCCATCCCGGTTGAATTTCCGGAAAATCAATAATTAAATAATTAATTTCGAAAATTAAATAATTAAATACAATAAATTCAATTTAGCACAATATAAAGCTCAATTAAATAAACGGACTACGTCACGACCATCAGCATAAAATTCCGGTCGCTGGCCATGCTAGTTGAATTTCCGGAAAATAAATAATTAAATAATTAATTCCGAGAATTAATATTTAATTCCTAAAAATACCATTTAGGCCCGAATTGCCTAATTAACACCCGATAACGGTCGGGAAAAATCCCACAAAGCATCCAATAAATACTATAGGCAATTCTCTATCTAAGTACACTAACCACCTAACTAATATGCAATGCAATTAACTAATAATCGCTAATCCATTCTAATCTAACAACCTAATTACACTTAATTAACACTAATTAACCTTTAAGTGTAATTAGCAAACTAAGAAGGCATTAGTGAGCAAAACTCACTCAAAATGACGAGCTCGACGCGAGGATCGACTTTCCTCAAAGTGGGCTGAGCATCCGGGCTTGGGAAGACGGCCAAAATGGGCCAAAACATCACTGTCAAACCCATTTTTTGTCTTCTCTATTCGCTGTTGTAAGGGGCGGTTCCGGCGTCGGTTGAGGCGGCCAAGGGCGACTGAGGGCGAGGCGGAGCTCCGGCGAGGTCGACGATGGCCAGAGGTGGCCGAACCATGGCCTATGCTGGCCAAAACAGAGCTGGACAGCAGCTCTGGAATAGCGAGCTGGGCGAGAAGGAGACCGAGATGAGCGGAGCAACGGCGGAGTGATCGTGTGAAGCACGGCTGCAAATGGTGGAGAGCAATGGCGTCGCGCACGGCGTAGGCTGCTTCGGTGTCCATCCCAAATTTGGGATCTCGGGCAGCAAACGGAGATGGATGAGGGAAGGCTTCGACGGCAGCTAAGGAGGGTGAGGAAGGCGAAGGGCGAGCGCGCGCGGCCGAGGAGCAGCGACAGCATGCGACGTGAGGCGGCAATGGTGAGCTACTCCGGTCCTCTTCCCTCGGTGGTTGCTATTTCTACTTCTGCCGGTTAGGGCGCTGCACGAACCAGGGGAAATAGAGAGAGAGAGGTGTTGGAAGAGAAGGGCTGAGGCGAAGCTGCGTGCGACAGTAGGACGGCGGACAGCGGCGACAATTCTGGCTTCGGTGAGCGACGACGGCGGCAAGAGGACCTGCTGCTTCGGCTGCTCTGGTCTTCGCACAGCCATGGCACAAGTAGCAAGAAGAGGGAGAGAGCGTTGACAGGAGAGAGAAGGGGAGAAGAGAAAACCAATTTCCCTTTCTTTTTCTCTCACTCTCTCTCTCTTAGGTCAGCCATACGTGGGCCACCATGAGCTGTCATCCACCCACATTTCTAGCCCAAAAAAGCCCCTTCTAGAAGCCTTTAGATAGGCCAAAATGTGGGGGTAAGTGTGGCATACGAATTTTGCTAGGTTTTCTTTCCAATTGGCCTTAATTCCTCTTGAATTAAATCAAATTGATTCCCATTAATTTATTCAACACCTCATCATTCCAATTGGTATTTTTCCTTACCAATGTAGCCCACTTGCATCCCAATTTCACAATCCCTGGCTTCAATTGAACGAAAACGACCCTATTTATCCAGTCGAAATTAGAACCCGAAAATCTGGATGTCACACTTTGAGTTTCTCTAATTGATGTCTTCACATGATTCCATTCTTTAGAAAGTCCATGCAGTAATTTATTGACTTTCATTGCTCCTAAGATTGGTTGACCTTGATAAGTCAAGCCGTTTACAATATTTGTGAAGCGATTGAACATATCATGGATTCTCCAGGCTTCATCTTGAAGGTTTCATACTGTCCGAGTAGAATATTGATTTTCGTTTCCTTTACTTGATCAGTTCCTTCGTAGGTAACATGTAATCTGTCCCAAACTTCTTTCGCTGTTTCACAAGAAGAAATTCGGTTATACTCAGTAAGAGATAAGGCACAGTATAAATAGTAGATAACTTTAGCATCAAGAGCTTGTCTCTTGGTTATTTCTGCTTGTGTTGTTTTGCCAGCAGCTACAACTTATTTTCCTCTTTCTGAGGTTGATGTAGCTTTGTGATTGATCCCTTTTTATACCACATCATATTTCAGGGGATCTTTGGATCTCAAAAATGCATTCATCTTGTTTTTCCACACATTGTACTCCTTCCCATCAAAGTAAGGAGGTCTAGTGTTGCTTTGACCTTCAACCAATTCTGGAGCCAAAATACTAGCCATAAATTTTTAACTTAGAAGTAAAAACACTCTAATGAAATAAGCACACAAGCTCTGATACCAATTGCAAGCGTTATAGTATGAACACCTAAAGGGGGTGAATATGTGTGAAGACAATTTTTCGCAAGTAACAGTGGAAATATTTTGCTTTTAAAATTGAGTCTGAAGAATAACAGACTTTGAGCGATTTTAGACTTTAGCAGTTAAATAGAATTACAAACAAAATAAATGAGTTTAGGAAAGAGAACAAGAACACAGATTTTATAGTGGTTCGGCTTAGATCAAGCCTACGTCCACTCTCCATGTCACACCCCGATCCTCAGGCACGCACACATCCTTCTACTTGGTTGATTTATTAATGCGATATCTCAGGACTATGTATCACCGACCCTTTCATTTTCAATAGCACATGCGGAAGCAGTTATAAATCCTCGGACAATAAAACAATGGGATAGAAAAGTAAGGCCATATTTTTCATATTGAAACTCATAACCAAACTTTTATACATAACACAATCCAGAGTACATCACAACTATTCACAACTTTAAAGCCTCACTCTATCTACACATAGACAGGGTTCACAAAAGATGATAGGCTCTTAATCCTCATCTGGGTCGTACTCAGGATCATCCTCTAGGTTCTCCTCTAGATACTTCTCTTCGGGTTTTTTCTCCTCAGACTCCTTATCAGGGTCCTGAAATGTTGTCCCACAATCGGGATGAGACTACGTCTCAGCAAGTTCTACCCTACTAAAACTCGATTAGGAAACCAATACGCTAACCAGGTTGCCTATACACGCACGGGTCAGAGGACTTACCTTGGCCTCAGATTCCACCTGCATATTAGCACAGTTCAATGGGCACCCTAGCAATCACATCATAGATCGATATCTCAATCAATCGACCTAGTCGATTACATGTCAACATAACCTTTCCCTGATCATTTCAATTCCATCAATTAATTCACGACATCAGATCAAGCAATGATCGATTGACCTAGTTAATTACATGTCAGTCGGACCATTTCTAGGTCATTTCACTCCTCACTATATAACCTCCAATTGTATTCTCAGTCACAGAGCTACAGTAATGCTCTCGGGCGTCGTTTTTGTCAAGGTGACATATGCAATGGACAGCACTCGTGCGTTCTTTAAGGCGCCGTTTTCGCCAGTGATATCTTTAATCATTGAACCATGTATGTCCATGAAAATGCATATAGTAGACAATACTCATGCGTTCTTTGAGGCGCCGTTTTCACTAGTGATTTCCTTATCACCGAACCACGTATATCTATACTAATGCAAGTAATAGACAGCACTCGTGCGTTCTTTGAGGCGCCGTTTTCACCAGTGATTTCCTTATCACCGAACCACGTATGTCTATACCTCATACCTGATCGGTCTCAGCCAAGAGTATTTCCAATTCACTTTTACGATTCTCTCCACTTTACAACTCATCAAGCATTGTAAATGCTAAATAACTATACTTGGCCATCTACCAATCAATCATTCAATTCCACTCAATTTAAGAATAATTCCTCAAATATCACAATTAATTCAATTCCATGCAACGTAGAGTTCAAATAAATAAACGGACTGCACCACGACAATCAGCACGAAATTTCGGTCGTTGGCTATCCCTACCTAATTTCCGAAAAATAATTAATTAATTAAATAAATTTCGAAAATTAATGAATAAATACTAAAAATCCAATTTAGGCCCGTAATGCCTAATTGAAGCCTGATAAGGGTCGGGAAAAATCTCGAGATACATTCAATAAATAATAGCACGTCTCTACTTACTAATTGATCAATCCAATTGCTTAACATGCATAATAATTATCTAATAATCATTAATCTACTCTAATCTAACAACATAATTGCACTTAATTAAATATAATCAACCCTTAAGCATAATTAGTCTACTAAGCAAGCATTAGTGAGATTACTCACTTGAATAAAAGCGGATACCGGATCACCGCGATGGCAGCGCGATGGCGGCCGAATCTCGGGTTTTCGGCGACGTTAACGGGCACTTGGGCTGGGCTTAAAAGCCTCACAAAGCCCACAACAAGTGCTAGGCTTGATCTTGGGCTTGGGCTGCAGCTGGGCTTGCTTCGTGGGCCTCAAGTGGGCTGGAAATGGTTGTTGGAAACACTGAACTGGGCCGGGTTTTAAGTGGGCTTCGCTGAACTGGGCTACGAAAAACAACACTTGCTGGGTTGCTGCTTGATGAAAATTCGACTGGACTGGGCTTGCACGGGCTGAAAAAATGGAGATGGGCCGATCTCACGTGGCTGGAGACGCTGGAATCTACTGGCTTTGCTGGGCCCGAAGACTGAATTATGTTGGGCTCTAATTGTGAACTGCCAGGAAAATGGACGCGGGCCTCTTCGGTCTTCGTGGCAGCTCGATGGATGTTGCTTCGTGGGTTGCTGCAGATTTGGGCCGAAGATGCTGGGGATGAGGCGGACACGGAGCTGCTTCGGTGGAGCAAAACCGAAGATGGTGGTCTTCAGTTTTCGCTGGATTCACGAACAAGTAGAGGGAAGCAAGTTGGTCTTCGTTGAGGCAGCTGGAGGAGTCAACGTCCGGGGAGGCTTTGGTGGGTTGTTGACCCACGCGTGGACGAGGAAGCAGCTTCAACGCCGCGTGGAGATTTCTTCGGTGGACGGCAAAGTGGATCGGTGGGGCTGTGGTCTTCGGTGGAGTTTGATTCGGCAGGGGGGATGAGATGCATACAGATGAAAGCTGAAAATAGACTGTCGGTGGAGAAAGACAGGGACTGGCGGAGAAGTAAACGGCAGCGAGAGAGAAGCGGAGTTGCAGGGCCGAAAAAGAAGAAATGAAGACAGAAGCAGGCGGAGTCAAGGAACAAGGGATGCTCGAAAAGAAGAGGAGAAGGGAACGTGCGAAGGAAGCCAAGGACTATGGAGAAAAAGTCAGCAATGTTATCCACCGAATTAATTGCTTGTCCTCTCTCAAGTCCTCATAAATATCCTTTGTGTCTCCCATTTACTTTTCAACAAGTAATTTTCCACAAGTTGTCCAAATTGAAGTCGAAATTCCAGCTCCTAATTTAGCATCCGAATTTAATTGATTTAGGCTTCAATTCCACACCAAAATTCCCCATTTAAAGTCCAACTTCGACGAAGACATTGCCCATACCAATTATACAATCCCCTAATGCCAAATAGTTCAGCTTGAAAGTCAAAACTCTCCTCAATTCAGCCAATCCAAATTTTCGTTAATTTCCGCGACGTTCGAAACGATTTTTCGTAAAAATCTCGGAATCTATGAAATATCTTCTGAAACTGAGTCGACATTCCAAGAATTTATTGTGTGACATGACAGAATCTTCAATTTCCAAAATCGGACTTAAATTCACGGTTAATTTCCATTCAACGCGTTTTAAGTGTGACCTAGGCTATCGGGTAACTTTCAGAAATTTTTAGTGCAAATGACCTATGGTTGATTTTCTTCGAGCCACAATGAACCCACTCGACACATTGGCGACTCTTGGTTGTCGTGAAAATCTCAATGATTCAAATACGGACATAGGATACCAAAACAATAAGAAAATCAGTCTAGTGTCGGCCAACGAGAATTTTCCAATTTAGTGGTGTCACCCACGATTAGCCACATATCTCAGTTGAATTGACTTATCTCTGATCTCGAATCGATTTATATCTGTGCCGTAATGATCTCGGCAAATGAGCACGGTCGAACAGTCGATTCCTGGTCAAATTCTCAAGTCTATTTACCTTAAAATTCTTAATAGCTTCCTCAAATAGTCTAGTTATCTCGAGAGTGATTAGCTATAAGAACAGCCTTATAGGCGTGTCAATAAGATGCTCGATTTATCCAATAGAAAATATGATTGAAAATCTAGGATGTCACACTCCACGTTGACGACCTACTGGCTGGATTCCACTAAGAGTCAAAAGAGAATTTACAATCTTGCAATATCGACTTCACAGTGAAGAGTCTCTACTGTTCTCTCACGAAATCTCACTATGAATTTCTCTCTTTTGTATACAACTTTGAGCTCAATATTTGGAATAACAAGGAAATTGAAAGCTTCAAACTTTAAAATTTCTCTTTCACGCACTCTGTCGAACAACTAGAAAGTCCACCTTAAATACTCCTTCATGCCTTCTCGACCGTTGGCACTTTCTAAAAGAATTCTTCCAATCTACCCATTGGACATAATCAACCAAGGAGATCTCGAGCCGTTTGAAGATTGTGATGAAAACCTGTCAATCCTGTTCTCCCATACAATTAGGATCTTGGTTTCCATAAGTAGATTCTTTTCAAATTTACTTATAATCCGAAAAGATTTGATTTATCTAAATTGATTCCAATGAAGATAATCAATCCCGTAGGTGATATATCAAACTAGAAAGTTGTGGCACCCCTTGAACGGCCCCCGATCCGTTAGGGTCTCCACACCTACCTTTCACTTGCTTTCTCTTGACCTGAAAGTCTATTACTCTGATACCAAAGGATTTCAATAAATCCATGAGTTCTAGGGGTTTATATCATTTCCATTGGTCCTTGCGCAAAACATGGCGGAAGCATATCCAACAACTCCCTTCCCTATACTCAGAAAACAATGCACACCAACTAAACATTTTATAAGTTAAATCCGAACGCTTTTATTTACATAAAACTAGATGGACATCATTTGTCGGTATACCAAAATGCCGTGGTTTTCTATACCCGGCTACATCTCAAAAGATACCCGACTTCTCCAACAGTATATACATAAGTCAGTCAAGTAGTGTCGGCGTCCAAAAATGCTACCTCTACTGACTCTAGCTCTCAGTCACACCCATCCGTCCGATCCATCTGTTGGTGGCGGTGGCGGTGGCAGTGGCCCCAACGTTCGTCCATACCAACAGACAAATACGGCAATGTACTCCTGGAGTACAAGACCAGTGGGAAGACCGATATCGAACACCATAATGACGCTCACTCGTACAAACGTCAGTCCTCGCACCACTTGGTCCTGATGTTCCGACCGCTCCCACTGTAGGTCGATCGGGAATCCATAGAACGTGCCGGGAGGTGCGGGCAGCAAAGACATCTTATCTAGTCTGAAATGTTAGTCCCCAAACGGGGTGAGTTCAACCACTCAACAACAAAAGATCCATTAAACTATACTATGCAAGCCATCGTGATCCAGCTTCATGCAAGATAGATAAGACAGGTTATTAAAGAATGAGTATGCATCTAAACTCTATAACTTTTCAATGCAATGACCGGTGCAGTTTCAACAAGCAAGATGCATCATGTCCAGTCACACAAGTCCCGATCATAGGGCCAAATTGTTATGACACATCCCATTCCATGCCATACAATTTAGTCTCATAACCAGACCACACTCACACTTAATATAATCACCAGTTTTAATCATTCAAACGGTTTTATCCCCCCAAAGGACCAATGTTTGCATCCTTCTGGGATTTCGCACCCAACTTGGCGTCGCGAAAGCCTCCAGCATCTGGCCACAAGACCATTGGGCATCCAGAGCGTTATTTCACATCTCCGGGCATCTCGCACCCCACCTGGCATCACGAGGAATCACCGGGGGCCATAGACATGCTTACCCCTAACCTTCGGAATTACGTACCGACATACCACCAGGCATCTCGATGTTCCCGGGGAAAAACCTTTGAGGCACTACGGTCCCCAAGCATCCACAAGGCATCGACTCATTCGATCCTTTGGGCATCCCGACTCCCGAAGTATCGTTGACCCGAGGATCCAACAATAACAATTAACATCTTAATTTCCAAAAAACATTTTCAATGCAATGACCAGATGTCCCATGAATCTTCATCAAATCTCAATGTTGCATGATATGCTGAATGCCAATATCATCATGTCAAATAACAACTCAAGATGCATTCACCTTTGGGACAAATTGAGTAAATTCGGAATAAAACAGCTCAAACCTCACAATGCACAGTTTTAGTAACAATTTCGGAATAACCCCTAAATGAACTCAGAAAATTCTGAAATTTTGATATGTTATAAACAAGACCTAAATAAAAAATTTTCATGAAGAACACTAAGCCATATTCATTGTATATCAAGAGCAGTAATTGTTATATTCTTTACTAACATTCTGTAATAGCTTCCAGATTTAACATTTATAGAGAAAATTTTTTTACTGACCAAACCTTGTCCATTTATTCTCAAAATTTGATATGTTATTCTTGAGGATGTGTCCTCCAACTTTCATTAAGGGTTCAAAGTCCAATTCTAACTAGATAATTACAGAAAATTCACGGAATCATCAAAGGTTAAGTTGTTTTCTATGAAACAGTTTACTATTCTAAGAGAACTACTTCTACTCATTCAAAATCCAGCATCTAACATTCACAACCCAAACATCTCCAAATCTATTGCACTCCACTAGACTATAACATCACAACATGATATAGGTTAATGGACTTTCACTTGCCTCAAGTCCTAAGCGTCGACGGTAAGTAAAAACAGGAAGCTCGGGTCATGGACACAGCTCAACGGCGACGAAGGCGAGCAGTGTCGACGGCGGCAGCGCACGAGCATGGGCTGAGGACAGTCCTTCTCCTCTTTCCTCACTGCTCACACTTGCACTCACTACTCTCTCTTTACCTCTTTCTCTCTTACTCACTTGCTCTACCTCTCTCTCGGTTTTTTCTGTTTAGTTAGTCTCTCTCTTTTGCTCACATCTACGAGCAATTTGGTCACTGGTTTTGTTAAAAACCAGTCAACAAAAGGAATGCTTCGGCGGCAGAAGGAGGCGAGGACAGTGGAAGGGACGTGGCTTGATTTGGTGGCAATTCGGACGAGGGGCAGCTAGAGCGTACGTGCCATCTTCAGCCGAGTCTCCTTGCCACAACACTTCTTCCATGCAACCACGTATCTGCCACATGGTCAACCATTATGCTTGTTGTTGACACGTTTTGTCAACATGGCAGCAACGAAGAGGCAGCACCGAGCGTGCGTGTCCTCACTTCCGCTTGAAAAAGGGGGGACGTTGCATGGGTCAACTCCTTGCCTTGGTTGACCATCATGGGGACGCATGCATGGTTTTGCATGAGCAAAGTCTTCGATTCTTCCTTCGTTGATCAATTGTGAAGAGGTAGAGAGAGAAGAATTGCATTTGTCTTTTAGTGGTCTTCAATCGCCGCAAATGGGGAGGAAACTTTATGTGCTCCATGGCCGAAGAATGTGGCCATTGGCTAGGCCGTTTGCATGGCCATCTAAGGAGGAAAAATCGTGCATGAAGTTGGGTTGGTCCGCGGTCCTTTACGGGAAACGGTTGGGAGGTCTTCGACAATTTCCGTCATAAACTTTCACGTATGCATGGCCGTTGCGTGCCACGGGCCTCCAGCTCAGTCGATTTGCGAGGCCGCTCGTGGTTAATATCGGACGTGAGCATGGCCGTGCATGGGAATTTCTCTCCGAAAGTTTATGTTTCGAAACGATAGGTGGTGATGAAACGATGGCCTAATGCTATACCGACTATGACGATGACGAAATGGTGTCCACAAATGGTGCCAATGACGTAGTCTGTCGACACTCTCGTCGACCCGTGACAAGCCGTTACTTATTCGAGGTCTGACGAAAATCCGAATGTCACAAAAGCCATCCATAAACCATACAAACCGAACTCTTGAAGAGATAAACAAAATCTCTCATTTGGATTAATTTTCATTCTTCAGTAGTGTTCAGTTTGGAATTTGTCAGTATAGGCAGACTTCTAATGTCGAACAGACTTTGGCACTAAAGTCTGGCAGTCTTCAGACTTTGATACTAAAGTCTGGTCGTCTTCAGACTTTGACACAGAAGTCTAGAAATCTTCATAATAGACTTTGGATAAGTTTTGTCAACTTCAAAATAATAAAGGAGTTTTCTCCAACATATGTATCATGGACAAGTGGTGCCAATGCATAATCTCGATTAACCACAAGTCGAGATGCGATAGGAAGATGCTATCAGCCATGCAACTGTCAAAGGGAGTAAAGAAAGGTGAGGTGACCTTCTTAGTAGCGTTGAAGGAGGAGGGCATGATAGAAAGTGGGGTACCGAAGGAAGTGACCCAAGTCCTTGACGCCTTCCAAGATGTGATGCCACTTGAGTTACCCAAGAAGCTGTCCCCTCGAAGAGAAGTAGATCATCTAATCGAGCTTGTGCCCGATGCTCGACCTCCAGCCATGGCACCCTATCGCATGGCCCCACCAAAGTTGGAGGAATTATGGAAACAACTCAAAGAGTTACTCAACGTGGGTTACATTCGGCCGTCTAAGGCCCCGTTTGGTGTCTCGGTCTTGTTCCAAAAGAAGCATCACGGATCCCTCTACATGTGCATATACTACTGGGCATTGAACAAGCTCACCATCAAGAATAAGTATCCAATCCCCCTCATTGCAGACTTGTTCGATCAACTTGGGGAAGTCCGATGGTTCTCCAAGCTTGATCTCCAATCGGGTACTACCAAGTTTGGATTGCCGAAAGGGATGAGCCAAAAACCGCGAATGTGACCCGTTACAGTACATACGAGTTCTTCGTCATGCCTTTTGGCTTGGCAAATGTGCCAGCCACATTCTGCACTCTTATGAACAAGGTACTCCAACCATTTCTCGATCGATTCGTTGTGGTTTACCTTGATGACATCGTCGTGTATAGCCAGACGCTCGAGGAGCACGTCGAGCGTTTGAGGCAAGCTTTCCAGGTCCTACAGGAGAATGACCTATACATGAAGCAGAGAAATGCACTTTCGCGCAAAATGAAGTCCATGTCCTTAGGCACATCATCGGGGGCAAACAAGTGCAAATGGACGCGGCCAAGACCTGTGCCATCGTTGAATAAGAGCCATCGACCAAGGTGACGGAACTGAGATCCTTCCTTGGTCTCACAAATTAATATCGACGCTTCATTCAAGGATATTCGAGTCTCACCATGCCACTTGCGGACATGTTGAAGAAAAAAAGGCCGTGAGAATGGATGGATCGGTGTCAAGAGGCGTTCAATCAGCTGAAGTAGGCCATGATTGAAGAGCTGATACTTGTGTTGTCTGACCATACCAAGCCATACAAGGTAGAAACCGATACCTCTGATTTTGCTATTGGTGGTGTACTTATGCAAGAATGGCATCCAGTTGCCTTCAAGTCTCGAAAGTTGAACGACATCGAACGTCGATACACGATCCAAGAGAAAGAGATGACCGCAGCGGTACACTACCTTCGTGCATGGAGGCACTATTTCTTGGGGTCCCAGTTCGTCGTAAGGATCGACAATGTGGCCACGAGCTACTTTCAAATCCAAAAGAAGCTCAGTGGCAAGACTTTCTGACCGAGTTTGATTATGCGCTAGAATATAAGCCCAGAAAGTCCAACTCCATGGCCGATGCCTTGAGTCGAAAGCTAGAGCTAGCTAGCATGATAAGTCGACTCAACTGTCCATGGATTGATCGCATCAATGAGGGACTTAAGCAAGACTGAATGACCCAAGCCCTCTTTCAATATGCCCAAGATGGCAAGATAAGGCGATTTTGGTGCGAGGATGATCTCCTCTATACCAAGGGACAACGTCTCTATGTGCCACTCCACATGAAACTCAAGAAGGAAGTGTTACACGAGTGCCACAATTCTAAATGGGCGGGTCATCTAGGAATCCATCGCACCATGGTGCTCGTTGAGAATCAATACTATTGGCCACACGTGCAGAACGATATCAAAGCTTACGTGCGGACATGTCTTATGTGCTAACAAGACAAGATAGAGCAACGATCGCCGGCGGGGCTCCTTGAACCGTTGCCTATCCTAGAGCGTCCATGGGAGAGTGTCTCCATGAACTTCATCGTGAACTTGCCAAGTCCGAAGGATGTCGGACCCTCATGGTCATCATGGACCGTTTCTCCAAGTACGCAACGTTCGTGCCAGCCACCAAGGATGTCCAGCCGAGGAAGCAGCCAAGCTATTCCTTAGACACGTCGTCAAGTACTGGGGCATACCACGCACAATCATGAGTGATCATGATCCTCAGTTCACTGGGTGGTTCTGGACCGAGCTCTTCAAGTTACTGGGGTCGAACCTCAACTTCTCAACAAGCTTGCATCCCCAAACTGATGGTCAAACGGAGAGGGTGAATGCGCTCCTAGAAATCTACCTCCAGCACTACGTGAGCAACACGCAAGTAAACTGGGCACAGTTGATCGACGTGGCCCAATTCTTATACAACTTGCAGTAGAGTGAGACCATGAACTAGAGCCCGTTTGAGATCGTGATTGGGCAACAGTCGCTCACACCAAGTGCGATCGTCTCAAGGTATTGAGGAAGTAGTCCCTCCGATGGAAAGGCCTTCCTGAAAATGAAGCGAGTTGAGAATCATCCAACTCTGTTGCAATTCAAGAAACACATCGATGCTTTCTATGCTACATATGCGACGAGAACGTCGCCCGAATAGGTGGGGGAGATTGACACAGCCCATGGATGAGCATGATCCAAAATCGTCCAAGATAAAGCAGTGTCCCGCACAAGGGCCAACCCATGAGCTGCCCATGATCGATCTATGAACAACCCATGATCAATGCACGGTCGGCCCATGCGCAATGCGGACAAAAGCCCGTGACCATTCACCTATTCTATGTTAGGCGGCCCTGCCCTTGCTTCTAACACACGCCCCTTGGGCTTTCCCAGGCCTAGTGCCATCGAGTAGCCTAATGTACAAACTTGTAATGATGATGTAGATTCAAATACCACCATTGGATTGGAGAGGGGATCAACGGTTGAGATTAGACTCGTCCATGTATAAATAAGGGACCATTTCCCTTCAGTTACACACTCTGTCACACCTCGAACCCCGGGTATATGCACATCTCTCGGTGGTCGATTAAAAATGCGATGTCCCAAGACGCGTTGCCGACCCATTCTTTTTATCTTTCAATTAAGCACATGCGGAAGCGAATTAAATAAACACCCGGCCAACTAACAAACACAAGGATAGTAAAAACATATTAGTGATTTTTCACAAACTACTATTTATAAACATACCAAGTTAACCCTAGGAGTTTATATACACAAGTCTATCTCAAAAAGAACTCCTAGGCAACCTACATCCCGGACCTCTCCGACTCGGGCTCTGAATCCTCCACAACATTGTCCGGGATATCGATGTCCATGGGGTGACCTACCTCCCCATCCTCCGTCCCGACAGGCGGTCTATCAAAACCCTGTAGGGGACCCTCCCAAGCACCGTTGCGCTCGTTAATAAACCACGCCTTGAAGCAATGAGACACCAAATGAAGGAGGCCCTCATTGACCCAAATCATAGTCACCACTAACTCGCGATTCTGGGTAGTCCCAGGGATAAGGAAGAAGGTAGACTCTGATTCCATGTTCCATGGAACCCCAAAACGAATTGGACGTATCTCCATACTAAGGACCTGAAAAGGGTTAACCACGACGGGGTGAGATAAATCTCAGTGAGTCAAAACCCTAAACCCTGATTAGAACACAAATTCTCCTCAAAAGTGGTCCTAAACACGCACCATACAAAACTCACATTGCTTCGGCACATCCTGTCATATTAGTGCATCACATATGCCATTATAAATATCACAAGCGTAATTAATAACCGGAACACAAAATTTTTATCCTTCAAACATTTACGAGAGTCCCGATTATAAGGTAAAACCGTTATGATACGTCTCATACCATGCCACACAATTTTGCCCCATAATCAGGCGCAATAGCTCAACTATTCAGGCATGTTTTGATTATTACGATCCATTAGCCACGGCCAACTCAAAAGTTGGCGATCATCCGGCGTAACCGGGTATCGTCCCGCTTCGTCGGGCACGGCAACGTCTAACACTACCCGCCTAGACGGCATTCCATAAAGGAGCATCAGCCCAGCCTCCACCACGACTCGGCATCCGTTGACATGGGGCATCCGAACTTAATCAAGTATCACCTCCCCAACTCTCGTCGGATGACGAGTTCCGATAATGACCATACGAGCACAAATTTAGCCAAGAACGCCATACTTTGTGTTCAAATACCTCGTTTTCAAATGACGAACTTGGCCATTTTTTCTTCGTATTAAAAATCCTAGTAAAATAATCGTGCGTGGTCACATTTTCGGAATTGAACCATCAAACTTGGTACACTCCCATTTTAAAACTCCACGGTTTTATATAGTACATAAAAATTGGCATCAAAAACCGACACCTAGTACTTTTCTATTTAAAAGCCCATAAAACCAAGTTTTCTACTAAAATCAATAACTACCATCCAATAATCAATTGCGCATCATAGCACATATAAGTCATCAAAATTCCGTCCAGAAGAACGAGTGTAAAATTCTACGAAACGGCTAATCCATCACTAATTACGCTAATTACAATTAATTAAGTAAATCACAATTAATTAAGTAAATTGCGATTAATTAAGCTAATCCAAATTAATTAACCTAACCATGGTTAACTAACCTAACAAAGCTAACTAACCTAACCATGCTAGTTACACTAGTCTAGGATTAACTAAACTAATCCTCATTCGCACTAAACTAACCCCCTAAGCATAATTAATGGCCTAATCAAGGATTAGGGAGTTAACTCACAGGATTAAGATGGCGGCGGGCTCACGGTGACGGCAATGCAACCATAGCAAGAACTCGAGACAATCGTGTCTCAAACGGAGGCTTGGCAAAGGTGGTGGCTGGCCTACAAGGTTCTCGGCCAAGGGGGAGATACGGCTGCTTAGGGCTGGTCTCAGATGATGGCTGCTCGGATGGACTATGGAGGTGGGCGGCTCGGTGGTGGTTGAGCTGCTGGGCGTAGGTGGTCTCGGTAGCTGGACGGCTAGAACTGGTGGACGGAGTTGAGGGGGACAGGGATGGGCTGCGATGGAGTTGTGGCTGCTGTACGTGAGAGCTATCGACGAAGGTGATGTGGGTAAGATGACAGGATGATGGTGGGCTAAAGTGGCGGTGGTGTTGGAGTGATGAAGGTGGGCATGAAATGGTGAGGGACATGGCAGCAAGGAGAAGGGAAAAACATAACCGAATGGAAGAGAAGGAAACTTGAGGGAAAGAAAATGGGAAGGAGAAGGCAAAAGGGAGGATCGGCTGAGGAGGGTTGTGGGTGTGAGAGGGAGAGGGAGAGAGAAAGAGAGGGAAAAGAAAGTCAAATGGACCACCAATGGGAAACCTTGAGAAAATATCAAGCACTTATCACATGTGCCCCAAAATCTTCTTGCCCCTAAGTCAAATGTCCAACCAATCCAAAATTAGCTCTCATTTCTCCCAAAAATCAGCCAAAATAGGGTACAAAAATCCCATTTTTCAGCCCATCCGAATTTCCTTTAATTTTCTTGTTTGTCAGAAAATTGATTTTCGCAAAATTTTCGAACTCAACGAAAATTCGCCGAAAGATGAGACGATGTCCAATAAATGAATTGTGACACATTCGAATGTCCGTTTCCTGAAACCGAATTCAATTTCATGGTTAAAATTGACCGAACGCGATTTTAGTATGACCTAACCTATCGGGTAGTTTTTAGGAATTTTAGCGCGTTTGACCCGTGGTCAAAAATTTTCAATCCACGTTTGTGCATCTCCGAACAGTAGACAACCCTCGGTTGTCACATAATCGCGAGGTTTCAATTACATGTCTCGAATATAATATCGATAGAAAATCGGTTTACTGTTGTTTGACGCGAATATCGCAATCATGTGGAACCACCCACAATTCGACTACGCAATTCCATCAAACCGACTTATATCCGTTCACTAATCGATTATAACGGTGTCGCATTGACCCTTGCCGATTATTATGGTCGAGCGGTCGATTTCCAATCAAATTCTCTAGTCTGTCGTGTTTATACCTCTTAACGGCCTCACCTAATAAATTAGTTAACTTGTGAGTGGCCAGCTCTGAGTAAAATGACCATAGGCGCGTCGACGAAACAACCATTTCATATATCCAAATCAGGGCCAAATTTCGGGATGTCACACACTCTCTCGTTCACAAGCAATACACTCGTGTTTCACTCTCATACTACGTTCTTGTGATCTGAGTGTTCGTAAGGCTGACTTGGGATCGTAATCCTAAGGCCGCACGGGTGGGCGATTGTTTGTGATCAACCGACCCCTGACACATAGCATTAACAGCATCTTGTGTTTCCTGCATTCTTCTTCTCCACTTTTCACAGATACTAAGCAGATGGAGTTCGGAAATTTCGACTTCAAGAAGAAAATCTGAATCCAGTTTCGGAAAGCTGTTTTTGTTTTCACTCTTTTCTGCTAACACTAGTTTTTCATTACGCATTTCTGTCAAAACGTGTTAAGAAGTCTTAATGAACTTTTTCAGGAACGAGAAGTTGGGAAGATATGCTTCTATTGACATCAAAATTATAACAGAGGCTATTCTTTTGATATTCCAACTGTCCATGTTCTCATTTGAAATGAAGCACCGAAACGCAAACAAGATTTGCTCCATCTTATATCATTTCTAGAGACATTCTCTCTTGATTTAATTTGAGAATTATTTGGTGTCAAACATATTTTCTAAGCCATATTCAGTCTCGATAAAATAAAAGGAACATTTATGAGAATATGTAGGAACTAAACAGGGTTTAAGACCTTGGTTGGTGAATTCTCACCTGTCCTTCACGAAGATGTTAATTTTCAAGTACCTTAAATACCCTATAAATGCCGTCGAGACAGATAAGACGATAATTTGATTGAAATCAGACTTAAGAATTTAGAAAAGATAACGATGTGCTAAAGAGTTGGGGGTCAAGGTACTTCATACTTCGGAGACTGCCTATTCTATGTTCCATTCAGTATTGTTCAATGGTTAAATAAAAGGAGATTTGACGGAGTTTTACTTTACATGCTCAGCCATTAAAGACGTTAGCATTTTAAATTTGATTTTAGCTTTGAAATTTCAATAGTGCTTTTACAGTTTTCTCAATCTAAACAAAAGATGATATGTTGTCTTTCTATAAAAGATGATACACAAGGTAAAGAGCGCCCCACCACTAGTTAAGGGGCACGCGAGAACAAGCCGCGATAGTAGACCAGACCTACCATGAAACGCCACTCGCTGTAAAAATTCCACACGACATATACAATGATACAAGCAATGCCTCCATATAGTACTAGTTAATATAATTACCAGAAAATTCCTTTGGTTTCCTGATGGAGTGGATGACTTCTCTTCTTCTGTCTCCAAGGCTCTCACCGTATCACATATGCTGATAGACAGGAGAGAATCTTGCGACTTTGTACCCACAATATGCCAACCGTAGAAAGTCATTCAAAAAAATCTCCATGGTTGGCATAGTCCCAGCCAAATTAAATTAAAATGATATACCTAACTTAAATTTGCGGTAAATGGACCAGAAAAATTACTGCGCCATCCCAGAATGTCTCGTTGAAACATTGGTTTCCCTCTTGTCAAAGTGAGCAATTGAGTAGTCGATTTTATTTCTGAAACAGAGGACTGAACTGATCTATGCTGAATTTATACAGGAGTGATCTTTTCTATGTAAACAGTGAAAGAGGATGAGACCAGGCGTTAGTCTGTTTATCAAGTATTTCTAGCAGGCAGTATTAATCCACAACATTAATCGATCCGAGCACGGCCAGCTAAGTGAGTAATCACATCCTCGAGGCAAGAAAAATGAACTAAAAAGTTATCATGAAGTTCTGAGGCGCTAGCCTCACCCTTGTCCCACAGGGAAAGACCATCAGAGATGGCCTTCAAACCACCCCGCAGCAATTCAACGCCCTTGCTGATCTCATCAGGAACCTTCCTCTTCTTGTTGGATTTATTTTCACAAATCATTCCTGTTTTTTCGTGCCTAGTAGCTTCCACATCAATATTTTGACTCTTTTGAGCTGTGACCTTAAGGATTAAAGCCTCGTTCCTCAGCATCTGAAGCTGCTCAGTGCATGGAAAAGTTTTAAGAAGGGCTACTTCTTTCTCAAGAAATTTCTTGAATTCAGACATAAATCTTTCCTCATTTGCCTCATTCCCTTGCGGTAAATCATATGACGGAGCAGCATTTTACAGCACAAATCTCCAAAGCTGATTGCAGGAGGTTCTCGCAGCAAACTGTCCAATTGCTTTAATTGCCAAATGCATGAGAGCCCAGTGCTGTTCTCTGAGTAACATGTGATACAGCTCCCAAAGAGCAGAGCTCTTCAGACAGCCATCTCTTTCTTTCATTCCTATACGGCCAAGTCCTGCCATGAAAAGAGCCAATTCAACTTTGCACTGGTAAAACTTGGCATCAGCTGCCAATGGCCTTGTGATGAACAGGTTTTGCAGCTTCATGATGACTTCATCCATGCCATTACATGCATATAGATGTGTCATGTTAGAAACTATCGCCAGCATTTAACCCAAAAGCTTAAGGCAAAGGTCACTTGTCACATGCCCTGGAGGACGGGTGCAGCTCTGCAGAATGTCGGCTAGGAATTTTAGTGTCTTCTCGTCAATGTCAGATTCGGCAATCTGGCTAGAGAATGTAAGAAAGTTCGTTCAGATTTCAATGAAAGTGACAATTGCTACTTAAACTGAATTCACTAGGTCAAAAGGTGTTGTTAGAGTTCAGTGATCATGCAGTTGTGGAAACAAATTGACAAAATTTGTGTTTTACTGTAAAAGGGAAAACCGTCATGAAATGAACTGAAAAGAATCTTCTATTGAATAAAAAAGTGAATAAAGTAACACAAGCAAACATTTAACATTGAGCCCAGCAGAGGAAAATAGACAACCAGATTTTTCAGGAATTGAAGAATAATTTTGTGAAACAGCCCTTCCTATCTGATAGAAAAGGATCAACCTTCACTGCACATTGGTACTTATTGGATATAATATACATCTGCTTCTCTTTGTTCCTACGAATGAGTCTCATTCATTCAATTACCCCTTCCTTGCCCTTGGATGTCCACATCTCAGGGTCAGGCAAGGAAGGACGTAAATTTCTTTTTCCTTTCCACAAGGACCAGGGGATTAGATCTAGCCGTACGAAGAATGCCTGGCTGATAAATGATTCCCAATGCCACATTAGGTTTAGGGAGCTCAGGGATAATAGCTCCTCTGTGAAACCTAGTGATTGAAGGAATTAAAAGGGCCAAGAAAAAAAGTATGGGCCTTTATGGGAAGAGACCTGTGCATAGTCGTGGGACAAAAATAAAAAATAAAAAATGCAAATGCATGTAAAGGATGCCCTGGTTATGTGCTACAATCACAGATTGCAAACTACTTCAAACAGCTAGAAAGTATCCCATTATGATAGTTATTTTTCAGCGAGCCTGGGCAATATAATTGATGCATATTTTTCTTCTGATTGGAACTTCTCTTTTGAAATGCAAAGGGACTTACAGAGATGGCAAAGAAGCACAAAACACAAAGAGTGGAGCCCCCAGCAGCCTAGAAGGGCAGGCGCTAACAAACATACTGCTAAAACCTCCGATGAATTCATCATAGTCACTGATTATCCTTTGTTTAGAGATGCCTCTCAATTTGTCTGAAAGCAAATTCAGCGGAAAACCTTCTGCGAGTAAGGCTACAGTCATGACTGATGAAGACAGATACACCACCACTAGTAACAAAGTTATAAACCCTGTCTACCACAGATATTGTACCACAAGAAACCAGCATGCTCATTGATCTGGCCACTTTTCTCAGGGAAGAATCAACAAAAGCAGCTTCAACAGAAGACACAGATTTGAGACATGAGCAGAGTTTATCAATAATGTCATTTACCACATAGGTTTCAGCATAACGCATCATAAAGCACCACAGCTCCATTATAATCTCCCAACAAAGAAAGTGAGGATGGAAGAAGTTGTCAAGCAAGAAAGCCTCCACATCTCCCCATGCCGTACTAGAGGAGGCCACAATCATGAAAGACTTGAGGGAATGTATAAGAGAAACAAAGGACCATCTAGCTTCTGCTTGAGAAATAGAATCCTTCAGCAAAGACCAATTCTCAGCTGCAAATTTCAGAGATTCATTGGCTAACGAAATAAGAGTCAAAATTATATCTGCTACATTAAAATTGACTTCTAGTGCTGCTTTTCCTACCTGAAGAAGTGTGACAACACCTTTCCAAGTGACATTCAGAATGCTGACCAGACTTCCACCACCACTAGCTGCAATAGTTCCCCATTCACACAGCTTTTCTACTATATGTTTTGCCATGTTAGCAACATAGTTCATGTCACCAGCCCCTTCTGTATCCATGGTACTCTAGTCTTTCTAAGATCTTGCTCACAAATGGTTCCCAGATTGGCAATAATCTTTGCATAATTTTACAACCAAATTGATGACTGTATGTGCAATCTTCACTATTTCTGAGCTAACGGATTGGATTCTCTATATCAGACATGAACAAAACCATCCTATCAAAAATGGCATAATAAAGGCATATGCTTCCTCTGTTCCATAGGAAAATAATAAAGAGAAGAAATCCATGTTTTCAAAGTTTAACCTATCCAAAACACTGGAAATAAGCCTTTACCAAAAAAAAAAAAAAACACTGGAAATAAGCCCCCAAAGGATCTAATCTACAGTTGTTGAATTAAGAATAGAAAGAAGATATGAAAGAGATGATTAAAGGCAATACTTAATGCGGTAAATAAGTTTAACCTATCCAAAATACTTAATGCGGTAAATAAGGGCCTGTTTGTTAATGTTCTTTTTTCTGTTTTTGAACAAAATTTCTGTTTTTTTGTTCCGAGAAACAAAAAAATAACAGAAACGCGTTTGTTTGCGTTTTTGTTCCAAATCTATTTTTTTGTTCCCAGGAACATATTTGAAACAGAAACAAGAAGCAAGAAAAACGTGTATCTTGTTTCTGGAACAATTTTTAAAAACAAATTTTCTCTCTCCTCTCTTTTTCTTCTTTTCTTTTTCTTTTTTCTTTGGCCGGTCGCCGGCCTCGGCCATGGCCGGTGACTGGCCGTCGAGGGCCGGCGACCTTGCCAGAGCGTCGCCGGCCCCTGGCGAGGCTCGAGCTCGCCCAGATCCGGTGAGCCCAAGCTCGCCCAGTCACCGGCGAGGCTCGCCGGCCTAGCGGTGGCCCAGCGAGCCTCGCCGTGGCTGGGCGAGGCCGCCGGCTCTCGGCGGCCGGTCGCCGGCCATGGCCGAGGCTAGCGACTGGCCAAAAGAAGAAAAAAAGAAAAAAGAAAAAGAAATAAAAGAAATAAAAAAAGAACACAAATTTACCAAACGTGTTTCTGTTCATTTTTTATTCTCGGAACAAGTTTACCAAACGCGTTTTTTTATTCAAAAATTGTTCCCCGAAACAGAAACACTTTTTTCTATTTATGTTCCCTGGAACAAAAAAAGAACAGAAATATTACCAAATGTGCCCTAAGTACCTCAATATCCGACAATAAATCTTTTATTAAATTTAGTTGTTCCAATAATGAAAACTCCACAATGTTCATTAGTGCATTGTCTGCTAGCAAAGGATACTGCACCAAAGTAGTGAAGCTTGCACTGCAGAAATGAAGTACTTCTAGAAGCAGCTGCATTAGAGAATTTCAGAATGTCAAAGATAGAGAAAAGCATTTGGCCAGAAGAAAAAGATACATGATAGCATCCAACAGTAATAAATGAAACAAATTTTTCCCCATTTTAATTTAAGGCATTTTACCTAATTAGAGAATTATTAACGCAGAATATTTTCCTTTCTTCCTCCATGCACAGGTTTCAGTTGCCAAAGCCATTCACAGTGTATTAAACAGTGTATTAAAGCAGGGAATTCCCACTATAAGTTTAAGATAAGATGGCGCTGAAGTAAGAGAGTCTAGTCAAAATAAATTCAGTCAAACTTTTAGCTTCATCTTGTACCTTGTCTAAGCTCCCAACACAGTCCTAAATAATATAAGTGTAATGATGAGACAAGAGCAAGCTGCGACTTCCACTTAACCCTCTCTGCTTGCAATTCCCCAGCTCCAGCCCTCCCCCATCCTCCAAGAACTCCCCATTCCTCACCCCAAAAAATAGAGAAAGCTCTCTTCTACGCCTAGCAGTATTGCATATTTGGTAAGGAAGATACTAAAGAGAATCAACTAGCAAAAAGAGATAAGTTACCACATAAAAAATCTTGCAATGTTCTTCTTCTTGAGACTCCTCTGTTGACATAATCGTCATCTGTAGATGCTTTTTACACCAAATGCTTGCCTGTCATGAAATTAATAACACCACTCATTATACAAAATTTCAAAGAAGTGTTCACTCATGTGAACTCACTTATCCCATGCTGGTTTGTAACGGCATGCAAGGCATTCTTTACTTCCTAGGTGGGAGTTGGAGTTAGGAGCATCATAAGAAGATAAAACTACCTGGGCCCCAAGGGTAAGAAATGGTGTCAGGCCACCACATAAAGTAGGCTTGAGGAACTTTGTAGCGACCTTTATGATTGCTTTGTAATATGCACTGGGTAACATCCAAACAGGTGTAGTCCTCCCAAAATGTCCAGATTGTTGTCAAGGTGAAGATCATGATTTTGCAAAGACAAGCATGAAATTATTCCCTTCTGTTTTCTTAAAGAATTCCAATGGATCAAATCAGTCATTATGATTAAAGAAAAAACAGCTTGCACAGGCTTTAGTCCTTCAGTCCTTCCATATTCCAAGCACTTCTCAAGTTAAAGAAGGCAAAAAAGGCATTAAGATATTATGAAGGAATTAGTCAGAAGCACTGAAAGACTGACTAGTCTTTTACAATAGCACGTGTATAAGGACTAAACAGATGTTAAAATATTCATCTGCAAATTCTTTGAGCTTTTGTTTGGAAGACAGGGAGTAAAATTTTGGGTGGCAGAGGAAAAATCACATTTTCCCTCCAATCTCTCCTCACAAAAAATTTAAATTTTCTGAAATTTTCCAAACCCACCTCTCATTTTCTCTCCCTCCCTTCAAGGTATGTCGAAATTATAAAGGAACATTTCGAGAAAGGGTTGGACATCAATGGAATATTTTAGTACTAAGCCAGTAATCTAAGAGAAATAGAAGCTCTGTGTACTCTTTTACTCAAACCACAGAGTACTAAAGTGCTAGCACATCGCATTGGCTGAAGAATAGATTAAGAATGAAGGTTTTTTTATTTTTTTCTTTTAAGCATATAAAAGTAGAGAATTATTCTACAAGCTAGATACCTATGAGTTTTCTCTAAAACTCTCATTGAAAGGCTGAATAACACAATCTAATCTAGCCTCCATCTAGAATTCAAAGCATGAAATTTTATTCAATGGCCCTTGATCTCCCATTGGTTGAAAACAGATGGCATCTTCTCTGAAGTGACATATCCCGTATCAACTAGATCACTCTCTGGCAAGTAATCCTTGAAAGCCACAGGTAGAGCAATTAACTAATGAAGTCCTGTATTTTTTTTCTTCCAATTCAAAACATTAACTTTGAGATTTTCACTATGTGCAAGCTATAACAGGAAAAGAAACATCAGTGGCCTTGCGAGCACTGTATCTTCCTTCTCACACATATGCACACTAACATGCGTATCCAAAAAAGAAAGATGTATATCAAAGTACACAAGAAGTGGCATATTGAAAGATACTACAGCCCTCTTGTTCTTGCTCCCTTTTATTAATATCTTCTGCAAACTCAGACACCTTAATATACCAGACAATGGCAACAAACACATTGATGCTTCACCATAGTAGCTTTTCTTTTGTAAATAAATTAGTCTGTATTGCTCAGACCCAAGGAAACATGGGTTGACTAGACCCATTACAAGCCAGCTACCACCATAGTTGTTAATAATACTTCTTTTAATGCAAATACAAACTGTTCAGTGGATATCCAATATAATCTATCACATACATGGCTCATTCCAGAAAATCCACTCTGTGCATACTTTTCCGATCAACCCAGAAGCTTTACTCGAGCATTGATTAAAAGTAGAGCAAAAGGCAAAGAATCAGCAGGGAAATACAGTAAACAAAGGCGTAGCACGCTATTCATACAAACCTAAAAATTAGTAAAAGAATACACTTGATTTATCAACACAGAGAAACAGCATCAGAGAGGAAGCTCATCCGCAAGACATTCATCCAAACGTGCAAAATAATACATCATAGCAGACTCCCATATGTGCAAATTCAAGAACAGCAATACACACATTCATCGGACTTGCAACCATCCAATTCACTTGTATAAAAAGGACAAACGGCGACGTGCAGATAGTTTTCAATTTTAGATAATAAAGGATTTGATATTACAGGCGCAGCTTCATATCGCAGCTGATTCCAATTCCACTTATTCTCTCAACATCATTAAACAAAATGACTGAAAAGAAAACTCGGATCAGAGGATACTGCTAAGCTTTCGACTACAAAAGCCATGTCGGATCCCTCACATATTTCCAGCTCACCGAGCCTAGTAATGAGCTGAACCCGGGTCTCCACGACCTGCGAATGCATCGACACAAAAAAAAAAAAAAAAAAAAAAAAAATCACACGTGAGAAACAGTTTCCATCGCTGAAAAGCAAAGCCTATGCTAGCTCCCCAAGGATTCATTGAGCTCAACATTCCATTTCTCACAATTCGGGACAATCACTACGAGATACTTCCGAATCAAAAGGTGTTCACATAATCATCGCTTCGCGACGACACGCGCGAAACTTCGAACTCGGACAGAAATCGGCCGAACGAACGAGACGACAATGGATGGAATCGACGGCGGAGTTCGGAGGAGGCGGAGAGCTTACGTCGGCGGATCTGATGGCTTCGACGGCGCAGAGCAGCTCGGCTCTCGAGCTCCATTCTCTCTCTCCCCCTCTCTCTCGCTCGCTGCGTCTCTGCTCTGCAATCAGATTCCCGCGTCTCTCCTCTTGAGCCTCTCAGGTCGGCGGTAATTTCGTTTTCCCGCCATTGCGAAGCCCATGACCGGACGGAAAACCCACAAACCCGACCCGCTCGCCCATCCGGGTCGGCTTAGGCGATTTTGTTTTATTTGGGTATGCCATGAGGGAGGGCAATGATTTTGAAATAATGTTTCAAAAAAAAAATGA
This sequence comes from Eucalyptus microcorys, assembly GCA_014182515.1. Taxonomy (NCBI): domain Eukaryota; kingdom Viridiplantae; phylum Streptophyta; class Magnoliopsida; order Myrtales; family Myrtaceae; genus Eucalyptus; species Eucalyptus microcorys. The sequence goes on along the minus strand of CM024569.1, from coordinate 3,790,583 downwards.
TTACTTGTATCAATTATAAATATTGAATTGATGAAAAATACTTTCATCATGAACGGTAATGTATAGGTATTTTGCTAATAATGATGGAGATTATTTTTGCAGAAAATTCTAAATAAAGACTTGAAATGCTCCAATTTTCTCAAATAAAGTCATGAAGTGAACATTTTTTTAAATAAGAACTTAAAGTGGTTATATCAATCTCAAAAAAGAGTTTGAAGTAGTTATGATTGTTTCAAATAAGGTCTAATCTTGCCGGCTTGTTAACCGGCACAAAAATCCAGCCGATCATAAAGGATTTTTCATCCAAATATAATTTAAATTTAAATTTAAATTAAATTAAAAAATTAAAGGAAAAGCAAAAAAAAAAAAAGAGGCGGGAGGGCTCCCTCTTGCCTATGGCCATCACTCCATCGCTAATGGGGTAGCAACAATGGGCAATGGGGTTGTTTATGCTTGGGTGAGGGCTGGCGACTCTTGTTAGAGACAAGAGAGGGTGCTCTCCCAGATCTGAGCAAGGGTCACTTGCCCTCACCTAGTCTAGGTAAGAGTCGACAGTCGTCGCACAGGCTTGGCGATCCTTGCCCAACAACCCCTAAACCTTGCCCGCCAAGTTGAAGAGCACTAGGTGAGGGCCGCTAGGCCTATATGAGGGCCAATAACCCTTGCCTAGATTTAATAGAGAGCTGCCGCCCTCTCTCTTCCCTGGCGAAGGCCTACTGGCCCTCACACAGGCACTAGCAACCTCGTCGACCATAATCACCGCCTCGCTAGCAATGAGGTGATAGCCATAAATGGGAGGGAGCCCTCCCTCTAGTGTGTGTTCTACTTTTTTTTTTTGGGAAAGAAAAAACATAAAAAAGAAAGAAATTTAAAAAAGTAAAAGACAAAATTGTTCTTCACCAAACAGTGAATTCAAGCTCTATTTGGGACTAATATAGCCATTTCAAGCCTTCATTTGAAATAAGGTCTATCTCAAGCCCTTATTTGAAAAAATGAGGGCATTTCGGGCTTTTATTTGAAACAATATCGACTTCAAATCCTTATTTAGAATTTTCCTCATTTTTATGGTGACTGATATCTTTTAAGTGATGTAAAACGATGATTTTTTATGATGATTTTATGTAAATTATTTGTTTTCTATTGATTTACTTGATAGTATCACTTCGAGTAGGGTGAGTGTGTGATTTTAAAGAACTTGACAAATAAGTGCGGAATTAAAAGAGTCAAGTGGATATGGGTGTGATTGCAAGAAATAAAGTGTTGATACGATTGGTGTTCTGATAATATTCAGCTATGCAGGAACTTCTGTTAAGTAATAAGTGAATATGAGCATAGAGATAAAAGAATTTGAGCACAAAGTTTTACCATGATTGTAGTGGTTGTCTATTCTTTTATGCAAATAGCCCAATGACTAGATTATACCAGTAAAGCAATGAGAAATTACAATAGTAAGTGTTGATTATTTTCAAGCATTTCTACACGAAGTCTGTACTATTTATACACAAGTTGATAGGACTGAGCATCTCGCACCAAAGCACAAACTAACACTTTACCAACACTTCTCAAATGATTACAATAGACAATGAAAATCTGTGAAGCTATCGATCCATCTCTTTTCAATGCCTTGGACTTTTGTTATACTCCTCGGTCCAAAACTTCTCATTGGACAATTTCAATCCCCAAACTAGCCGTTGAACAATTGATGAGAAGATCATGGTATTTGTTGAGATAGAATAATTAGAGATCTCATTGAGTCGGCTAACACTCTCAATAAAAGCGAATTTGTTTATTTGGGAATGCCATGAACGCAATAATTTTGAGATAATTTTTAAAAAATAAGTACTTATATATCGATTATAAAAAATGAATCGACAAATTGGCTATACACCTTTTTATGTGCCTATATACACTTTCTTTCCATCAAAATAAAAATGTAAAATACATTATATAGATTTGCTGTTGTTAGCTAGATGATTTGATTTTTTATAATAACAATATCATTGGACTTATTTTATGTGCCTAATGAATTTCGTGCATCGCTCGGAGCCTCTTCCACACCAATATCCATAGTCACAGCCATCGCAACCTCTGCCGCCGCCGCCTCCTCGGCATTCACCACTACCTACGCCTATAAAAGTGTAGCTCATGAGGTCAGTAATTTCAGGATGCGTTTTCAGACCTCACGAGATGTCCAATGTATGCGACTTCTGAGGAAGATGATCATCGTCGTACTGATCTATGCCAACCCCAATTCTGTTGCTTTCTTGAGGGGAAAAAAGTACATTTTCGAAGGACTTTGAATATTAATGAAACTTGAAATGAAGCAAAGGACGGTGGTTTGTAAGCCTTTGACAGCAAACAGGAACACATAATATACACATACACACACGGACATCTATATATATATCTAAAATTGAAGCATTGGACAATAGTTCTGTAAGAGTAGTTACTCATAATTTCTTATTCAATAATATGAGCACCTAAGCAACATTCGTCGTGTTATCAGATAGAAATAGATAGAGTCGACATTCTAAATAAAGATTACTATAAACACAAATAAAACGAGATTAAGTGGGGGAAAATCTTGATAATTGAATATTTATTTATTAACTTCTAGGCATACATGGAATTATGAACATTATTGATAATAATTAAGTTAAAGGAAACTTTTAACCAAAAAAAAAAAGTAAAAGGAAATTATGCAAAATGGATTCCCAATGCCAATTTTGTCTATCTAGTACAAAAGCGAGTGGATTTAGATATACAGGGGTGGAAATAATTTCACCCTTGAAAATATTTTGCAATTTTCTATAATATTTTAAGGATAATTTTACCTTGATCAGCTCGGCCATGTACTTTCTATAACATCATTCAACAGGAATTATAACACTTTTAGTAAGGATAACTTATAAGTTTTCGCAACGAATAGGTTTTACATGTTGTGATATAATTAATAAGTTGCGTGATCATCCACATCTATAAAAGAATTTTGTTGCCGATGCTATATCTATGGCGACAAAGATCACCAATTTTTGTTGCGGTGACTGGTGACCGAGTAGTCGAGCTCGTTTGGCACCGGCGAACGTCGACGGCAACCCCACTCATGGCTAAACCGCAGATGCGACGAGTGGTGTCTCTCTATCTCTCACGAACAAGTCCTAGACACGAAGTAAAGAAAAAAAACCATGTTGCAGGTTTCTTTATTGATTCTCGTACCTGTCGACATATATATACACAAGCGATATACATAATGCGCTAGAACTGCATGAAACCGCGCGCGCCTTTGTTTCTCAACGAGGACTCGGAGTGGCCTTCCCAACAATCCATTCGCGGCCACCTCCGGCCGAGCCATCACCGCCCGAACGACCGCCACCCTGCAGACCACCAAAGCCATGGCCAGATCTGAAGCGATAGCTGCTCCCGCCATCTCTTCCCTTGCCTATGCCGCCGCCTCCTCCGGTCCCAAGACCAAAGCTGCCGCCACAGCCATACCAAAGCTGCCTTGACCTGTGGCACTGCTGATTTACCCGCCGCGGCCGCCTCCACCTCCACCTCCAGCCATGCTTGCATCATTCAAAGCAGACGGTGAAGGCGATCTGCACGGAGGAGGAGGAGGCGGGCAATAGACTCCGCGGGCATAGAAAGATGAGCACATCAGCAGGAAGAGGAGCGACCATAACATAGCTACGCGAGATGCCATGTTCGAAGGACTACAGCAGTAACCCAGATTTCGTACGTACAGGCAGTTCGATTTATGTATACACTACATGTGAGGAATGCATGGGGGCGAGTCGACGCGATGCCCGAAGGATGCCAATATATCTGTCGTTTAATTAGCTTGCTACATAATTTTCTTTTCATCATCAATCCCGATGATGGCCCGTTTGGTTCGGCTTTTGGAATGGGCTTTGGGACTCTAAAGTTCATTGACCAAATGCAAACACGTTTAGTTCGATTTTTTGGGCGCCAAGATGCAGTTACATCTCCAAATGGCTCTAAAAGCTTTTGACCCAATGCAGCTCTAGAGGTACCTTGGGAAGTTGCATCTTCGGAATGCAAGTCCCGGTACTGTTCATCTTCTTTGGAGAAACGAACGGAGGCTGACAACCGCCAGCCAAGAAGTGGCCCATGCCGGCGACCGTCGCCTGAGGTGTCGCTCGACCTCGGCGATCGCTGCCTGAGGGTTGCGGCCACCCAGCGACTGCCGCCTGAGGTTGCGCAACCCAGGCGACGGTCGCTTAGGTTCACAGGTCCCAAGCAACAGTGACTTGAGGTTGTCGGACCTCAGGCGACACCTAGGTCACACGACCCAAGCGACGGCCGCGCGACCAAGCGACGGCGCCTAGGGTTCGCGACCCAAGTGGCCGTCGCCCGGGTCACACGCTAGGTGGCGACGCATGACCTAGGTGACAGCAGCCTGGGTCGCAAACCCCAAGCGTTGCCTAAGGTCCGACGGCAGCAGGTGACAGTCACCTGGGGCACGAACCCAAGCGACAGTTGCCTAGGTCGTACGAACCCAGGCGACCCCTGCCTGAGGTCGCCGAACCTCAAGCAATGCTGTCCAGTAGCCAGATCTGGCCACCGGTGGCTACATTAAAAAAAAAATTAAAAGTATAAGATTGAAAGAATGCGAGATTGGCAAAACTGGACTATCCTCAAGAAATCATTTAATAGATCCAAAGTGATAGCTTCATTGAAAATCTTGATAACTTCATGTGGCAACACCATACAAATGTATTCAGATTTCATGGAAGTTCAATTCTTTATCCTTTAGAATTAAACCTAAGTATCCATTTATTCATCCATTATATGGAAAGAAGACGATTTCCTTGACTAGTTTCAATGGCTGTTTTGATACTTAACTAATAAGTACTTAATAATTGTTGAGATTTCCATTAGAAAATTCATTGTCAAGTTAACCAAACTGATTGCGCTTTGGCGTAACGAGGGAAGTGAAAGTAACGAGAACCTCTTGGCTATACTTAATTGGTTCTATCCTCCTATTATGTGGAAACGTTTCTTTGGACAAGAACTAGGAAAAACCCCCTGAGCAGAACCAAAGCTACACAGTAGTGTTTTTCCGGAGACTATGGACTTTTGTGCAACACAATGGTACCCTCGCCTGTGCACCAGAAGGAATAAAAACCATAAAATATAAGCCTCAACCACATCTCTAAGAAGCCTGTATTTACAGGACATTTCCAAATTGCATTGGATTCGTTGAATACAACTACAGAGAACTGTAGAGAGTCTTATGCCAAGAAAACTGGACCATTCCTAAAGAAGTATGGAATTACTTTATACCTGTCCCATGGATCACTATGGTCTTGCACATAAAGCCAGACAAACAGTTAAGGAATTCAACCAAGCACAAGACTAGGCAAAGACACCTCCATCACAAGAATAAGAAATGGCAGACACAAACGATCCCGCACAATCCTCTCAAGAATCTTAAGCTTAGGCATCATATGCCCAATGGGGAGATCCTCTCTCCCAACATCTATATGATCAAGGACCTTTGTCCTTATCCACCCCAGCATAGTCTCCCATTGTGCCTAAACTAGCCCAGCCAGTCATGCTTGTCGACACTCCAAGACCCTTCGGATTCATGAAGAACCCGCCTTAAGCAATCAAAGTATGTAGGATACCTTGATCTTACAAAGGAAATCTTCTCACAATACTAACAGTCCTCCAAGTAACATTGGCATGGAACAACGCTATGAGGAAGAATGGCTTGCAAGATATAGCTATGATGATTCAGATTATAACTATAACTTTCGGGATGATAGATAAATCTATAGAGAAAGTTACTATGACACAGATTATTGTAGCAAAGTACTGTAGCAATAGGTTAGGGAAATTATTGTTCATATCACCTAGAATAATTCCCGATTAGGAATCCCAGAATCTTTGTATGTCTTCTGTGTGTTTTAAGATTCGTGAGCTTAGTCTTTATTTTTTGTGATCTCTTAATGCCTATAAAAGGCAAAGAAGATATAACGTTTTGGGTAGGGCCCCTTGAAGTAAAGTATGTGTTTATGCAAATTCTCTCCATATCTCTCTAAATACTTCATTTTCTCCAGCCTAGTAGGATCCTCTAAAAAGTACAACTCTTCTAAGTTAGAAATATTACTATCTTGATATCTTTGAGTGTCTCTATGCTCTGAACCAAACTTCCGGATAATTCATAGCTAAAAGGTAGTCCCTTGAAGGTTTAAACGGAGGTTCGCCTGTTGTGGGATAGCATACCTACTATGACTAATTTGATCTTCCCTGGTTCTAAGCACAAATCCTCTCATCAACGAGGGGCAAAACCAGAAAATTGAAAAAATTGTGAGGGTAGTTATGGAAGAAAAAAATTATTTAACCCTAGTTTAAGCATTTCATAAATGCTACTTCAAAATGTTAGCCCCTACTTGTTTTGGGCTTTTGGCATTCCCAAAGGCTTCTCAAACACTCCCAACATTTCCTCAAAAGGTTTTAGAGGCTAAAGACCCCTTCAAAAAGCTAAATTAAACGCCTGTGGTGGCCTAGTTGGATAAGTGCTCCCATGATCCTTTGCCAGAGGAAAAGAGTTCGAATCCTGATGGCTGCACGGGATCTTAAGTGCGACGTTGTGGTGGTGGGTCCTCCGCTAGCGTCGCCCCAGGGTTTACCCCCCGTTATCCCGGGCCTGTTAGGCTGTCCGTGTTGGTACGGTGCGCGGGTTCCCTAGGTCATCAAAAAAAAAAAAAAAAAAAGCTAAATTAAACGCATCTTAAACCCTTTATTTGAGTTGACAAATGAGAATCTTTAGGCTAAGGGCAGTTGTGGTTGTAAAGTTGAGGACTATACTAAATTTATTTCTGATTGGGTGAAAATGAGGGCATTTTGGAGAGGGCAAGCCTAGTGACATAGGATATTGGACCTAGTGGGCCGAAGTTCTTTGAAGAAAATCTCAAGCCAAACCGGCCTTCTGGTACAGCTCAGGCCATTCAAGTTGTTCACGACCTAGGTCAGGCGTGCCCTAGAAGACCACAATAAACCCTTTCATAAAATGAAATATTCGATATCTTTCTAATGGAGTTTCGGGATATCCTATCACCGAAATAGAGGATTTTCGAGGTAAACAGAGTGGAATTTCTTCAATGATTTAGTAGCAATAGCCATCCTACAGCGACGGTTAAACCTCGCCTTTTCACTTAATTTCCCAAATGGCCTTTCGGACCCAATTGGTCCCATTCACATCGAGGAAGAGCCCTTCCTCCCTCATCAGCCAAAGCACTCGGCCCTGCCTCGCATCGCCGTGGGGCTGGAACTCGTGTCATGTTACAAAGATCCTCGTCCACACCGCCTCACACCGGTACAACGCCTTCTCCATGGCTGCCCAACTGCATCCCCGCCTGGTGCTCAGTGCCTGGTCAATCACAACGGCGGTTGAGCCCTCGGGCTTACAGTGAATCTGCATGGCTTGGGTGCCATTCAGCAACGCACTCACCATGCTAACGACAGGCTTGCTCGCATTCACGTTCGTCGTTGCTAACAAGACTAGGAAGAGAGCAATGCGAAGAGAAGTCATGATGATTTTTCTCGTGTTTTCTCCTCTTGGGTTTTGATCAATTCAGTTTTTATACACATAATGCAAAAGGAAATGAAAGAGGATGGTATCAAAAATTGAGGCGATTGCAGGGGCATGTTAGTATAGGTGTAGTCGCCAATCGGCAACTGACCAAAGATGAGGGCCGGCGAGGTCGATGGCCACTAGCGAGGCTTGTTCTTGCTAGATCCGACAAGATTATGCCTTGCCCAGCCTCTAGCGAGCTAGTTAGAGGCCACAAGGGCACGTTGCCTAGGGCTGGTGAGGCTCCTCGACCTGGCAGCCTCTGGCGAAGGCTTGAGCCTCGCCTATGGTTGGGTGAGGCTTGACCTCGCCCGTGGCTAGCAAGTCAAGGCCAAGCCCTACCCATGGACGACGAGTCCCAATGTGAGGCTGCCCTTGTGGCCCTTGGCGAGCTTGCCAATGATCGACCTCGTCAGCTTTCTCCATTGGATAGACGACCAGCTTGAAGAAGAAGGAAAGAAAAGGGAAAATCAAAGGAAAGAGGAAAAAAAGGAAAAAATGAAAGAAATTTTAAAAAAAAATTAAAAATTAAAGTATTATTAAAAATTATCTACGTAAGCTGATCAACGTTCACGTTAGCAAAATGTAGTCAAAATTAGTCAAAATAACTGAATTAATACTAAATCAAAAGATTTATGACTAAATTTGCACCAAATCAAAAAGATTGAGAACTACCTTAATATGAATGAAATACTTAGGACTAAATTGACATAACTTTGTTGACGTTTTTCCTCTTGAAATAAGGTCTGAGCAGTTTTTAGAGTCATTTAGGATTCGAGCATGTAGTCTATGATCGTAATAGTAAGTGTTGAATGCCTACCGTGCTAAAAATAAAAATAAAAATAAAAAATAGGTGTTCGAGTACTGGAGAAAGTTGGATGTCTAAGGGCCCGTTTGTTTTCATTTCTTTTTTGTGTTTTTAAACAGTTTTTCTGTTTTTTTGTTCCTGGGAACAAAAAAGGAATAAACGCGTTTGGTTACGTTTCATTCTTTTTTTGTTCTTTTGTTCCCAGGAACAAAAAAAAAATGCAGTAAGAAACAAAAAGTTTTCGTTTCTTACTCCTGAAACAACATTGAGAAACAAAAATCATTTCTCTCGCTCAGTCCACTGCCCTCTCCTCCTCCGACCTCTCCTCCTCCGAGCGTCTTCTCCAGCTATCGTCTTCTCCGGCGCCTCCCACCCTCCGGCGCCGACAGCCGCCTCTGTCTCGTGACCATCCGGCTTCTCCACCTGCGAGCGTCTCCACCCGGCACGGCGAGGCCGACCTCGCGCCTAGCTGGGCGAGCTCGATCTCGCCTAGATCCGGCGAGGCCGAGCTCGCCCGGCAGCCGGGGAGCGGCGAGGACGGCGGTCGAGTCGTGAGCCGGCGCGGGTCGACGATCGAGCGGATCTCGAAGTCGTGGGTCACGGCGCGGTGAGATCTATGCGGCGGTGCCGAACGGAGGCTCGAGACTGCGTCGATCGGGCGTGAGGCGGAGGGGTGGTCTTTGGGACTCCGGCGTCGGTTGGGTTGTCGGCGGAGGCTTCGGGTGGAGGTCTCGGTGTCGCGAGGGGAGAACACGGAGCGGTAGGCGACGGATGCGGGGATGCGAGAGGTCGGCGACGCCGTCGGGCGCGGTCCGGCGTCGCGGTGTGCGGGGCGCAGTGGTCGCTCCGACGAACGGCCGGTACGGTGGCGGCGAGGAGGCGTCAAGCGTGGTCGGCCGATGCGGTGGAGGGAGACGACGGTGTGGCTCGGGTCACCGTTCGTGCGAGGAGACGCCGGGGAGGAAGAGCCATTCGTGCGAGGAGACGCCGGGGAGGAAGAGCCGGGAGGAAGAGCCAGCCAAAAGAAGAAAAAAAGAAAAAAGGAAAAACAAAAAAGAAAGAAAGGAAAAATAAATAAAAAATAAGAAAAATAAAAAATAAAATAGAAAAAATAAAATAAAAATATTTAAAAATTAAAAGAAATAAAAAAATTATACAAATTTACCAAACGTGTTTTTATTCTTTTTATATTTTAAGAGCAATTAAAGCGTGTGTTTTTTTCGTTCAAAAATTATTAGAAATAGAAATATTTTTTTCTATTTCTATTCCCAAGAACAATTTTTAAACAGAAATTTTATCAAACGCACCCTAAATCTCTTAAATACCCGACTAATCCTGTGGTTCGTCGTTTTCGAGTGCAGACGCTGCCCACAGACATCCGACGACCTGCTCCAGATAATGAATGTTGACCATAAAGAGTCAAGCGATGACTTGTCGACATCTCATGCACTTTTTTTTTTTTTTTGCAATGTTCTGAGAGCAACGTTTCGGTTCATCTTGTTTCCTCCTCTTCGCCTGCAAAGCAACCACTGGTGGATTTTCTCTGTCAGTGCTTCGGAAGATCTGACCCGACAGGAGCACGGTGATGGAAGAGCTTGTAGGTAAGAAATCAATTGAACCGGCGCATTTCGTCGTTCTTGCAGCAGTCGCGGTCCTAGCGTTTGCTTTTCTGGGGGCTTTGCTGTTCAAGAGGAAGAAAAGAAGCGCAGAGCGCAATCTGGATGAGTCGCCCGCTACTGCGGACGGCTCGCCACCGGCGGCACGGAGGCAAGGGATCGATTACGAGGTGTTCTTGAGTTTTAGAGGACCCGACACTCGCAAAAGCTTCACCGATTGCCTGTACCAGGACCTGGTTCATTCCGGAATTCGCACCTTCAGAGATGCGGAAGAGCTCCGAGTAGGAGACAGCATTGGCGACGAGCTTCATCAAGTGATAAAAAATTCGAGGATCTACATACCCGTTTTGTCCAAGAACTATGCTAATAGCAAATGGTGCCTGATGGAGCTTGCACAGATGGTGCAAAGCAAGAGATCGTTGGCCCAACGACAGATATTTCCCATCTTCTATGACGTGGAACCCTCTGATGTTAAGCTCAACACTGATACATACGAGAGGGATCTCTCCCAACACAAGAAAAAGTATGGCTCTAGAACAGTCCTGGAATGGAGGGAGGCTCTTATGGAAGTATCTAAACTGAAAGCATGGGAAGTAAAATCTAGAGGGTAATTCCTAAACGACACTTGTTTAGCATTTTTCTTAGTGACAGGCCTGCTATCTTTCATAATTTTGTGTCACTGCATTTTACGACTGATTATTCTGGAAATTCAGCCTTGCTTTTAGTTTTAGCCTATGTTAAATCAAAGCAGTCAATTGCCGCATTTTTTAATGACTAAACTCCATATTAGCCTCTTGCAACTGTAGTTTTATCCAACATCGTAACAAGAAAACACTCAGAGCGATGGAATTATATCAAGATCTGGAAAGAGTAGTTCAGGGCCATACTTTGACATAACTCGACACAGCATGCTTTGGGCAGAATTATAAGTTCAAATGACGGAACTAATGTACATTGACAAGTTTCGATAACTAAATAGATAATCCCCCTTTTTGACTTATTCTTCTGTTACAAATTTCATGTTTGTTGCAGACATGGAGAACTCATAAAGTCGATTGTTCAGAAGGTTTTGATTGAATTGAAGATCAATTATCTAAATGTTAGTGACCATATAGTGGGAATTGATGATTCCGTTGAACAAGTAACAAGGTTGCTAGAGGTTGGCTCAGAGGGTGTACGTATGGTTGGAATTTGTGGAATGGGAGGGATTGGAAAGACAACTCTAGCCAAGGTTGTCTACAATCGCCTTTCTTCTCATTTTGAAAGTTGCAGTTTCATTGCTGATGTCCGAGAAACAATGAAAGCCCATGGTCTCCCAACTTTGCAGAAACAACTAACAAGTGACATCCTCGGTTATAAATGCATAGGACCTCTTAATGTTGACGAAGGGATCAACATGATCAGAGAAAGGTTTCAGAATAAGAGAGTTCTCATTTTTCTCGATGACGTTGACCACAGGGATCAACTCAAGGCATTAGCAGGAAAACATGATTGGTTTGGTTCGGGAAGTCGGATTCTAGTTACGACGAGAGACAGGAGTGTCTTCAGGGAAGGTGCCCCTGAAGTTCCAGATCACTCTGAAGGTGACTCGATTTATGAAGTTGCTGAATTAAACTGCGCACAAGCCTTGCAACTATTCAGTAGACACACCTTCAGAACAATCTCTCCTCCAGAAGACTACAGAACTCTGTCAAATGAGGTAGTCCTTACCACTGGAGGGCTCCCTTTGGCAATTGAGGTCATAGGTTCCTTTTTGTGTGGCAAAAGCAAGGCAGTATGGGAAGGTATTTTGGAAAGGTTGAAAGATGTCCCACATAAGGAAGTTGAGAAGAAACTGATGATAAGTTATGAAGCATTGGAACATGAACAAAAGCAAATATTTCTCGATATTGCATGTTTCTTTAACAAAAGGAACAGAATAAATGCTTTTTATATGTGGGATGACTGTAAATTTTATCCAGAGTATGGCTTAGAAGTCCTTCTCCTAATGTCTTTAGTTAAAATTGGAGATAATGATGAGCTATCCATGCACGATCAACTTAGAGACCTTGGTAGGCAGATTGTTCGCTGTGAGAATCGTAAAGATCCCGGGAGGCGTAGTAGGTTGTGGATTGACAGGGAAGCACTAGAGGTGCTGAAAAGTAAGAAGGTAAAATTTCGACTTCATCACTACTTCTGTTTGCTGGAAAAGCTATTTGTATTCCTTCCCTAACCTCGATTTCTTTTTGATAAATGAGGCATGTTCCATGTTCACAGGGAACAGATGCTGTGGAAGCACTTGCTTTGAACTATTATGCTAACAGTTCTGATACTGCCTTAAAGAACCAGAACTTTACTTGTGAAGAATTTTCAAGCCTTTCACATCTAAGATTCCTCCAAATGCATAGTGTGAATTTTGTTGGAGACTTTGAGCATCATTTCTCAAACCTAAGATGGCTTTCTTGGAAAAATTGTCCTCCAGATTTTGGAGCTACTAATTTTCATCCTAGAAATCTAGTGGTTCTTGACCTGTCATGGAGCAAAATAACACACACATGGAAAGGCTGGAAGCAGATTGAGGTAACTTAAGTTCAGGAGTAGATTCTGTGTCCATATTTTTGTTATGTTTCGTGCATCTCTCTGCCTTCATCCATTTTAAATAAAGTTCCTATCCAGATGGCTGAGAAACTGAAAGTTCTGAATCTTTCCCACTGCAACAAGTTGACCAAAACTCCAGACTTATTAGCTTTTAGAAGCCTGCAAAGATTGATTCTCCAAGGGTGTTCGCGTTTGTTTCATATTGATTCATCAATTATTCACTTGAAGTGCCTCACTCATTTGAATATCCAAGGATGTTATTTTCTGAAGCACAACACCTGGCGTAACATAAGTTTCCTGGAGGATCTTGACGATCTCATCACAAATGTACCTTCTAAAAAAGATGATCCTATGTTGCAAAGGACGAAGAAGCTATGTACTTTAAATGCTACCCATTGGAATTCAAGAGTATCAACGATCTCACAAGTGCGTCACAAGATCAACCCAAGAGAGTACACATCAAAGTGTGCTCTCCATCAACTGTCAACCAATTCCACATACCCAAGTAAGTATTACAACGTAGCATCAACTTTAGAGTTTTATATGATGAAGAAAAATAACTATGGGATGAAGAGAAACATGAACTGATTGTCTACTAGGCGTCTTAATCTCTGAAAGTTTACTGCAGGCACAGGAATGACTCAGATTAGAGATTCGACAGGAGTAGAAGCAGAACACGAAGATTTGTCTTCAAACCAACTAGAGTGGGTGGAGCGACTTCCAGAAACAGTGGGGCATTTGGAATCACTGGTTGAGCTGGATTTATCAAGCACAGGAATAACTGAATTACCTGATTCGATAGGTAATCTGAAGAATTTGAAAGTGCTGAGAATTAATGAAAGTGGCATAAGAAAGTTACCTGATGCTATAGGAATGGCAGAGAAACTCGAGGAACTACATGCCTTAAAGAGTGAGAGCTTAGAGGAAATTCCTAGTAATTTTGTGTGCCTTCCCTCTTTGAAAATCTTGAGATTATCAAGAACTGCCATAACTAGAATACCGAAACTTCCAGCAAGCCTAACCAGTCTACAAATCGAATCACGATCAACAAGCACTATTCCTGATCTCTCGAACCTCATCAACTTAAGAGACCTGGACTTGGATTTGAGGATATTTTCCTCTAGAGACCCATCTCACCTTCTACAAGCTCCCAGCCCCTGTTGGATTGCGAACTTATCCAAATTGGAGCACTTAAAATTGTCCCTTTCAAATATCATCTCTCTGCCTTCATCTTTAGGATCACTTTCAGGTCTCAAGAAACTCGAGCTCCTGTCCTGTGTAAACCTCAAATCCCTGCCACTGCTTCCCACTAGTTTGACAGAGTTATCCATCCGAAATTGTATTTCAATAAAAACATTACCGACAGTTTCAAATTTGGAGAACTTGTTGATATTTGCTCTTGCCGAGATACAGGTGACTGAGATTGAAGGACTTTGGGGCCTAGTATCACTCAAACATTTGGATATACAAAGGTGCAAAATAGAAAATCTTGATGGGCTCGAACAATTGCAAAATTTATCCACACTGAAGGTTTCCACCTGTGAGTTCCTCCAGAGACTGCCTTGTCTGTTGAACTTGCTGAAATTAAGGGAGTTGAGGCTATTTCATTGCACAAACATGTTTGAGATTCGAGGTCTTGAAGAATTAGAATGCTTGGAAGAGTTGTGGATTCAACATTGTATATCCTTGCAAAGATTGCCAAACTTATCAAACTTGAAGAAGCTGAAAGTTTTGAATGTATCCAAATGTGAGAAGATACACAGCATTCATGGAGTAGAGGAACTGAATTCCCTGAAGGATCTAACTGTGTACGGATGTGAGGCAGAATCTTCGCCTAATGTGTGTCTTGCAAAAGAGAGAGTTCTCCAACGGCATTGGCAAGTCAGGGGGCTTTTCAAGAATCTGAGTTGGTAACAGCATGAACTCCGAAGGGATCTCAGTTAACTAGGCTTTTTGGTACCTTACATGTACTTCTTTCTTGCCCTCGCCCTTGGTGAGCAATATTATTTTTATCTTCAATTAATTGTTACAGTCTTGCGTGTAGTTTCTAAAAGTTAACTAAATGCTAGACTAAGAAAGTCCGCTTCTCATTTTGAGAATGAACAAAATTAACTTAGATAGGGAGTTCGCATGACATAGGATGGGTTGGGTATGTCCCCGTGGATACCAGTTTCCCACATTTTGAACTCGAAACCCGCCTTATCTCTTTTCAACCCAGAATGGACTGTGAGTCCATAAATTTTGGGTTACCTTGCTTCTTTTTTTTTTTTTTTAATTAAAAATCTACGTGAACAAGAAAATTTTAATTTACGTACTAACTATTGACAAATTCGACATATAAAGTAAACAAAAGAGTAGAGTACATCTCATATGTTGATGACAACAAATCAGTAAAACACAATTTAAAACACGACACTGAGAGAGATAAAACTACCGCAAAACTACTTGAACTCGATTTCAAAGTATCTCAAGTTCATTTCTTCTATCCTTAAGCTCGATTTAAGTCAAATTTGGTTCAAGTGCAGTACATGATGACTAACATAAAGATACGTTGTCATAGGTATAAAATGCTGAATGCTCTTAACATTCGCAACGCTGTTTCACAACTAATGGTTTTCTAGGTTTTTTTTATCAGATCTTATAAAATCAAAATTGTTTGGTGAGATGTACACATTTAAGAAAATAAGTCAGATGACTAACATCAAGAACAGAACTTGTGTGGCTAATATCTATTGCCATTCTGGTAAACTGACATGGATTAGATAAAACGTGGGGTTAGGGAAATGTGTGCTGTTACATGGGATCCAAAAAATCTTGGCTTAACACTTGCTAAATGTTACCTAACAATAAAAACACAATAGTTACACAACCACCAATTTTGCATCCAAAAGACGAACCATGGAATAAACTACGAGTCTTTATTTGAGTGAAACAAGGGCCATAGCATCAACAGTGTCTTGTGTTTCATGTAGTCTTCTTCTCCACTTTTCACATATACTAAGCAGATAGAGTTCGGAAATTTTGACATCAAGAAAATCTGAATCCAGTTTCAGAAAGCTGTTTTTGTTTTCACTCTTTTCTACTAGCACTTTATTGTTGTCATTTCGCATTTCCGTTAAAACGTGTTAAAAGCATTAATGAACTTTTTCAGGAACGAGAAGTTGTGAAGATATGCTTCTATCGACATCAAGATTATAATAGAGGCTATTCTTTTGATATTTCAACTGTCCATGTTCTCATTTCAAATGAAGCACTGAAACACAAACAAGATTTGCTCAATCTTATATCATTTCTGGAGACATTTTCCCTTGATTTCGCTTGAAAATTACTTGGTGTCAAACATATTTTCTTAGCCATTTTCATTCTCGATGTAAACTGAATAGAACATTTATGAGAATACGCAGGAACTGAACAGGGTTTAAGACATTGGCTGGTGAATTCTCACGTTATTGACGAAGATGTCATATCTCAAGTACCATAAATCCCCTATAAATGCCGTTGAGACAGGCAAGACAATAATTTGATTGAAATCAAACTCAAGAATTTAAAAGAGATAATAATGAGCTAAAGAGTTGGGGGTCAAGGTACTTCAAGCTTCGGAGACTGCCTATTCTATGTTCCATTCAATATTGTTCAATGGTTAAATAAAAGGAGATTTGCCGGAGTTTTACTTTACATGCTCAGCCATTAAAGACATCAGCATTTTTAATTTGATTTTAGCTTTGAAATATCTATTGAGCTTTTACAGTTTTCTCAATGTAAACAAAAGGAAGAGCTACTGATATGTTGTCCGTCTATAAAAGGTGATACACGGACAAGGTAAAGGGCACCGCACAACAAGTTAAGGGGCACACCAGAACAAGCCACAATAGTAGACCAGACCTACCATGAAACGCCACTCGCTGTAAAAATTCCACACAACATATACAATGCTACAAGCAATGCCTCCATATAATCCTAGTAAATATACTTACCAGGAAAGTCCTTTGGTTTCCTGATGGAATGGATGACTTTTCTTCTTCTGTCTCCAAGACCCACAAGATGCCAACCTTAGAAAGTCACCCAAAAAAACATCTCCGTGGTTGGCACACTCCCAGCCAAATCAAATTAAATGATGTACCTAAGTAAAATTTGTGGAACATGGACCAGAAAAATTACTGCACCATCCCAGCATGTCTCATTGAAACATTGGTTTCTTTCTTTTCAAAGTGAGCAATTGAGTAGTTGATTTCATTTCTTAAAAAGAGGACTGACTGATCTAGCGCTGAAATTATACCAGTGTGATCTTTTCTATGTAAACAGTGAAGGAGAATAAGACCTTGCATTAGTCTGTTTATGAAGTATTTCTAGCAGGCAGTATTAATCCACAACATCAATCGATACGAGCAAGGCCAGCTAAGTGAGTAATGACATCCTCGAGGCAAGAAAAATGAACTAAAAACTTATCATAAAGTTCTGAGGAGCTAGCCTCAGCCTTCCCCCACAGGGAAAGACCATCAGAAATGGCCCTCAAACCACTCTGCAGCAATTCAACACCCTTGCTGATCTCGTCAGGAACCTTCCTCTT
Source organism: Eucalyptus microcorys (assembly GCA_014182515.1). Classification (NCBI taxonomy): domain Eukaryota; kingdom Viridiplantae; phylum Streptophyta; class Magnoliopsida; order Myrtales; family Myrtaceae; genus Eucalyptus; species Eucalyptus microcorys. The sequence continues at coordinate 3,773,415 of CM024569.1, read as the reverse complement.
CTTGTTGGATCAATTTTCACAAATTATTTCCTTTCTTTCGTGCCTAGTAGCTTCCACGTTAATGTTTTGACTCTTTTGAGCTGTGACTTCAAGGATTAAGGCCACTTTCCTCAGCATGGAAAAGTTTTAAGAAGGGCGACTTCTTTCTCGAGAAATTTCTTGAATTCAGACATAAATCTTTCCTCATTTGCCTCATTCCCTTGCAATAAATCGTATGATAGAGCAGCATTTTGTGGCACAAATCTCCAAAGCTGATTGCAGGAGTTTCTCGCAGCAAAATGTCCAAATGCTTTAATTGCCAAATGTGTGAGAGCCCAGTGCTGTTCTCTGAGTAATATGTGATACAGCTCCCAAATAGCAGAGCTCTTCGGACAGTCACCTCTTTCTTTCATTTCTACATGACCAAGTCCTGCCATGAAAAGAGCCAAGTCAACTTTGCACTGGTACAACCTGGCATCAGCTGCCATTGTGATAAACAGGTTTTGCAGCTTCATGATGACTTCGTCCATGCCATTACATGCATATAGATGTATCATGTTAGATACTATCGCCAGTGTTTGACCCAAAAGCTTAAGGCAAATGTCACTTGTCACATGCTCTGGAGAACGGGTGCAACTCTGCAGAATATTGGCTAGGAACTTTAGCATCTTCTCGTCAATGTCAGATTTGGCAATCTGGCTAGAGAATGTAAGAAAGTTCATTCGGATTTCAATGAAAGTGACAATTGCTACTTAACCTGAATTCACTAGGTCAAAAGGTGTCGTTAGAGTTCAGTGATCATGCAGTGCTGGAAACAAATTGACAAAATTTGCGTTTTACTGTAAAAGGGAAAAACCTCATGAAATGAACTGAAAAGAATCTTCTATTGAACAAAAAAGTAAATAGAGTAATACAAAGCAAACATTTAACATTGAGCCCAGCAGAGGAAAATAGATGACCAGATTTGTCAGGAATTGAAGAACAAACTCGTGAAACAACCCTTCCTATTTGATAGAAAAGGATCAACCCCCGTTGTGTATTGGTACTGATTGGATAAAGAATAGATCTGCTTCTCTTTGTTCCTACAAATGAGTCTGTAGGGAATATCGGATTCCCAAAAACCGGATTCGACACTAAATCGAACCCCTAAAACAAGTGCGGAAGACGAGCCCGGGAAAAACACATGTATCACCGATCCTAAGGCACATCACAGAATCGAACGTACCTTGTTAGCCACAGATTAAACACCGACGCTGATATGAGGAAGAAAAACTGATCCCGTTCGATCCGATGACGTGAATTCACCTTGAAGAGAAGAGAATGTCGTCTCTTTTGTTACTATTTTTTCTTTTGGTGGGAGAGAGGGAGGATGAACGTACATACTGTCAAAAGGTGCGTTCCTCCCTCTCTTTTCCCCCTTAAATACGTCCTCTCCAAAGAAAAAGTCCCTTCGGCAAAAGACATTCCCCCAAAAGTTACAACCCTTCAACATATCCCTCCATCCATGGGCTCCAATCTTGTGGGCCAGGCTTTTAGGCCCAACATGGGCGGATGGGCCAACTTAGGCCCATCACATTAATTAATAAATAAAACTATCATCTCCCACTCGCACATGGTGGGCCAAACAAGATCCTCTTTACCTCTCTTCAACATTCATACCGGTGAATAATCCGTGCGACCAGCATATTTTGAGAGCTCGTTGCCATACATCTGTTAGGAATATATAGCAGCTCATAATGGGCATTACACTCTAAGTAGATTTAGTATGCAATACCCTAGATCGATCGATTACATTTATATCTCTCTTGATCTTTTTTAAACAATGATATATATATTGTATTCACAATTATGATTATCCCAAAGACAGTCATAATTGGTCGACCAGTGAATACAAAACTACAATGTGATTCTCCAAATTCGATCTTCCTATTTCCTTCAAACTCTCAATTTCAGTTCAGCTTGCTTTTCTAGAAATGTCCCATTATATCGAATCAACTCATGACCATTGGCAACATCTTAAGATAGCAAACACTAAATAGAAATCTTGAGAATAAGTAAAAGTCATGAGGGCACTAAAATTGAGGAACTCTTTTCCTCAAGAGTCTCACACGGCATAAAAGTTGAGATCAAACTTTTGATACTCTTATTGGTCGTCTCATGCATACGTAGTATGAAATACGTATTACGGTATTAACTCCTTTCCCATGGAGCGTATGTCTACACCTTCAATACTGTACAGATGATAGTTCAGACATACCCAATGTCTAACTTGAGTTCACATATTTACTCATTCACAAAATTCATCAGAACTCACATCTGGCATCTTAGACAAATAAAGTAAAATATGTGAGGTATTTTACTTTCGAACATAGTACATATCATGTCCTCATCTTAATACTTAGTTAAGACGACATATATATTTTAAGCTTGAGCTCTCAATTATCACCTAGATAATAAGTTTAAAAAACCGTCCCATCTCTATTTATCACATAGTAAATAGAGGTGATTACCCGTGTAAGTGGGCTAATCTTATATCTGTCCGACATACTTTCTCAACTTAATGTAATGCACTGAACATTAAGATGCATAAACGTCAAACAAAGATTCATAGGCATTAATAATGAAAAACACAAGTTCATAAATGTGAACAACTCAGGGAAATTACAATATCCAGTACATCAGACTCTACGCAATCCTAGAGATTTTACATGACCACAAAACACATCTCTAGGTATTGGCTTTGTCATAGGATCTGCTACCATTCTATACGTAGATATGTACTGTAAGTTCACATCCTTTCGTGCAATCATGTCTTTGATAAAATTATACTTGGTACCTATATGTTTAGTCTTGCCATGATATTTTGGATCTTTGGTGTACGCTATAGCTGCTTGGCTATCACAGTCAACCAATAATGGATTTGCAGCTTTCTCAATAACACCTAAATGATCAAAAAATCTCTTAAGCCAAACTCCTTCTTGTACCGCTGCTGATAATGCCACGAACTCAGCTTCCATCGTGGACAAAGCTATACACGTTTGCTTCTTACTGCTCCATGATATGGCGTCATTGTTCAGTAAAAAAGCAAATCTAGAAGTAGATTTCCTTTCATCTAAATCTCCTCCCCAATCAGCATCTGAATAGCCTTCAAGTCGCAGATCCTTCCTTGGTAATTCAGCTTGTAATCAGCAGTTCCCTTCAAATACCTCAGTATTCTCTTAACGGCTTTCCAATGTGCTTGACCTGAATTGGATTGGTATCTACTCACCATTCCAACTGCAAAACATATGTCAGGTCTTGTACACATCATAGCGTACATCAAGCTCCCAACAGCACTAGCATAAGGAACATGTTTCATTTGTTCCTTCTCTTATGGAGTCTTTGGACACAGTCTATGGCTCAATCCTTCACCTTGTGCAATAGGAATGTCTATGGGTTTACAATCTTGCATACAAAATCGTTCAAGAACCTTATTTATATATGTTTCTTGCGAAAGAGATAACGACCTCTTCGAACGATCTCTTGAAATCTTAACTCCAAGAATGTATGCAGCCTTACCCATATCTTTCATCTCAAAGTTGGAAGATAACTAACTTTTGATGGTATTAACAAACTCCATATTGCTTCCAGCAATTAGTATATCATCAACATTTAATGATATGATCACAAATTGATCTTTGAATCTTTTGATATATACACAATGATTCTCATCAATCATTGTAAAATCATATGTCATTATGGCATTATGAAAACGTATATACCACTGTCTTGACGACTGTTTAAGACCATATATCGATTTCAAAAGTCGACATACATTTTCTTCTTGGCCTTTTGTAATGAAATCAACAGGTTGTTCCATATATATTTCCTCATCCAATTCTCCATTGAGAAAAGTAGTCTTTACATCCATTTGATGTAATTCAAGATCCATACTTGCCACTATTGCCAGAATAATGCAAATCGAGGTAAATCTCACAACAGGAGAAAATGTTTCCTCATAATCAATTCTTCCTGTTGATTATACCCCTTCGCCACAAGGCGAGCTTTATATCTCTCTATCGAGTCATCAGCTTTACGCTTTATTTTGAGAACCCACTTGTTCCCAATAGTTTTGCGTCCTTTTGGAAGATCAACCAGTTCCCAAACATAGTTTGACTTCATTGACTCAATTTCCTCTCCCATTGCATGCATCCATTTTTCCTTACTAGGACAACTTAGAGCCTCATGTATATTTCTAGGCTCATCCTCATCTTGTGGGGCAATCATAAAAGTTTCCCCTTCAATGTCAAAATGTCAACGAGGATTACTTTTGCAACTTGTTCGCCGTATGGGAGATTATACACTTTGCACATCATTCCCCATTATGCTCCCACTAGGATTAGATAATGATAATGTCGTCTCATCATGTGGTTGTAATTGAGAATGAGTTGAATTCAATTCATCACTTCTCATATTACTCCCACTTGGACGAACTCCCCTAATATCATTATCTTGATCCAAGGTTTCAAATAGGGAGTAATCTTCACCTATTTCGCCCTTCTTAGGAAATTCATTCTCTAAGAATGTAACATCCCGTGATTCAAATTCAGTTATACTCCCACTTTCCTGCTCACCTATGAACACATACCATTTCGAGTGTTCGGAGTATCTTATGAAAATACTCTTCTTTCCTCTGGGACCCAATTTCCCAAACTTGTGAGAGGGCTCATGAGTATAGACAGCACAACCCCATGGCTTAAGAAAACTTAAGTCCGGTTTTCTATCTGTCCATAACTCATATGGAGTGGAAGTAACTGATTTGGAAGGCATCCGGTTAAGTATATAGGCAGCAGTTAACAATGCATCACTCCAAAAAATGATAGGTAAGTTAGCATGCGCCATCATGGACCTAACTATTTCCAGTAGGATTCTGTTTATTCTCTCTGCAACACCATTTTGTTGAGGAGTATATGGAATAGACAACTGTCTTTCTATTCCTTTTTCATCACATAATTTTCTGAACTCATCAGATAAATATTCTCGACCTCAATCGGATCGCAATACTTTTATTTTCTTGTCTAATTGATTTTCTACCAAGTTCATAAACCTTTTGAAACAACTCAATCCTTCATATTTATGAGAAATAAATAGACATATCCGAATCAAGTATAATCATCTATAAAAGTGATGAAATAAACAGCCATATGCCTTCCTCTCACATTCATTGGACCACAGACGTCAGAATGGATTAAATGCAGAGGAAATTTAGCTCTTTTACCTTTTCCAAATGGTTTTCTTGTCGTTTTCCCTACTAGGCAATGTTCACATATAGGCAAATCGACTTTTTCAATGTTTTCCAACAAGCCCTATTTGGTTAGTCTATTCATACGTTGTTGGCCAATATGACCAAGTCTAGTATGCCACACATTCACATCATTATCATATGAAATAGGAGACGTGAGAAGGGAATAACAAACATTTGCATTAACATAGTCAATATCTAATACAATGAAACCATCCAGAAAATAACCACAACCATAGAAATTTGTATCCAAAAACAAATCCACACCTCTATTATGGAAGTTCATATTAAAACCTAGCTTGACCAACACTAAAACAGACACTAAATTCCGACGAATTTCCGGAGCATAGAATATATCATGTAGGAACAAAGTGCGTCCACCACGCATGTTCAGTTGGCAGGTGTCAATTCCTTTTACTTAAATTCTGGAGTTGTTTCCCACATAGATCCACTTAGTTCCAGTTGGTACTCGTCGAAATTTCACGAAGGATTCTCTATCCTTCGCTACATGGTCTGTCGCTCCTGAATCTACAGTCCACAAATGATTAGACTCAGTTAAGAATACATAACTTGACACATAAGCAAAGTTCTCAAAAGTACAAGGGGTGTGTACCTTATTTGGCTCACGACAGTCGCAGGCATAATGACCCTTCTGGTCACAGTTGTAACACTTCACCCTTGTCAGCTTCTTCATTCGAGGACGCTTTCCTCTTTCATGTTGGTCAACCTTTGGTTTCTTCCCTGAAGAAGTTGCTCCCTTGCCTTTCCTTTTATCGAACCAGTTAGGACATTTGCGCTTGGAGCTCGAAGCTCCATGTGAGCTGGAACCAGCATGATAAATTTCAGTTTCCGACTTAGCCGCCAAGAGGTGGTCCTCTTCCAGCTCAAGATGACGCATTGCATCCTCAAAGGTTTTGATATTCTCTTTATGAGTCAGGTGCACCTTCATATGCTCCCAACTCTGAGACAAGGAATGAATCACTGCTTGCACTTGCTGCTCATCAGTTAGGACATGGCCAGCATCTTTTAACTCATTAATTATGTTTGACATCTTTCTAAAGTGTTGCTTCATGGTCTGACCATGAGGCTTCTTGTAAGAGTCAAACCTAATAGTGAGTTGTCTCAGTCTGGTCACCGAAGTATGACCAAATCTTGTTGCCAACGCTTCCCACATTTCCTTGGCATTCTCAAAACGCCTAAACTCTCGCATGACGTCATTTTCCATGCTACTCAGCAACGTAATGCGAGCAAGAGAGTTCTTTCTTTTCCAAGCAACAAATGCATCCTTATTTCTCTTATGTTGTGCAGTGTTCCCATCTTCAGGCTCTTCCATGGTTAGGTTAAGAGCTTATAGTGTCTCTTGCTCTTCCAACACATATTGGATTTTCATGTGCCAGATTTCATAGTTATCGCCATTGAGCTTTTCACCTTTGTTCAGCTCGGCAACTATGCTCTTTGTGGCTGAAGCCATTGATCTAAACACATCAGACATATATGCACGAATAATTAATGCATATCATTTATGCATCCACTTTGCACAGACCCATCATATTAATGAACAATTTCAAATAAGGTTTCAGAATCAAAAGGTCACTATATTTCCAATCATCCTCCAAAAATCCTAACTTAAAACTATCATTAATATAATTGTCCATGCAAAATTAAATTCTATGAAACTACAAAAACTTCTATGAACTACCCACAGCAATCAACAATAACAAAAAGCAAATAATATTTGACATCCAATAGAATAATAATGTTTTCACATAATACAACTTTACATATCAGTTGCTACATCAACAACAACCAGGTATTAAAATGTTTACATAAGGTATCCATAAAGTATAGTAAAAGAAAGACAGCTCGAAATATCTAAACCCAAGTCAATATATGAACTGGGAAAGCTCATTTTTTGTTCAATTTCTTGATCTTTTCTTTTGTAACAATCAGCTAATAATCATCTATAAAAGCCATCACAATACTCCTATATGAAGCGGCTTTGTTGACATCCCATGTGTGATTCAACACTCCTTTCCATTCTGGTGGAAAAGTGTTCATGAAAAATCGCACCATCTCAGACTGTGGCATTGGACGACCATTCCATATGACCTTTTGAATTTTCCCGTTGACTTCAAGAACATGATCTATTATGTCCCCGCTCTCCCATTGATAATTATTCAAGTCGGCTATCAACCTTGAAAGCCTTTCCTTTTGTTCATCGGTAATTGCGCGAATAGGTGTGCGCAACTTAAAGGGAGGCATTATTCCTACAACAAATGCAGAACAAAAATGGATTATATATAATCCACAAAGACATAATTGAAAAAGAAACACATTCTTTTTCCTCTTTTTTTTTCTTTTTTTTTTGGGTCAACAGTCAAAGTCAATGGTCAACGGTCAATGGTCAACGATCAACGGTCAACCGGGTCGGGCCAGGTCAGACAGACCGACCCGGCACGTGCGGCACGCGTGCGCAACTGACGTCAGCTGGTGCGTGCCGCGCACAAGCCATCGGCGGCCCCCGCGCACGTGCGTCGCACATGCGCGTGTGCAACACACACGCCTACGTCTTCGAATCGGCACGTGAGTTGCATGCGCCGAAGACGCCGGTTCGTTCCGGCCGCGCGTGAGGGCGCGTCCGGCGGCGATCCGCCACTCGTCTTGCTCGTCTCGACGAGACCTTCGACCCTACGCCATCAGAAACTTATTTCGACTTACAAAAAATCGAAAAAACGGGTGAACAGTGCTCGGGTGTCAGGATTTTTCCGTCCCCGATCGGTGTCGGCCGATTTTTCACGAAAATTCAATCAAAAATCATTCATAAACATGAAAAGGGATCGGGAAAACATGAAAAGGGATCGGGAAACATGAACAATGGCTCTGATACCAATGTAGGGATTATTGGATTCCCAAAAACCGGATTCGACACTAAATCGAACCCCTCAAACAAGTGCGGAAGACGAGCCCGGGAAAAACACATGTATCACCAATCCTAAGGCACATCATAGAATCGAACGTACTTTGTTAGCCACAGATTAAACACCGACGTTGATATGAGGAAGAAAAACTGACCTCGTTCGATCCGATGACGTGAATTCGCCTTGAAGAGAAGAGAATGTCATCTCTTTTGTTACTGTTTTTTCTTTTGGTGGGAGAGAGGGAGGATGAATGTACGTACTGTCAAAAGGTACGTTCATCCCTCTCTTTTCCCCCTTAAATACGTCCTCTCCAAAGGACATGTCCCTTCGGCAAAAGACGTTCCCCCAAAAGTTACAACCCTTCAACATATCCCTCCATCCATGGGCCCTAATCTTGTGGGCCAGGCTTTTAGGCCCAACATGGGCGGACGGGCCAACTTAGGCCCATCACATTAATTAATAAATAAAACTATCAGAGTCTTATTCATTTAATTACCCCTTCCTTGCCCTTGGATGTTTGCATCTCAGGGTTAGGCAAGGAAGGATGTAAAACTCTTTTTCCGACAAAAGAACAGCTCAAGTGCCATAACTTGGCACGGGAGGACACTTAAGTACCATAACTTCAAAATGATACACTTGAGTGCCAGTTTTGAAGTTAAATGGAACACTTAAGTGCCACTCCGGCGGAAATCCGGCCAAATGGCTTACGTGGCAACTTTCCGGCGAGTTTGGTCCAAAACGGCGTCGTTTTGTACGCTGACGTGGCGGAGAAAATGCAAAACGACGCCGTTTCGTGTCTGACGTGTAAATAATAATATAAAAATTAATTAAATTAGATTTAAACTTAATTTTATTTAACATATTCAAAAAATTTTAAAAAAATTAAGAAAAAGTTAAAAAATTTAAAAAATTAAGAAAAATTTAAAAAAAATTTAAAAATTAAGAAAAATTTAAAATTTAAAATTTAAATAAAAAAAAAAGGGAGGGGGAGGTCGAACCCCGGCGGGCCGAGGGCTGAACCCTCGCCGCCACCCCCTCCCCGCTATCACCGGGAAGGGCCGGCGACGAAGGGGGGAGGGTCGGCCGGGGTCGCCGGCCCTCGGCCGACAGACAGCGAGGGCTGCGAGCCCTCGCCGAATCGCTGCGAGCCCTCGTCGGATCGCAGCGAGGGCCGTGACCCTCGCCCCATATCCGGGCGAGGGCTCGCGGCCCTCACCGCCGGTTGGCCGGCCTCGCCGCCCCCGGCCGTGGCCCGGCAACCCCGGGCGACCCCGGCCGACCCTCCCCACTCCGTCGCCGGCCTTTCCCGGTGGCGGCGGGGAGGCGGCAAGGGCCCGCGACCCTCGCTCCACGCGAGCCCTCCCCCAGATCCGGGGCGAGGGTCGCGGCCCTCGCCCAGATCCTACGAGGGCTCGCAGGCCCTCGCCACCTCCCCGTCGCCGCCGGGAAGGGCCGGCGACGGAGTGGGGAGGGGTGGCGGGGTCGCCGGGCCCGGCCGGGGCGTGAGGCCGGCCGATCGGCGGCGAGGGCCCGCGAGCCCTCGCCCGGATCCGGGGCGAGGGTCGCGGCCCTCGCCGTCGGTCGGCCGGGGCCGGCGACCCCGGCCGACCCTCCCCCTCCATCGCCGGCCCTTCCGGCGACGGCGGGAGGCGGCAACGGCGAGGGCTCGGCCCTCGGCCCGCCCGTTTGACCTCCCCCTCCCCTTTTTTTTTTTTTTTTAAATTTTTCTTAATTTTTTTAAATTTTTGAATATTTTAAATAAAATTAAGTTGAAATCTAATTTAATTAATTTTTATATTATTATTTACACGTCAGACACGAAACGGCGTCGTTTTTGCATTTTCTCCGCCACGTCAGCGTGCAAAACGATGCCGTTTTGAACCAAACTCGCCGAAAAATTGCCATGTCAGCCATTTGGCCAGATTTTCGCCGGAGTGACACTTAAGTGTTCCATTTTACTCCGATATTGGCACTTAAGTGTACCATTTCAAAGTTATGGCACTTAAATGTCCCTCCGTGCCAAGTTATGGCACTCCATGTGTCCCAACCTCCTCTTTTTCCTTTCCACAGGGACCTGGGGATTAGATCTAGCCATAAGAAGAATGCCTAGCTGATATATAACTCCCGAAGCCACATTAGGTTTAGGGAGCTTGGGGATAATAGCTCCTCTGCGAAGCCTTGTGATTGAAGGAGTTAAAAGGCCAAGCAATATTGACTTATGGGCCTTTAGGGGAAGAGATGTGTGAATAGTTGTAGGACAAAAAAAAAAAAAAAAGCAAATGCATGTAGGTTGCGACGGTTTTGTGCTACAATCACTTATTGCAAACTGCTTCAAACAACTAGAATGTATCCTATTATGATACTTATTATCCAGTAAGCCTTGGCAATATAATTTATGCATATTTTTCTTCTGATCGGAACTTCTCTTCCAAAGTGCAAAGGGACTTACAGAGATGGCAAAGCAAACAACACAGAGTGGAGCCCCCAGCAGCCTAGAAGGGCAAGCACTAACAAGCATGCCACTAAAACCTCCAATGAATTCATCATAGTCACTGATTATCCTTTGTTAAGCAATGCCTCTCAAGTTGTCTGAAAGCAAATTCAGCAGAAAACCTTCCACGAGCAAGGCTACAGTCATGACTGATGAAGACGGAGATACACCGACACTAGCAACAAAGTTATAAACCCTGTCTGCCACAGATGTTGTACCACGAGAAACCAGTATATTATTGATCTGGCCACTCTTCTCGGGGAAGAGTCATCAATAAAAACAGCTTCGATGGAAGACACAGATTTGAGACATGAGCAGAGTTTATCAATAACATCATTTACCACATAGGTTTCAGCATAGCGCATCATAAAGCACCACAGCTCCATTATAATCTCCCAACAAAGAAAGTGAGGAGGGAAGAAGTTGTCAAGCAAGAAAGCCTCCACATCTCCCCATGCCGTACTAGATGAAGCCACAATCATGAAAGACTTGAGGGAATGTATAAGAGAAGAAAACAGAGTCTCCCATACCAACGCCGGGTCTTCTTAGTACCATTTAGTTGGGGTATCAACATTGAGAGGGTACTAGGATATACTTCTTCATGGACAAGTATGTTGAATAGCCATTGGAGCTTTCTGGTTATCCAAGTCGTACATCTCCCTCAATATCGCAAGAAGATCTCAGGAGACAAGTAAGTAACAGAATCCGGCCAAGCGAAGGTAGTCTTGTCCCAAACATAACCTTGGATTTCGCTGAAGAGATTTTATCCACTGCCTTTGTGCAATAAACATCATTTGAGTTCTCATCGATAAAGGTCTCGTCACTGAACAAACAATCCAGAATTTCAAATTTCATCTCCTGGTTTACTTCATCAGAATTCAGCAACTTGAATAAATTCATGGATGTTCGATCCAGAAGTTCGGACAATACCTCACTAGCAATTTTTAGGTGGTCTTCAAGGCACATTTGAATTTTCAAATTTGCAATCATCAGGGCACAGTGTGTTAATTGCCTGTGAACACTATACGATTGACATGGATACAGGGAGGCTATTTTCACAGCTTTTACAAGGTAAAATTTTACAGGAACAAAGGACCATCTAGCTTCTGCTTGAGAAATAGATTCCTTCAGCAAAGACCAATTTTCAGCTGCACATTTCAGAGATTCATTGGCTAATGAAATAAGAGTCAAAATTAAAATTATATCTGCTACATTAAAATCGACTTCTAGTGCTGCTTTTCCTATCTGAAGAAGTGTGACAACACCTTTTCAAGTGAAATTCAGAATGCTGACCAGACTTCCACCACCACTAGCTGCTATAGTTCCCAATTCGCACAGCTTTTCTACTATATGTTTTGCCACGTTAGCAACATAATTTATGTCACCAGCCCCTTCTGTATCCATGGTACTCTGTTCTTTCTCGGATCTTGCTCGCAAATGGTTCCCAGATTGGCAATAATCTTCACATAATTTTACAACCGTTGATGACTGTATGTGAAACCTTCACTATTTCTGAGCTAATGGATTGGATTCTCTGTATCAGACATGAACGAAAACATTTTATCAAAGATGGCATAATAAAGGTATATGCTTCCCCTGTTCCATAGGAAAAGAATAAAGAGAAGAATTCCATGTTTTCAAAGTTTAACCTCTACAAGATACTGGAAATAAGCCCCCATAGTATCTAATCTATAGTTGTTGAATTAAGAATAGAAACAAGATATGAGAGAGACAATTGAAGGCAATACTTAATGCGGTAAATAAGTACCTCAATTTCGGACAATGAATCTTTTGTTAAATTTAGTTGTTCCAATAATGAAAACTCCACAATATTCATTAGTGTATTGTCTGCTAGCGAAGGATACTGCACCAAAGCAGTGAAGCTTGCGCTGCAGAAATGAAGTACTTCTAGAAGCAGCGGCTTTAGAGAATTTCAGAATGTCAGAGATAGAGAAAAGCATTTGGCCAGAAGAAAAAGATACACGATAGCATCCAACAGTAATAAATGAAACATATTTTCCCCCAATTTAATTTAAGGCATTTTACCTAATCAGAGAATTATTAATGCAGAATATTTTCCTTTCTTCTCCGTGCACAGGTTTCAGTTGCCAGTTCCATTTACCGTGTATTAAAGCAGGGATTTCCTACTATAAGTTTAAGACAAGATGGTGCTGAAGTGAGATAGTCTAGTCAAAATAAATTCAGTCAAACTTTTAGCTTCATCTTGTAACTCGTCTAAGCTCTCAACACAGTCCTAAACAATTTGTGTAATGATGAGACAAGAGCCAGCCGCGACTTCCACTTACCCCTCCCTGCTTGCAATTCCCCAGCTCCAGCCCTCCCGCATCCCCCAAGAACTCCCCACTCCTCACCCCAAAAAATAGAGAAAGCTCTCTTCTACGCCTAGCAGTATTGCATATTTGGTAAGGAAGATACTAAAGAGAATCAACTAGCAAAAAGAGATAAGTTACCGCATAAAAAATCTTGCAATGTTCTTCTTCTTGAGACTCCTCCATTGACATAATCGTCATCTGTAGATGCTTTTAACACCAAATGCTTGCCTGTCGTGAAATTAATAACACCACTCATTATACAAAATTTCAAAGAAGTGTTCACTCGTTTGAATTCACTTACACCATGCTGATTTGTAACAGCATGCAAGGCATTGTTTACTTTCTAGGTGAGAGTTGGGGTTAGGATCATCATTAGAAGATAAAACGACCTGGGCCCCAAGGGCAAGAAATGGAGTCAGGCCACCACATAAAGTAGGCTTGAGGAACTTTGTAGCGACCTTTATGATTGCTTTGTGTAATATGCACTGGGTAACATCCAAACAGGTGTAGTGCTCCCAAAATGTCCAGATTGCTGTCAAGGTGAAGATCATGATTTTGCAAAGACAAGCATGAAACTATTCCCTTCTGTTTTCTTAAAGAATTCCAGTGGATCAAATCAGTCATTATGATAAAAGAAAAAACAGCTTGCAAAGGCTTTAGTCCTTCAGTCCTTCCATATTCCAAGCACTTCTCAAGTTAAAGAAGGGAAAAAGACATTAAGATAGTATGAAGGAATTAGTCAGAAGCACGGAAAAAACTGACTAGTCCTTTAGAATGCACGTGTATAAGGACTAAACGGATGTTAAAATATTCATCTGCAAATTCTTTGAGTTTTTGTTTGGGAGACGGGGAGTAAAATTTGGGGTGGCCGAGGAAAAATCACATTTTCCCTCCAATATCTCCTCTCATTTTCTCTCCCTCCCTTCAAGGAATGTCAAAATTATAAAGGAACATTTTGAAAAAGGGTTGAACATCAGGGGAATATTTAAGTCATAACACAAAAGAAATGGTGAAAAAGAGGATAGCTCAGTCAATGAAGTTATTCAATAATTGTGAAAATTCCTCTAATCGAGTCTCAAGAGCCCAAAATAACAAGAGCCGCTTTCAAACCGACTTGAAGTTGAGAACAAAAATTGAGGTGCCATGTAAATTGTGAAGTACAATAATATTGCCATTAATCTAGAAACAACATTTCTACTTCTTCTTTTTTTGTAATTTGTAAATTTAATAAATATTTCTAATGACAATAATGATCTCTTTTTTTATTGATACTATTTTCATAATTCTTGTTATTTTATTTTAGTAGTTAATTGTTTCAGATCAATTTGGCCTTCCTTTATTTCTTTTTCTTAAATGAAGAACCCCGTTTATGCAAATCCCAATTAAGATTTTTTTATTGGTAATTTTCTAAAGAAATTGAGTGAAAAATTGAAGGCGGAGAAGGCACCGTGACTCTTGAAGACTGACGGCGCCCTTAGTTCATCACTTTCCATTAAAAAACCATATCGCAGGTTTCTTTATTGATCAACATAACCCTGAATCCCTGATGCATGCAAGGGATATACAAAAGGCGCTAGAAGCGCATGAAACCGCACCCGCCTCAATGTGCACCTGGAGAGCTCTTCCCAACGATGCATGCACCACCACCTCCGTCCGAGCCGTGACCGCCTAAACGGCTGCCACCCGGTCGACCACCAGATCCGAAGCCACGGCCGCTTCCGTCATCTTTTGCCCCGCCTGAGCCATACCCATAGCCGAAGCTGCCTCGCCCTCCACCGCCACCACCTCCGCCTCCGGCTCTGTTTACGTCATTCAAAGCGACAATGATGGAGGTATGCGTCTCTGACGAGGAGGAGGAGGTCTGAACGGCGGAGGAGGGGAGGGAGAAGGAGTACGGCGGCGGCGGACAACATTGGAAGAGGAGCTCGTGCCGCCAGTGATGCTTAACGCCGCCATCAATAGGAAGAGGAGCGAGCACAGCAGAGCTAAGCGGGGTGCCATATTCGAAGGACTACTACAACAGCAACCGAGAGCGTAGTTACATTTATATACACACGCGCTGTGCTCGCTCCTATGGGAGACACACAGGAGCATTTGGAAAAAGAGATAATTACCATTTGCTGCGCTTTCATGAAAATATGAAAAAAATGATTGTGTGATAATTTTTAATTTATAGTGAGAATAACAATTTATTCTGAATCATAAAAATTAAATAATAAATAATTATAAATTATTATAGAACTCATTCATTCGAGAATTTGTGACTCATAATAAATTGTTATTCTTATAATATCACAAAAATTGTTATGCTAATAAAACTTAAGAAACATCTCCTTTAATCTATGTTTAATTCGAGAAAACAGTGGTGTTTGTATTTATATTTTCATTTCTTTTTTTTTTGTCTTTCCCCTCTGTTCCTCCGGTGGTTGGCGCTTGCCCTTGCCCAGGTGAGTCGCGACGAGTTTGACTCTCGCCTGTGGCGGCAAGGGTGACCCTTGCTCAGCTGAGGCTAGTAACAAAAATGCATGTTGGTAGGAAAAGAAAATTCATTCGAGAGACCAAAACGCAAAAGCTTGAACTACAAATCCATAGGCTCCAACTCAAGAACTTCTCACCACATAAAAAGTTACACACAAAAACGACTACCGAAGGTTAAAAAACACAGACAAAACACCGTCACGCCAACATTGAAAGAAAAAGCTTTAAAACACATCAACTCCAACGCCTTGTATGCTCAATCCACCGCATCGATCGAGCCCTAGGGAAAACTTTAGCCTAAGGAAGAGGAAGAGGAACACCACTTCCACCAGGGCCGACACCAACGCCGTTAAGACCGCCAAGCGGACCAGTGCCGACATCCCCCATGCCACCAACACCGGCACCACCTCCCGCCGCAAAACCGCCACCCATGCCAAAGCCACCGCCGACTCCACTGACCCCGCCGAGGTAACCGCCCATGCCAGCAAAGCCGCCCATTCCGGCGCCCATCCCGATGCCACCGGCCGGCAGGAAGTTCTTCTGATCGACCGCACCATTTCCTCCAGTCCCCGTCGGCACTGCTGCCACCGCATCCGGAGCATGAGCTAGCAGTTCATTTCGCTCTCTTGGCGTCCTCCGATCGGAGCCGCTCCCCACAGGACGTGCAGCTCCGCCATCCACGATGACGACGAAAAGCACCATAAGCACGACCCAAGTCCTCGCCATTAGGTTTGATCAGGTAGAGGTCGGAGCGCTAGAAGATCCTCTCTCCTGATTGCTTGGTCTTCGCATGCATGCATGGCATGGAGTCTCTAAGCCTGTCGCTTTTTATAGGGCGAAGATTTTGTGGTTGGTGACGGATGTGAGCTATCAATGGAGGGTTTCTTGTAAATGAAAGATCGATCAGCGGTCTTAGCAAACGGAGCTGTCTCGTGAAGGAAACGTCTTTCAATTCCGCTCAGATTTGGTAAACTGGAAACGAGAGAAAATCAATGTCCCTTCCCTGCAAAAGCAAAAAGAGCATTGGGGGTTTTTCTGAGGCTTTGCATTTCCAATTTTTGACAGTGCTAGATTCTTAGGATTTAATTGAGATGTGTGAAAAAGAGAGAAGCTCCTTCTGACGACAAAAGTACATTAAATTGGGGAGTCGTCTGTACGAAGATTCGCATTCGCGATTGCGTTTTATACGGTTATCCTCCGACCGACCACGATAAATGTCTGAGTTGAGTATGATTCTACTGATTCTGTCCCAAAAGGACGGATTGTGTCGATAAATTCCTAAAGGAGTTAATAGTTATTAAAAGATTATTGGTAAAAAAGGTTATTGGTATTCTAATTTTCCGAAAACTTGTAAGTAATCACCGAGTCCCAATAATCTTATAACTTTGTATTTACTATTTACAAATTATTAACTATTCTTATCTTCTTTATTTTTTACTTTTAAATTTACCGACTCCTATACAAATTTGTTGATATTTATTTGAATGATTTATTAACTCTTTTTTTTTTCACTTAAATCACTAACTAATTTTGAGTTTCAAACTCTCATTTTAAGTTAGTTACTGATTTTTTGAGTTATCAACTTGTCCTACTTCTTTTACCAAAAAAAAAAAAAAAAAAAAACTTCTCCTACTTCTCTTATCGATGTATGAATTTTTATTTATGAAATAATTATCCAACAATTTCTAAACCTATTGCACAATATTAATTTAGTCTTAAATCATTCAATTGTGTCATTTAAGCCTTAATATTTTAACGATTTGTCAACTTAGTTATTCCAACAAATTTTGGCTGAAATTACTGATATGGACATCAACTAGTCGTTGACTATCCTACATAATGTGGTTGGCATTAAGAATGACAAATTTTGTATCTTTTAAAGTTTTCCTTCTTCTTTTTTTTTCCTTTTACTTTTCCTTTAACTTGTTGCTTGCGAGGGTTGTCCTCCCAGGCCGCAAGGCTCGCGTCCTTGCAAAATCAAGCAAGGTTGGCCCTTGCCTATGGCCAATTGCCAGCCAAGGCTGAGTATCGACCATAAGGGAAAGGAAAAGAAAGAAAGGAAAATTCAAAAAAAAAATTAAAAAATTAAAAAAATTTCCAAGTCAATGATCACAACACCATGTAGGTCAGCTAACGTCCATGCTAGCGTTTTCCAATCAAAATTCGTTGAAATCATAAAATTGACAAATTATCAAAATATTAAGGACTAAATTAGCTTAATTGAAATGTTTATGACTGAATTGTCATTATAAATTTGATTTAGGATTTTTTGGATAATTTTCCCTTTTTATTTACTTTTGTTGCGAATGTGACGCTACCGATCATTATATTAATGGTCAGCCTTTATTTGAGTGACCTATCATTTTTTTTTATTAAATTATCAACTAATTTTTGGTTATCAATTTTTTATTTGAGTTGCTTGTTACGTATGTTTATTTTCCTTTAATGCACTAAAATTTTTAACGAATCACCACTTTTATTTGTCTTGCCTATTGAGCTTTTAAATTTATCAATCCTTTTTAGAAATTACAAACTTGAATTTGAGTAACTAATAATTTCTTTGATTAAGTTATCAAATTAATTTTGCTCTACTAACTCCTATTGAGTTAGTTACCACTGTTTATTTGTGTTTTTATATGTGTCAACTCCCCTTATCTTTGGTAAAAAGCTTTTATTATCTTATTGTTTACTGACTTTGATTTATTTACTTAAAATATTTTATCAATTTTTATATGTGGGGGTTTGAAATTCAATCTCAAGGAGTCTAAATTATCATTGAGGGACCTTGACCCAGCTACCGAGGGTTATGATCCGCACATCGATGATCCTACATGAGTGCTGGAGTTCGATCCAACCTCAAGGGACCCGAGGCTGACTACTTGGGACCCCAGCCTGGCCTTGAGAGACCTAGGCACAAGCATTAGGGTCCCAAGCTTGACTGCTTGAGACCTCAGCCTGGCCTTGAGGGACCTATGCACAATTGTGAGGGTTTCCGGCCCAATTGCTAGGGCCTTGAATCCAAGTCCGAGGCCATTCATATAAAGTTAATTTTAGTTTTGGGATAGGAAGCGATTTTTCTAAATTTAAGCAAAAGTCTGTCTTATTTGAATTAGTTACCTTTGTTTAGCTGTTTTTTTTTCTTTTTAAATACCAACTTCTTTATCTCTAACAACAAAAAAGTTTGTCTTATTGTTTACCCACTTTCATTTGTTTACAAATATCAGCTCATCATTCTTTTATTTACAAGGGTCCCGGATTTGGTCTCAAGGGATCTAGACCCGTCCTTGCGGGATCGGAACCTAGCTGTCTTGAAGGCATGAGTTGGGGTCTCCGATTCTGCCTCTAGTGTCCAGCACCACTTTTGAGGCCTCGGTCTTGAGCTAAGAGATCGGAGCTTGGCCTCTAGGGACCTACGCATGGGTGCCGAGGTCCCAAGTTGAGAGCTTTGGTCCTAGCCCTAAGCTCGAGGTCTATTTGTACTTTGAAAAATCAATTCTGTTGCAAATGAGGAAGTCGTGTTCCTAAATTCAAGCATATGGCTTCCGTTCTCATTTTTCGAAGCATCCAACTATCAAAAAATGAAAAAATGAATGTTCTCCGATAGCAATTACTTCACAAAACAAGTAGACCCTAATATACTTGTGAGTATCTTTCAGGCACTTGTTAACAACCTTGAAAGTAATTTAATATTCAAGGCAGTCATAACACATGATGCCAAAAAAAAAAAAAAAAAAAAAGCAAGTAGGCCTCAATTGCTTCATTAACAGGTGCCACCGGGACATTAACAAACCTGCAATAGTCTCCTTTCTCGTCAAATTCTGCCCCATCACTTATGATTTTTCGTAGTGGCTGGACCATGTCAATCGGGCACGGTCCTACCCCGTTTTTTTCCGGTAACAAACTTAACGAGATAGCTTCAACACGAGTCATCGTGATCGAATTAATACATTTGTTTTCCCTCTTGCGAATTACATCCCTAAGTATGCATTTTTCATTTCTTGATCAATAAATATAAAGATCCTCTGAAAATATTTTCCCCTAGCTGGGCGCTTCTGTCGTTCAAACTTCCCTAGCGCGAACCGCGCCGAGCAAACGCTAATGAAGTGCCCTCATTTGTGCATCTGGATCTAGTGCTCTGCAGCATATTTTATGACACATTTGCCTTTAATGCACCATTTAAATTTCTCAGCTGTCTTCATTAAATACTTAGGAGGACATAAATCTTCTGCCACCTTAGAGCTTCGTACAGATGGCGGGCATGCAAAGCGGGGGTTCAGGCTCTCTTGTCAGCAGCTGCACTGGTCTTCTGTAACATACTTTAAAATGTACCATATTTGATTTTTTTTTTTTTTTTGTAGTGTCTTATTACAATAATCTAAGTTTTTCTTCTCGAAAAATAACAATCATAGCAGTCAATAACTCGTTTTTTTTGTCAAAAGCTAAACCTTTAAAAAAGGAGTCAATGTAAATGTGTTTATAGCATATTACTTTACAATCCTCTTGCGTGTAAGTTGGTCCTTACACTAGCAAAATAGGAGGTGGATGGAAAATTTGAGAAGAGATGATAGAACTTACACTCTTGAATTATATTCTGATATTATATCGGACAAATCGATTTTCTAAAATTATGGGTGCACACGAATCTTAATAAATATACCTGTGCTTAAAACTTGTCGTGTTATATTTTTGGACGGTCGATCTCATGCACATGTTATTTCAGGAAATAATCTTAAGAAAAGCACCGATGGTAAAAGACAATACAATGAGAATCTAAAATCTCACAATTTCTAAAAGAGTTCCCACTTTTCAAAAAATTTCTTTAGTTTAATGTGTGAAATTACAAAACCATAAATGAGTAATGATGTTGTACAGTTATTTTGAAATTGATCAAATCAATTCATATTAATCAGTTTTATCGAGAAAAATCAGTAAAAGAAATCGGTGCACCGCATTGTAATTGAATTACTGTAAGTCAAAACTCTGCTTTTTTCATCTGTTTATCTTATTTGACTTTTTGACAATAATTATACATTCGCATCTATGCTCGTGAGTGTTAGGGCATTTGAATATTTACACTTTTTTAATAACTTAAGCTTTTTAAACTATAGGGGTTATACAAGATTTCACATCTTATGATAGCAAAAGGCAATGCATTATTACGAATTTACGATATATTTCTCCGGTCTCATTTTTTACCTGCCAAATTCTAATTAGCTCTCTTGTGCTACAATCTTTGAATTTTAGGCAAAATGCGACCTACTTGTGGCGGGCGGTTTTTGTCTATTAGTTTAAATTTTTAGACCTGACTGATCTTGATTACAAGATCTTATGCTAACAAAAAGTCACAAGATAGTCCCTTTCAAGATTAGTGCAACAAAAGATGCTTTTTACCTTGGCCCCCTCGAGCACGATCAGATTTTTATACAGAAAGTAAAACGGCCGAAACTTAGTCAAGTTTTATAAATCCGGATCTCCCATTCTAGGGTTTCCCAAAGTCTAAACTTGGATAATTAACAATTAAAATACGCATTGTCCTTCTCATTCTTCCACATGCAAGCACTACCCTTCGTATTCTTCATCTTCTGAAAAAATACCATAAAAAGCTCCAAGAATTTTCAAAAGGCTCACTGGGGAAATTCATTAAAGAAAGCTAACATCTCCATGCATGCGTCAATATACCGAAGTACAACGACAAAATGCACAAACCCAAAATGAGGATGTAAAAAGCGACTTCACTGACAACCTCGAATAAGGACAACGATGTCCTCCAAACTCCTCATCGACGACCTTACCCTAACAATGCTCCTAAACTTCTTTATTTGACAATGACCGACGCTCAAAGACCACAACATTAAACTTAGAGTTGAAGAAAGATTAAATGTGACAAACATCTAGGAATGCCCGAATTTAATCAAGGACAAATTCCTGGGAGACCCCCCAATCCACCAACTCCACCGGTCCCACCACCTACCCCTCCGGCCCCACCGCCAGCCGGATCACCTACACCACCAGCCCCGCCTCCGACACCGCCTACACCGCCAGCCCCACCTCCGACACCGCCTAAACCGCCAGCCCCGCCTCCGAGGCCACCTAAACCACCAGCCCCGCCTCCGACACCGCCTACACCGCCAGCCCCACCTCCAACACCGCCTAAACCGCCAGCCCCGCCTCCAAGGCCGCCCAACCCGCCGACACCCCCAATAGGCAAAACCCCGCCAACGCCGCCTATTCCTGCAGCTCCTCCAATTCCATGAAACTTGCCGATCCCACCAGCACCACCGAGGGTTGGCATGATACCACCAACTCCGGCGTACCCGCCAGCTCCTGCAAACCCGCCAACGCCGCCAAAGGCGATGAAATTCTTCTTGTCCTCCACACTGCCGCCTGGTGCCTCCGCTGTGGCCCCCTTTTCCGGTGCACTCGCATGCATCGTGACCGTCTGCTCCTTCGGAACCTTGCCGCTTGGCTCTTTACATGCACTTGCATGCACAGAGGCGTCGTCGTTTGGACCAGCGTCGATGGGAACCTTACGTGCACTTGCTTGCATTGTTGCCACGAGAGCAAGCACCAGATACGCACATGCCAACCTCGCCATCTCTCTCTCTCTCTCTCTCTCTAAGAATGAGTGTTCCTGTTTGTTGCCTTGCATGAGAGTGTGGACTATTTATAGAGAGAGAGAGAGAGAGAGAGAGAGAGACGGTAAGGCGTACGGTTGAGGTTATTGAAGGGGTCGAGTTAATGACGGTGAAAACTGCAGAGTTGTGTTGCAGGGGCGCTCTCGAAGGGGGCGAGATGGAGGTTTGAATGAAGATGGCAGAGAGTTGGTTGAAACCTGTGAAAAGAAGAGAGCCATTTATGGGAGATGCATCTCGCCGCTTCAAGTAGAGGGACGTGCATGCCATGCAGAGGAGAGACAGCCAACCTCTCTCTCTCTCTCTCTCGAGTCTCTACGACTGGTGAACAAATTCCGGGCGGTCCAAAAGATCGGATTTGGTATCAGATAAGTTACGAAAACTCACTAATTACTCTTTAGTCCTCTGTGATTAGGGGTTACCAGTACTAAATGGACTTTCATGGGATGGACAATTCTCAGAGGGAAACTCGTCAAACACCTACAAAACAAAAGTAGGTGGTTTTCATGTTACGTGTAATTAATGTATTAAAATTCAAAAACTAGTTTGTCGTAATAGTGCCCCCGCATACTTGTTAAATCATATTTTATTAAATATGTTTGAGAATTTAAAGTTTATTTTATGAAGTATTTGACTTTGTGAAAACGTGTTATTCTAAAAGAAAATGTAGGATTTTATGGAAGTATTGCTAACTATTCTAAAAGTTTAAGCTATTAAATGAATGCGTGATTTATTATTTAAATATTTTAATATTTCATCTCATGATGTTCTGATACCATGTAAAATTTTATGGAACCACTGTCAACTGTTCTAATTTAAGTAATTAGATAAAAGCGTGGATTATTATTTAAATATTCTAATAGAAACTAGTTAACATTACCTTATGTAATATACCACTAACAAAAGGTAAAAGTTTCACAAGCGACTTCATCCACCATTGAATGTATGATTACAAAGCTAGAGTTTGATTGACTAACCATATACCTGAAGGCCTGAAAGGCCCGATTAAGAAGAACACACCAAGATATCCAAAGATAAACCCTAGCTCCTTCGTCTCTTCCCGCACCCCTCTACCTTTGTTGGATCTCCTTTGAAGTTTGCGCGACCATCGATTGTCGCCACTGTGATGAATAAGGGTTTAATGCTAAACTGGGAATCCCCTTCGAGTCGAAGGTCGCCCAGCCTCAAGCGATCTACGATTTAGACTGCTTGAGGGCGGCAATCTTTGTCACAAAGAACGCATAAAAGGAAGGAGAGAGGGAGAGTTGAGCGGGGATGGTGGCGGCTGCTGCGACGGTGACGCAGTAGCCACTGGGTTTCGCGGCTCGGACAAAGGTTGGCAGGCTGCGACGGTAGAGGACGTCTACGTGCCTAGCGAGCTGTTCGCTGTGGCTTGGGGAAGAGAGAACGGTAAAACTGGAAAAGAGGAAAAGAGGGAAGAAAAGAACTATAAAAGCGAAAACAAATTTGGATTTTCCAAGACCTAGGAAAAGAGGGAAGAAAAGAACTATAAAAGCGAAAACAAATTTGGATTTTCCAAGACCTAATCACGTTGATGTGGTCGAACACACTCTTATTTGGTTTTAGGATTACTCTGATCCCTCTGTTTAGGCCTGTAACATTGTGTTGATGTATCAATAATAATGAATAGGGTCCGGTTTAACTGACCGTCCTCCGTCAGCTAAGGACCACCCATTTTTTGATGAAATAGTTTTATCTTTTGCCCTATTTTTCTTTTTCTTTTTTTTATTATATTTTCTCATTGGAAGCTTAAATTGAAAGATAAAATCATAAGATGGCCCACACAATCAATTTTCATGAATATGATGAAAAAAAATAAATTAGATATCGAAATACAAATAACTACAGGTAAAAAATATTATCACCTACTAAAAAGAAATGGTTAATGTCATTATATAAATATATCAAATTTAAAAAATGAAAAAACACTTGAAATGCACTTGCTTTCCATATGTACTAATCTCGTCTTCATCATCGCCATTATTTTCATTAGTGAAGTTGCTTTCAATATGAATTCTTTCCATCTAAATGAGATGTCAAGAAAAAAATAAGAATTATATTTCTAAAATAGGGAGAATTACTAAAAAATCTTAAACTTATTGCAATTGTGCTAATTTAGTCCTAAACTTTTTTTAGCTATTTCAATCCTAAAACTTTTTCAATTGTGATAATTTAATTCATTAGGCCAAATTTGGTTGACCGACGTTGACGTGACAATTTTTTAAAAGTATATTGTATTTTTTTGAAATTTTTTATTAACTTTTTATTTTTATTTTTCTATTTCCTTTTTACTTCCCTTCTTCCTCTTCGGCTTCCTTACCCATAGTGGCCAGTGAGACTCCAATGGGGTTTCTCCACCATTGGGTGAGGGCTGCAAAGCCCTCACCAACGGTCAGCGAGGCCTCACCCACCTCACTGGTGATTGGCAAGGGCTTCATGGTTGTCGCCCAACAATTGGCAAGTCGGAGCCTCGCCAGCCATTGCGGGGAAGAAGAAGCCAAAGAAGAAGAAGAGAGAAAAGAAAAGGAAATAAATAAATAAATAAATAATTTGAAAATAAAAATATTATTAAAAAATTACCATGTCAACGTTCATCGAATGCCAACACTGGCTAACATTCACGTCATTGTCGATTGGTCAAATTTGGCCAGATGGACTAAATTGACATAATTGCAAAATGTTTAAGACTGAATTGACACAATTATAATAATTTTATGAATTTTTTGGTAATTTTCCAATCTAAAATATATAGATACAAACTAGAATTCGACAATAATGATTACCTTTTACTTTCTTGCAATAACAAAATTCTCCAAATTTATGACTTGTTCAATTAAAAAGTCGTACAACAATCGAAGTTTTTTTTTTTTTTTTGGTCAAATACAACAATCGAAGTTTAAAGAGTAAAAGATTATTACACATTTTGCCAAAAAAAAAAAGGATAATTATATTACTTTTTATTTAGTTATTAATTTTTTTATTTGATAATAATGTCTACATCATCTTTTTCTTTGTCCAGAGAATAATATCCACTATTTTAAAAGTTGCAACTGGATTCTCCATATATTTCTCATTATTCAAATGGTATTGTGGGATTTGTTTCTTATTGTGTGAATATTATTACTATTTAAAAAAATGAATATTATTACTAAATTGTATGATTTATGACAAAGACGGTAAGAGAATGTCCTAATTAAAAGCTCACACCCAAACGGATCTGGCAGTCGCTCCATCTACTTCAATGCCATGAATGCTTGACTCGTGAAATCTTTAATTAAGGCAAGTACGTCTGATAGTCTCCTTTAAGCGTTTTTCTCCGCATAAAGTGGAGGCGACTTGCTACTCAAAACGCGTGAAAACTCCTATAAAAACAAGCAGCTTCCATATCCGAAGGCGTGCACATTGAAGAAGATGGCATCTCGACTTGTCTGCAAGCATATACTGATCGCGATTATCTATGCCGTTCTACTGGCCTGTCTCTTCTCTCTCGGTAATTTTCATGACTACTTACTTTTCTTGTGCTTTTCCATAATGACATAAATAATTCAGCATCTTCCGAACTCGCACATCCTCTCCTTAGGTTATTTGGACTTTGGAAATACAAACGAATGAAATTCAGTTTGGAAATGAGAATGAAAATGAAAATTAAGAGTGCTTCGTTTCATTGGAAATTTATGATAGAAGGAAATCTTTTTTCATGGGAATCATTTTCCAAGAAAATTCTCGATTTTTATTTGTTTGATTGATTAGGGAAATCGACTTATTTTTACTATATGGAGAAGTCGTTTGCTCTCAATCTAGATTTGTTGTTTTCACTCCATGGAAAACCTTTTTTCGGTTAGATCGATTAGTTTTACATCATTCAAAAGGAAAGTCAGAAAATAATTTTTCGAAAATAATTTTTCTTTAAACAAATGGACCTTGAAATATTAAAGATTTTCCCGTTAATTATCTATTTTTGTCCAGTTATATTTTGGACTCTATAGAGAGTATATGTGCTCATAATTGCACCCCATCAAATATCTTCTTTAATAGGATCAAGATAATCTTCCTTCTTCTCTTTTTGCTTTTCGGCACAGTTCCTCAACCGGGAGAAACTGTTAGGCCAGTTGGTTGAGGAATTGTGCCGAAGGCATGCCTAACAGCCTGAGGGATTTTTTACCCTCCCTTCCTCACGTCAGGCGCGAGTCAGGGGTTGGTTACCCCAAGCCTACCTGATCATAGCCAGCCGAAGCTGATGTGGTGTTTGCTTTTTTGGTTTGTAGGGGAAGCAGCAGGAGGATTAGTTTGCCAAGGGAAATGTGAAGATATTCCCGATTGCGACGGCTCTTGCCGACGTTGGGGATATCAAGGAGGGAAATGTGTTGAGCCTCTTAACCAGTACTGTTGCTGCGTTGAGCCTTGAATGAACTCTCCTTTTTCTCCTCCTCTTCTTTACATTACTATGATATGCGAATAGTGATGTAGCCTGGTATTTAAATAAAATAGTTGAAATGGTTCCTTCTACTTGAGTTGCATCATTCATAAGGACCGGGACTCTAGCTCATACCTATTAAGATTAGGTGGATTCCTATGCGTTCTAAATTCTCATTTTTAAATTCGAGCGAACCCACAAACAAACATTTTATTTTATGGGGGTGTGTGGATATTGCAAAGAGGCCAAATATGAGAATCATTTTTATGTTGACTTACATTTTGTGGAGCTGATAGGTCAATATATAATGCTTTGAAAACAAATATAATAATAAATAAAATAGGAAATATATTGAACATTAAATTTACATAATTCGGTTAGAGGTGACCTTAGAAAAGCATCATGAATCTTCTTCTCCACCTTTCACATATACTAAGCAGATAGAGTTCGGAAATTTTGACATCAAAAAGAAAATCTGAATCCAGTTTCCGAAAGCTGTTTTTGTTTTCATTCTTTTCTACTAGCACTTTATTGTTGTCATTTCGCATTTCCGTTAAAACGTGTTAAAAGCATTAATGAACTTTTTCAGGAATGAGAAGTTGTGAAGACATGCTTCTATCGACATCAAGATTATAATAGAGGCTATTCTTTTGATATTCTAACTGTCATGTTCTCATTTGAAATGAAGCGCTGAAACACAAACATCATTTGCTCAATCTTATATCATTTCTGGAGACATTTTCCCTTGATTTAGCTTGAAAATTATTTGGTGTCAAACATATTTTCTTAACCATTTTCATTCTCGATGTAAACTAAATAGAACATTTATGAGAATACGCAGGAACTGAACAGGATTTAAGATATTGGTTGGTGAATTCTCACGTCACTGACGAAGATGTCATATCTCAAGTACCATAAATCCCCTATAAATGCCGTTGAGACAGGCAAGACAATAATTTGATTGAAATCAAACTCAAGAATTTAAAAGAGATAATAATGAGCTAAAGAGTTGGGGGTCAAGGTACTTCAAACTTTGGAGACTGCCTAACTTCAAACTTTGGAGACTGCCTATTTTATGTTCCATTCAATATTGTTCAATGGTTAAATAAAAGGAGATTTGACGGAGTTTTACTTTACATGCTCAGCCATTTTTTTTTTTTTTTGGTCGAACATGCTCAGCCATTTAAGACATTAGCATTTTTAATTTGATTTTAGCTTTGAAATTTCTATTGTGCTTTTACAGTTTTCTCAATGTAAACAAAAGGAAGAGCTACTAATGTGTTGTCCGTCTATAAAAAGTGATACACGGACAAGGTAAAGGGCACCCCACCACAAGTTAAGAGGCACACCAGAACAAGCCACAATAATAGACCAGACCTACCATGAAACGCCGCTCGCTGTAAAAACTCCACACAACATAAACAATGCTACAAGCAATGCCTCCATATAATCCTAGTAAATATACTTACCAGGAAATTCCTTTGGTTTCCTGATGAAGTGGATGACTTTTCTTCTTCTGTCTCCAAGACTCCAACACATTATCACATATGCTGATAGACCGGAGAGAATTTGGCAACTTTGTACCCACAAGATGCCAACCTTAGAAAGTCACCCATAAAAAACATCTCCGTGGTTGGCACACTCCCAGCCAAATCAAATTAAAATGATGTACCTAAGTAAAATTTGTGGAACATGGACCAGAAAAATTACTGCAGCATCCCAGCATGTCTCATTGAAACATTGGTTTCTGTCTTTTCAAATTCAGCAATTGAGTAGTTGATTTCATTTCTTAAAAAGAGGACTGACTGATCTAACACTGAAATTATACCAATGTGATCCTTTTTATTTCTCTTCTTCCTCTTCGACTTCCTTACCCACAGTGGCCAGCAAGGCTTGTCGGCCATTGGGTGAGGGTTGCGAAGCCCTCGCTAGTCACCCGCCTTGCCAATGACTAGCAGGGGCTTCACCTCACCGGCTGCTACAGGGAAGAAGAAGAAGAAGAAAATATATATATATTAAAAATATAAATAAATAAATAAATAAAAATTTAAAAAACAAATAAATATTATTTAAAAAAAATTACTACGTCGGTGTTTGTCGATGTTGGCACTAGCTAGTGTCCATGTCGGTGTCGATCGGCCAAATTTGGCGGGATAGACTAAATCAACACAATTGCAAAATGTTTAGAACTAAATTAGCACAATTATAATAAGTTTATAACTTTTTTGGTCATGCTCCTGTCTAAAATATATAGATACAAACTAAAATTCGACAATAATGAATACCTTTTACTTTCTTGCAATAATAAAAGTAGACATTAACGAACTGTCCTCCAAATTTATGACTTGTTCAATTAAAAAATCGTACAACAATCGAAGTTTAAAGTGTAAAAGATAATTACACATTTTTGCAAAAAAAAAAGGAAAATTATATTACTTTTTTTTACTTATTAAGTTTTTTTATTTGACAATAATATCTACATAATCTTTTCTTTTTTTTTATGCCAGAGAATAATATTCACTATTTTAAAATTTGCAATTGAATTCTCCATATATTTCTCATTATTCGAATGGTGTTGTGGGATTTGTTGCTTATTGTGTGAATATGATTACTATTTTAAATATGAATATTATTACTAAATTGTAGGATTTATTTCTTCGGTACACTTGACAAAGATGGTAAGAGAATCTCCTAATTAAAAGCTCAGCCCAAACGGATCTGGTAGTCACTCCATATATTTCAATGTCATGAATGCTTGATTCGTGAAATCTTTAACGAAGGTAATACGTCTGATAGTCTCCTTCAAGCGTTTTTCTCCGCATGAAGTAGAGGGGACTTGCTACTCAAAACGCATGAAAACTCCTATAAAAACAAGCAGCTTCCATTTCCGAAGGCGTGCACATTAAAGAAGATGGCGTCTCGACTTGTCTGCAAGCATATACTGATCGCGATTACCTACGCCGTTCTACTGGCCTGTCTCTTCTCTTTCGGTAATTTGCACGACTACTTACTTTTCTTGCGCTTTTTCCATAATGACATAAATCATTCAGCATCTTCCGAACTCGCACATCCTCTCCTTAGGTTATTTGGACTTTGGAAATACAAACGAATGAAAGTCAGTTTGGAAATGAGAAAGAAAATGAAAATTAAGAGTGCTTCGTTTCATTGGAAATTTATGATAGAAGGAAATCTTTTTTCATGGGAATCATTTTCCAAGAAAATTCTCGATTTTTATTTGTTTGATTGATTAGGGAAAGCGACTTATTTTTATTATATGGAGAAGTCATTTGCTCTCGATCTAGATTTGTTGTTTTCACTCCATGGAAAACCTTTTTTCGGTTAGATCCATTAGTTTTACATCATTCAAAAGGAAAGTCAGAAAATAATTTTTCGAAAATAATTTTTCTTTAAACAAATGGACCTTGAAATATTAAAGATTTTCCCGTTAATTATCTATTTTTGTCCAGTTATATTTTGGACTCTACAGAGATTATATGTGCTCATAATTGCACCCCATCAAATATCTTCTTTAATAGGATCAAGATAATCTTCCTTCTTCTCTTTTTGCTTTTCGGCACAGTTCCTTAACTGGGAGAAACTGTTAGGCCAGTTGGTTGAGGAACTGTGCCAAAGGCATGCCTAACAGCCTGAGGGATTTTTTACCCTCCCTTCCTCACGTCAGGCGTGAGTCAGGGGTTGGTTACCCCAAGCCTATCCGATCATAGCCAGTTGAAGCTGATGTGGTGTTTGCTTTTTTGGTTTGTAGGGGATGCGGTAGGAGGATTAGTTTGCCAAGGGAAATGTGAAGATATTCCCGATTGCGACGGCTCTTGCCGACGTTGGGGATATCAAGGGGGGAAATGTGTTGAGCCTCTTAACCAGATCTTGTTGCTGCGTTGAGCCTTGAATGAACTCTCCTTTTTCTCCTCCTCTTCTTTACATTACTATGATTTGAGAATAGTGATGTAGCCTGGTATTTAAATAAAATAGTTGAAATGGTTCCTTCTACTTGAGTTGCATCATTCCTAAGGACCAAGACTCTAGCTCATACCTATTAAGATTAGGTGGATTCCTACGCGTTCTAAATCCTCATTTTTAAATTCAAGCGAACCCTCAAACAAACATTTTATTTTATGGGGGTGTGTGGATATTGCAAAGAGGCCAAATATGAGAATCATTTTTATGTTGACTTACATTAGGATGCGTTTGGTAACATTTCTGTTTAAAAATTGTTTTTGGGAACAGAAATAGAAAAAAAGTATTTCTGTTTCAGGGAATAATTTTTGAACAAAAAAACACGTTTGGTAAATCTGTTCTGGAAATATAAAAAGAATAGAAACACGTTTGGTAAATTTGTATAATTTTTTTTATTTCTTTTAATTTTTTAATATTTTTATTTTATTTTTCTATTTTCTTTCTTATTTTTCCTTTTTTTCTTTTTTCTTTTTTCTTTTTTCTTCTTTTGGCCGATCGCCGGTCTCGGCCATGGCTGGCGACCGGCCGACGAGGGCCGGCGGCCTCGCCCGGCCACGGCGAGGCTCGCCGGAGCTCTCCCCCGGCAAGGCCGAGCCTCTTGCCTTGCCCGGCGAGCTCGGCCTCGACGGATCTGGGCGAGATCGAGCTCGCCCAACCCGGCGCGAGGTCGGCCTTGCGACGGGCCGGCGACGCCGGCCATCGCCGAGGGCCGGCGACCGGCCAAAGAAAAAGAAATAAAAATGTGTTCTTAAAATGTGTTCCGAAATAATAAACAACTTTTTTTGTTTCTTATTTCTATTCCAGATGTGTTTTAAGGGAATAAAAAATAATTTTGGAACAAAAACGCAAACAAACGTGTTTCTGTTCATTTTTTGTTCCCAGGAACAAAAAAAAAAAAAAAAATTGTTTAAAAACAGAAAAAAGAAATCAAAACAAATGCAGCCTTACATTTTATGGAGCTGATAGGTCAATATATAATGCTTTGAAAACAAATATAATAATAAATAAAATAGGAAATATATTGAACATTAAATTTACATAATTCAATCGAGGTGACCTTAGAAAAGCATCATGAATTTTCATAATAGATGAAGATGAAGCGTTACAATAAAGAATATAACTGCACTGGAATTACTCAAATAATATTGGTATTTCCTAGGTTTTAGTTAGACTTAGTAACTCGCTATATTTAGTCTCATACAATTCTCTCGCGAAATAACTAGTCAATCACGGAGGAATTACACAAATGTTATCAAGATTTTCACGCATATCAAATGCATAAGTCCACAAATGTTATCAAGATTTTCACTTATATCAAATGCTAACTTATGCACGGTCTTGTAAAGTTGTCACTCTTGCGAATTGAAAATTCTCATGATTAAAAAGTCAAAGGATATTGAAGATTCCCTCTCTTCCTCGAAGTCGAATATTATTAGGAACTTAGAGATAGGCGTTAGTTCAATGTGGATCTCTTGCCATTTTATTTGCAATACTTATCCTAAGCATGTTTATCGCAGATGCTTGCTCATGTGATGTATCTTCTGCAACCTCCACTTCTGTAGGGCCAAATGGATACTCCGGATCTCCATATAGGGAAAAATTTCTGTCCATCCTATCTTGATCACGAATATAATTATGAAGAGCACAACATGCAATTACAATAAGTGCTTGCTTCTGAATTGTAAATTGAGGCATATGTCTCAAAATGGCGAAGCGATTCTTCAATGCCCCAAATGACCTCTCAATTACATTTCTTAGTGAAGAGTGCTTATAGTTGAATAACTCTTTTGCTGTTCTCGGCCGTCTCCCACTCCCCTATATTCGCCGAGATGATACCGTTCCTTTCTAAATGGAGTTAAAAATCCCGGAAGTGCTGCATAACCAGAATCTACCACGTAGTATTTCCCTACAACATGATATATATAAATTTGTTGTGATATTCAACCATAATATAATCATAAATGTCATAGGGTTCCACAAATACACTCCCCACTCCTATTATTTGAGCTACCGTGACAAACCAAAGATAAGAATATCCCAATTTGTTCATCTATTCGAATAAATCGACTATCTTTTAACCAACCCCTTACTCTCATTAAATTACATAAATTCAGAAAAACATGTCTCTCCATCCTGAAGGCTTCATATATCCTATCGAATGTCCATAAACAATCTCCATTATCCATTCGGATCCTGTCAATCTACTGTCCCTAATGGGTTCTCTTGTATGCACGGACGCGTCAATCGCAACCGTGCACAACCACGCTAGCAATATGTAAAGATCATCATCATCCAAGAATTGTTCAACCGATTCAACTTTGTTCACTAGATATACTATTTGATCCCTCTTCCATAGTACCTATACCATCACAAAAATATAAAAACATTAATATAGATTTTGAAAATGTATCTAATAACAATCAATAACATAAACCATAGTCTCGATAAAAGATGCAAGTACATATAAGTACGAAGAGTCTCAACAGTAACATCATTAAAAACTAAATATTCATGGATAACATAAGTTCTACAGTCAACTGAAACCCCATTCAATCCATAATATACTTCCAAACATCTACTAAAGATGATAAAAAGTCCATTTCTCCTTTCAGATGGGGATTTAATGAAAGCCACCCTCCATGCGGCACTATCACATGCTCGTTCCACTGCTTTGTTATAGACATCTTGCTCTATCTCGGGCATACTAATGAGAATATCCATGACAGCAGCTACGGAGTAAGGGTCTTGAGGTGATGGCGTAACCCCGGAGGCCGCAGAGCCACTCCCGAGATTGACTTGACCTAACTTTCAAAAAGTCTTGTATGGCTTTGCGGGTGTCATCAATACTTGTTTTGGTTGCTCTTCCTTCTCCTCTTAGTATTTGGAGTCCTATCCAATTTGTGCTTTCCCGAGATGAAGTTGCGGCATGATCGATGTAAAGACTCTCTCATCAATGTGGTGTTCACTGAAGTCATCTGTATGGCCACCAGGATTATCACCATATGCATTGCCACCACTGTTGTCACCATATGCATTGCCACCATTGTTGTCACTGCCTACATTACCAGCACCATTGTCACCTTCCTCCGACACGTCAAATCTTGAGCGAGCCTATGCCATATTCCCCAAAGTAGCATATGTACCACCAAATACAATACATAGCTCGGGATGCGAGGAAATCCATCCTTCCTGAATTTTTCCCACTCAACATTCTCCTACAATTTTAACAGTAATTACAATTCAGCAATATAATCATACATTTTGAAATATACATTTATAATGACATCAAAATGAGCAAAAAGTTAAAAAGATACCCTGATGTGAGATTCCCATATACTCGGATCGTCGACGACAACTCTTTTGTTGACATTGTCCCAACCAAATCCAGATTGAGACATAAGCTTCTCAAAACTGGCATCTTGTTTTCTCAACTTGTTTACCTTGTTCCTCATTTGGACCATGCTATATTGGCATCTGTCTGTCTAACAAATTCTGTCTCTCGTATATTCCTCCATCCGGCTTTGTTGAAAGTAGAAGAGGTGCGATTTCCCTTTTTGACCTCATCCACCAACAACCCGATAAATAGGTTGGTCAGAGAGTCCGTCCACTTTGCACTGAATGTCTGTCTCTCAGATGCCATTTAATCTTTGACCGGTTGAGTAGCATATGAGTTATGAGTTAAATCAATAACATAATACTATACATGCCAAACACAAAATCATTCTCAAGAGATGCAAACGGAGAAGACTACAATGACAAAATATGCAACCATGACATTCATCAAACACAAGGCAACATTACCCTTGATTCTTACCGTCAAACACAAAAAGAAGTTCTTCAAAGTGCCTCCAATCCTTTAGTGTTTCCTCTGTAAGTTTCTTAACTACAAAGCCTATCTGAAAAAAAGATATTTGGATGAGTTCATAGTTCCTCAAAGCATATTTTAAAGAAATATATCGTCGAATCTCTCGAACGAGCACGGTGTTCTTCTTTGTGCTCGCGATGCTCGATGGAGCGAGCACGGCAGCGCGAGCACAGCAGCTCGGCTGCTCGCCTCTGCTCGCTGCAAAGGCGAGCAGAGTAGCTCGGTTGCTCCCTCTGCGGGCTCGGGAGCAGAGCAGCTCGGGAGCAAAGCAGGCGAGCGAGCGGCTCGGCTGCTTGCCTCTGCTCCCGGCGAGCGAGGCAAGCGAGCATGCTCCCCGGCGAGCGAAGCGGGCGAGCCGCTCTGCTCCCGGCGAGCCAGCGGCTCGTGCGCTCGCATCCCGCCGGCGGCCGAGCGCTCGCTCCCCAGACGGAAGCGGCTCGTCACGCTGCATCCGGGCGAGCGGAGCGGCTCGCTTTGCCTGCCTCTGCTCGCTCCGGCGAAGCGGAGCGAGCCGGCGCTCCGCTCCCGAGCGAGAGAGGCAAGCGGAGCGGGCGAGCTGCTCTGCTCCCCGGCGTGCGGGCGGCTCATACGCTGCTGCTCCCCGAGCGAGCGGGCGGCGGCTCATCCGCTCTGCATCCAAGCGAGCGCCGAGCCGCTCCGCTCGCTCTAGCGAGGCAGCGGAGCGGCTCGTCCGCTCCGCTCCCGAGCGAGCGGCCCGGCTCCGCTCCGCTTGTCCTCTGCTCCCAAGCGAGCGGAGGCGGCGGCCGATTTGCCCGGGCGCTCTCGAGCCCAAGCGAGCTCTCGGGAGCGGAGCGGAGCGGGCGGCTCGGCTGCTCGCCTCTGCTCCCGAGCGAGGCAAGCAGACGAGCTGCTCTGCTCTTGAGCAAGTGTTGCTGCTCTGCCGAGCGAGCAGAGCGGCTCGAGCTCGGCGGAAGCGGTTCGACCAGGTGGCGGGGACGCTCGCTCGACCGTCCTGCGCGCTGCTCACCCTTCGAGTGAGCGTTCTTTGCTTTGCCGAGCGAGCGGAGCGGCTCGAGCTCGCGAGCAACTCGAGCGAGCGGAGCGGCGACGCTCGCTCGAGCAAGCGGAAGCGGCTCGAGTCGCTCAAGCGAGCGTCGTTGCTCTGCCAAGCGACCAGAGCAGCTCTGCCGAGGGACCAGAGCAGCTTGAGCTCGGCAGAGCAGCTCCACCGAGCAGCTGTCGCCCAGATCTACGGCAGATCTGGGCGAGCAACGCTCGCTTGGGGCTCGTTCTGCTCGCTCGAGCTGGCAGAGACACTTCTCTGTTCCTAGTTGCGAGCGGCGCGCTCGCCGACCGACCACGGCGGCTCGAGCTCGGCGGAGCGGCTCCGGCGAGCAACGCTCACTTGGGACTCGAGCACGAGGGCTCTGCCCGAGCGAGCCTCTCGCAGATCTGGGCAACCGCTAGCCCAAGCGAGCTGTCGCGCTCGAGCCCCGACCAGCCGTCGCCCAGATCTGCGAGGGGTGGCTCTCGCCGAAGCCCTCGTCGAACGGTGATCATCGGAGCAGAGCAACTTACCTCGATTCGAAGCTTCGGTGGTGAAGGAGCGCCATTGTGTCGGCGCCGGAGGGTCGCCCGAGTGGGGAGGCGCCTGAGAGTCGGCCGAGTCGGAGCGCCGGAGTGTCACCCGGTGGACTTGAGAGACGCCGGAGAAGGGGAGCTTTCGGCTAGGGCACGAACGAAGACGATGGTGAGAAGGGGGATTCGGCTAGGGCACGAAGAAGACGATGAGAGGAGCGTTTCGTTTTTTTGTTCTTTTCCGTTTTTGTTCTTTACACATTTTTGTTCTTTTCAGCTCTTCAAGAAGTGTTTCTGGAACAGAAAAGTAACTTTTTTTTGTTTCTTTTTTTTGTTCCAATTTTGTTCCGGGAACAAAAAAACCGTTTTTGAATAGAAACGCAACCAAACGCGTTTTTTGTTCTTTTTTTTTGTTCCTAGGGAACAAAAACAGAAATTATAAAAAAAAAAAGAATACAATCATGCAGGCCACTTTGTGATTCCTATTGCATAAGGCAGTTTTTTTCCCCAGTTCGCTCTGTTCACCTATTGACATAAAAAAAGCTTCGGATGCCCATTAAGAATCTATTAAATTAGTCCTTGCTACCTAACTCTTTACATTCCTTTTGAACAATATCAAAGTCCAAGTCGGACTTTTTTGTTGTGCTTAAACTTTGCATTAACATGTGTCATTAGCTACTTCACAAAATTTCTCAAACACAACTTTGTCTATAATAGATCAAATTTCTATAATAGATCAAATTTAAACAATATTTTGTATCCATTATCATGAGAGATAAACCTGCCAAAATCTGTTCAAAAAAAAAAAAAAACCTGCCAAAATGGGTCATAAACCCATTTCATATTTAATAGCTTAAGTTGTTATATGGATTAATTACATTCAATAAATGAGTTATGAATGAATTAGAATGATAAAATCCAAAATAATATGATCATTAAATGTGTTTACAACTTCCTTAGATTCAACTCATCTGTATAACTCTCTCTTCACTCTCCCTCTCTCCCCTCATTCAATCCCAGCTCATTTACTTCATTCTCACATTCTAATCTAGGTATGAGTTTTTCTATATTAGGTTAAATATATTAGTGTTTTAATAATATGGGTCGGTTCAAATTGAATCTTAAATTTATATTGCATAAAAATGAATTTATTCATATCATATTTACCTGATCTGATTCGTCCATTTGACTAGTCTAGCGAGAAGATCGAACTCGGGTCTTTTAACTCGACGAGTTGAGATCGCACTACTTTAAAGTTCACGATTCCATTAACCATGGTCGGTGCAATAGTTTCGAGCATCACAAAAAGTGTGGAAACTGGAAAGTGCAAGGAAGGAACTTTTCGCAATCTTTAAAAGCCAATTCGATCGTTCCTATAAACCCTCTCCGACAACTAGGCGGGAAAACCATGGCGGCCGTGAAAGCCTGCGGTCCGGTGCTGTCGCGGCCGGTGACCTTCGTGACCGGCAACGCCAAGAAGCTCGAAGAAGTCCGCTCCATCTTGGGTCAATCCATCCCCTTTCAGTCCCTCAAGCTCGACTGTATACTCTCTCTCTCTCTCGATGTCTCGATGATCTTCTGTTACTCGCCTTCCTCTTGAAATCTCTTATCCGGGTGTTCTTGTTTCTCGTTCTAAGTGCCCGAATTGCAAGGAGAGCCTGAAGACATCTCCAAAGAGAAGGCTCGATTGGCTGCGATCGAGGTACACTCTGTCTTCTCTCAATTTTTTTTTTTTTTTTGGGGGTTTCTGTAACATGCTATTTGCGTATTTGCCCGGTGGACTTGATTGACTCTTTGAATTGGAAGGTCAATGGACCTGTTCTGGTTGAAGACACTTGCCTCTGCTTCAATGCCCTAAAGGGTCTTCCGGGTACGTCTCGATTTTTTGAGTGCTTGATGCCTTAGTGAGTAATTTATGGTACGACGGATTGTTCTGACCGATTTGTTTTCGGATTGATGTGCAGGGCCTTATATGTAAGTCGCTTTCTCTTGTTGTTGCTCTGCTATGTGAGGTCTTATTTCAAATTCTTGTTATTTCTAAGTATCTGGTTGTTTTGGTGCTCTGTTTGATTTTTTTCTTTCTTTTTTGCTCTATTGCTTCCTTTTCTTAATTAGCAATGAAGAATTAGCTTTTAGAAATTTCTTGAATAATTTGAGAATAGTGGTGATGGTACGTTGTGTCTGTAAATCAGCACTTGTCTGGTGCTTTTTAATTTTTTCCTCGATTTTAAGTCAATGACTTTGTAACTGTGGACTGTTTTGGATTTAGTTATCTTGAGTAGGGCATTGGAACAAATTGAGGGGTTATACTACTGATCGGTTTATTGTAGGATCAAAGTTTCTTATTGTTAAATTGGGATATTTAGTATGATAAGTTTATACTTGATTTTATATCTAATTAGGGCATTGGTGTCAATAATTGCTACTGCAGTAGTCATTTCTGCAAAGTAGTGTTTACATATTAATTGATGGAGGAGCAAACTATTGTGAGGCTGAAACAATCAATCAGATCAGTAAGTGACTGAGAGAAATTGAAAGTTCGGAGCTACCTTGACCTTCTGATAGACATTGAGAACTGGCTGAAGGGCTGCAGATTTGGATTCATTCTATTCCCTTCCAGAAACCAGTCTGAACTATTCCATGCAAAATTTTGTTTGCTCAGGAGCTTTAGCCAGTTTCTCTCTCTCCAGAATTATTTGTTGTCACTCTGCCAATGGTTGTTCTATGGAGGACAATACCCAAACAGGTCCTGGAAGAGAGTCATATTTAGAGAAGAGTGAAAAGGGTGTTTTAGTGTCACTCAGGAAAGATGGTTGCCTATATGATTATTTATGTGAGGTCATGCGCTTTTAATTATACATCAAGCATCAATTGAGTCTTAGTCTTATGCTGTCAGAATGATTTTCAACAGCAGTTACTGCTATCATCCAGAAGAATTCTGTCCAACAATTGACCTAGTAACTCTTTCACTTCTGTCACTTTCTATCCTACAAGGAAAGTGTTGACCCCTTCTAGAATATTTAAGGGTCAAGGACATAACATATGCATGCTTGGTTGGTGTATCAACTACATTCAAATTAGTATGCTTGCCCTCAAATTTAGGCAACTTCTCTCAGAAATCTTTTTTTTTGTTTTCCTTTTTTGGCTCTGGGACTGAGTTGGTGTGTGCAATGGTTGTATGAGGACTGGGGGATATTTTTATCTTTTAGCAAATGTCAATATCTACCACAAAGGTGCATTCTGACTTCTGCATGCCAAAAACTCCCAAGTGACAAACTAAAGCGGAAGAGCGAAGTGGTTGGCTGTAGTTGTTGGTTGTAGTTGTCTCTAGGTTCCAAGTCTTTTCCCTAAGTAATGTTTGCCTCAGAGTTTGAGATGACTTTTTATCAAATGGTCGGGATCACTGGAAACTATAAACCTGAGTATAATCGAAGAAGAACAATTCATAGCTCTCGAGATACACTGATAAATCACGATGAGTGCATTGAAAGGTCACGAGTGCATTGGTTGAGAGTTAAATCAAATGACATTGATGTCCTACTGCCTACTAAGAGTTGTAAACGATGTTTCATGAATATCCATTGCCTTTTACAGTATGATGATGGTCAAATCTCATATTATGCTTGGAAAGAACTTTGCAGTTTGCGCTCACATAATTATCCTATCTCATTACAATGGATG
Source organism: Eucalyptus microcorys (assembly GCA_014182515.1). Classification (NCBI taxonomy): domain Eukaryota; kingdom Viridiplantae; phylum Streptophyta; class Magnoliopsida; order Myrtales; family Myrtaceae; genus Eucalyptus; species Eucalyptus microcorys. Next base: position 3,733,808 of record CM024569.1, on the reverse strand, counting down.
TAGAATATTTATCCTTCACTTTCCAGGCATCTGTTTGTCTATAGATCAGGCTGTCTCCAGCAACTTTCCTGCAAAGAGTGAGGCAAGTGAAAAGGCTGGGGCTCCTTTGGATGATTGAACTTTGTTCACCTGTTTCATAGCTCCTTTGGATAATATTTATAAGGCCTTGAGCCCAAAATTTTGAATTGGATTTAACAGGGATGCTATGATAATGAGTTCTACCTGAAGCTAAAGCATGAGTATCTAAAAAATATCAACAACTTTTTGAAGCAATGGTCAAAGAGATGGTTAAGTATATTTGTTGGCTGGTGTATAGACTATGAAGTGCTGATACATTCTTTAGTTTTCAGGACTAGCATGACTGATGAACGTGAGTGTTTCTCTATCAGCAACGCCTTCCCCTTCCATATTCACTGATCCATTTGAGAGGATAGTTTAAATTCTTGACATCTGACGAGATGGCCTATATGCCCTCCCTCCCTCGCATCATGGACTAATTTTGTACCCTCAACTCTACTAACCTTGATCCAACCTCAATCAGTGCACTTGCATTCTCAAGTATAGGATGCTTAAGCGACTCAGATTCTGTGGTGTACTAACTTCTACCATGCACTTAAGAGGAATTGTCACTTCTGGAATGGGAATCTGAGAAGCTACAATGCACTTCTGCCCTTAAGTAAAATGGTGATTAGCCCCTCATACACCTTTGGCCTGATGAATAACCTTCAAAAGCACGGTTTCTAGGTTTTCTCTTCTTTCTTCCCTTCAGCTGCACTCATATATACTTTCTTCTTCTGGCCTGCTAACTCGTCAGAAGAAGAAAAGTGGCTGTCTGTAGTCTTACTCTGACATATTAGGGTTGCTTCTGGTAAACATACCTGGGAAGCCATTAGTTATTCTACTATGTACTTGGAGGAGTTGGGAGTGATGCAGTACAAGATGCTTTTCACACTCTCAACCTCAATCAAAATTGTAATTGGCCCCAGATGCAGTGAATAAGGTTACCTTGAAGAGCATTGATTTCAGACGTTCACATCCTTCTTTCCCCTTATCTGCACACAAATGATCTATCTGACAAGTTTATATGTTACTAGTCTTTCTCCTACAACCAAGGGGCCACTTCTCTGATAAATCTAGCCAAGAAAAGTTGTTTGTTATTCTTTTAGCTTCTTTTCTCCTTCCTTTCTAGTTAGGCAGGTTATATTAATGGTTGATTAAGTGAAAAAAATCTTAATCATTCTCTGAAAAATAATTAAATTTTGGAGTTTTCCTGTTCTTGGTCAACAGTAAACCAGATTGAAGATAGGAATTCTTTCAATAATTGGATTTTGAATTTTTTAGAGTAAATCAGCTAGTCGCTGCTGGTATCCCTTGTCTTCTTGCATGAGATCTCTCCAAATGGATAAATCTTCACCGGACAACAAAAATGCATCAATCAATTTTCAAGTCATTAATTTGAAGCTTTAATCAGATTCGGGAGGGCCTTGCCAGCCTCCCTCAATTTTGTCTATCTTGGGGAAGCTCCCCCATCCAGGCACTAATTTTGTTTTGGAAAAATTCCAAATAAATGCCTAAAGTACCATCATTTTTTTAAATAAGGTATGAAGTGATTATATCACTTTCAAAGAAGGGCTTGAAGTAGCTATGGCTGTTTCAAATAAGGACCTAGTCTCATTGGCTCGCTAGTCGACAAAAAATTCTGGCCAATTAGGGGTATTTTTGTCCATACACAATTTAAATTTAATTATATTGAAACTTTAAAAAAAAAAAAAATTTGGGTGGGGGAAGCAGGAGGGTTGTGGCCACCGCCCCATTGTCGGTGGGGCGGTGATGATGCTCGGCAGGGTCACCGGCGCTTGGGCAAGGGACCTTCACCGACTAGAGGCGAGGGCCCGGGGAGAGGGTCACCGCCCCTTGCCCAACAACCCCAGACTTGGGCAGTGACCAACTACCCTCGCCCGGATTGGGGCGAGGGTAGGCCCGGGAGAGGGTCACTGCCCTCTCCCATCTCTAGCAAGGGCTTGGCCCTCCCTCACCTCTGGTTGGCAGGGGTTGCCGGCTGTCGCCACTGCCCCACCGGCGATGGGGCAGCGGTCCTCCTGCCTGTGTTTTCCCTTTTTTAAAAACATTTTTATTTTTATTTAATTTTTTTAAGAAAAAAATTGAAAAAAAGAAAAGAAAAAAAAAGGAAAAATTTTAAAAAGACAAATTACCCTTCACAACTAATGAGTTCAAGCTCTTATTTGAGATTGATATGGTCATTTCAGGTCCATATTTAAAATAATATCCATTTTAGGCCCTTATTTAGGGAAATGATGACATTTCGAGCGCTTATTTGAAACAATGTCTATGCCATTATTTGAGAAAATGAGAGCATTTTGGGTCCTTATTTAGAATTTTTCTTTTTGCTTTTGAAAACCTCTTCCATATGTAGATGCAGAAGTTTTGAAAGTTCTACCTAGTCACTTTACTATTTTCCTACGATATTTAATGCCAGTAAATATCAGATTTTTAATGCTTTGAACTATGTAACACGTATACGTGTTACAATGTATTGTTCTTTAATTGGGTTACTAAAATATCTTATTTTCTTTCTGTGATAATATCTAATTTATTAAATAAATCACACAGCAAGTGGTTTCTGCAGAAGCTTGGTCATGAAGGTATTTTTTTTTCCTTTGCTTTTTTCTGAATTATTTTGCCCCTGTTCTCTTGGAAGTGCTCATACATCTATTTTATGCCCTTTTTGTCTCACTACTCTAGGTCTCAACAATTTGTTGATGGCATATGAGGATAAATCAGCTTATGCTTTGTGCGCATTTTCTTTCATGAATGGACCTGGTGCTGAACCAATCATTTTTCTTGGAAAGACTCCAGTAAGTTGCTCTTGTAGAAGACACCATCATACATCAGATTTCTTTTTCCGCAATTTTTTTCCATGCCTTTAGTCCTCTTATCTTAGCTACTTGACAGATTATGGAGAACTTAGTTATTCTACTACAACAGTTTGCAACTTCCCTTGTTTTTGGTACTGAAAGGATTCCATGATGAGATTAAGTCCAATTTTAGGTTAATTTGAATGAGATCCTTGGTTTTTGTGAGGTGAACCCTGGATTGTACTAAGTACCTGATTATAATTCTACATTCTCTATAATCTTTTGTTATAATAATGTTGAGAATTGCTCTTTACGTGAGAAGAATGAGCTCGGGACTTTCAATCATATCCATGGTTAATTCTTAATCAATTTTTTTCGCTCATCAATTACAATGGAGCTTTTCATATGCCATGATTGCTGTCTTTTGTCTGTTCCGCTAAATTGTAGAAATTTTAGTTGTGGATTGGTTCATTGCACTGATCTGACTTTTGTGGCCATCTCAGGGGAAGATAGTACCTGCAAGGGGACCCACTGATTTTGGATGGGATCCGATCTTCCAACCTGATGGCTACGAGCAAACGTAAGTTTTATGTCCGATTCCTCTTTGGTTTCTGCAGTTTTGCCTATGTTAATGGTCATATTATGTTACGGGACTTTAATATGTTGTTTCTTTTTGTTATAGGTACGCAGAGATGCCCAAGGAAGAGAAGAATACAATCTCTCACCGCTACAGGGCTCTTGCACAAGTAAAATCCCACTTCGCCGAGGCTGGTTACATTTTCCAGTCTGACCCATAAGAGTAAGCTTTTTATACTTCTGTAATGGCTATTTCTTGTACTTCTTCACTCTGTACTAGCAATAACATGCTGTGCAATTTATCTTTCTACAGTGGATGCTCAAGTGATGGAGGAGGAGAAAGAACAGAAAGGCCAGAGAAAATGTCAGGATCAATTGCTAGTGTTGCTTTTCCTGCAACTTTGTTAGTGCAGTAAATCAGCAAACTGGGCTTTCATGGACATCATCTTTCAATAGCATCTGGAAGAGATTGATCATATCTGCAATTGAACAAATTGTGCAAACATTGCTCAATTGCTTGCATAGCAAGCATCATGTATTGTCAAACTTTTTGGAAGTGCTTGACAAAACCCTGAAGCATCGTTTATATAAAATTACAAAAAAATGATCATAAAAAGTCTATATATGCTGTTGTGGTTAATTGCATCTCCTGGCAATACATGAACAACATGCAAGTATTGTCCTATTTGGGATCATATTGAATCACTCTCTAGAAATATATTTGATACTGCCTTACTGAAGAGCAAAACGTTGAGAGCATGAGTGGCTGATTGGAGTTTGAGAACACTCTTTCTACCAACACAGGAGGCACAAACCAGGGTTGATTTAATAGACCGTCTTCATGCTCAGTTTTGATGGTGAGAACATTTCCTCCCGAACCCAATTTGTATACAAATTATATAACTTTGGAGAAGTTTAGATAACATAGCCAACCGGATGTATTTTTTCACCTTTTTGTTGCAGCAATTGGAAAGCAGATATATAGTGAAATGAAGGTGACTTAGAAAGACTTGCAAGCAGGACTGTACTCTTCTTCTTTTTCTTTTCCTTTTCCTTGTCATCTTTTTTATGGCAAAATAGATCCTGAACTTCCTTTCAAGTACAAACTTATTCGTCCCTTTTGTACCATTTTGACAATTTTTGGTTCTTAAGCAAAATCTTGCAAGGAACAAGGACGAAATTCAATTGATTTAGAGGAGGAAAAGAGAAAGATGTCAGCAAGAAGGTTCGCTGACAAGCTGTTTCCCTCCGAGCTGAGTTCGTTCTGTGTCTTTGGTCCAATCGAGATTCGTATTCTTCAACAGTCTTCAGCCCTAAACATAACGATGCGAGCCAGCTTTTTCGTTATGTAAAATCAGCACTCACTACTTGTTCCTTGTCTTGCCCCTTGTGCACAAGTATACACATCTATACTATATACACTATAGCAAAACGTGCAACCTCTGTTCACTTATATCATAACACTTTTATTGTTACTACATGGATATCTCTGTATAATCACGCAAATTTGCTGTATAAACAAGCATCTGCGTTCACTCACTTGGCAGGACCTTTTTCATAGCTTTTACATTGTAACCCTTACAATTGTAGAAGAGAAACTATTTCTCTTTGCATTTGTATCCCGAAGTTCTTTGTGAGTTCTCTTTGAACAAATCATTTATCATTTCTTATGTAATGTTCTTATCAATTTAATACCACTCCCACCACCTACATGGTTGGTTTATTCATAATTTCTTTTGTAACTTTCTTGTCATCTTAATATCAGTTCTATCATCTACATGGTTGGTTTTACGTTATGTTTAATCACTTTCATTACATTATATATTGTCTTTGCTTTTTTCTTATTTACATCCATTCGTGAATCATCTTACCTTCAAAATTAATTGGCAAATCATTTACACTGCACTTAACATAATAATACCTCGCCATTGAACTCTATATTCTATATAGATCTTTTTTATTATTGTTATTTTAGAGCCTGAGGATCTAAATCTAAACTAAAGAGAGAAAATATACTAAGATTTGGGGTTTAAAATATCACAACCAGAAAAATAATAAAAAAGATTTACATAGAATATAAAGAGTTCGATGGTGAGGTAGATTATGTTAAATGCAGTGTAAATGATTAGATTAAAATGAAAGTAAGATTATTCATGAATGAATGTAAATAAGAAAGAAAGCAAAGGGAATATATAAAATAATAAAAGTGATTAAACAAAAAGTATAATCAACTTATAGGTGGTAGAATTGATATTAAGATGATAAGAAAGTTACAAAAGAAATGATGAATACACCAACAAAGTAGGTGGTAGGACTGGTATTAAATTGATAAGAGAATTACATCAAAAATGATAAATGGTCAAAGAGGACTTACAGCGAACATTGGGACACAAATGCATAGGCGAATGATTTCTCTTCTACAATTGTAAGGGTTACAATGCAAGTGTTCTACTCTGAAAAAGTTTAGAAGGAGTGAGTGGATACAAATGCGCATGATTATATAGTGATTATCCGCATGGTAACAGTACAAGGGCTACGGTAAAGTGAACAGTGAATGCGTGTGATTGGATAGTGTTTTTACTGCCTTGTTTTGCTACTGTATCGTTGCCCGTGCTACTACAATCTTGATATGCCATCTGCTCCGATTGATCTTATTCTTCTTCTAACAAATTGATTTTATAGCGACAACACTAAGAAAATATGACAGACAAAACACTATTCGATCATTGTGGCAAAATTATCGTACGATGTAGCAGCACGCGTACTTACTGTTCACTTTTACTGTTATTACATGGATGTCACTGTATAATCACCCGCATTTGCTCTATAAGTAAGCATCTGCACTCATTAACTCCGTAGAACCTTTTTCAAAGTAAAACGTTCACATGGTAACCCTTAAAATTGTAGAAGAAAAACCCTTCCCCTTTGCAATGACCCGAAGTTCTTTGTGAGTTCTCTTTCAACAAATCGTTTATCATTTCTTATGTAACTTTTATATACACACACACACACATACAAGGTTATTTCTCAGAGCTTCATGAACTCATTATGCTTATATGGAGACGTGTGCTCATTGACTTGGATAAGTAGGTATTTATTGAATAGGAGCGTGGAGGGGGCCTCTAATGGTTCCTCAGGGGCTCAGTCTCTGTCGCAACGCCTTGCAACCTAATGCATTTTATCGTAATTTCTACATGCACAATATTTTTCTAAAACAGAATTACTTAAAAGTGATTAATGCACATTACAGATTTATAATTGTGATCCAGTGGGTTTTTCGATGTAGTGTTTTAACCACATTATAGAAAACACCAAGAGTGCAAAATAGATAGTAGCTGCAATTTCTAACATGACTCGCAAGAGAATCGCTAGGATGAAATCTTAAGTCAAAATGATACAACCATGAATAAGTTGGAATCGACGTGATTCAAACATGTCTTTGGTAAGTAAGTGAAACCTCTGTTCTAATGGACAAACCGTCGCGCAATTTAGCCGCCATACCCTAATGAGTAAGGCAACACAACACGATACGAAATGTGGCCCTAAAAATACATTATCCCCTTAGTATTGAGGGGGCGGAAGCTAATATACACCCCCCAGATGGGGTGGGCAATAAGTGTGCTAAATAACTTAAATTAGTTCATGGGCGATTGGGAAAGTTACACATGAAATGACTCCAAATAGGATGTCGGCCAATGCAACATGTCGTCATAAGTGCATGATGCATGGTGCTGTGCCTAGAAAGCTCTCAGAAAGTCCTGAGCTTTGAGGTCCACGGCAATCCCCACCACCCAACTTTGCACATGATCATCGCATACCATGTGCAACGTTGGGGAGGACATGATGTATGTGTGGGGGGCGATGGGGTCCGTGCCATGTAGGTACGGAAAACCCCTCACATGCCATGTGGGGCCACATGGTCACATGCATGGTCATGTGACATCCACATCTTCCACGTCAACTAGGACTATCCCCATTCAAATCTCCTCCTCCTTCGTGGCAGATAGATTCAATCCCAATGACCTTGGTAGGAGCATTGTCCATCTCATAACGTTTGGCTTAGATTGGATAAGCGACCTTTTCTTCAATTCTCTAAAAAGTAGCTGCTTCCACGCTATAGGGATTTTCCGGCCAAAAGCTGACCGGAATGACTACATTGATATACTTATTAGGAAGCTTTAAAATTGAATTGGCATTCAAACAATATATTTAAGGCATTTTTATTGATAATGATTCTGTACATCCTCTAGATCTATTAGGCAATTCAATGATCCTTGTGATGCACGCGACACGAAGGGAACCAGGATCGATCAATCAAGCATGTTAGGTTAGCATTCATGCTCAGACAGTTCATTTTGCCCCCTATTTTGGTCCCCAGCTTGCTAGTTGGTCAAGTGAAGTGAAGTCATATCCACTCTTTTATTTCTCTTTGCAAGGCCAAACGAAACTACACGTCGCTTTTGGGACCGCCGAAAATTAAATAAATAAAAGACAGTCTTTTTAGAGTGATTCGGCCAAAAAAGAATAAAAATTACAGTCTCAAAATTTACCAAATTAGACTCCTGGGTGTCGTAGACTATTGACATAAGCTACAATTAAGCTTAAGCGACATCAATTCTACCGTAAATTTAGGGATAATCGCATGTCCTCTTGAATTCCTGATATTCATACTTGAAGTGCACTTGAATTTTTAAAGTTTCCACTCGTGCAATTAAATCCCGAAAATTTGTAAAGTATTGTTGCAATCGAGTATCTCTATTAGATTTGTGGACAGGTTTTTTTTTTCCCATCCACTGCTGTTTCATATTATCTTGAGGACATCTGGCGCTACTTAGGAAAAAATTGCGACTTCATTGCACTATAAATATAAGTTTTGGTAAAACTTGTACATTTAGGACCTATTTGATAATCTGCCAACTCCTCATTGTTTATGTTCTTTTGTTATTCAGGGAAAAAAAAGAATAGAAATATATTTTGTAACATTAGCTAATTCTTTTATTCCCGCGAACAAATTGGTGGCCAACAAATAGATTTATTATAGAAAAAAAAGGTTACTTCTTTGTTCCCTGTAATAATTTCTGAAACAAGCCATTCTCTCACTCTCTCTTCTTTCTTTTTTTTCTTTTCTTCTTATTCCTCTTCTAGCCATTCATTAGCCCTTGGCAAGGCTCGACCTCATCGTGGCTAGGCGAAATCAAGCCTCACCAAGAGGTAGCCTTGCCCAACCACCGCGAGGGTCCTCCAAGGCCAACGAGGTTGCTAGCTAGAGGAGGAAGACAAGAGGAAAAAGAAAATCTCATAAAATTATTAAAAAATTAAAAGAAATTATATGTTACAAAAAATTTGAGTATCATGTCACATACATTCCTATTTTTTTTTTAAAATTTAGGATATAAATTTTGTACGGTTATCAAATGTGTCAAATCTTTCGAAAACCCGTTAATGAATAGAAATAAAAAACTATTTTTAATTAGAAATTGTTCTAAAAAATAGAAACATTACCAAGGCGCCCATATTCGTAACATCAAACAAATTCTCAAAAAAATAGTAGATTTGATAGGCATAAATCGAAAACCATAAAGAAAGAGTGTCCTGAAATAGCGTCGCTTGCATTGCTAATTGCAGAATCACCAGGAAATCACATTGTCTTACAAAGGCTCGAATTCACACTTGCATTTTGCATACTATTGCTTCGTACCATCATACCTATCAAAGACAGACTGCAGAACTCTTGAGCACATTCACTGTAAGAAAATATTACGATCCGATGGTTGCGACCAAGGGGACAGACAGATACGAACACGACACATGCACGCGAACAAACCAGTCGACGAAGACAGAAAAAAGCGAGGCAGCTAATCGAAGACAACGCTTCCGCACCAGCTCCAACTGTGGCACTTGCTTTCCCTTCCGTTTGAAGCAGGCCGAGGTTGAGAATGGATGGGTGGCCAATGCGATGGACTGGGTGTAAATTGCTACACTCAGTTGAAAACATTCGAAACGAATGTAAACTTCTTTTTCAGTATCTTTGCGGTATAGGGAACGAGTGTGTTCTGTACTTAGACCGTTAGGCGTATGACTATATACCAAGAATTGGAAAAGTGCCCCCTTCCGAGGCTAGCAAGCGCGGTTGGGGTGACAGGGGAGAGCACCGGCGCCGGAGGTTATGGACCCGACCATGGAAGAAGACTTGGCCCCAAGGCTGGAGGCTCGGGCGTAGCTGGCCGATGCCCCAGCCCCCGACGGAGTGAAATAGGCGCCGTTCAGCAGGAGATCTCCCTCCGACCTCCAGTTCCAGCCTTTCCACTGGCTCGTAGCAGTGTCCACCCTCTTGGTCACCTGCATGATATGGCCATTACAGGTCACTTATTGCGCGAGTTTCGTTCGCAATTTGCAGCGGCATTTAGTTGCGACAGGCGCATGTTACATTAGCTAGCTCGATCCATATTTATGGAGGCATGCTAAACTGGCCTTTCAACTGGCGGGTAGATATCGTACCTCTTTCGCAAAGGGGTTGATCGGGGCGGCATATCGGTTGCCCTGGCTGTTGATGGTGGGGCCGGCGCTTCCGCCGATGGCATACATTTCCCAGTGAGTGTAGTCATTGTTCACCACATGAAAGTAGCCATGTCTGCACCTGCATATTGGCTGAGATCATTCAGATCTTCCGTCAAAATCGACACCACTCTGCTAGGAATGGCGGCCGTCGGAGAAAAACTGGAGAAAACATTAACCGAACGCGATGCCTTGGCCATTGAACGCTGTACCGATCTTTTTACCTCGGCATTCTCTGGATCAGTCCTTCGCCAAAATGGTTGAAAGCGATGGTCACTTGCATCGACTTGTCTCTCATGTAAGAATCGCTATGACCGAGCAGAATCACCTTCATCCATGAGAACATTAATCCGTCAATAAGCCTTGCGATTGTATAAAGGATGTGTCGATTTGTTAACCCAAACTCGAGATGATAAAACAGCTCGACGCACCTCGTTGTGGTGGGTGAAATGGTTGTTGGAAACAGTGATCGCGGTCGAGCCCATCACGGCATCAACAAGGCCATCCGCGCAATTGGAGAGAGAGTTGTGGTCGATCCAGATGTGGCTCGACCCGAAGATGGATATAGCATCGCCGTCGGCCATGGTCCGCCAGCCAAAGTGGCTTGGCGAGCTCCTGACCATGGCATTGCCGGTGGGCTTGCAGTCGTGGATGTGAAGGCCGTGGATGATCACGTTGGTGACGAACTGGATCGTGATGCACGCCCTGTTCGCAATGTGGACGTTCGACCCGCGCCCGTCGATGGTCTTGAAGCTGTTCATGATCAGCTCCTGCTTCAGCTGAATCACCATGTCGCGCTTGAACACGATCCACAGGGGCTCGTCCTGGATAACAGCATGCCTCAGCGTGCCAGGCCTCGGGTTAACTGGGTCGTCGTCGCCGGGGTCAGTCACCACGTAGATTCGCCCGTCACGACCGCCGATGGCATTCCTGCCAAAACCGATGCCACAGTCGGCGAGGCGCTTGCGGTTGAGGTGCCAGTTCGGGTCGCAGCGCCAGCAGTCGTCGATCGGATTGCCAGTCCCGCAGGAGAAGAAGCCCAAGTTCCTCCTTTCCGTGCTGTTCCTGATGATCCTATCAAAACTAAACCAAGTCAAGCTGCTTTCCCAAAACACTCCTTTCAATCAATCAATTTTCAATCACAGCTTCTTTATACATCAATGTGGACTCATCCTTTCACAGATTCTGCATTTACCATCTCGCTAATTCAGTATAAATCGCCAACCGACAGCGATAGATAACGACACCGATGCAACATTTTCAGACAAAGAATTGAATCCTTCTGTGAGATCACGGTTCTTGGACATAGCATTACACCAAACAAGCGACAGAAAATCTGTCCCTTCACGAAAACAAATCGGGGTTTTGATTCGGTCAGCGAGATGAACAGAGGAAACTCTGGATTCATTTTGGAAGTTCAGAAGAAACAAACAGGGCACTTTTATTGCTTCTTTTGGAAACGTATTGCCTGAATTGTCGCGTATAGTCACATTTGAACAGGGAATACGATAAAAAACACTTTGGTGCCAAAGCTCTCACATGGCATTTGATGCTGTTCGGTATCAGATTGATGGTCCCCACAAAACATACAACATCGAAGAAAGATTGAGAGGGAGCGGAAGGAAACTCACCTGTCGACCATGGAAGCAACCTTCTCTGGGTCATCGACTGCATGATCGTTCAGGCGATCCGCCTCCTTAGAGCTGCGAAAAGCAAGTCAGATATTTCTGAGATTTCGACAGCACGGCATCGCCGGTAACAATTGCTAGTTGATGTCCATGTCCATCAAACGACAACCGAATAAATGCACTGTTTTGTACTTACGTTCCGTTTTGGTTGCTAGCAAGGACAAAATGTCGAAGTACATAATTTTGCAAATGTAAAAAAGAAAAAAAGAAGAAGCAGATCTTGAAAATTAAGTTCCTATTCTGTCGGTGAACCTACTGTCTTCTGATGGATGGCAAGAAGGGAAGTTCGAACAGCACAAGAATGTTAGCTCAATGGATGAGCGATATCGCCGACAAAACTAATGGCTCGCTCGAGCTGAACAAACTTATCAAAGCCATCGAGGTGAAATCGAGACAGTAATTTCTCGGGTTAATGGTGTCGTCGAGTCATTGAAACTAGAAACTAGTGTTTAGATTGTGGAATTTCCGTAAAGGCCGGTCGAGCAAGTGCGCAATTCAGTTACCTCGATGACGCCATGGATGAGTAGTTCGAGCTCAAGCTCCGGAGCACTCCCGTTTCATGGTTCCTGCAATTCAGAAATTTGAAAACAAAAATTAAGTTTTCCGGAATCCGAGTTTTCACCGATTGAGGATTCGTTGGGAGCTAGAGCTGCCATTAAAGCACAATGCAATGCAAGTCATTTCCATGGCTAGTTTCGCATTGACAAGGGGGAGAGGAAAAAGAAGGAAAAAATCTCAGGTGGTCCAGAGAAAGAAAAGAAGGAAAGAGAGCACTGAAGTGAAGGCAAGATGCCCTGTTGAAGCTCGCCAGAGAGCCATTAATGGAGTCGCTAGAGCACTGAATGAGGAGGCCTGAATACTTTAAAAAAATAAAAAAAAAATATATTTTCTTGGAAAAGGAACAGGGATACCGGTTAAAGATCCTGCAATGTAGTATAAATTGTCCGAGCGAAGCAATTTTTACGCGAGGCTGCCAATTCGCACCGCGCAATCATCTCGTGCGAGTGATCTCATTGGCATCCATTTGTCTAGTTAATGAAAAACAGAAAAAATTTGGTTTGAAGTCGTGATAATTTGCTTTTGTCGAGTCGTGTAGATCTCGGGTTCTTGATCAAACGTGTCGCAGATCTCTCTCTTCAGCAATCCCGAATCGTATGATCCGTCGCGTCGGGACTGAGCTGTGTGCTAAAACAGAGTAAGACATTGTTCTCCTGTCAAAAGGAGTTTAGGAACAGAGAAAATCCGGGTTTTTTCGCTGGTTTTTCAAAGCTTCCCCCTCATCCACGAAAACGTAAGTAATGCAGATGAACTACTCCGATATTAGTATCAGGAAATCAAACTGCCAGAGCGCAGACCGTGAAATGCCCTGTTTCTACATGCACATGCGGGAATGTAGAAGAAGAAGAAGAAGAAGAAGAAGAAGTACTCGGATCGAGACAAGTCGCGGGCGATCGCTGCTCCAGACATTGCTCCGGCGACCAGCAAGACAAGAACCACCGTGCTCAGCCGACACGAGGCCGGAAATGGCGCCACCATTTTCGCTCGGCTCTGTCTCTGTGCGGATCGAAGATGCAGAGGAAAGTGAAGTGAATGAAGGATGAGTAATGAGAGGATTCGTAAAGACGCAACAAAAAGGGGCGCTTTTTATAGAACTTTTTTCCAATATTTTTTCTTACCACTTTTCCAAAAAGGAAATCTTAATAATTGTTCCTTTTCTTTTATTTTCTTTTCATATTTTTTTCTGGAAAAAAATGTAAATGAGGGCCTTAGGTTATGATCCTGATTCAATTATATTTATGAAAGATGCTTCCACTTTTGTCAGAGCAAAACTACATAGTAGGTAATTCGGCTCGTTGTATCAAATAAATAGCGTGGCGTGAAAAACAAAATTGTAGAGTAAGGCCCTAATCGGAAGCCGAGTATTATTCTATGTCTGGCTTTGAAAATGAAAAAAATCATAATTATACATATATCTCGATATAAAAGTTGTATTTAACGAATACTTTATTATAAGTGGGAAGCCTTAGGGATATTCGACAACAAAAACTCCTTTTAATTATGAGGAATTGCAAAGTAACATTTTAGAGGACGAATTGGGTATTTTTGCTTTTCTTTTCTATATTGTTTAGTGATCAGAACGAATTGTACGATTTCTTTTTGATTTGGTGGTATTGGTAAACTAAGTTAGTAACCCCAACACCCTTAACTACCCCCATTTACTTCCATAACCGCTGTCAACCTCCCCCATTACAATACCGGCTCACCGTTTCGGGTCAACATCGGACACGATGGGCTGGGCGTAGATCGGGGAAAGATTTTCAAGGGTCCGCTTTTTGGTGGAGCGAGTCGTCGATTGCGACGCTCACGTGACACGAATGGCAAAGAATCTTGCCATCAAATTTTGAAAGGATTTGATGCCTATGAACTTGTTTCTCTATGTATCATTGCCATGTTTTATGGTCGTAGCGCCTTAATACAATCTCGACAATCGGTTGCTTGTGAGTAACTCGAGCTTGACTCGACAATTACTCAATATAGATGATCATAAGCTTGATAATATCTAATACGGCTAGAAAGCCTTTGGGATTAAATAGTTTATCTACGAATATATGTAGGAAATCACTCGAATGTATTGGACTTATGTTAACTTGATCGTAATGGAGATTTGGTTTTTTATTTGGGTAGAGCTCGAGCAGGACATTTAAAAATTGATCAAGCTCCAATTGAATACTAAGAACCGAATATGTGGTTCAAGTCAAATTCGAGCTTGAGACTATATGAGATCAAATCGGCCTAACTAGGAGCTGAATGGGAGAGATTGCGCAAAACTTGTGCCCGAAGTTGAGCCATGCCGTTTCATTCGGATCAAGTGTTGGAGATTAAACCTGGTACCACATAGTTGCTTTCAATTTACATGAATCCCTCCAAGTCTTTCTAAAATCTCCCCATTGATCCTACCCACTTTTTATTTGTTTATTAATTTATTCAACATAGTTTCCTATGTGTGAAATTGTGAAAATAGTTTGTTAGGTTCCTATGCCTAGCAAGAGTTGACTTCTTAACATGGGTAATTGAGTCATTACCAAAAAAAAAAAAAACTTAGTTAACCATTTCTAGAAAAATCAAATTAGGCAATACAGTAAAAAATGTGACTAAAATTCTTGAACTCCCTCATCACTTATATAAATTTATGATTCTCTTTTTTTTTTCTTTTTGTATTATTCTTAACTATATATATTGATTTTGATCCATAAACTCACCAATCACAGCTCAGGTCCACTATCTAAAAATTGAAAAGTGGCCCCCTCAACTTTTTTTTTAAATAATTTTATTAATTCTGGGAAATCTATAGTTGATGCCTTGATGGACAAGTAAGAAGCACGCGAGGGGACGTATGAACTGGGGAAAAAAACCACGTAATAACATGCATGGCATTACATCTAAAACAGAAAAGTGAAATTTTTTTTTAAAAAAAAACTACTTTTTGCCAGAAAATAGAAAGATGGAATTGATTTTAGTCACTTACTTATATACACATATACATATAAACATATATAAACAACCTCCCCCCAACATAAAAGGGATGCTATCAAGGACGACAACATTAATTGGGGTCATTGTCCAATGTAGCCTCTAGCTAATTTCTTAGGGTTTGTGGTCAAAACATTGCTTAGATAAAATGTCATGGTGGGTGACCCCATGTTCCCCAACCATCCAAATTGGGCACATGCAAATCGACCAGAACCACACAATGTACATGCAAATGGGTTCATCACCAAAGCCATCTTGGCACTCAAAAATACCAAAATTATTTTTGAGATTATTATTCAGTTTATATTTTATTTTTTTGCCTTTGTGTGAGTTCTCTTCTCCCATGGGTTTGTGGATTAGGCCTTATCTTCTCCAATTGCCAAGCTGGGCTTTTGCCAATTGTTGGGATAATGACTATCCATCAACCAAGCCATGTGAGAGACCATGTGCTTGTTGTATACTCCCTTGGCTACAATCAATCACATCACTCCCTCTCTCTTTTCTACTTCGCTTCCGAAGGTTCCTTCCTTGTCTCCATCCTATTTATGCACTTTTAATTCCCCATTTGCCACGTTCCCTTGAGGTACCATGAACGTACCTGCTTCTTTTTGTGCAACTATATTAATATAGAATGAGGCCCAAAAAAAAGAGAAATTAATATAGAATGCCATCGTAGTTTAATTAAAAGATCAAACACGACATTCCGCATTGACTTCTCGACTCAATAAAAATATTGTTACAGCGGTTAATGGTTCCTGGGGTACCATAAAATTGCTCTCAATAAAGGACATGGAAAAGCTCTAGCTTTTCCAAATTTAAATTGTTCGTCACGCAAGGTTTACCTAATGTGCCCCAAGACCTTGTTCTGTGGTGGAGGTGACATATTCGTGGCACCAAGACTTTTAATGTCGCAAATGGGTATCGCTTTTTGTGGGAACGCGTTTCGAAAGACATGTGCCGCAGAGGAAAAACAGGTACTTCTATTTGAGGTACGGAAAATGTATCATCACATGGATGTCTAGGCAGAAAAAAAGGTACATTATACTTTGGCTTTTGATTGTGGGTGTTTTCCATATGGTGGAGGCGGTGGTTGGCGTTAGGAAAGTCCCTGCTGTTTCCCATTAAGAAAGGACAGTTCAATGCCACGTACAACTAATTAAAGAGGATTTCGACCACTTTCATTTGAACCAAAAAGAAAAGAAAAAGGAGTTTCAGACGGCAAATTTCGAAATTCTCTAACACTTGAAATTGATTCCTTATGAACGGTGGTGCAGACGAGACGAAAGGAACTTATGGAATGGAGAGACTTTTGATAAAAAGCTCATTATGGAAATCATAATTAGCTGAAGAATTATGAGGAAAATAAAAGGATATCCGTTTGATTTAAAATTGTTTAGTAATTTGCCCACGTAAAAGACCGCCACCCTTCGTATATTTAGTTTCTAAAATTCCTAATATATCATTAATGATAAACCAAATCTGTATTTGCTCCATTAAATTTATAGTTACTACTTCCAATTTAAAACAGATATATGCTATTTTTTCTCCATATTTATACTCACCATTTTTTATCTTAATATTAGGGTCCGTTCCTTTCACGAAAAATATTACATTTTTAAAAAATATTTTCTATGAAAGTCATTTTCCAAGAAATGACTATATTTTTCTAGTCTATATTTTTTGGTGTTCGGCTAAAACCCAAAATTTGAGTGGAAAATATTTTTTATTGTTCACTTATCTAATTTGATTTTTGGGAAAATTACCCAAAAAAATTAATTTAATTTTATATATATTTTTAAAAAGTTGATTTTTAATTATTTTATTTTTAAAATCGAATTTTTATTTTTTTTTATTTTTCTTTTCCTCCTTCCTCCTCCTTCCTCTGCCATTGCGTGCCTCGATGTGGCCTGCTGCTTGACTGCCAACCAAGACCCAATCACCAAATTTGGCAAGCTCGAGGCTCGGCCAATCCAAGCGAGCCATGTCCTCGCTGGCAAAGGACACGGCTTGCTTGGATCGGCCAAGCCTCGAGCTTGCCTGCCTCGGCGGAGCTCGGGCTTGCTAGATCCTACAAGCTCGAGCCTCATCCTCACCAAATCTAGCCTTGGGCAAGGCTAGAGTTGGCCCATGGTCGGTCATCGACCACTACCATAGTTGGCAACCGGCTAAGGAGGAAGAAAAAGAAAAGGAATTAAAAAAACTCAATTTTAAAAAGAGTAAAAAAAAAGAAAAAGAAAACATAAAAATAAAGAAGAAGAGGGAAAACAAAGAAAATAAAAAATAATTCGAATTAAAAAAAAAAAAAAAAAAAAAAAAAAGGAGGAGAGGAGGAGGAGGAAGTGAGGGCTTATAAGGGTGTGATATAAGATAAATTAAGTGAGGAAAATGTTTTTCACTTTTCAAAAGTGGAAAACATTTTCCCATAGTTTAGAAGACATTTTCATTTCATGGAAAATGTTTTCTCCAAGTAATTCATTTTCTGTGAAATGAACCAGAAAACTTTTTCCCGAAAGTTATTTTCCATGAAACGAACGAAACCTTAATGTATTCTCACTAACGAACCTTAGACAATTCTTGCTTTATTCTTGTTTAGGACATTTATATGTACTTTGAATATAAGGAGGAAGTAAGTCTGTTAGATCAGCAGTTTGAATGTATTTTAGTTCATATAATACATCACCGAAAACGTTCCCGCATACGAGACATTATTATTGAAAAAAAGCATAGAGAAAATATTGCTCATGAGCACAAAAACAACTTGAAGTATCTAACGAAGCTATGAACCTTAATAAGCCCAAGAGCCTGTACCTTGTATATCCTCTCTTAGTCCAGTTGAACATACGATAAGGATATAACTAAAGAGGGCCCAAAACAAAAGTAACTCAAGTAACATGGATCTTGGGCTTATTATGGTTCCTAGCTTCGTTAGAATGGGCCATTCCACTTGGAAAAGGCCCAACCTTAGAATAAAAAGAGAACAGAAAGGAAGAAATTTGCAGCCTTTCTTTATACATGTATCCACTTTATTTTCCAGAATCTACATCTCATATCAAATTAAATCTGTTGTTCAGAATTGTTTATTTTTCTAAAAAAAGATGTCAAATTAGTACTTCAACAACAATCTTCCACATGATGGGGAGAATGCGTAGACAATAGACTATTGATTCGACTTAATTGCGAAGGGAGCGAGGTTTAGCTGCTGTTGAACAATAACATTGGCATTGTTGTCTAAGACATGGCGGACTAAATAACGAGCCAATGAAAATTGCTTTCTTTTTTCTTTTTGCCAATGGAAACGCAAGTTGTTGGCCCTAATCAATAACAATTATTTGAACAATGTGTTTAGATTGTGTTCAGCTAGATAAGCCTGCCCGGGCATTTAGATTTGAACTACTTTAAAAGCTTCTCATTAGTATAGTTATTCTAAAGTATGGAGATAATTGTCAAAAAAATCCTAAACCTATCGTAGGACAGCTATTGCAATTCTAGACCTTTCAATTGTGCAATCTAATTTTAAATATTTTAATGATTTGTCAATATAATCATTTCAGTTATTTCGATAGAAAAGCCTTTGATGCAAACATCAACTACCCCACACGGCACAGATAGTGTTGACGTGGATAATTTTTGCAATTCTTTTTTTTTTTATATTTTATGATTTTTTATTAATCTTTTATTTTCTTCTTCTTCTTTTTTTAACACAAGGTCAGTGAGGATGCCAGCTCTTGGGCAAGGGTTGCAATGCCCTCACCTATAGCAAGGATCACAACCCTTGCCAGTTGCTAGGGATAAGCATGGTTCTAGATTAAAATCAAAAAAATGAGAATCAGTCTAGTTCCAGGTTCTAAAGAGATTAGGTATGATTGTCAATTCCATATTTTTTGGAACTTATACATACCATGTAGTTCAATTCTTATTTTTCAGGTAAGAACTGAATCGGAATCTACAAAATCTTGAAATAGAATAATTCGTGTCCAAACTCCACTCCAGCTTTTAGCATGTGCTCCTCCCACTACAGTCCACACCTCCTTATCAAGGGTACCTGCATTCAAAGGTTCAGAGCATATGTCAATATTTCCAAAGGCTCGTTCGCTCTTTTCCTATTGGTGTTTTTGCGGAAGCGTGTGTGTGTGCAAGTGTGAGTGTTAGAAGAGAGTACAAGGGAACAGAAAAGAACTTTTTTTTTTTATTATTGATTATAGTACAAAGGGAAGGGAGGAGCTTGCTTACATTTGTTGGTTTGCTACGCTCCCTACTCTTTCCTATTTATAGGGACTAAATACAACATTCTAGATTTATGTGGAATGTTGTCCACTTAGGCTTCTTCTAGGAAATTCTAGATTGTAGTTTATCCATTCTTCTTCTAGAGACTTCTACATTTGTGCCTCTACACTTTTCTTTTGCCGCCTAAGCTAGATTTTCTTTTTTAAGGATTTTTCTTGTCTTTTCTAGCTAATATCAATCTTGAAGTTTCCAGAAATTGGATCAATAATTTAACACTCCTTCTTGATCCAATTTCTTGTTACTCCAAGCATTTCTTTCAATGTCTCGAATTTGGCTCGTGATACTGCTTTAGTGAAGATGTTTGCTACTTGTTCCTTAGTTTTGCAATATTTCAGCTCGATCTCTTTGTTATTTTGCGTCTCTCGTATGAACTGATATTTGATGTCTATATGTTTGGTTCTTCCATGGAATACTGGATTCTTTGATATAGCGATTGCGGACTTATTGTCGCAAAGTATCGGAGTTGATTCCATTTGTGCTTCCCAATGTCTTCTAGAATTCTTCGAAGCCACATTGCTTGACTGGCGGTCATAGCAACTGCGATGTATTCAGCTTCTGCAATAAACTGTGCCACTGAGTCTTGTTTTTTTTTATGCCCATGCATCCTTTTGTAGTTGATCCTTAGAAACACTTGCACCTTCTTGGGGAGCCTCGCAACCTTTTTCCACGATGTCCCATAAGTCTTGGGCCATCAAGAATGTAGTCATTTTTATGCTCCAAAAGTCATAGTTGTTCCATCAAAAATGGAAATGGGAAATGAGGATGAGGTAGAGTTGGTCATGGTTTAATTATTGGGTATTTGGAAAGGGTAGTTTTAGGAATGGGTAGGTAGGACAAATGCCCAATACCAACCAAAGACGTGGCTCTGATACCACACTGTTGGTGTTTTTGTGGAAGCGTGTGTGTGCAAGTGTGAGTGCTAGAAGAGAGTACAAGGGAACAAAAAAGAACTTTTTTTATTATTGATTATAGTACAAAGGGAAGGGAGGAGCTTGCTTACATTTGTTGGTTTGCTACACTCCCCCTCTATCCTATTTATAGGGACTAAATACAACATTCTAGATTTATGTGGAATGTTGTCCACTTAGGCTTCTTCTTCTAGGAAATTTTAGGTTGTAGTTTATCCATTCTTCTTCTAGAGACTTCTACATTTGTGCTTCTACACTTTTCTTTTGTCGCCTAAGCTAGATTTTCTTTTTTAAGGATTTTTCTTGTCTTTTCTAGCTAATATCAATATTGAAGTTTCTAGAAATTGGATCAATAATTTAACATTTCCCTTTTCATCTAGCAATCTTCGTGCCATCGCTTGGTTTTACCAGGCTTGCATTCCTCACTTTTGCTTCGTAAATCCTGATCCCATTTGCCATATGCTGTAATGATTAAACATGATTCTTAGATCGGTCATTGGCTAGTGCTCACCATGACTATGATACTTAGGCAACTATTTGTTAATTCCTAAACATTTTGGATAAGTGCATCAAAAGTTTTAAAATTTATCATGAAAGTTAAAACTTTCAAAAATACAATCAAGTCGTAAAAACTTTTTAGGAATGTGTAATCAAGTCCTAAAACTTTTAAAATGTGCAATTAAGTATTAAAACTTATCACGAAAGTGCAATAAAAAACTAAACTTTCAAAAAGTGCAATAAATGACTAAAACTAATCACGAAAGTATAATTGAATCATAAAATTTTCAAAAAGCACAATCAACGAAAGGATTTGAATGGATCAATTTGATAAGTTTTAGAACTCGATTACACTTTTCTGATAAATTTTAGAACATGATTACATTTTTTGAAAGTTTTAGGACTTTTAATAACATTATATATGGAGATTCGGTCTTTGCTAGAGATAGGGACGTCTGGGTTCTTTTGTTCCTCATAACCAAACAAGATCCCGGTGCACTATACCTGAAGTGACCTGATTGTGGCTCTTAGGTTAGTCTTTAAAGCATTAGGCGTCTGGTTTTTGCCTTTTGAGACTTTGCCTAACATGACATGCCCAGTACACTTGAAGAGACAAAGTAATTTCCTAAACTACACACCATAAAAGTGGCAATTAGGTTGTTCCTTGAGCAATCTGTCATATTCCAGGTAAAGTTCTGGGCATGTGCATAGATGTCATTTTATTCTAGATTATATACCAACACAAACTAGGCCTTGAATAATCTTTTGACCTTGTTTTGAACTTGTTAGTATTTATTTTATTTTATGTACTCATCTTTTATGGATTATTGTTTTTTAAAAATGAGAATTTTTCATTTTTGTTGTTGCATTAACTTTCATTTTGCTTCTTTAAAAAAAAAAAAATTAGCCAATTCCCTAATAGACATTAGAACCAATCTTGTAACAAGATAAATTTCAGATTTCATTATATGCAGAGTAGATTTCAGGTTCAGAAAAATGGAGAATCAATTCCGATAAGTGTTTCGAGTTCTAGATAAACATGGGACCGCTCATTTATATTTGCACTAGGCAAGGGCTTTACGACTCTCATGCGACACTCGGGTTTTCACTCGATGGAATTGCAAGCCTTAAGCAATCATCAGTCATTTGTCATGGCACCAAACTCGTCATTGGACCACGTCATCCACGTCACCGCCGTGTCTTGCCAACTATGCCTCTCCGCCGCCAACTGAGACACCTCAGTCGAGCCACCTCGCTGCACCAAGTTAGCATAGCCGTGGCACATCATCCCAGCCATTGCTGATTTCTCGACCTCAGCCTCACCCCGATGTCACTGCATCACCTGTTGTCCGCTCCGCTTTCTCTCTCCAGGTGTCCCTCCTCGTGGACGACAACAGCAATCGGTGGAAGAAGAAACGCCGAAGAACCAAGCACCGTGCCATTCCCTCACCCCACCGATTCTCTAAAATGGGCGACGTGCCACCAGCCGGTAAAAACTTCTGTCCTGAGTCAACAAATTGCAGTCGCCTGGTTGTTCGCTTATTGAGTTTTGCCCTCACTCGTGGTTGATCATTATTTCTCATATCAGTAGTATTTGGGAAGATCAAGCCAAGATTTTGGATGCTCTGTGCATGGGAGACAGATGATATAGTACATGTGTAGTATACAAGTCGAGATAATGCAACTGCTAAGGTTTCTAGGTGTGGTATGGGGTAGTGGTATCCTTTTTGCTCGTCCCTCGGTATGTCTTGACCCTATCATCTAAAATATACATAAATAAAAAATGAAATGAGACTGCATGGTTTGCATTTTCGCGTGTTCTTTCGAATTTTTATATGTCATCGGTGTTCTTTAATTGTATATACTTCCGCATGCTTAAAAAGTGAAAAGATGTTACTAATTACGTTAGCCATGGCGTACTAGGGGCATCACATCCCACTTAAGGGCCAACAAGGGTTGCTAGCCCTTGCCTAGTGATCGATGGAGTGCCATCGGCTTTGTGTAAAGAGAAGAAAAATAAGAAGGTAAAAAAAAAAGAAAACAAAACAAAAAAAATATCAATAGAAATTTGGATAATTCAAAAAATAATATAAAATTATTCACACTAATACCGATTATGTCATGTAAAATACTCAGTATTTATGCTAGAGGTTTCCGGCCAAAATTGGCCAAAAAAAGGTTTGTTATTTTGATCGCATAGGATATGTTACAAAGCATCATAGGAAATAACGAAATAACTTTTAAAAGAGATGACATTGACATCCCACTATTATATAAAGCAAAAGCGATTTGGTCAATAAAATATGTCCAATCAAACAATTAACGTTGTACCATATGAAACTCACAAATTAAATATTAAAAACATTTTCCCATCGATTTCGTCATTCTCTACGTCATTCTTCTCTCCCGTACATGTCCACGCCATGCGCGGGCGTGCTTCCAAACATACCCCACGCTGGCAATATAAAAATCACGTATCGAGTTCCGTATTTCTAAGATTTTTCTTAAATTCCATTTCAAGAAATGTAGTTAAAGACTATGTGATTAACCCTAAATAGTATAGGTCGGGTTTCATAATTCTAATGTATTCGGTTCAGTCATCTATAACGAAAAATTGCTGACGAGATAATTTATATTAAACATCATTTCAAGGTGAAATTGTCCTTGTTAGCATGTTGCGCAAAATAACAAGTGATTTATGATGGCAGTCGATCAAAATTCCAAGCAAATGTTCAAGACAATATCAACAAAATAGAAAAGCATAAGACCAAAATTGACATTTGGAAGTACTATAATATATTTATGATTGGTTTTAAGATTAATTATTATCTATATTATATTTTTTAAGAGTTAATATTATCTCCATATTCTTACATGGTATCGAGCAACCGAATCTCCGAACCTAGCCTCCGCTTCCGCCATTATTCCTCTCTTTGCTGTGACACTCGACTGCGAAGAAAACCCTTTTCGACATAGTATCACACTCATAAATTTTTACTTACCATGGCGAATGCAAGATGAAACTTCCACCACCAGGGAACCAATCTGCTGGAGAGATCATTCCTGATGCTGGAGTCATGCCTCAGACATCGATTCCACCTGTTACAATTCAAACAACAGAGCAGCAGCTATTATTTCCGACTCCGCCCGTGCAATGGCGGCCCACACAGGCTCAGTTCACTATGGGGCAGCCTATGACGGGCCAGCCTTTCCAATGGATTCCATATCCAATTTATGTTGGGTCAAACCCAAACTCATCATCGCCTGGATACGTGGGCCACCAAAGCCACGTCCAACCCGACGGGGTCCGCCGGCCTCGAGATGGGGCAAACCCGACCGACGGAGTGGAGCGGATGCACGGGTCGAATGAACCGGCACGGTACGAATCCCTACCCGGATTCTCGAATGCGGATTTTTCATTCGGGTCAAATGAATCGGGTCACGGGACAAATCCCTACCCGAATCATATGCCCAGCTTCCTGCCGTTTCCAGCGGTGGCCTTCGTCGAACGACTAGAACCAGGCGACCCCTTGTTTGTTTCCACTGACGGACCAGCCGCGACTAATCGGTAAAGTTACCCCAAGTGGTCGCAAGAATTCCGGCGTGCCCTAGCGACAAAAGACAAGGATGGATTTCTCGACGGAACCATCCCGATTCCCTCGACGAGCGATCGGCCCGACGGAGGAAGAACAATCGCCCGATCCGAACTTGGATCGGCAATTGTCTCTCCACGGAGGTCGCGTCGGACTCCCACCGGTGAAGATGCCAAAGGCATATGGGACAATATCAAGGAGATGTACGGGAAGATGGATCAGCGAAAATATTCACCCTCATGCAGAACTCGGTGATTTAAAACAAGGAAATTCGACGGTCACGGCTTGTTTCAACAAGCTATCGTCGTTGTGGAACAGCCTCGAAGCGCGAGAAGAAAAACTCGAGGGTCCCGAATCCACACTCCGACAGTACAAATCGATCAGGACGGGGAAAAGGCAACGCGATTTTTGCTCATTTTAAACGAAAATTTCCTTACCTTTCGCTCGCGGATCTTGGCTATGGATCCCATGCCATCAATCGGGCGAATCTATCAACTTGCGAGTACAAGAGGAAAGCCAGCGATTCGCATCTCCGGAGAACACGAAGAGTGGCGAGAGTATCGCTCTCGCAATCCGCGGGAGCGAAGAATCGGACCCGACAAAACCCTAGCGAGAGAAAGAGAAAAACGATCGCTAGGGTTTCACGGAGAGGGATCGCGCGGCCCACGCGGAGAAATGCAGCTCTATAAATCCGAAGGAATGAACGGCTCAGATCGAGCGCGCACATCCAACGGCTCACAGGAGACCGATTTTTTAAAGGAATCGGACGGCCCAGATGAACTCGCGACAAAAGGATTCGACGGACAGATTTTTGCCACGTCATCCAGAAATTTCGGGCACAATTTTAAAGGAAAGGGTAAATTATTTTGTGAGTATTGCAAGCGGTCTAATCACTCCATTGACAGTTGTTGGAAGTTGCATGGGAAACCAGCAGAAAAAGGAAAAAGGATTTCAGCGGCATATCAATTGCATGGATCCACCGGCCCAAATTCGATCATCCTATTACCCATGGACAATACCAAAGAATCGATGCAAGCTTTGCAAAAAAATTGGATGTCTCGACAAAGGAGGCAATTTTTCAGGTATCACACCTAGCTTGATTAACTTTATATCAAGGAAAGCATGGATTATCGATTCAGGAGCAAGTGACCATATTATATGTGACAAGGGTCTTTTCTCGAGAGTAAATGAGGGGCTGAATTTTCCTATTTCTGTACAATTGCCTAATGAAAATATTAGCCATATTAATGTGACAGGGACAGTCAATCTCAGCCCTCAAGTCATTCTTAAAAATGTCCTTTATGTCCCAGAATTCCAATTCAATCTCATTTCCGTGTCGAAAGTTTGCCAAGAAAATTCATGTCGAGTAGTATTCAATGCGATAAGCTTGTTTATTTCGGGACCTTTCGACCGGCAAACCGATGGGTCAGGGTAGTATTTCAGAAGGACTTTTTTTCTGGTCAAGTCTCCCAAGTAATTTTGATTTATCCAGCTTTCCATTAAATAAATCCTCCTTGTGTAATTTGAGCTTGAATGATAAAAATTCTCTTATGCATATGAGATTAGGCCACAGTGCCACCTTTCCTTGCCCTAAATGTCCCATTTGTCCCCTAGCAAAACAGTCTCGTTCCCTTTTCCGTCTAGTAATTCTCGTGCTAGCCAAATTTTTCCTTGATACATGTTGATATATGGGGACCTTATCATAAGGTTAATTATGATGGATCTCGTTATTTCCTCACAATAGTCGATGACTATTCTCGTGCGACATGGATTTTCTTGATGCAATCAAAAGATCAGGCTTACTCTTATTTAAAGACCTTTTTCGCCTTATCCAAAAATCAATTTGGAAAGTCGATCCGGCGAATCCGAACTGATAATGGAGCAGAATTTTTAGTCGCAATTGTTCCATACTTTTCTCCTCTCATGGTATTCAGCATGAAAGTACATGCACTTACACACCACAACAGAATGGAGTGGTTGAGCGCAAGCATCGGCATCTTTTGGAGGTCGCACATGCCTTGAAGTTTCAAGCTTCAATACCAGATGATTATTGGGGAAATTGCATCATCACAGCAACTTATTTAATCAACCGTATGCCCACCAAAATACTCAATGGACGAACTCCATTCGAGCTACTCTATGGCAGAAAACCAGATTTACAACACCTCAAAATTTTTGGCTGTCTTTGCTATCTTTGCAACATTGGGCTCTCGAAACAAGTTGAGCCCACGTGCTCGAAAATGCATCTTCATGGGCTATCCTACTCTGCGAAGGGCTATCGAGTTCTTGATATGTCAACAAAGGAATTTATCATAAGCCGTGACGTGCTTTTCCATGAAGACACATTCCCTTTCTCCCAAATGGTGTCCACAAATGAGAATTCCGACATCAGCTCTAATTCTCATCATTTATCATATGATGACGCACTCTCTCGAGACCATGGTTACATACCGCTAGTCTAGTCGAGGAATCCAATTCCCCCTCATATTCCAAAGCAAGGACTTCATCTTCAGTGGAGAATCCACAATCATCAGCAAACCTGACAGAAGAAGAAGCTGAAAATGCCAGTAACACTGAGGAAGAAGTCGGTCCTGACATCTCGCCAGTCAATGAGACAATCCTCACTCCGGCTAACGATCTACCAAGACGTCCTCGCCGGGCCATTCGACCTCCGACATGGACCAAAGACTACATCTGTGCCACTCACAACTCTCCAGGTATTCCATATCTTGTATCCTCCTATGTTTCCTTTCATAGACTATCAGAGGAACATAGATATTGCATCAGTCGCCTATCAGAGGAACATGAACCATTTAGTTATGGTAAAGCAGCTATTGATCCTAGATGGCAACAAGCCATGGCAGCAGAATTAAAGGCACTGAATGACAACCACACATGGGATCTTGTCTCATTACCACCCGATCGAAAACCAATTGGGTGCAAGTGGGTCTACAAGATTAAATATCGTGCGAGATGGATCCATTGAACGATACAAGGCACGCTTAGTTGCCAAGGGATTTACTCGGCGGGAAGGTTTTGATTACCACGAGACATTCTCTCCAGTCGCCAAGGATGTCACATCCGTTCTTTCTTATTTATTCTTTGCTATCAATGATTGGACTCTACATCAAATGGATGTGCATAATGCCTTCCTCCATGGCGATTTAGATGAAGAGATATACATGGATGTCCCTCAAGGTTTACGGAGACAGGGGGAGAATAAAGTGTGTCGTCTCCGCAAATCCCTTTATGGGTTGAAGCAAGCATCCAGACAATGGTATGCAAAATTTGCAAATGCTCTTACAACAGCAGGCTTTCAGCAATCAAAGTATGACTATGCATTGTTCACAAGAAAGAGGTATGTCATCTATATATTTGATGATATATGTCGATGATATTCTTCTTATGGGAAATGATAAGGCTGCCATAGAAAGATTCAAGGAATATTTGCATGCTACTTTTCATATTAAGGATTTAGGAGCGCCTAAATACTTCCTTGGAATCGAAATTGCTCGGTCGATTTAGGAATTTCCCTCGGTCAACGAAAGTTTATATTGAGATTATATCGAGGCGGGGCTATCGGGATGTAAACCAGCAAAGCAATTCCCATCGAGCAAAATACTAAATTAACTTCGCAGCTTATGATGAGGGTATATCCAAAGATGATGACCCTATACTCAGAGATCCATCTGGGTATCAAAGGCTTGTTGGGAAACTTATATATTTGACAATGACTAGGCCAGATATCTCTTATGCAGTACAGACACTGAGCCAGTTCATGCATAGTCCAAAGCAATCTCATTTTGATGCAGCATTGAAGATTGTGAAATATTTAAAGAAATGTCCAGGACTTGGGATACTACGTCAAAGAAATGTGACATGAAGATGACAAAGATCGTGATGCAGATTATGCAACATGTCCTATAAGTCGAAGATCAGTCACAGGTTCTTGCATTAAATTTGGGGAATCACTCCTTTCATGGAAGACCAAAAAGCAACCCCTTTGTGTCTTTATCTTCAGCCCGAGGCCGAGTATCGAGCTATGGCCAAGACCACGTGTCAAATAGTGTGGATGCGAGGTTTACTTAAGGATCTCGGGATAGAAGTGCAAGGACCAACCAGGCTACATTGTGATAACGATGCAGCTCTTAAGCTTGCAGCGAATCCCATAGTACATGAAAGAACCAAGCACATTGAAGTCGATTGTCACTTCACTCGAGAAAAGATACAAGAAGGCGTGATTGAGACAAGAGGAATTGGAACAATGGAGCAGCCAGCAGATATCTTTACCAAGCCTCTATGTCAAAGACAAAGACGCATATCCGCTGAGCAAGTCCTGGGTGTCTTAGACGTATACAAGCCACCGGCTTGAGGGGGAGTGTTGGAAGATATGCGGAATCCGGATTATACAATCAAAGATCTGATTTGATTATTGATATGTTTGGGAAATTAAGATTAGATCTAGACATAGATTGATTCGTAGAATCATTTATTTCCTTTATTCGTACATAAGTTGTATTATATTTACAAATTAATTGTATGCATTAATTCATTGAAGTGAATAGAAACAGAGCTGTTCCTTCTTCAATCTTCATCATCTGCAGATCTCCATATTCTTACATGACATTCGTACTATAATATATTTATGATTGGTTTTGTAATTATTATCTATAATTTTTTAAGAGTTAATATTACGAAAAACTCAAGATTGGTACGCTTATAATAAATTTATTCTTCATTAGTATTCATTAAATTTTAATATCAAATTGTTGAGTTAAATGACGCGTGACAATTAATAAATATATCAATTTGAAATTTTATTCTCCATTTGTCTATTTATGGTTTTTTATAATATTAATTCGATTTAATGAAAATATCACAAATGCATTAATTTTGGATTTTCTTGGTAAATTTGTTATAAGCATATCGCATTTGAGATTTCTAGTGATCAAAAAATTAATTTGGTGTAATTATTAGGATACATCAATTAATGGTTTTTGGTGGAATTGATATTTTTCCAAAGAAGGCCACCTAAATTCGTCGTTTCCCCACTCGAAAAATCAAATTCACGTCGCTTTCTCCTTGGACTTTGGACGGAATGCATCGTCGTGTCTTGTTTAACAAACAAGGAATAATTGGAAATCGATAATAATAAACGAAAAAAAGAAAAGTCATTTTCCGAAAGACCGGCCCCACTTGTTCTTTTACTCCAGAAGAGTACGAGGCGAAAAAGCTCTTGTCAACTGCTTTGCTTCGCACGTGCGAACGCCGCCACGCGCCACCTCGACGCTCACCACTCGCGTACTCGCCGCCGCCCATCTGCCGTCCTAGGATTCTCCTCCCGAGCGCGGACACGCACGTGCGTCGCTTCAGACGGCTGAGCGCGAGCACGTGGATGCCACGCGCCGCCGCCAGCTCCGCGCATAATTTCTTCCGCTTTCCCCCCCCCCCTGTCGCCCTCTCGCGATTATAAAAATTCTCCTCCGCATCTCCGTCGTCTCCAGTCACTCTCTCTCTCTCTCTCTCTTTCTCGCCGTCGCCCTGTTGGATTCGCTCTCGCCGGAGCTCGCCGGAAGGGGGAGGGGAACGCGCCCGATCGGCCGGTCGGACGGTGGCCGGGGAGGGGAAGATGCAGTACAAGAACCTGGGGCGGTCGGGGCTGAAGGTGAGCCAGCTCTCGTATGGGGCGTGGGTCAGCTTCGGGAACCAGCTGGACGTGAAGGAGGCCAAGTCCCTCCTCCAGTGCGCCCGCGATCATGGCGTCAACTTCTTCGACAACGCCGAGGTGTACGCCAACGGCCGCGCCGAGGAGATCATGGGCCAGGCCATCCGGGAGCTCGGCTGGAAGCGGTCCGACATCGTCGTCTCCACCAAGATCTTCTGGGGCGGCCCCGGCCCCAACGACAAGGGCCTGTCCCGGAAGCACATCGTCGAGGGCACCAAGGCCTCGCTCAAGCGCCTCGACATGGACTACGTCGATGTGATTTACTGCCACAGGTGCGTGCTTTGCCTTCCTTGCTGCTTCGATTTTGATCGGTCGATTGCGTTTCGGCTTTCGATTGCCCTGCATTTCGTGGTTTGATGCAGTTGACAGGACTGATCCGTCTGTCGGTCTCTGTCGTAGTTTCATTAGTTGATCTCCTGGCGCTGGTAGTGGTAAAGTTAAGTTTTTTTCTTCATTAGAGCCGCATGTGGGATGAATTTTTGCTCATTTCTGTTGTCTTTTGCTCGAAAGGTGAGGAATTGTTTTGTTTAGGTTGAAGCCTGTCGTAATAGATGCGTTCGGTTCTCATTTTGCATTATTCAATTTCTCTCATCTAAATGTGTTGATCTTTCGATGGTTTTTGGTTGGGTTTTGGTCTTGCTTTTTGGTTGCTTGACTTTATTGTTCTCCTGATAGAGAGAGAATTTATTGTTTAGTTTATAGAATTCACATTTTGGTGGTGGTGAGTGGTTTTCACGTGAATGGGTTTTAATTGCAGGCCGGATTCTTCTACCCCCATTGAAGAGACGGTTAGAGCAATGAACTATGTCATTGACAAAGGCTGGGCCTTTTACTGGGGAACTAGTGAATGGTCGGCGCAGCAGATTACTGAGGCTTGGGGGATTGCACAGAGGTTGGATATGGTGGGGCCGATTGTTGAGCAGCCAGAGTACAACTTGTTCTCTAGGCATAAGGTGAGTGTTCTTGGCGCACGGTGAATCTTGTGATGCTGTTTGCTTGTTTGAACATGAGGTCTGTGTTTCAATCTCGCTGGGCATGTTTCCATTAGGATCATGATTAAGTTTGATTCTGCTTTTGCTAGAACTCTTGGCATCTTCAAATGCAGAGATTGTTAAGTTTGTGGTTGTCTTTTTTTTTTCCCTTGTAGTTTTAATTTGTTAGCGTGATATTGGTAATGGCAGTGGGACACCATTATACCCACTTTGACAATAGCTTTCTGTGCGGTTGCAGTAATTGAAGCTCTGTGGATGCCTTTTCTTAGTCCCAGTTGTGACAGTCATGATCTGTTCGTCGCCTTGAATTAGTTATGGTTGGCGTTGCTCTGATGCTGTCAATGGGCACCTTTTTGTTTATAAATTGCATGGAAGTGAGGCATGATCATTATGACCGGGTCATTTTATTCAATTTAAGTGAAAGGAATAAGTAGTAGGTTAAGATCATCAGGTTTACTGAGCTGATATGGGTCATTTGCTCAATGCATAGTCCTCTGTAACCTCATGCTGGTTTTGTTAATTATTCTCATGTAATAGTTAAGAGATACGTTGTATGAGTTCGTTTAATCCTTCCATGTCATGTATTTGTGGCACATTTGCAGCCTAAGATGAATTTTCTTGTCTTGAATCAAGTGTTAGATATTGACATGTGATATAATAGTTTTAGGATGGTCTAGCAACAGTGTATACTTTGTCTATTTTCTTGATCTGTGAATGGGAGGCTCCCCTGGGGTGTTCACAAATAAATTTATTTGTGAAGCTTGCAAAAATAAAATAACAAAAGATTGGTACTCTGTTGGATCGGCTTATGTCAACAACAAAAAAATGGTTTTCCAACTTAGCATAAGAAGCATTGGGTGGCAATGTCAAAAGGGGACTTCTGTGCAGTTCTGTCTAAGGAAATGGCTCCAAATTGAGTTTGATATTGTGCTTTGGAAATTTCACATATGAAAGTATTGGAAAGGACACATTTGTATCGGTTGTCTTGGTTCTGATTTATAATCTGAATACTGGATGCAGGTCGAGTCTGAATATCTACCCCTCTATAACAACTATGGCTTGGGTCTGACTACATGGAGTCCACTTTCTTCTGGAGTGCTCACTGGGAAATACAACAAGGGAAATATACCTCCTGATAGCCGCTTTGCTCTGGAAAACTATAAAGTAAGTTTCTTTGAAATGCAATTCTGATTATCGATATCTCCTTCAAAATGGGTTGGCTAATTAAGATTTGTGTGGGTCCTGGAAACTATAGAGTGGAATGATCCATTTCAGGTGTTCTTCCTGACTAACTTCTGCATTGATGTTCCCCTGCCCCAGGAGCAATGTACAACTCCGTGCCCTCAATCCTTATGTTGTTTGATTAGATAAATCTTTCATCCATCACTGTGCTAGCGTAGCCTTGATAGGATAAAGGAGAAAATGATTTTGGCCTTCGATGTACTCTGCTTTGAATATATGATAATTTGGATGAGCCTTCTCGTTACTTTCTTTTTAAGTGACCGATTATTAGATACGGTATATTCCTGGTCCTCATTGACTTACGAACCATTCAACTTGGGAAAGAGATCGATAATGTGTTTTGTGAATGGTCATTGCTTCAGTTTTGTTTATGAGAAACTATAGGCTCATGGTATGAGGGTCAGCAATTTATGAGCTTATTGTGCTATTTTAAAACTTCCCATGGTTTAAAAAATATTTTTAGTTCTGCTTTCTTTTATTCCTGTTTATTTTTATAAGAGATGCAGTATATCTGTAATTCCTTACTGTTTAAGATGATATTTATGGGAAATATACTGAACTGATAGATGCTGATCTTACAAGACCCTATTGGCCCCAAAAATATGTGGTAATTGTTTATTCTGTACAATCATGGAAGACATGTGGCCCTTGCTTATCTTTTAAGACAATGCATGTTATATATTTGATCTCCCCGGTGTTAGTCTAAATTTTAACTTTTCACCCTTCCAGTTTGTTTGTTTGATGAATGCTTCTCTTTAAGACAACATGAGAATTAATGCTTCTTTTTCTCTTAGAATCTTGCTACTCGTTCCTTGGTTGATGATGTGCTGAAGAAGGTCAATGGACTGAAACCAATTGCGGATGAACTTGGGGTGCCATTAGCTCAGCTTGCTATTGCATGGTGTGCTGCAAATCCTAACGTCTCATCTGTTATTACTGGTGCAACCAAGGAGTCCCAGGTTGGTTTTCAAATGCAAAGATCTCTGAGTAAACTCATTTAGCATTTAATCTTGGTATGGTTACTTTTAGGTATTTGGAACTTGTTTGTAGCTCTATAATCTCATGTAGCATCCAATTAGCTTATTACTATCATCTCTCGTTGAGGTTGATGGTGGCATTATGAATTTAAGGCATTAATTTTATTTGCCATGATTGGTGTTCCCTGGATTCTTCAGGGTGTTACAGGATATATCATGGAATCAAGTTAGGGTATTACATTCGTATTCCACCGTGCATTGTTTTAAATTGAGCAGACCAGGCAACTTTTGCACATTGCAATTGTTAGACTTCCATCAATCATCAGGAGTGGCTGACGTGCATAACTTTTCTCGGCTGTGTAGGTTGGGGTACGTTGGGGTTTGTATGTGGAATCTAAAAAAGGTTTACTGTAAGAATGACACGAGAATGAGGAACATAATTAGCGATGGACACGAATGTTATTGGAAGTGAAAAAAATGGAAGATAACGATATTATATTGAACTGAGGATTATCCCCAGAAGTTGACTCATCATGAAAGTTGTCCATATGTGGTGTTCAATAGCAGTTAGGGCTGAGCTCTTCCTTTGAGGCATTAGCTAATAGTAAGAACTCCAAGGTACTTCTTTGTGAAAGTAGATGCAATAAACTGAAGAACTGCCGAACTTTTCTGCCAAAATTTATGGAATCCAAAGCCTCCATCTTGTGAAAGGAATCCTGAGTTCTCATGGAGGTTGCTCAGGTTAGAAATATAGTCAATTAAGTGGAGGAAAGACCGATAAGAAGGTAGTTCTTGCTGCCCTTAAAAATGTTACATGAATAGGTCAGTCCAGAATAGTTACTATCTGCACAATTATCCATCGTCAATAAAGTTCCTCCAAAAGGAGCCCCTATAAAGTTGAACTACAATATGATCTGTGAATTTTTCTCTATCTGAGTAGATTGAGTACTTTGGATATCCTGACAAATATGTTTTTTGAAGATAGTACGTTCAATTTTTGGGCAAAGGCAATTTTCTGATGGGGCCATCACTGTGAGGCTCCTTTAGATCTGTGCATTTAGTGTATATTGTGAAACAGACTGAACTTTGAACAGTATAATTCAATCATAGTCTTCCTGATTGCTTCCCTTAGAAAACTCAGAAGTCATCATATATGCTTCACATGGTTATTGATGCGGCCTATGTTCTTGCAGATTCAAGAGAACATGAAGGCCATTGATGTCATCCCCTTACTGACTCCTGCTGTGATGGAAAAGATTGAAGCTGTTGTTCAAAGTAAGCCAAAGCGTCCCGATTCATTTAGGTAGACAATGGATATCCATCCGATATCTGCCTATGTGCAGCCAACTCAATTGTTTGGGCAAAGCTTAGTGCCGATTCCATCTCCATATGGAGCCTTTTGTTATGGTGTATTTGGGCCTGGGTGTGGTGTTCTTTTCATTTGAGGGAGCGTGAGGTTTGGTTGGCGGTGGACATGTTTACATCATTGAGCGAACATGGAACTATTGACCATGTTGGGTTGTTATAAACACTTTTATTTCGACTTGGCTATATGAAGCCATGTGGTTCGTTTGCATTTTGTGGCCTGATTTTGCTTCCTTCTTGAACTAATTGTGTTCATGCTCTCGTACATTTTAGCGTGAAAGGGTTGCAGGTAACACATAACTGTGGAGAATATGCTGTCTTGTTATGTCTGAATATGCTCTCTCTGTAGAGTGCACCTTTATTCATTTCGACACATATCCACGTCAGTTTGTGGGACTTCAAGCACCACATTAGATGGTTCTTAAAGACATGAAATACAGCAAGCGAAGCGCGGTGTCGGTATGATCTTTTAGCCCAAATACCTTGATGGATATAACTTATCTGATCCTTTTCTGCACCATCAACTTGATTATGCACCCATTTCCTGTTTAATTCTTAAATCTCCCTTTAGCACTGCATTACCGGTTCTATTTTTATTTTTATTTTTTATTTTTTTTTATGTTTGTTTCATTGAAAATTTCATGATAATGAAAAATATTTTTCATAAAAACAATTTTAAAGGAAAACTTAGTGTCATTTGATTAGTGGTTTAGGTAAAATAATTTCGTTAGTGTCAGTAAGTGCGTATTGTTGTCAGCCTATGAAAAATATTTTCTTAGGATTGATTAGTTCTCTGTCATCTAAACATCAGAAGGTTAGAAAATTATTTTCAAAAATAGTTTTCTTTCGAATAAATGGACCTTAATTCTAGAAAGATTAGGTATTAAACGCTTCAACTTGAAAGGGGAGTCATGATCCTCAGGGGGAATGCCTTTCTTTTCTTACATGAATTCCACCTTATCGAATTTTTTCTTCATGAAGTACCCCATTATCCTTATGGACCATACGAGAAATGTCCTAGGAATCAAAATTTGGGTGGGTCGCTTTAAAGTTGGTTTGGTTACATTCAGTGGTCCGACTTACCTTATATCAATATATTCGTTCTTCGCGGGAGACTTCATTTTGGATCATATAAAGATGGGAAAAATAATAAAAATTGTCCACAAACTTTCAATGTGCAATGACATCTCT
The DNA here is from genome assembly GCA_014182515.1 of Eucalyptus microcorys. Lineage (NCBI taxonomy): Eukaryota > Viridiplantae > Streptophyta > Magnoliopsida > Myrtales > Myrtaceae > Eucalyptus > Eucalyptus microcorys. The sequence goes on along the minus strand of CM024569.1, from coordinate 3,697,807 downwards.
AGATTTTTTGTACATATTCAATTTAATCTATCGTCTATATGAAAATATTTAATGTTGTCCTTCCGTTTTAAACATTTTCATATGAAAAGTTTAGGAATCGCATTAAAATAAATTAAAAGTTCGGGGATGACATTGTTCATTAATATAAAGTCCAGTGATTACTTTGAATACATTAAAAGTTAAGAAAAGACATTAAATATTTAGTTAAAGTTTAGGGACTATTTGTGGAATTACCTTTCAAAAATTGGTGGACTACCAAGAAATAAGATTGGTTGCACTTTAGGGGTGTGATAATCCGATTGTGGACGCTGAAATTGAAAGCTATGGAGAAACGACGTGATAACAAACCATCTAGAACTATTTTCAACTACGTTTAATTTAAGTTTTTCCATCCTTACCCTTCCATCCTTACCTGTCTTTGTTAATTCGAACGTTTTCTCAACAATGTTTAAATTTTCTCATGTTGGGAAAGGAATTAAAAAATTAAGACGTAACTATCTAGAACTCGAAGGCAACATAGGGACTCTTGAAGGATGATATGATCGTACAAGATCGAGCCATGAATATCATCTTATGTCATTTATGTCGCGTTATAAGTCTGAATTACATCGAAAAAATACGATCAACGACGAATCGTCCTCACGCATATGGTAACGGTGAATCGCAAAGATAGATATATGAATACTGACATGAGGGTGATTCTGTAAGGATTGGGAGGGGCTTGTCCCATCGCGGACATGCGTTCATCGTCAACGTTCATCTTGCAGTTTGCGTCCTGAGGCTATATCCTTCCTCTCTTTCCTACTTTGGTGCCGGACTATTCTGAGACTTGTCTTCTCACAGCCACTCCATTTTACCTCTCTCTCTCTCTCTCTCTGTGCATTACTCATTGAGAATTCCACAATCTCTTTCCCTTCCTCGTCTCTCAACTTCCAACAGACTATCCTGGGATTCCAAAGGCAAGAATTGCCTTGAACAAGCAAGTAGGTATCGTTCTTTGTGCTTTGTATTGCTTTTGCTGATCATTGGTGATGGTTTTTTTTCCCCATCATCAGCTAACACTATACCATTCTTCAGTTCTTATCCCGAGGATCTGACATTCGCGACGTTCCTGAGCATCGGTTTTCCCAACGACCGAGGGTTGACGCCCGTATCATTTCGAAGGTTACCTGCATAGTCTGGTAGCGTGCTTGAGGAAGGATTCACCGGCGTTATTTTGAATCTTGATGAGTGTCGAATGATAAGGGTCTGAGGATGTTTATATGGGTTGAAAAGCAGACGAGGGTCCGGTTGAGACCATGATGAATGAGGCCAGGGAAGATTCAAGCCAGAAAATCAAAATAGGCAGAGCTGACGGGAACTTCGGCGACGTATGTTCTCAGACAGGTGAAGAGTTTTCGGTTGAGTTCTTAAGGGATCGGATGGGCGTGCGGAGAATCCACGTGATGCCGAAAGCGGATCATTTCCTGCCAGAGATTCCGAGCTTCAATTTTTTGAAGGATCAACATGTGGTTTACGAGGAGGCGAGTGGCCCGCTCCGGCACACCGGAGGGAAGTTGTACGGCAATGCGGATTTCGCTAATGTCATGGCTAAACCTATGCCGAGTCCATACATGGAGAGCCCTACTCATTTGGATTATACAGCAAGGCCTCAAGGAGAATACGATTTTCTCGGGCAACGGTCCAATGTATATTACGACGATGCCGCTCATGCTCGAGGCGCCGCCATGGATCCGCCTTATTCCTCGGGGTCGCCTCAGTCCTACTTTCATCAAGGACCAGGAATCATCACGCAGGGCTCTTCCCATTTCAAGATGAAGTTACTTTGTAGCTATGGTGGACGGATTTTTCCGAGGGCTAGCGATGGGAAGCTTCGGTACGTCGGCGGCGAAACCCGCATCATATCCATAAGGAAGAACCTCTCTTGGGAAGAACTCATGAAGAAGACCTCGGCGATCTGCAACCAGCCTCACACCATCAAATATCAACTACCTGGCGAAGATCTTGACGCGCTGATCTCGGTTTGTTCCGACGAGGACCTACAGAATATGATAGAGGAATATCATGAGCTCGAAAAAGTCGGTACTTGTCAGAGACTCCGGATATTTCTCGTCCCCTTGACCGAGATAGAGAGCCCGAATTCCTTCGAAGCTAGATTATCGGCTGAGCAGCAAGCCGTCGATTATCAATACGTCATCGCCGTTAATGGGATATTGGATCGGAGCCCACAAAAGAGCGCAAAAGGACAGATTCCGGCGAGCCAAGTAATGCATCAGGGCACAACGTCCTCAGACAACAGCCCAAGTTGTCTTAGGACTCTCCAACGTTCGCTCAGCCTCTAGAAATCCACGATTATAGCCCGAAATACTTGAATTTGGCAAGAACAAGTTCAAATCCTTCCGCTCAATTATTGACAGCAAGACAGATCTCCAACAATCTTCATGAACTTTCTCCCTCGACAACTCAGGTTCCACCACAGAAGAAGGATTTGACGAATCAGAGTCATGTGAATGAGAGCAATAGGCATTTTGTGCTGGACAAGCATCCTAGTGATAAGTCCTACTATTATGACAATGCCAATCATCAAAATCCTACATCTGCTCAGCCTCTTCAACTGATCGACTCGCAAATACCAAACTTGTTTGAAGCTGAACATGTATATAGACAAAGAGGCACTCATGTTCCCGATCAGAACATTGCAGAAGATTTCGTGCCAGCATCGTGCTACGGCCTGTTCGACATCAATTTCAGTAGGCCTATACTCAAGGCAAGGGTGTTCCATTCAGATAAACTCGCAACTCATCCTGAAGACCCGGCATCTCAGCTTCTGGAATCTCCTGAACTGGATGACCCTCATTACGGATTGATGCATGTGCTATCGGACTCACAGTTGGAAGGACTTTATAGGGGATCAACGCATTCTACAGAGGAAGGAACAATTTCAGGTTCATTGAGTTTTTCGACAGAGAAGGTCCCCTTGCTGGCAACTTCAAGCCATTCTTCGCGCGAATGGAAGATGAAGTCACAGGACCTAACTGCTGCAAAATATCAGGAAAGCACATCTGGTTCACGCTCAAATGAGGAGGCACGAATGATCAGGGACCAAACAGTACTGGAGTGGCAAGATGACAAAGATTCCAATTCCTTTCAAGAGAAAAAGCAATTTAGAGGTGAAATTTGATTGATCAAGTCTTATAACATTGTGAAATTCTATATGAACTTTCTTACTTTCCAAAATGACATCTGTTTTAGTAGTCATTGTTGACAAGGATTGTGCGAACATGCTACAAGAGCACAAGGCAAGCTCCAACATTGAACTAAACGTTTCCTCAGAGAGCCAAAAATATAGCCTTGCACCTCATGAAGATGCAAAACGAATGGTATGTATTGAATCAGCTTTCAAAGATCAGCATGGACAGAACCCTGTGCAGACTCATGGATCACCTAACCAAGTTCCTGAACTCATTGTGTCTTCAGTCTCTGTATGTATGACTCCCCCCAAATAAATCACAAAATCAATTCAAATTTCACAAGTATTCTCTATACTTAACATTTTCTCTTTTTCTGACAATCTTCAGCCTAATCATTCTTGCAAAGAGAGAAAATCCCATGAAGAGGGTTTGTTGGACGGCGCTGGAGAAGTCAGCTCTGAGGCAAGATTCAATAAGGGATTGAAACCTGTAAATGTAATGCCTCCTCACAAAGAAAATCATCGAAACATTGTCCAGCCAATATCAGTGATCGTTGAGGATGTAACTGAGAATATGCCTCTTGACATCCCCATTTCCTCAAGTTCAGTGGCGCATATCCAGGATGACCCTAGTGATAGCATCTCATCCGCTAGAGAAACAGAAGGCGAAAGCATTGCTGCTGATACTGACTATGAGGTACTGCAATTTGATTTGAGTCACTGCTAAACGTCTGATTGAGTACGCTATGATGGTTGTTAAATTTCTCTCGCTTTACATTCTCCAGGATGTGAAAAGCGATGGCCATGATGCAGATGACCCCATATCTGATGCAGTGATAGCTGAAATCGAAGCTGGCATCTACGGTTTGCAGGTTCTAATCTTGGAAAATCACTCTATTATTCGTAGACTAAAATGGGCAGCACTTATTTTATTATGCTAAACCTTAAAGGATGTTGATGTCATATCTACCACGATGGACTTCCAAACTTTTTCGTTGATGTTTGCCCTGTGAAACTATCGATTCTCTCTCTCATTTTATACTTGCTTTAGCATGGAAACAATATTCCTACGATTAAATGTGGTGTGTGCTGTCGTAGATCATAAAGAATGCCGACCTGGAAGAACTACAAGAATTAGGATCCGGCACATTTGGGACGGTTTATCACGGCAAATGGAGAGGGACAGATGTTGCCATCAAAAGAATTAAGAACAGTTGTTTTGCAGGAAGATCGTCCGAGCAAGATCGCATAGTAAGTCTCATAGCTGCATAGTTGCAAATACGATATTAGTGCTCATGTAATTCGACTCACATGACAATCGTTTCACAACACAAAAGATTATTCCAGATAACAACAGAATCATCTGAATAGTGTTCATGAAGCAATTCTTTGATAAAACTGACAAATCTTGGACAGAATGATAGGGAAATCAATGTCTCCATGTTTACTTTGCGACTATTTCTGAATTCACAACTACATTCTCTACATCAAGTTTTAAGTTTAGGACTTTTTGTGAAGTTTCTTTTCCTGGATTAACAGGTCCTAAACCTAGTAGATATCATGTTTAATCTCTTTCTGTTTCAAGAAAACAATTGTAATGCTACTTACAGACAAAAGATTTCTGGAGAGAGGCGAAGATCTTGTCGAATCTTCATCATCCCAACGTTGTGGCATTCTATGGAGTTGTTCCTGATGGCCCTGGTGGGACATTGGCAACGGTGACCGAGTTCATGGTTAATGGCTCACTCAGACATAATCTAGTCAGAAACAACAGGTCATTTTTCTCGCGCTTTAGTCTTGTTAATCTCAATTCCTTTCATGTTATGAACATGAGGAAGCGCATTTTGAATAAGCGAAAGCCTGGATGTATGAGTAGTAAAACTATCTATCTTACAGAGCTTTGGACCGTCGGAAAAAGCTTATGATAGCAATGGATGCAGCTTTCGGGATGGAGTATCTGCATTTCAAGAACATCGTCCATTTCGACTTGAAGTGCGACAATCTGCTTGTCAATTTGAAGGATCCCCGTCGACCAATTTGCAAGGTACTCACGTGATGTAGCCTTCAACTCGAATCTACTTGCGTGATCACGTTGCTGATTCCATAGCATAACAGACAATTCGAAAAGAAATCTGAATTCTCTTTGTTCTTCTGGTGAAGGTCGCAGATTTCGGCTTGTCAAGGATCAAACAGAACACTTTCGTGTCGGGTGGAATCCGGGGTACGCTCCCCTGGATGGCGCCCGAGCTCTTGAACGGTACTAACAACCGAGTCTCGGAGAAGGTTAGCGATAACTAATCACAATTATCACATAAAATAGCATAATCAATCAAGACTTTGTGACACAATGCTGTATCTCTCAGGTGGATATCTTCTCATTCGGGATCGCGATGTGGGAGATGTCGACCGGCGAAGAACCTTATGCTAACATGCACTGTGGTGCAATCATAGGTGATCTTCCGAAGATGCCTGCAGATCTTATTCTTGATTAATATGATCGAAAAGGACTGATCTTGTTTTTAATTTCCCTCGACATTTTTCATGAAGGGGGCATTGTCAGCAACACGCTGAGGCCGCCGATACCGGAGGGGTGCGATCCGGCATGGAGGGAACTGATGGAGGAGTGCTGGTCTGCTGATCCCTCGAGGCGGCCGTCCTTCACGCAGATCACCATGAGGCTGCAGACCATGCTGAAGACTCTCCAGACCAAGCGATACGCCGAGAAGCCCAAGTACTGATCGCCGCGGACCGGATCGGACCGGACTGCACTGCATTGAATTCTTCTTGTACTAAAATTTTGTAAATATAGCCTGCTAGCCAAGGTTGACAAAGCACAAACAAGGAAGAAAAGGAGGAGAGAGTCAACTTATGATTGTGCATTCTAGGAGGGGAGGATTTTGACGTTTCATGACATGTCATTAGGGGTTGAAGATTTGCTTAGCACACACCGACGAGTTTGGTCTTTTGCTCCGGGGCCCTGTCCGTCCTAAACGTTTCGAGTCAAGGTTTGCAAGGGACCATGTCGGTCCAATCCAGATCAACTCGATCGCCTGACCACACCCGCTCGGCCCCAATGCCGCTCACGTGTGATTAGCGCATTACGGTCCTTTGGGAGATTTGAGAGGGATCGTCCTGACCGACCCGGACCGACTCGGACAGTCTAATCACGCATGCCCGGCCTGGTGCCGCCGCGCGAAGCCCGTTATCGGCAGGACGCCGGCTAATTCTCTAGGCCGGATGATGCGTCCTTTTTAGTTATTTGTCGTTGCCGTCGAGGGCATTATGGTCTTTCCGTAGGACGCGGTCCATTCGTCCAATGCGACCTTTTAACGTTATCTTGCGGCCTTGATTCCTGCGGCAGTTTTTTTGGGTAATAAAATTTGAAAGATAAAAGGGAAAAAAAAAAGAAAAAAGAGAAAAGAAGTTATAAGCAAGAAAATCATTATCCAGAAGGCACGCATTCCGAAGCTCACTTCCTAGTCATCCCACAAAATCGCCACGCGAACCGAGGCGCGTGAGTTCAAAATCCATTTCTCTTTGTTTAATAGAAAGGGCAAAGGCCGAATCCAAAATAACATGATTGGTTTACAATCCATATATTATCCTCTCATAAAATATGAAGTAATTCTGTTAAAGGTAATGAAAATAGACTAGAATCCTCCAAGATTAGCAAGCTAATCAGCAACTTGAATATTGATCCTATAAAATTAGAGTTATTTGACGAAGTTGATTTCTCACCATGGTCAATAAACATACTTTTATGAATGTGACAAAACCAACAACCCAGTCAAACCCTTCATTTCTCAATAAATCCTTGCATTAGTATTCAGTGTGATCTATCTAAAAGTGGAAGGTCTCATTTGACCAAAATTAGAGAAGTGTGTGGATCTCCTTTTGTGTATAACTAAATTACTTGTATTGATTTCAAACAAAAAAAAGAAGTCATATACAGATTGCTTCAATTATGACGAAAGTTCAATCGCCCTAGTTGCTCTCTTCTCTCTCCTTCTTGAAAGTCGTTCTCTTGATGCATACGCAATTTCTCAATAGATAAATATTTTTTTTTCTCGTAATTAGCATAAGATATACAAAAGCGAAGATTGCACAATGAGGAGAAGATGGGCACATCCCAATTTCTTTATAATTTATTTATTTTTTCTAGGGAGCAGCATCGTGGGAGCCACGCGCTGGAGGCGAAAGAGGAGGGGAAGAAGCAAAATCGGCACGATCATCGTAGGCATCATTATCATGGTCCATTTGCTATTAACAGGTAGATCACCGCCTCTCTCTGACTCCTCCCCCCATCACTTCTTGTACTGTTTTCGAAAGAATATTAAATGGAATCATTCCCCAGATGGTACTAAATAAAACAAAAAAAATGACGTTTATTTTGTGGAAATTAGAAAATTTTAAAAAAAAAAAATTAAAATTAATTGCCTATATTACTTATAAATATAAATTAACAAAAAACATTTTCATTATTAAATATAAATTTTCGTCGATGATAATAGTATTTTTTATAATATTATTATTTTAAGTGATATAAGTAATTATTTTTAAAAAATAATTTTTTTAAAATTATTCATTTTTCAATGAAATCATAGAGTCAAAATTCACTCAAAATTCAGGTCTTATCATAAAGAATCGATAGAATGACTTTCGACGACCATAAATGTTGAGAAAAGAGATAATACCAAAGTTAGATTGCGAGGACAAAATGGTTGAGGTGACCGCGTCCTTTGATCAACTATAAAGGGTGTCCTAATCGCACACTCAATAATCAATATTCATAGCCATGGGATCCGACAGGTCTCATACATGTGAGTTCTTGCTATCAAAGCTCATTGTCTACAACCGGATGTAGCCAAGAAGGGTGGTGACAATAAAATTTACGTTTTCGAAAGTAATTTCTATTTAAAAATAATTTTTTTCATTTTTATTCTCAGGACGAGTTTCTAAGGAGAGAAATGTGTTTGACAAATGCATAAAATTTTTATTTTCACAATAAAAAAGAACTACTAAATACGACCCTAAAAATTTATATTTCCAATTTTTCTTTCATTTTCCCTGGATTTATCTCAATTTCCTAACCTTTCTCACTTATCATGACAAGGCGGCCAACGATTAAGGGAGAAAAATAGAATTTTCCAAAATAATAATATTTATCCGAAGGAGAGTTCTCTCTCTCTGTGCAAATATAAATGGCGTTGTCCTCATCGCCTTCTCCTTCCATTTCCATCTTCTGCACGCAAATCCTGCACCAGCTCTAGATATCCTAGAGAGAGAGAAAAGAGAGAGAGAGAGAGAGAGAGAGAGAGATGGAGAAGGCGATCGAGAGGCAGCGAGTTCTCCTCCAGCACCTGCGACCTTCCTCCTCCTCTTCCGTCCATGGCGACGCATCTTCGCTCTCCGTGAGTCGCTGAACTCTGTTTTTTTTTTTTTTTTCATTTCGTTTGGAATTTCGCTCGTTCGATTGCGGAGTTCGAGTTCTTCCCGCGCTCCCGTTCGATCCGATCGCGAGTGGCTCGAGGTTTTGTCCGCTGTGCGGTTTGCTCTGAATCGGTCGGCCTCGGTCGAATCGCCGGATTCCGTGATTTGCGCCACCCTCCAGCTCGGTCGTCGGCGTCGTCCTCTAGTTCCGCTTGGAATTCGCGATTTCGTTGCTTTCCTTTGCTTTGTGTTGTGTTTTTTTTTTGGCTGATCCTTTGAGCTCTGCTGCGCTTGTGTTGCTTCTCCGGTGTTGCTAGCTCGTAAAGCGAGCGAGCTTTTTGACTTTACTGTTTGGGTGTCGTTGATTGTGCGAAATTCAAGACGAAGGTCGAATTTTGAGGTGTAGATCGGTTCGCTGATAGTATCTCATTCTTGCTTGCTCCGTCGTTATACATCTATTTGGCATATCTTACCGGATAAGTAAGGCCTGCATATGTCGAAAATATGCTGTTTCCATAGGACAGTGTATCAATGTCTATCATAGTAATTTTTTTTTGGTTATTCGACTGTGATTGTTATTATGTTTCTTCTTGTTAGCGTCCTTAAGATTTTTCGGACTTTTTTGGGTTTTGTGATTGGAATGTAGGCATCTATATGTGCGGCAGGTGATAGCGCTGCGTATCAAAGATCCGGTAGCTTTGGGGACGACGTAGTGATAGTAGGGTAAGTATTGTTGTTTTTAACAGTTGCAAGTTGGGGTCTTTTTTTGTGTATGTTCTCATTGCTGACGGTGACCTGTAATTCTTCTACAGTGCGTATAGGACAGCACTCTGCAAATCGAAGCGCGGTGGCTTCAAGGACACGTACCCGGATGATCTGCTTGCACCTGTTCTGAGGGTAAGTCATTTTCCCTGGCTCATGTGATTGCTCGGCTTATTTTGGAGACATATGAATGTATCTTGGAAGGTACACTTTGAAGAACCCCTAGTTTGAATGGATGGTGATTGTTCTCTCATTTAAACGGGAATTTAGATCTCAATTGATCCTCTATAATGTGACAAACAATGTCAAGGAAGATCCAAACAGCTGAAATTCTTTCCAGAAAAACTTGGTTGCCAACCATGTTTCAATTTTTAAAGTGCTGTGGTCTTTGCTGTAAATTAATCACTCTTAAACTGAGAGTATTCATGCCTTATTTGAAACTCATAAATTGAATATTTGAAAACTGTCACCGGTGCAGGCATTGATTGAGAAAACAAAGATAAATCCAAGTGAAGTTGGAGATATTGTTGTGGGCACAGTACTGGCACCTGGTTCACAAAGAGCAAGTGAATGCAGAATGGCTGCATTCTATGCCGGTTTCCCTGGTAATTTTTGTTAAATGCGTCTTTGGTTTATGGTTTATGGGGTTGGTGTTGTGATCTTCATTGTCAATTGTTCTTTTTTTCATTTATCGTTAGCTATTTTAGTTGACTTTTTCCTTGTTGGTTGAACGGCTTAGAAACTGTGCCGGTTAGAACTGTCAACAGACAATGTTCATCTGGGCTTCAAGCAGTTGCTGATGTAGCTGCAGCTATAAAAGCAGGATTTTATGACATTGGTATGTTGGACATGCCTTATGAGAAACTTGTGTTTGTTGTGGCTGTTGTGATCATGATTTATCAGACAACCCTTTTTTACAGGCATTGGAGCTGGGCTTGAATCTATGACGGTCAATCCAATGGCTTGGGAAGGATCAGTCAACCCAAAGGTACTCTCTCTCTCTCTCTCTCTCTCTCTCTCATGTGTCCGCATGTGCGATGCCACTCGCACAGACGAATGTGTGCATGAGCATGGCCACAAAGCATGTGTGGTCCAATATGCTGAACTGTGTTATGCTCTAAAGTTCAGTTTCACAGATTAGTTCTGTGGGCTCATTCTCTTCTGAAATGACACCAGGTCAAGAGCTTTGCTCAAGCTCAAAATTGCCTGCTGCCGATGGGTGTAACTTCTGAAAATGTCGCACACCGTTTTGGCGTGACAAGGCAGGAGCAAGATCAAGCTGCTGTGAGTATAAAAAATGACATCTACAGCTAATGCTACTATGCATCAATGCTTCGTTTACATTTTCATGGGCTTTGTGTACAGGTTGAGTCTCACAGGAAGGCTGCTGCTGCTACAGCTGCTGGCAGATTTAAAGACGAAATAATCCCGGTAGCTACCAAGGTAATATCAATTGATTTATAGTATGAGTATTCCTCTGCAAGCTTTGGACATGGTCACATCGGCCTCTGACACTTACTCTTCCAGATTGTTGACCCAAAAACTGGTGATGAGAAACCTGTAACCATAGCAGTGGATGATGGTATTCGGCCTAGCGCAACATTGTCAGATCTGGCTAAGCTGAAGCCCGTGTTCAAGAAAGATGGTTCTACAACTGCTGGTAATAAATGATAAAGTGTTGAAGACATGTGGAACTATACTCTGTCATGGTTTAGCACTTTATTTTTATTTTTTTGTGGTCATATAGGTAATTCAAGCCAGGTGAGTGATGGTGCTGGAGCTGTTCTCCTCATGAAGAGAAGTCTTGCAATGGAGAAAGGCCTACCTATTCTTGGTGTCTTCAGGTATACTGTTGCAGTATGCTTGGTCTGACTAAATCCTGTGGGCGTCTTGTGTGATCAAGAGAAGGACTTGTATGAAGACATTAGGAAAGGTTTCTTAAAAAATACCCAATTCTTCTCATCGTTATGCAGGACTTTTGCTGCTGTTGGTGTGGATCCTGCTATTATGGGTGTTGGGCCTGCTGTTGCAATCCCGGCTGCAGTTAAAGCTGCTGGTCTTGAACTTGGTGACATTGATCTTTTTGAGATAAATGAGGTAAGTGATGGTCTCTAATATTGGTTTTTCATTCAAGCCACAAGATATCTCAAACATGGCTGTGCCTTCAGGCTTTTGCATCTCAGTTTGTCTACTGTCGGAACAAGCTGGATCTTGATCCAGAAAAGGTCAATGTCAATGGAGGAGCGATGGCCATAGGACATCCTTTGGGTGCAACTGGTAATTCCTTCTGATTTTAATGTTGCATTGGTTTTGACTTTTACGAGATCTTTTACTTGTCACTATTCAGTAGATCAAGGAAAAACTATTTTTAATCTAAAACCAATAGTAGACTGATTATGATGCATTTCATGGAATTGTCCGTGACTGACCTAAAGTCCTGCTTGTTGTAATGGTATGACTCTGTAACTGATTATACAGGACTACGCAAAGATTTTAATCATCCATCTTAAACATCTTTATACAATCTGTTTGCCATGGAATTAGGGTGAGTAAAGCTAAATGCCTGCTAGGTGGAGGTTTGATGACTAACTAGCAACAGTTTAATGAAATGTCAGTGACTAACCTAAAGGCTGTCTACTTGGAAAGTTACAGCACAAAGTTTCGGTCACTCTGGCAATGATTTTTCAGAGAATTTGTTTGGGTCATTTAAACTGGAAGAGTGAAAGGATTTAGGAACCAAATCCACAAATGAGGGAGAGACCGCTTTCTATTAAACCCTATATATGGAGAATACTGATTGATTGGGTAAATAGAATCTCGGTATCATTAGAGACTAGAGAAAATTGATTGTATGGCGGCAATCCACTTGCATCTGCAGATTTTAGTGCCTTCTGATATGTTCTTAATTGTAATGAAAACTCTCAAGACCGCCAAGCATATGTTTTTCTGAGTACATTTACCACTGTCTCAGGGGCACGTTGTGTTGCTACTCTGTTGCACGAGATGAAACGCCGTGGCAAAGATTGCCGGTTTGGTGTGATATCGATGTGTATAGGTACTCTCTCTCTCTCTGTCTCTCTGTCTCTCTCTCTCTCTCTCTCTCTCTCTCTAAGCATGTGCACGCAGCTGAACATAAAAAATTTCTCGACATGCAGGCACTGGGATGGGCGCTGCAGCTGTATTAGAAAGAGGTGACTCGGTTGATGAGCTTTCCAATGCCAGGAAAGTGGGAGCCAACCATCTTTTGTCCAAGGATGCTCGATAGAGGTTTGATATGAGCTTTGCATTTTCATCTCCTCTTTGCCATTTCAGCCAATAATGTCGTATTTGAGTATTCACAAATTTGGTCAGGGCATTGTAATAAGACGTGCATCATTTAAATGACGAAACTCAAATGCAAATTCAGTGGTTACACAAGACAATCCTCTTATATTCCACCCCCTTATGCCTCCGGGAATCTTTGTTATACATCTTTACACGTTTGATATTTTCCTTTAAATTCCGTCCCAAGACCGTAGATTTGGATGACGTGATTGTGATGGGTTTTGAGGCACGGCTTCACGTACATTCATTTGTAATGGGCATACAAAACAGAGTTTGCCCTAGGACTTGAGCGTTCATTTTCTTTGCGTGCTACAATGACGAATGCGGTGCATGAATACGTAACTTCTCACGCAAGGAAATGGTGGGGGATGCAAAAGTAGGCTTTCCTCTAGTTCGTTGTCTCTTGCCGTCTTGGCCATCGCGTATTCGAAATATGCAGCCACCGCAGCTTAAAATTAGATCCGTTTTAAGCATATCTCACGGCCGCGTGAAGAAAAGTGATAGAGAAAAAAGTACGTGAAGAGTAGACGAGGCGAAGGAGAAGAAAGCACGGTAAGAGAATCAAACTAAACTGGAACGCGCTGAACAAGTGCATGGATCACACCGACTATTTGAGGTCAACCATATAGAGCGGTATTACTTGGGTGCACCAAGCGAGAGCGTACATCCGCAAATCAGGCAGCTTCAAGAAAAAATTGCCAAGAAAGTCTTAAATCAATTGTATTTATGTCAATTCAATCGTAATTAGTGCGATGGTCAGCATTAACCTAAACAATTTTCTATAATTTCTATTAAAATTTTCTGCACCTTTTTTATAATTTTAGTTCAGTGAGAGTTGCAAATCCACCTTTGTCGGTCATTGGCAGGAGCCACGAAGCCCTCATCGGTAGTGGGTGAAGGCCTTGGTCCTTACCTAGATGGGTGGACCCTTGCATATGGTTGGTGTCACGCCCCGAACTCGAGCGTGTATCCATCTCTCTCTGGTTGATAATATTTTGCGACTTTCCAGAACGAGTCGCCGACCCTTTTCGTTTTATTGCACATGCGGAAGCGAAAATAAATCTCCTGACAGTAATCATCTCGAGATAGAAAAATAGGATATCACATTCACAAACAAACCACACTTTTATAAACATACTGAGTTATTTACAAACTCTATACCTAAAAGATTTGTTCTCAAAAAGAGACTGTCCTACCAGACCTACACTTCAGGTCATTTCAGCTTAGCTCTAGATCCTCCCTCTATGGCCCTGAAAATTTTAAGCCCACGACGGAGTGAGATATAAATATCAGCGAATTCACGGTCTAAACCCCGATTAGGAGGAAAATACACCTAGAAGTGTCCTAACCACACAACCACTCACTTAGCACAGAGGACTTACATCGCCTCAGTTTCTTTCTGCACGTCAGCACAGTTCATATCACATTGCATATAATCAATGCACATAACAACTGGAACACCTCATCAATTCAATTAATCACAAGGGTTCTGATTATAAGGCCAATAATCATGCATTTCAATTATTAATTACACCACTTAAGGGTACGGCCAACTCTAAATGTGGCAATCTTCTGGCATTACCAGGCGTCGTCTTATCTCCTTTGAGCACAGCGACGTTTCTTAATTAGACGGCTTCCCCGAAGAGGCGTAGGTCCAAAATCTATTGTGACCCGAGTTCTAATAAATGGGTAATGTCCGGCTTAACAGTCTAGGACGGTTTCTTTTAACCAACACATGAACAATCAATCTCGACCCAGGACACTGTGCATTGCACTCAAATGTCTCAATTAAAATAGTGAACCTGGCCTATTTTCTTCGTATTAGAAATACACGGTAAAATAGTCGTGTGTAGGTACACGGTCAATTCACACTAGAAAAATTGATATCCTCCAATTTAAAATCCCACTATTTTATATAGTATATAAAATCATTTTTTTGGTATTAAAACCCGACACCCGGGATTTTTTGAATAAATAATGAATTTCATAAATTTTGGAATTAAATACTCAAAATTTCAATCAACACTCAATTTGCACAAATTAACATCCAATTGCATAAACCAAACACACCATTGCAATCAGTACAAAATTCCGGTCACCGGCTATCCCGATCTAATTTTGAAAAATAATTAATAATTAAATAAATTACTGGAAATTAAATAAATTACAAAATAAATAAATTTAAAGCATTTAATTGAATTAACCTAAACTAACTAAACTAAATAATCTAACTAACAATTAAATCTAACCATCCTATATAATTTAATCTAAGTACACTAACTAAATAAACTAACTAATTCCTAACTAATCCATCTAACTAAACTAAATAAACTAACTACTAACTATATACTTAATCTAACTAAGCCATCCTAAGCCTAATTAACCTAATTAATCCACCAATTAGCTAATTAACACACATCTAAGTGTCATTAGCCCACTAATTAAGGATTAGAACGCAACTCATCGGTTAAGGACGAAAATCGGCTCACAACGACGGCGGTGCGATGGCAGCCGAGACTTGAACTCACGGTGAGGCCGACGGAACGCTTGGACCAGCTGAAAACAGCCAACGAACTTGCTGTTCGGGCTAAGAAAACCGGCACAAAAACTGCTGGATTCGGTTTTGAATTGTGAGGGGTTGAAGTGGGTCTTTGAGTGGTTGGCTTCGGATGGGCTTGGGCTGCACGAAGGAGGGAGAGGCGAGCGGCTTGCGGTCAACACTTGGAGCTCCTACTAGGGGGAAATCGACCGAGCAAAGCCGAGACACCAAATGGGCGAAGATAGTCCTAAGCAAGACTTTAAAAGGCTTTGACCATAGGGAAAGTCCTGGTATTCTCTGGACTTGGGAAGAAAAAGATACAAGTTCAACCACCGGGGATTGGAAACCAATTAAGGTAACCCCTGGGCCCTGATCCCCGCGATACCTTCCCCGGAAATCAAGCCGGGGGTGGTACAGGGAAATGAAAGGCAGTTGGTTGGTCCTAAGCAAGACCTTAAAATGCTTTGACCATAGGGAAAGTCCTAGTATTCCCTGGACTTGGGAAAGAAAAAGATATAAGTCCAATCGCCGGGGATTGCGGTCAACACTTGGAGCTCCTGCTGGGGAGAAATCAAAGCCGAGACACCAAGGGCGCGTATGACAAAATTTCTATTCCAGAAATTAATTTCTCAATTTCTATTCCTCGGACAAGTTTCGAGCAAAGAAACTCGTTTGATAACGACTAAAATTTCTATTTCGGGAATGTAAACCGTTTGATAACAAAATAAAATTTATATTTCTAGGAATAGAAATTGATTAGATAACAACATAAAAAATCCTCAAATACAAAATAATAGTCGAAATAATACTAATACATTACAAAAGTTGAAAATACAATTTCATGGAATTTCCTATTACATGTGCTTACGTTTCCTATTACGTAATATTTTCTTTTGAAAAATAAACAACGTGGCAAAAAAAGAAATCAATTGAAATTCAATTGTAGTGAATATGTCGTTATGTTTTTGCTGAAATTGATTTCATATTAATCAAATAAGTCTAAGGATAGCCATGATTATAATAGTCTAATCTCCTAAAAAAAGTCCTAACTTCAAGTCTAATTCCAATTTCTTTCCAAATTTTGTTAAAAAAAGTCCTCACCATGTTCAAAAATCGTTACCAATTTTTTTCAAAATTATCAACACTAGGATTATTTAAAAATTTATTATCAAAATCTGTATTTTCATCAACACTCTTACAAGAACAACAGATTCCTTATTAGATTTCTTTTCCTTATAAAAGAAAAATCGGATGAAACCCTAATGATTTGACCCATTTTTACCGTCTCAATATGAAGTTTATGATTAAAAAAATAGTTAGCTAGATAGAGCCATTGTCTGGCGTACTATGGAAGAGTAGGTGAAGAAAGACTCATTAGATATGAATATGGCAAGTTGACTATTACTATGCGTGAAATCTCTTGCGTGCAACAAATGAAGCCTTGTTTATTCAATTCCCACCATTTGGCCCAATGGTTAAGATGTTCAATCAATATCGATTGAAATGATTATATTAAAAAATTATTAAAATATTTTGGACAAAATTAACTATTTCTATTTCTATTTCAATATTAGTGATTTAAAATATTTTGGACTAAATTGAAAAGTTGAGAAAAAAGCCGAGACACCAAATGGGCGGAGATGGCTTCGGTGAGATGAAGAAAGGACGGTGAGATGAAAAAGGACAAAAGGTGGTGGACGAATTAAAGTTGCAGGCGTTGAAGAAAATCCGGTCAACAAAAACTTGAAGATGGAGAATTCGGTGGGTTGCTGTAAGGGAAATGAAAGCAAAACCAGAATGAAGGAAGCGGGGGCTTTGGCCTTCGGTGGGAGGAAGCAGCTCAACCGCTGCTGGTCATGGAACGCACGAAGGGAAGAAGACACGTGGAGAGGGCGGCTCGTGCGTGGATGAAGAGGAATCAACACCAAATCTCGCTAGTTGACTGGATGAAGACAAGGCTGAGTGGAGAACGTGGGCTGTTCGATGAAGATGGATGCAAGAAGAGTATTCGGGGAAAATGAAAGTAAGACAGAAGCAGAAGATGTCGCACGAAGGGAGAGAGGCGGTGGTCAGGCGTGCGAAGGAAGCCGAGGCTGAGCCAAAAGTCAACAAAACCTGTCTCTTTAATTGAATGCTTGGTTCCCCCTTCAAGCTTCCAACCTCATCCCTTATGTACCCTATTTCTTTCTTGCAATTTAATACCACAAAAATCCAATTTAAATGTCAAAAATGCAGCCCTTCTCTTATGATTCGAATTTCACTTAATTTAGCTTCACTTTCTTCCTCAATTTCTCCAATTCGAAGTCCTATTTTGAAGAAGAAAAAGTCCACATAAATTCTATAAATTCCCATCAGCAAATGGCCCGGCTTGGAAGTCGAAATTCCCTTCAAACGAGCCCGTCCGAATCTCAGTTCATTTTCCGAATCGATTTTCCATAAAAATTCCGGAGTCTCCGAAAAATTTTCGAAAGATGAGCCGACGTTCCTAAAATGAATCGTGACACGGCAGAACTTTCAATTTCTGCAATTTCACGGTTAATTTCACTCTAACATGATTTTAGCGCGTCCCAATCTATTAGGTAGCTTTTAGGAATTCTTAATGCAATTGATCTGTGGTCGATTATTTTCAAGCCACAATGTACATTTTCGATACATTGACGACTCTCGGTTGTTGTGAAAATCTTGAGGTTTCAAATACGGACACAAGGTACGAAATTGACAGAAAAATCGGTCTAGTGCCGTTCAACAGAAATTTTGCAATTAGATGGAGTCACCCACGCACTAATCACACACCTCTATCGAATCGACCTAACTCCGATCTCTGATCGATTTTATCGGTATCGTAATGACCCTTACATATTAGAACGGTCGAGCAGTCGATTCCTGATCGAATTCTCATGTCTATTGCGTTTAGATTCCTTAACGGCTTCACCCGATAAACTAGTTAACTCGTGAGTGGCCAACTTAGAGAAAAAGGCTATAGACATGTCGATGAAAAGCCCAATTCGTCTTATCGAAATCAGACTCGAAAATCAGGATGTCATAGCTGGTAAGGGCTACGCGGCCTTTGCTAGGTTTAGGTGAGGAGTGCAACTCTCGCTTAGTGCTCGGTAAGAGTCAACCAGCCTCATTAGCCTCCAAAGAAAAAAAAAAGGAATTAAAAAGAAAATCAGCAATTATTGTAGAAAAATTATAAAATTTTTCTATGTTAATATTGACTATGTTACGTAGGATTGATGATGTCCATATTAACGTGTTTTGATCAAAATTGATGGGAATGATTAAATTGACAAATCATCAAGAAATTTAAGACTTAATTGAAAAATTCATAAGAACAATAGATTGACATTTTTGGTAATTTCCTAGACAATTTCTAGTGTTCATGTGATTGATTTGAGGGAAAATTCCAAATGAGAACCTGAATGATCTCGTTTTCTCAAATAGGGATTTGAAGTGGACATTGTTTCGAATAATGATCTGAAGTGCCCATATCAATTTCAAAGAAGAGCCTGAAGTGATTATGGCCATTTCAAATAAGAGTCTAGCCTTGCCGATCGGCAAAAAATTTTGACCGATCGGGAAGTCCAAATACAATTTAAATTAAATTAAATTACATTATAAATTAAAAAAAAAAAAAAAATTAAGAGGAAAAAAAAAATAAAGAGAAAACACAAGGGACCGCTAGGCCTACACGATGACTAGTGACCCTCGTACAGATTGGGTGAGGGTGGGCAATCCTCACCTAGATTTGGGAGAGGGTCGCTGCTCTCTCCCACCTCTGGCAAGGGCCAGTAGCCCTAAGGTCACTAGGCCCCCAGGCATTGGCAACCCTGTCGACCTTCATCATCACCCCTTTGTCAATGAGGTAGCAGCCACCGTTCCATTTGTGTTTTCTTTTTTCTTTTAACTTTTTCGAAAGAAAAGACATAAAAAAAAGAGAAAAAAAAATTAACAAGATAAAATTACCCTCCACATTTGGTGAGCTCATGCCCTTCTTAATCTAACATATATACACCGACAAAAAAAAAAAAAAATCTAACATATATACATTCCATACCTTTATTTGAAATAAAATCCACTTTAAACCTTTATTAGAGAAAATGAAGACATTTCGAGTCATTATTTGAAATAATATCAATTTCAGACATTTAATTAAAAAAATATGATTACTTCAGGTCTTTATTTAAGACCTTCCTCTGATTTGATATACCATTGGGTTCCTGTGAGACCTCAAGACAACCTCTCGACATCAATCCCCAAAAAAGTAGAGGCAAAGACGAGTAATCAGTTGACCCAACGGACAGAATCCATCGGCATTAAATGATCGAGAAAACCTAGCAATGGAAACGCACAGTTCTTACCAGTCAATGGAGCCAAAGTAATTTTGCACTTCCATAAGGAAAGAACAGAGTACTGCCCTTTGCGTCTTTTACGATTTTAAGTATAAACTTCGCACCCACCCTTTTGTGACATGCTCATCTAAAGATGCCTCGACCCACGATTGATCTCTAGATTTAGAAGCCAACACGTGGGAACCTTTTCCTCTTTCTTTCCTAATTGCCTGGAACAAAGACAAAATCTCCCTGACGAGTAAGGGACGCCCATATCTTGACAGTCCTTTTTCCCTGCATCCGCATTGTCTTGTCATATTGCGGTGCCGATTTACCGAAATGACATTGGGGCTCAATTGGATAGAAAATCACAAAACTATCTTAATTGCGAACTCCTTCCTGCTCATATCATAGGACTGTAACAATCTCGAAGCAGCTCCACCAATGCTCCATCTAATTAATTTCGATTTACATATCACCGACCCTCAAGGATCGCCAAGAAAAGGGCTGATCATACACAAAATAGATACCTTCGCCACATGGGCCACAAAAAGATGCCTGCACCACATAAGTACAAAAGTAAGCTTCATTTTGGTACAAACCCACAATTACTTGGGCAGCCAGGTCACCAATACAACCCCATACGAAGAGCCACTTATCCAGACTCCCGAGTAGGAATCCATGGGAAGCCAATTTGCAAGAGATTGTACCATAAGAACTGGGTGTGCTTCAATTAGATCAACCTACAGACAACAAGAAAGACAATCTTATATACACTACAAGCCTAGAAAAGAACAAATGAAGCCATATAATTCTCACTCGCAGCCTATATAGTAAGCTTTATGCAACTGTTAGTAAACTTGAGATAGTAAATTATAAGAGGGGAAAAGTAATCTATCATTACCATCAAATAGAGTGCGCTTTACTTTTGCATAACCAGCTGCACTATAATTATTGCCTTCTACAGTTCCATGGCAAGTCACATTATAGATGACTTACAGACAGGGCAAGACGTACTTCTGCGGAGCCAGGGATCAATACACTGCCAAATGAAGTAAAAAAGTTGTCAGACATGTTACAGCTCTCTCAAAAAGAAATCTATGTCACAATTGAATAAAGCACTTACATCTTTATGAAATTTGTGCAAGCAAGGGAGGTGCCGTATTGTATCCCCAATTTGGGTGTGTCCAGACATATTGCGCAGGCTTCTTCAAAGACATCGGACTGCCAGAAACATAAATAATAAACTGCTTAACAAATGGCATATAATACTTCAGGCAAAGATGCTATCCCACCCCCAAGATGCCCCTTCTAACAAATTACAGATAGAACAACATGGGCAGAGGGAAAAAAAAAATAACAATAACAATTTCCCTGTATGTAAAAATACTCACCTGCACTTTCGACTCCGGCAAACTATTAATCTGATTATCAGAGGTGCCAACATTGCGGTTATTCTCATCAAGTGCCAGCAGCATTTCATAGTCATTTCTGCATAACAACAAAGGACCCCATAGTTATTATCACGTGCTTTATAACATAGTTTTCTGGTCCAAGCCAAAGCCAGAATCATGTACGATGTTACCATCTGAACCCATAGAAAGAATGTAAATCAGTTTTAGATGACAAATGAAGATACAAATAAAATTAAATGATCACAAATTCCTCAGAACACATCATTAGACTCTTTAAAAAGCAATATCATGCCAATTTGGGCAAGTGAAGTGAAAAATTCAATTCGAAAGTTTATGCGGTACATCTTTCTGAGATGTGATCACAAGGTACATGATGGTCGCTGAATATGCCCAACTACAAGGTGCATGTCCAGTGCAGGCTGCTAATTCCTTCCATGGCATCAAGAAAAGCTCAGATTTTTTTCGTTTTTGGTCACAAGGAAGATTTCAGATAACTAACTCAAATCGAGCATATAGCAACCCTTATCCCCAGCTCCCAAATCTAATTAACCAAACTCACAAATTCAACTCTAGATACATAACAACCTCCAAGCTCATCAACTGTTGAGTTAAATATATGGGCATTACAGCAGTTTGCTACATGCTTTCAACATAGCATTTGGCAATTTATATGAGTTCACCTAACTAATACTTTTTAACATTCCTGTAACCATAGATATCTAGAAGAACAAGAAAAAATCTGTCTAAAAAAAAACGGGATAAACTCTTTTATCTGTATTATCATTCATAGTAATATTTTTGACAAGAACAGAAGGTCAGTAAGAAGAAAGACAAATGTTCATGTTGCTGACTGCCAGATACATAATAAATATAAATTTAAAATTTTTTTAGCAATTGATAACCAATATATACTGCTTTATTCCTAAATCAACACATAGACTAAGCACAAACACCAATGCAAAGAACTGCACCTCTACGATTTCTTAAGAAAGACAACTGGCTTTATTGTGTCTCAAATTTCATCTGTCACTTGAAGAAACTTTCTATTTCTGTCTTTAACAAAAAACTTTAGGAGAATTTTCACATCACTTCAGTCAAACAAATTTGTCTTCTAGGTGAAAAAGATCAATTTTTTCTACAATACCAGTCACAGAAAGAAACCAAGTTCAGGCAGCACATATGATAGTATGAAAATAACCTGATGCACAGCATTTAACACAAGCAACAGTGAAGGCCAGGGTTCAACCTAAGTATCCAATCTTGATTAAGTAAGCACTTGAATAAAATGTGATGTTCAGTCAAAACCACAAATAACCAATCTAAAGACTGAGATGCCGAAGATACACAAAAAATCAATCGCCGGCTTCAAATAACAAATAGCATGAAAGTCCAGGTCAGCCAATAGATAGATAGTGATCTTACTCATTAAAATCACGCTGAGTTTGATAAATGCTACCGGACAATCCTATGTCACTGACGTCTCCCAATGCAGTTTCCAGTGCTTCCAATATATCCATCCTCTGCAACACAAAGGCCAATTTTCAATTAGCTGTGACAAGCTCAGCCTATGTAAAACAGCCAGCAGGAAAACATAACCAGATCACAAACCAGATAAAAGAACCTCTTCCAAAGAAATGAACTATATCGTGCCATCAGAATTTGCAGTGCAACCAACACGAAGTGACAGATTCAATAAAAGAAAAAGAAGTGAAAAGAACAGATACCAAAGACATAAATCAAATATCCCCCACCCCATGACTTTCACATCTTATTTATGTCTTTCAACAAACCAACAACCCAAAGCGAAACCCAATTGACATTGTGAGTAACAACATGATTTAGCAATGGGAAGTGAAAACCATTAGAGCCAGTAAAGTATTCATGTCTAAGGTTTGCTTCCTGACTTTCCTAAGGGAGGTTTAAAAGGTTTGGATTGCTTTTCTTTCAGAAGTTGTGTTTGGCTTGGTTTAGTTCAGTAATTGATAGAGATTCCCACTAGTATGGGAAGGCTACTCTATTCATCACACACCATTCTCATAATTAACAAATTTATCTAAGCATCAGATGTATCTTCATAGAATCAAATGTAACTGCATACAAGGGAAGATACAAGAAAAGAAACCTGAAAAATAAATAAAGACACACAGGAGATACCATGTCGAGATCCATATTTAATGGAAAATGAAGAGTCCTCTCCCCAGATACAAATGAGGAGGGTGATTGAGAAATGATCCTCCTAGACTGCTGAAGTCTTGCACGTACAGGAACCCGTGCCTCTGTACCTCTCCTATTTGAAAGGTTCTGAAAAGACCGTGGCAGGGGTTGCCTTCGTGAACGCGTTTGGAATGAATTTCCCTGCATTGATGTACATGAAAAAAAAATGATCTTTACTGAGCATCAACATTTCATTGAAAAGTAACCCACCCCATTGGTGGTCGCATGGTTTGTGCTCAATCCCTCTACTGGAAGGGAGCAAGTTCAAATCCCCGCGGTTGCTTGTGCGACTTACCCGCAGTCCAGGGGAGGTGAGTCCCCTCGGGTCGCCCCGGGTTTACGCCGCCGGCCGCCGGCTGTACGGCGGTTCCCGGGTCAACAAATAAAAAAAAAAAAAACATTTCATTGAAAAGTAGATGTAAATCTACAAATTAAAAGATCATATGATTTGCTAGATCAACACGTTGTTCAATCCATTTCAGATAATTTTGTCCAACTCAACAAGCTTGGATAAGCTCAGGATTCTCAAAACTTAGCCATTTCCTAGGATGAACATTTCGCTTAATAAGCTTAAGTGTAGTTTGGTTTAAGGGAAAAAAGATAACTGTTATAAATAGAGGGCACCCTAAACCAGAGATCATATCAGAAATCTACATAGAGCCAATAGCCCTCAGGTAATGCATGCATTGGATAGGTCAATATCAGGAGAGCCAATCTCCTGAGATGAAGTTATTCCTTATGCACCAAATAGATAGCAATGCAAGAGCTCTTTTCATGAAAGAAGAATTGGAAATGCAACTCCGAGGCATTAAGTCAAAAGAAGCTCCATATGAGAAATTAATTATTCTCAACTCGCTGAGGTAACTCTCAAATTGACTTAGCTCCACCAAGCACTAAAATAAAAATCTTCATGCATATAGTAGAAGCTAAGCATCCAATCAAGTGTAAGTTTTAGAAAACCAAGAGTCATGGGAAAGACCATAGTTGGCATTTAAATTGAGGAGAAAAATAAAGCCGCCACATACTTCCTCTTCTTTTGAAAAAAAGAGGTCTCCACACAATCATAACCGATCAAGCTGATTTGACTTATCTGAAAATTTCTAAGCATAGCTTTACTTTTTGGCTTGCTGTACACAATAGACTATTAAAATGATCAAGTGAAAGCTTGATACTAGGCCTTTCTGTGTTTTGTCAGTTAGTGATGAAAACAGAGATCATCTTTTCTTTGGTTGTGATTTTTCAAAGCAAGTTTAAGAGTTTAAGAGAGTAGCAGGCTGGAATCAGGAGTTTGATTGGGTTGCAGAACATCTTAAAGGGAAAGCTTTGCCTACCTTAAAACTTACACTAGATTGCTGTGCCAATCTCTATCATATATGGGTGCAACGAATAAAAGAATTCATAATGTAACATTGTAATATAAATACAATCTTTTAGTCGACTGTGTGTGATGCAAACAGATTGTCATCCAATGATATTGGAATGATTACATATATGAGATCTTTGGTTGTTAAACATAAAGCGAAAGGGGAACTATGGCTGATGTAAGGTGTTCATAGTTTGTCATATTGCAGGAAGCAATCCACCCTGCCTTTTGGATGAATGATTTTCTTGCTTACCCCCCAAAGGAAAAAAGAATGGCACCTCTACTTAAATGAGCAACAAATGATTACACTTACATGACCAGTTCGACGACGACTTCTAACAGAAGTAGATGAATTTCCACCTACATTCTCCTCCTGCTGTAGTAATCTAGCCAGGTATTCATCCATCTGCTCAAATGCCGGCAAACAACAAAATTGGCAAACAATTCATAAGCCAATAACATACATGCTACAATCTCAACATTAAACAAAACAATAGTACAACCTCCCCATTTCCAAGCATCGGTGAATCGTTGTATAGTTGTTCTTGAAGTTCACGAGCCAGCATCTCATCTGCTTCCAGTTGTCTCGACCTAGAATCTGATTCAAAACTACTGAGAGTATCTAGAATAGGTGTACCAGATTGACCAATTCCAGGTGACGTGTCATCAATTTCAATAACTGAAGAAGAAGCCCCTTCATGTTGATGCCTAAGTTGTCTAGCAGATGATGGATTTCTAGAATCCCTGGGTGAGACCAGGTTGATAACATCTGAGTTATTAGAAACTGATCTGTTGCGAGAATTGCCATTCCCAAAAGATACTTCCCTATTGTTTTGTCTTCTAGTGGAAGTTCTTGTAGAATTTGGCCGTCCATGTGTTTGGCCTGCCTCAGAAACAATCTCGGAAATTAATTGATGTGTATCCTTGTTTGCAATATTGCCACAACTAGTGCTGTTATGAGGATAGCTGCTTGTTCTTCTCCCCACTATATTATCACGATTCTGGAATAAGTTTCCAGCACTATCAGTTCCACCAGAAAGCAAATCGTCAGTTTCAGAGCCAGGGCGTGCTTTCTTAGCATGGGCATGTATAGTTCTCCATCCACCAAGTCTCTCACATTTTTCACCCAAATTAACAGGGGTGTCATTGGTTCCCTTATCCTCCCCACGAATAAAAGGTCTCCTGCACAGTGACCAACCATGTGAGTTGACAGTCTGCAAAAAAAAGAGCTGACAAAATGGATGACATCTAATTCGCCCATTGAGACTCTTGGGGTCAATAAGAAAGCGACACAAGATCATTGAATCTAAGCTAGACTAATTCTTCAAATTGATTGCAGCAAAACCTATTCAAATATCAGTCCATGCAACCAAATATGGTCTTCATTCAAAAGAGAATTTTGCATTGCTTGAAACCCAAACACAGAGAAAGAGAAGTTTGCCAAAGACACAGGTATGTTTATCAGACCCAACAATTCTTCTTCAGAATGTCTGTGATTGTCAGAGATAAGCAGTCAGTATGAACAAGGCAACAGTTGCAGATTTAGCCCTAACACAAGCATTGAGGAATTTATAGATGTAAATTGTAACTATTTAGGAAGGTAAAATGGTTAAAGAGGTTATGCATAAGGAGACTAGAAAAAATACAATGCAAAGCAAGATTATCATCTAGACAATTAAATATCATTGGAAAGCATTACACATTCAAGTTCCTTAATGGAATTCACATAGCATCTGAACATACTACCTGGTCGAGATATCCAAAAGTTTTGCCTCTTGCTTCTCTGATGTACAAGGATGCATCAATATCCCTTTTCCTTTATTTCTATCACGAGTACTATCTTCAGCATTACTACTCTCTTTTTCAGCTAATTCTTTTTCCCTTGTTGCTATATTAAGTGGAGAGATACAACCATTTCTGACCAACCTTTTCTGTCCAACATGTCTTGGAGAAGATACACTTTTAGGAGACTGAGGTACATGTTTTGAAGATTTTTCATGCACATCCCTTGGCACATCAATTGATTTCTCGCCAAACATAATCGAACTGGAATATTTGCATGCACTTTCATCTAGCTTCTCTTTGCCCTTACTGAACCTGTTCAATGTCTGAAAAGAATCAGAACAAGGGTAAGAACGTTCATGATCAGTTTTCATTTCTACTCTTCGAAAGCCATCAGCTAGAAAACCTTCTGAATCACCAAACGGCTCAGCCGATTTAAGAACTCCATTGTGCCCATTGCGTCGAATAGCATTCAAAGCAGCACCTTTTTCTGCAGAAGCGAATGACCTAGGACCTCCGATCCAAGCACCCTTCCCTCTCTCCACATTCTCAGCGCCAGAAGACTGTCTGGACTCAGGTCTAGCGTGCCCATTCCCTGCTGCCCTCCTAAACAAGCGATGCTGCGAAGCACTCGGATTACCCGACGACGAGTCCCCAACAGAGTCGCCGCGGCGACCGAATTCAACAGCACTCGGAACCCTTTTAGGAGGGCCAATCTGCAATCTCGGGTCCCGCCCGGTCCCATTCGCCGCTCGCCCGCCGCCGCCGCCGCCGAGCCAATTCGGGGATTTCTGATTCGAAGAACCCAGCGCAAGCGAGTTCGCTCTCGCCTCGATTCCACTGTTGCCACGCCGCGCGGCCAATCTGTCGGGCGTATCGGGAACCTCAGCTGCTCGATGAACGTCCGCATCCAAATCCTCCATAATCCGACACGGGAGGTTCCGGAACCAGCCGCCGACGCCGACCAAGCAGCAAACTTTAGGCAGAGACGGAACTAACGAAGACCTAAAAGCGAAGCACTTCACCGATTGCGACGGGGGGAAAAAATTCGAAGGAATCTTACGCGCGAGAGGGAGACGGACTCACCGTGCGATTGCGCCGGAGCGGGGATCGCGAGGGCCGACGCCGGTCGATCGGGAGGAGGAGGAAGGGGATGGAGATGGAGATGGAGACCGACCTACTGAGCCGCCGCCGCCGTCGAAGGTGGTGATGGCCGACGGATGAGGAGGAGGAAGGGACTGTGAGAAACGGAGGGCGTAGTAAAACAAAGAAAAAAATATCTGTTTAACTCAATGTTTCAAAATGGGAAAAAGTACCAACAACAAAAAAAAAAAATCATAATTCTAACGTATTTATTCAAATCCAATTTTAAACTTTTAAATTGTATTAATTAAATCTAAAATAATTAACCAACGTAGTCTATATGGTCAATTTTTTACTGAAAATTGCTGATATAAACGTTAGTCGTTATATAAAGCATGATCGATAATGATGTGAATAAAATTTATAATTTATTATCTTTTCAAAATTTTCAAATATTTTGACTTTTTATTTAAATTTCATTTTTTTTCTTTTCTCTTATTTTTTATAACTCCAGACCAATAATGATCAACAACCCTTACTTGGGCATCAAGCTCAAGCTTCCTTCTTGCATACGTTCTCCTCCGAAAGCGCACACTAGAATCAGAGGTAAAAATTGAGTTATCCAAAAACTGCTCAGCAACAGTCGGACAAGTGGGAAATGTTGAGATGAACCAGAAAAAGTTGGGTAGATATGGACGAGGATCACAATAGCCTAGCCTAACCCTTGCCAGCCAACAAGCAAGGATGTTGTCCCTTGCTTAATTAATTTAGGCGAGGGGTTGATGCCCTCACCCGTGGATGGCGAGGGACTTTGGCCCTTGCAAGAGGCCGGCAACTTTGTCAATTGTCAGCCCATAATTGGGAAAAAAAAAAGAATAGAAAAAAATAAAAAAAGTAATAAAAATTATAAAATTATTTACGTTAGTGTTAACCATTGCATGTAGATAGTCAATGTTTATATCATTAATTTTTAGCTAAAATTGACTAGATGAATTGCATTGGCAAATAATCAAAAGATTAAACATTCAATTGGCACAATTGAAATGTTTATGACTGAATTGCCACATATGTGATAAGCTTAGGACTTTCTTGGTATCACCTCCATCTCAAGAGTGCCAAATCTTTCCCATTTCCAATTATTGCAATCTAATTCCAACCAAAGAGAAAAATGAAACCAATCAAATCAATTATCATGTATAATAAAAAAATCAAATCAATTTTCAAATTAATAATAATTAACAAAAGAATATCGACAAAAATAATCTAATAAAACTTATGATTAACATGACAAAACCATCAAAATTACTGATGCAAATTCCACTTGAGTTCATTGGTTAATTTGGCAATCAAGTCGATGAAATTTTCATTTGATCATAGATATAGTAGACTTTAGAATGTTGTGTCGAGCACAATGTCAATCCTCCAAATATGCTTCTGTTAATTTTTTTTCCTTTACCAATTGAGTTTCCTATCTTTGTCAATTTGATCAATCAAATTAATTTATCACGTGCATTTGCTAATATTGCAAATTGGCAATGTGCATCATTGCCATGTGCGAAAATATTAACATATAGATATATAACATAACCACCCTCGCTAGACACAAGTAGGCTTCCGCCCCTCTCGTCCTCCCAAACATATGCTCAAACAAAAGGATGAGTGAGTTGTCATGTGTCACAAATCCTTTGTGGGTCTCCTGATCCAGGCTTATCCCGTGTCAACGTAGTCTAGGGTTATTATAAACTTTTCATAAATTTCTTATTGTTCGTAATACTTATATGGTGTCATTTCAAGCACCTGTAATGTCTCCTCGTGTTAAAAAATAAAAATATCTTTAAGGTTATTTTTAGGAATTCAACTACTCAAACTCTCCTATCTCGATAGACCTTTAATGTATGCACCAAGCCATCACTAAGGGCTAATGAATGCGGAGTTGCGTATCAATGGCAAAATCATACGGGCTATGGTTAATTCAGGTGCAACACACAACTTTGGAAATAAGTGTTAAAAAAAGTCCTAAACATTTTTATATTTGTGCCAATTTAGTTATAAACATTTTTACTTTGTGCCGATTAAATCTTTTCAGCCAATTTTGGCTGGATTTTACTGATTGACGCCGGCCAGCGAACGTGGCCCGATCGATACTGATGTAGACAATTTTTAATAATATTTTTATATTTTTGAATTTTTATTTTTTTATTTTTTATTTTTTTCTTTTCCTCCAGCTGGTCACTGAACCTCGACGACTGGCCAGAGGGGATGACCGGCGAGGTCGACCTCGCCGACCACCTCGCCAGTGATCGCAAGGGCGACCTCGCACTAGGTGGTGAGGGTCGAGCCTCGCCCATGGCCGGCAAGGGCGAGCCTCACCGACGCTGCCCAGGCCGCAATTTAGCGAGATTGAGCCTTGTCGGATTCGACGGAGGCCTCCCTTGAGGCCTAGGTGGCCTCTCGTTCGAGCTAGCAAGGGTCAAGCCTTGCCGATGGCCGGCGAGGGCAAACTTGGCCGCCCAACACAAGGCCGCCCTCGCGGCTACTGGTGAGGTGGCTGGTGAGGCTCGCAAGGCCGTCGCCTTTGGCCGGTCGCCGAGGTTCGGCGATCAACCGAAGAAGAGGAGAGAAGAAAAAAATAAAAAGAATAAAACATTCAAAAATATTAAAATATTATTAAAAGTCATCCACGCGCATCGATCGGGCCACGTCAGTCGGCCAGCGTCGAGTTAGCAAAATCCGACTAAAATTAGTCGAAAAGGATTGAATCGGAACAACGTAAAAAAATTTAGGAATAAAATTGTACCAAAAAAAAGGTTTATGACTAAATTGGCAAAAATACAAAAGGTTTATGACTTTTTAACACTTCTCCCCACAACTTTGGATTCAATTTCTCTGTGTTGCTATCTCAAACACTTGTAATGTCTAGTCATGCTAGTATGGACAATATATGTAAAGCTCGTGAAAGGGTTCAATTGGTCAAATTATTTTTGCTAATAGTCCTTTAATGTGCATTATATACATCATTGATTAATACAACCGAGTAGCATATTTTCTCATGACTCGTTTTAGTTCTTGCTTTATAACGAATGATCCTACGAACTACACGTGTGCCCTACCATCGGGGACATCTTGCGCTTGATTTTGCCGATGTGCTACTCATGACCGTGAAATAGTGCTTGCTGAACGGTCCTCCTTTTTGGCCAACGGTCCAAATCATAACATTTATAAATCAAGTCTTAAATGCTCTATTATAGTCAATCGAGTCCTAACCTTTTGAAAGGCTGCATTGAAGTCCTAATCTCACGTTTGATGATAATTTGGTTGCCTCAAAATTCCATATCCGAATCTTATCTTCACAAATTTAAGTGTGATTGATGACGGTTGGAGAATGATATGTATCCGAATTTGGTTGATCATTGAATGGTGAACAGGATCTCTATAATCAACTTAGAACATAAACTACAATTTTATGATTCCATTGCCTTTCAATCAAAATTAGCGTAACTAATATGAGGATGCTTGGATGATTAGAAGGACCTTTCAAGGAAAAATTATTAATATCACAAAAAATTCAAAATTGGTATATATTTGTCACATTTACTTCAAATTAAGTTCAGTCATAAAAAATCTCAAAGCAATACACCAATGCCACGTTAACCCCAAAATAATTTTCATATAACAAAAAATCTCTAATTGATACATATGTATTTCATTTACTCCAAACTTGTCATGTCATAAAAAAAAATCTCAAATTGAAAGTTGGTGATTTTAGTAGATTTTTGAATGTGAGGGAGCTCTTCAGAAAAATTAGCATATTTTAACAATTTCGTAAATTCTATTCATTCTCTTCAAATCGGTCTTCCCAAACGATGTTGTTTAGAATACACATTTATATGGTTTGGTAACCATTCTATTTCAGGGAACAATTTTTGATCATAAATGGTTTTTTCTGATTTTGTTCTCGAGCACAATTTCTAAGTAAAAGAACGCACTTGCTAATTGTTCAAAATTTATATTCTGAAGATAGAAATGTATTTGGTAAAATTATTAAATTCTTTTATTTCTTTTAATTTTTTAATACTTTTATTATATTTTCTCTTTTTTCTTTTTCTTTTTCCCTTCTTCCTCCTTCTTCTTTGAAGCCAATTGCCAGCCATGATGGTGGATGGCGACCAGTTGGGCGAGGTTCGATGAGCTCGCTAGAGCCTCGCCAAGCCAAGGTGAGGTTCAACAAGCTCGCTGGAGGCTCGCCTAACCACGGCAAGGCTTGACCTCGCCTAGGCAACGTGAGGTTGGCCTCGCCTTGGCCACTACCAGGCGACGCCGACCCGGAGGTGGCCTGGCAGCACTAAACCTCACTGGTAACTAGACAAGCTCGGCCTTGCCGGGGGCACCGGTGACCTCATTGGCCAAAGGGAAGAAGAAAAAAGGGGAAGAGAAGAAGAGAAAAGAAAAGAAAAGAGAAGAAAAAAAAAATAGGAACCGATTCTAGGAATTGTTCTCAGGAACAATAAGGCCCTGTTTGTTAATATTCTTTATTTCTGTTTATAAACAAAATTTCTGTTTTTTTGTTCCAAGGAACAAAAAAATAACATAAACGTGTTTATTTGCGTTTTTGTTCCAAATCTATTTTTTTGTTCCCATGAACACATTTGGAATAGAAACAAGAAACAAGAAAAACGTGTTTCTTGTTTCGGAACAGAATTTAAAAACAAATTTTCTCTTTCCTCTCTTTTTTTTCTTCTTTTCTTTTTCTTTTTTCTTTGGCCGGTCACCGGCCTCAGCCATGGCCGGCGACCTCGCCAGAGTGTCGCCAACCCCCAGCAAGGCAAGGCTGGGCGAGCTTGGGCTCGCCCAGATCCAACGAGCCCAAGCTTGCCTAGCCAAGGCGAGGCTCGGCCTCGCCGGGGCCGGTGAGCCTCGCCGTGGCTGGGCGAGGCCGCCAACCCTCGTCGGCTGATCGCCGGCCATGGCCGAGGCCGGCGACTGGCCAAAAGAAGGGAAAAAGAAAAAAAAAGAAAAAGAAAAAAAAAGAGAAAATTATTTAAAAAGTATTAAAAAATTAAAAGAAACAAAAAAGAACACAAATTTACCAAACGTGTTTCTATTCATTTTTTATTCCCGAAACAAGTTTACCAAACGCATTTTTTGTTAAAAAATTGTTCCCGGAATGAAACACTTTTTCTATTTCGTTTCTGGAACAATTTTTAAATAGAAATGTTACCAAACGCGCCCTAAGTTACTTTTTTCTACTTCTTGTTTCTATTTCAAACCTATTTTCAGGAACAAAAAAAAAAATTATTCCCGAGAAAAAAAATTATTAAACAAGTTTATATTATTTTTTCATTTCCCGAAACAAAAAAACAGAAATTATTGCTCTGGGGAACAGAAATTTTTTTTATTAAACAAAGCCTAAATTTCCATGTTGGATCCATGTGATTTGCTCGCCATGTGTGTTTTCACATCAACAACATAATGGGGATATTGAATGATAGCTAACAAAGTAGACTTGTTGAAAGTGCACTAGTTTAAATTTTTGGCAATATTAACCCTTGAAAATTGAGGTATGTTATGCTAGAATATATGAAATATGCATTTATCTAACATTTTAAGCTCTTTAGGTTGGACATTCTAATATGTCATTATTGAAAGTGCTAATATGAACATCTAGAGGGGGGTGAATAGGTATTTAAAATAAACCTTGGCAAATAAATGCGGAATAAAATAAAGGAGTTAGGGAAGAGAATAAGAACACAAGATTTATAATGGTTCGGCTTAGATCAAGCCTACGTCCACTCTCCCACGCTAACAGCCTTCTGCTGGATTCCACTATATAATCAATAAGAGATTACAACTTTGAGTGCAAACACTTAGTGATAGATCACACTATCTCACTAAGTCGCTCTTTTGATATTTCTCTTACGATCACAAATGTTTAAGCTCACCAAAAACAAGTGTATGAACAAAGGTTGCTCAGACTTTGGAATTATAAATTATACGCTCCGTCTCTACTTGCTTATCGGTCCTTAATCTCCTTAAATACTCCTCCACTTCCAAACTAGCCGTTGGATAGTATCTTAGAGGATCGTCTACCAATCTACCCATTGGACAAATATGTATCTAGAAGATTTGGTAGCCGTTAAGTGATAGAAGTAGAATCCCAAATTGATTCTGATTGCCCATACAAACAGAATCTTGGTTTCCATAAGTAAAGCTTCTTTGTATAGAAAGTTTTTGTCTTCAAGATCCAATTGTCAATCAATTAGATTGAATTAATTAAATCAATCTTGATGTAGAATTCAAACCAGATCACTAGCCGTTATACATTTAGGGCTTGTGTTACGTTCTGTCTCGTTATGGATGTAAAGTCTGAGAATAATAGACTTTACAATCTGAGTCTGAGTACAATAGATTTTAAAATCTGAATTTGAACATATTCTGCTTCTAAACAGATTTAGCTTTAAGGTCTGGATACAGTCTGAATAAATTCAACTTCAGCATAGAGTTTGTTTTTAGTTCTTCCAAGTATAGACTTTGACAATACCATTTATATGTTTTATCATTTGCATAGTCTATTACTCAATCATTAAACACGTTAATAGCCTTTAATTTATTTTGTCATCTTCAAAATATCATAAGGGATTTTCCTAACAATTATAACTATATTCTACCCCACTTTAACACTTGGGTGACCATTTTTTAAAAGATATAGCATTCAAGTAATTGATTAGAAGCTGCGACACTTAAGTAGATGTTTTTTTTTATATAGAAATAATGGCACCCAATTGGTTGAAAAAAAAAATTATATCACTGGAGTGAGTATCATACAAAAGTTATGGCATGTGTGGTGTATTTATCACATCAAGTTTTTTATTTGGATTTTCTAACATTTTTATCGTGCATGCAAAGATACTTGCGTTTTTAGGGGGTTTGGCCATAAAAAATATGATGTGAACAACTTACTTGAGCGGGCTCAACCACATTAGAAGAAGACCTTCACAAATCATTGGGCTCTTAGCCCAATGAGGCTTTTCATTTGTGCGTGAGGAGGTGTTACTTCAATCGCACTTTTGGATGCGCGTCTGAATCCTCCCTCAGTTAGTACTCGGTTCGACTTACTGAGTGCCAAGGTAAGGGCCCTCCCTGGCGGTTCAGGAGAGTTCACCCGTCGCAATCGACGCAAACGGGACGGCTTGGATTTCCCTCGCGATCATAAGAAAACATGGGAAGGGACGATAGGCTCTCGCTTCGGTCAAAATAGCGAAGGATATTATGCCCTCGAAGCTAACAAAAGACCTGACATAGAATAATGCCACCACTTTTGTTGCTGTTCTTGTAGTATATGCCATAAGCAATCTGTTATCTTCCTTTTCATTTTTCATCAGTATCCCTCGATTTTCCTGGTTAGAAGTATCCTTTACTCCTTTTAACATGTCTATATATATATGCTCAGCCTCTTTGAAAAATTCTCAACTCCACTTCGTGTCTTTTTCTTACTTGTTTAATCCTTTCTTTCTCTTCTTTTCCTCAATTTGCTTTTGTATTATCTTTCTATGATTCAAAACAATTAATAGAACATGCGTATGTTTATAGGCTAAAATATTTATTGCAATCGTGAATTTTCATGTTTATAATTTATGGTGTCGAATTCTTCCTTAAATTTGTTGCATAAACTGCATTCGTATTATTATCGTGCAATTCTAAAAATTCTAGCAATGATTCTATGCACAAAAAGGATTCCTCTTTATACCACTCAACTCTAACGCTTTGTTTGATATTCTAAGTGAGGAAGGAAATGAATGGAAAGGAAGAGATAGAAAATGGAGAAAAAAAATAGTAAGTTAAATTCCTTTCCTACCTTTGGATGCATGTTGAGTGGAAATAATGTGAAGGAAAATTAATCTCGTGAATAAACAAAATTAACCTTCGTCTTATTGCCACTTTTTTTTTTAAGTACAAGCAATCTTGAAATAAAGCGCAACAATTGCATTTCCTTTCATTTCTCTCCACTTTTGAAAAAGAAAAAAAAGGTGGGCCCGGGTGGAAGTATTTTCCTCGTATTCTTAATTATCATAATAACTCTAGCAAAGTGAGTGGGGATAAGAGCCCCGGCTGCTCAAAACATAAAGCCGTCCGTATTGATGATCCGACATAGAATTGTTTTTAACAAAATGGAAAATCGAATTTATGTTATGCGCTTAAACCACCTACAAATTTATCCCTCAATCGCTGAGCAACTCCATGGATTTGTCCATGAACAATGTCACCAACCCAAGCTTGATAATTCATGTATTAAACTATTCAAGAACATTTTACGTTCGGGCCGGGTTGGACTAGCCCAACGGGCAACAAGCTTTGCTTGAACTCGCCCAAAAGATCTTCAAGCCTCTCGAGCCCTTCAAACTACCAAACCAAACCCATGAATTAATCAATTCCAATCTACTGTATTCATCTTTCGATATTAAGGTTTTGGCGTTTGAATATGTGGTAAATTGATAGGGAAATAATATTTACCACAACCAAAAAAATATTATTCGAAATCTCTATTTTGATTTGCCCTTAGATCTCATCCACAATTACTTTCCATAAAGATTCCCAATAATTATGAAGACAAAGTCACATTCTGCCAACTTGAGTAAGTTATCAAAAGAGTATAGACCTTATTTTGTTTGTCTTGTCCATGACAAGAAACCTTATCAACTTTCCTTTTTTTCATTCTAAAGCGTCTTCTTTTCTTAACTCAATTGTCACTTTTGCTTTATTTATGTGCTCTTTTGCACTAATGTGATAGCGTGAGGTAACCACGAAGTGATTAAGGCAAATAGCTCGTCACAATCTATTTAAAGATGAAAGAGTAAACAATAGAAATATATTTAGGCTCCGTTCGTTTTGCGGAAAATAATTTCTGGAAAAACGTTTTCAGAATTTTCCGGCGTTCATTTCACGGAAAATAAATTCCTTGAGGAAAATATTTTCCATGAAAGGAAAAAAGTCTTCTAAATTAGGGGAAAATGTTTTCCACTTTTGAAAAGTGAAAAATATTTTCCTCTCTTGATCTTTCTTATCTCATACCTTTACAAATCCTCACTTCATCCTCCCCTTTCTTCTTATTCTTTTCTTTTTTTATTCAAAACATTTTTTAATTTTAATTTTTTTTTTAATTCGAATTATTTTTAGGGTCCGTTCGTTTCGCGGAAAATGTAGCGTTTCTGGAAAATATTTTCTAGGAAAATGCAATTATTTTCCGGTGTTCAGATGAAACCTAAAAATGAAGTGGAAAATATTTTTCGTTGTTTGGTACGGAAAATCTCTTCCTTCATATACTCCTTTTCATTTATTTTATTTTTTAAAATGGATTTTAAAAAATATTTTTCGTTGTTCGACAATGGCCCGCAACCGACCACCGGCGAGCCTCAAGCTCGCCAACAAGCACAAGGCTTGCCGCTCCCCAGATTGGAGAGTGCGAGCATCGAGCTCGAGGCTCCGGATCGACGAGCGAACTTGAGATCGACAAGCTTAAGGTTCGCCGACCGCGAACGACTAGTCAAGAAAGAAGAAGATGGGAAACAAAGAAAAGAAAAATAAAAATAAAGAAATAGAAAAGAAAAAAGGAAATTAAAAATAATTCGAATTAAAAAATAAAAAGAAAATTTTAAAATAATTCGAATCAAAAAAGAAAAGAAGAAGAAAAATGGGAGGAGAAAGTGAGGATTTGTAGAGGTGTAAGATAAGAGAAATCAAGTGAGGAAAATGTTTTCCATTTTTTAAAAGTGAAAAACATTTTCCCTAATTCAAAAGACTTTTTTTCCTTTCATGGAAAATATTTTTCCTAAAGAATTCATTTTCCGTGAAATGAATATCGAAAATCTGGAAAACGTTTTCACGAAAGTTATTTTTCACAAAACGAGCGGAGCCTTAATTTCATTTTTCTTTTCTATTTCGGCTCCGTTCGTTTCACAGAAAATGTTTTCCGGGAAAACATTTTCCGGATTTTCCGGCGTTTGTTTCACGAAAAATGAATTCCTAAGGGAAAATGTTTTCCATGAAAGGAAAAAAAGTATTCTAAATTAGGGAAAATGTTTTCCACTTTTGAAAAGTGGAAAACATTTTCCTCACTTGATCTCTCTTATCTCACACTTCTACAAATCCTCACTTCCTCCTCCCCTTTCTTCTTCTTCTTTTTTTTTTATTTTATTTTTAAATTGTATATTTATTTTTAATTCGAATTATTTTTAATTTCCTTTCCTTTTTCTTTTTTTTTTTTTTTTTCCTTTTCTTTTCTTTGTTTTCCATCTTCTTCTTTCTTGGCTAGTTGTTGGCCATCACCGGGTGAACCTCAAGCTCATCGATCTCAAGCTCGCGCTTATCGATCTGGCAAGCCTCGAGCTTGACGCTCGCGCTCGCCAATTTAGTAAGTGGAAAATATTTTCCGAAACATTTTCAAGTTTTAGCCAAACACTAGAAAATATTGTCATTTTCCTGGAAAATGACTTACGGGGAAAATATTTTTTCGGAAATGGTCCATTTTCCGCGAAACAAATGGACCCTTCTTTTCTATTTCTTTTCTTTTTCTTTTTTTTTTTTTCTTTTTTTTTTTTTTTTTTCTTTTTTTTTCTTTGTTTCCCATCTTCTTCTTTCTTGGCTAGTTGTCAGCCGTTACCAGGCGAATCTCGAGCTCGTCGATCTCAAGCTCACGCTCTGCATTCTTGTTTATCATTTTCTTTATTTACTCTACCATATAGTTGTACACTGCTCAAGCAAAGGGCTCTACATGCTTTGTTTCTTTTTTCTTTTGTTTATTGGAACACAAAAGACACGGGAGGAGAACATGCCACTCAACTGAAAGATTCTCATTAGGGGTGTACATGCTTTACTTTTTTTTTCATTTGCTTCTTTTTAAAATCTATACGAACATTTTTTAGAGTAGATGAACGTTTAGTGACAATGAGGGAACAAAGATATGAAGCAAGTTTGCCCAGATTTAAAGGCAAATTCATATTTGATGGATTTTTAGATCGGTAAGTGATGCATGCCTAAGTAATGAAGTCTTAGAAAATATTTTCCTTACTGAACACCGGAAAATATTTTCCGAACATTTTCAAGTTTTAGCTAAACACTAGAAAATATTGTCATTTTCTTGAAAAATGACTTCTGGGAAAATATTTTTCGAAAATGACCCATTTTCCGCGAAACGAACGGACCCTTAGTTTATAAGTAGATTATTCGATTAATGCATAACTTTTCCTCAGTACCATGAACTTCCATTAAGTTTGGCCATAACCATCGAATTTACTCATTGAGAAAAAGTTAGTAATGTACATCTTACTAGAGTAAAATTGCAAAGAAAGCACAAACTTATCTTATTCCCAAAACATCTATTTATAAATTTACGTACAACCTAATTGATTAAGTGAAAAGGTTGTAGTTAATAAATTTGTTCTTGTCAATTGCCAAAATACATTACTTTTAAGGGTTAATACCCTGAAAAACCCCAAACTGGTACATCTGTGACAAATTTACCCCAAATTATTTTTTTGACCATGAAAAACCCAAAACTAGTACACATATGACAAATTTACCCCAACTAACCATAAAAAACCCTAAACTGGTACATTTATGACAAATTTACCCAAAACTAATTTATTTGACTGCAAAAAACCCTAAACTGGTAAATTTGTAACAAATATACACTTCGCTAAATTGGATTAATACCACAAAAAATTCACAAAAATTGTAAACTGTGACAAATTGAGCGTAAAATTGCAAATTAGTATATCAGTCAACCGTTGAGTGTCATTTAACTTAGTTAAAATTTAACGAAAACTAATAGAGGGTAAATTTGTCACAAGTGAACTAATTTGTGGTAAATTTGTCAAAAATATATCAATTTGGGGGTTTTTGTGGTCAAAAAAATAGTTTGAGATAAATTTGTCACAGGTGTACCAGTTTAGGGTTTTTCAAGGTATTAACCCTACTTTTAATGTAACCATTAAAATGACTTTCTACTTAATTTACATGGACAGATGGAAAAAGATTAAAGATTATTCATAACACATTATTTATAGTTTACAGAATAGCTTATTTAATTTAAATGAATGAACAGCCATTAATAAAGATATACCCTTTATTTTTAGATAAACTCGATGCAAAAAAGTACAATAGATTTTGATACTTACTTGAATGATTTATGTCCAAATTAGAGAGAAATTGAAAATATGGGTTTCTTCTTCTTATTCTTTTAAGAAATATTATTTTAAGAAATAACTTCTTATGGTATTAAGACGAATAGACATTGTTACTTTTAGGATGTTTGATAACA
The DNA here is from genome assembly GCA_014182515.1 of Eucalyptus microcorys. Lineage (NCBI taxonomy): Eukaryota > Viridiplantae > Streptophyta > Magnoliopsida > Myrtales > Myrtaceae > Eucalyptus > Eucalyptus microcorys. The sequence continues at coordinate 3,658,061 of CM024569.1, read as the reverse complement.
CTCCAAATAATAAATGATTCTATACTTTTGTTTCTTTGAATAAAAAAAAAAAAACAAATTCGTTTAGTAAATTTTTATTCTCATAACAAAAGTCCGTTTTTTTTTTCATAGATTTTTGTTTCTAGGAATATATTTGGAACAGAACCAAGAAGTGGAATAAAGTTGCTTTTTCTCTTTTTCTCTTTTCTTTTCTTCTTTTCATTTTCTTTCATTTTCTCTTCCTCTTCCTCACTACCAGTCACCGGCAATGGCGATGTCTAATGACTGGCTGGATGAGGTCCAACAAGCCTGGAGAAGCTCCGGCAAGGTTGTCGGACCTCGCCTCCCAGCTGGTCGTAGGCCATTGGCTGATGACCGGTTAGAGAAGAAGAAGAGGGATGGAAAAAAAAAAGAAGAAAAGATAAAAAAAAAATTAAAAATTATAATAAAAGTATTAAAAAGAAAAATTCTAATTCACAAAAGAATTTCAGATTTGTCGCGACCTACCCCTCGGGAGGAGGGAACAAGTTTAGGGGTATTGCCTAAAGGATAGACCTAAGGCCCATGATTAGGCACGGGCTCTCCCAAGCTCATACTCGCGTGACGTTGGAGTATTTTTAAGAATTTTGCAATAAGTGGTCGCCACTAACCTATTGGGGTCGGTTAAAAACCAAGTGAGACATGTGAGTATACCTTACTTCCTACGCAATCAGAGAATCTAGGGTCAAGAACTTAATTACATTAATTAATTAATTAGTGTCATTTCGGTATCTAATCTTGTTCATTTTAAAAAGATTTTTGTCAGGCAATTTGGATTGATTTTATATCTATCCACTAACATACAAGATGATCATGCAAGTACGTAATCATTAAAATAATAATTATAGCTACCAAAATCATAATTTCAATAAAACTAAGCACATGCAATTGAACATAATTAAATATACAAATTAAACATGCGATATAATTAATATATGAGCAAATAAAGGCCTAATTATACTAAGAAGACAAGACATGGCAATTCCCAACCGAAACCTATATTTTTTAGATTTTCGATTTTTTTTTTTAAATTTCGAAAAAAAATTACTTTATTTATATTTATTTATTTATTTTGGGCGAATCGGGTCTGGTCCGGTCCAAACCGATCCTACTCCTGACCTGGATCCGACTTGGCACCCCTTAGCGTTGCTCACAATTCTCGCGGTGCTCCCTGCTCTCCGCGGTTTAGCCGGTCGAGACTGCGGTGCCGCTCGCTTGGGCAGGGCTGCACGCCCACTCGGGGGTCACCTTGACTGGCCCAAGCTACGGGCTTTGTCTTTGCCCTAGTCGCCGCTCCTTAACCGGCGCTCTCGCCGCTAGTACCCTCAGCCGAACACACACTAACATCGATGGAGGCAACGGAGCAAATGAACGGCCAACACTCAGGGAATCCAGTGTCACATGAACGCCACCGGGGAGCACGTCATGCATGGATGACTCAACTCAGTCAAAACAGGGAAATAAAAACCAGATCTCATTGAGGCATTTTGCCGAGCAGGTGAAGCGCTCTAAAGAAACAGGGGCTTTGGCGCTCAGCCGAGGCCCGAGCGCGAGTTCAGACCGCTAGTGAGGCACATTAGAATATCAAGAAACGCAATGGGACAAGTAGGGGGGCTAGAGCTCGCTCGAAACGGTCGGGGGAAGCTCCAGGCTGCTAGGTATTACACTACGCACACCAAGTTTTTGATGAAATGCTTACCTGGTTTCTAGAGGAGTTAGCGGTGGTAACGGTGGTTGGGTGACTCATCAGCGATGGCACGGCATCCCAGGGGGCTCTCGGCTCCTTAGCTGAGTTCCACCGACCTTCTTTTCTCCGCCTTTCCTCCCTTTTCCTCTCGGTTCCGTGCGTTTTTCTCCTCCCCTGTTCTCCTTTTGCCGATGCCTTTATCCCCCTGCGGTGCCGTCTGCCTCCTGCCCTGCTCCCCCTGTGGTGCTATCTACTTTCTGCACTTGCTCTGCTTTGCTACTACTGCCCCTCTGCCCCTTTTGCTCTTGCTCTCTCTTGTCTCTTCTCTTTGCAGGTTCCTAGGTACGAAGACACGGACAAGAGGAGGACGACCAATTGGGGCACATTGAGCTGGAGCTGAAGGGAGAGGGCTTGGGCTGCGCAAGGGAAAGAGAGGCGAGCGGCGGGCCAAGCCAAGGCCAAATCCGGCCTGACCCGACCCCTAAGCGTTTTTCTGTTTTTCTTTTTTTTGTTGTTTTGTTTTGTTTTGTTTTTTTTGTTTAAAAATAAGTGTCAACAAGATTTTATTAAACATATTTCTATATGGGGAATAGAAATTTTGAACAATTATCAAACATCTTCAAATGCTCAGAAACTCATCTAGGGAACAAAATAAAAAAAGAATTATTCCTAAGTAGAAATTATTTCCAGAAACAAAATGATTATCAAACACACTCTTAAATTACAACAAAGTTAAATTAGCAAAAAGTGAACAATAAAAAATGGTAGAAACTAGAAAACTAAGGTTATCACTAAATCCACCCAAACTTTGGTTCCATACACACCTTAAGAAGTTAGAAAGACATACATACCCACGTTATGTGTGCGACACTCCAAAATGTGGGTGGATTTAGCGCAACCCAAAAAGGAACTGTTGGCTTGATTCGGTACAAGGACATTTTTGGACACTAGGACCCTGGAGTGCCAAAAGTTGGCACAAATGAATACTTACGTCCCAAAATCGGAGCAAAATGGATTACTTAAGTGTCAATCCGGCCAAAATACTAACGTGGCGATTTTCCGGCGAAGTAAGTGCAAAACGGCATCGTTTTTGTGCGACGTGATAAAAAATTAATATAAAAGAATTAACTTAAATTAAAAACTAAATTTATTTAAAACATTTTTAAAAATTAATAAAAAAAAAAGGGAGGAAGCCACCTCCCTCTTTTTTTTTTAAATTTTTTTATATTTGTATTTTTGTTTTTAAATGTTTTAAATAAATTTAATTTTAAATTTAATTTAATTAATTTTTATATTATTTTTTACCACTTTAACACCAAAACGACGTCGTTTTTGTATTGTCTAGCCACATCAGCGTGCAGAATGACGCCGTTTTGCACTTACTTCACCGGAAATTGCGCATGTTAGCATTTTGGCCGGATTGGCACTTAAGTGATCCATTTTTCACTCTGCACTTAAGTGTCCATTTGTTTCAACTTTTGGCACTTGAAGCGTACTTTTGCTAACATTTTTGTCTTTATAATCCTTGTGAAGAATATACATGAGTTCCCACCAATCAAAATAGAGATCTCCACAAAGTTGGGAAACGATATTATTTGGTTGTGGAAAGGTATATAGGATACTAATTGAAAAGGAAAGTTCACAGGTCACCTAGTGATAATAAGTTGCTTACTAGATCTAATAACCCTAAGCTAGACTTGCTCAAAAACAGCCAAGGATAAAATTGGTTGAATTGGCGGTGATTGTACATACATAAGACAGCTGAGAAAAGTTCACCTAGAAATTGAGAGATAGGCAAGGACTATGTGAACATGAACTATATGGCTATAGATGAGCTCGTCGGAATATTAGTACAAATCATCAATGTTATGGTTGAGGGCATCTTATCGACACCTTCATCGTTGATGTAGCATTCCTTAATTTCAATCTATGTTTCAATGTCAAATACGCTTCTTTACACTTCGATTTTTTGTTTTTTTTTTTTGTTGGGGGATGGGTTTTGGAACGGTAGTTTGAGCAATCTGAGCTTGACTTTAACCATAATGCAAAATAATGGTTTGCAACATTTCCATCTTGTTGTTTCACCAACTTTTTGTAGAATAGGGAAGGAGAGTCTGCTCAATGGTGAGTAGCTTGACATTAGTCACTCAAGAAATTTTGGACCCCCCTCCTCCGGGACCAAACTCCCTTGAATAGTTTAATTAAGTTGGTGGTTACATGCCTTCCCATCATAATGCATTCAAAAACATTTGCACATCATAAGTCCTAACCCGAAAGTACCACCTAAATAGAGATTACCTCCTTGTATAGGAGTGATATTTTAGCTAATAAATCATCCTTAAGACCGTAGAAAATATGGGGAAAAAAATTATGCCTCAACAACCTTGTAACATGAGAAGAACGTGTGAGACTGTGACAATAAGTCATTGCAGTTGGTGACTAATCCGGATAAGCCCCATTATAACCTTCTTGAAGATAATTTTTGTTTTGTAATGTTTGTAAAGATTGGTTTTGGAAATTGATGAGATATAGTGTAATGGGACGTTTTGATAAGTGGATCGCATTGAAAATCCATTATAAATAAGTCATGTCATTTTATAAATAATGTTCGTAGACTCATTTTCATATTCATAACTCGAGGATGAGACATGATAGAACACAACAAAACTACTCATTATAAACCCAAATTAATGCACATCAAGTTGGTTCTTGTTTGGGACAAGTGTGGATACTTGTCTTAAGGTTTTGGCTGTTAATTAATACGGTTTATCAAGGACTTAAGACTTTACAAAAACCATAGTCAAGTGTCAATCTTGCAATTGTGGAGTTCAAACCTTGGAAATCACACATGGCAAATGGCTAAATATTTCACATGATAGCTATGTCAGATTATCGACATTTGAACTCTATTAAGGGTGAGCTCATGACTTGATTGGGACTTTTTGAAAGTGTTAGGTTTCCAATAGACCAAAATATAATCTCTCAGTTTTTAGTTGACTGACAGTCGAAACCTTTGATCTCGGTTTTTCATTTATTCCGTTTTTCTAATCTTGTCAAATTTTCCTTTAAGAGAGGGAAAAAAATGATTGCAAATGATCCCAAATATCCAAGTCCTCAGTGCTAAAAAGCAAAAACCTGTTCGAACATGCTCTCATATATGCTATAGTGTAGAGGGCAGTATCAATTGGTTCCTCCCCGCCAGAAATGAGAAACATCTAGCAGGACTTTCCGGTTACTAAGGTTTGTCAACGGGACTTGAATGATTATTTTAATTGTCGGCGAAGGATTGCGTGCAGCCACTAAATTTTTTTTTTTAAGAAAAAGGGTCCGCAATGGATCAACAGGATCAGACGGCTCCTCCCAATCCCCCCTCCTTACAGGTCTGTAATGCATGCAGCCACTAGCTACTCACGTACGCACGCGCAGACCTTTAGGGTACAGCTCTCTAGATCCTAATAAGATGCCGCCCTCGACTATTATTCTAAGAGTTTTCACTATAGAGTACCATGAGGACAGTGTATTTTACACCGATACGTATATTAAAAATTATAAAATTTATTATGAAAATATAATTGAGTCCTAATTTTTTTTATAAAAAATACAATTAAATGCTAAAATTCATCAAATTGATTCAATCAAGTCATTATGTAAACTCCGTCTAATTAGACTAGAGAAAAAATGCCGACATGTCTTATTTTATTATTTTCTTAAGACACGTGGTGATGATGTGGCACCCACCAAGCGCTGCTCTAGAAAAATATTCAAAAACTTAAATTACAATGTAAATTAGACTAAAAATAAAATTGGTTGCTACCATGAAAAGTTGCAAATTGATAGATTTATGATAAATTTATCCTAAATTAATTTTTTGATCACGAAAAATCCAAACTGGTACACTGTAATAGATTTATCATCTGTTAACTTCTGTCAAATTTTATCCTTAAATTTGCCGACATAGATGACATATAATGACACGTTATGGGGACGCGGCAAGTCCATGTGGAAATCTATAAGGTTAATGTCACGAAAAATCCTAAATTTATCACAGGTTTCCATTAAATTTATCACAGGAATGCTGCTAAATTTGTTACAAATATATTTGTTTGAGATTTTTCATGATATTAAGCTATAGATTTCCACGTGTATCACGTCACCATATGTCATCTAGATCAACAAATTTAGTGATTAAATTTGACAGAAGTTAACAAAGACAAATTTGTCACGAGTGTACTAGTTTAAGATTTAATTTGAGGTAAATTGGTCATGGATGTATCGGTTTGGGGTTTTTGGTAATCAAAAAATTAGTTTTGGATAAATTTATCACAAGTGCACTAATTTAGAATTTTTCAGTGCATTAAACCAAATAAGAAAGCTAAAAGTTAAAACAAAAAAAAAAGAACAAAAACTAAATTAGAAGCCCTTACTAGTGGCTGGCGTTGCCATTCATTGCTAGAAAGGGCTGATGGAGGTCGCCTAGGCCTCATTGGTGGTTGACGAGGGTTGTAAAGCTTTGGCAAGGCCTAGGGGACCTTCACGAACCCTTTTCGATGATGGGTGGTGGTGGCGGCCACCGGCAAGGGCTTGTTCCTCCTTTTTTATACTTGGTTTTTTAATTGTTTTTATCCTTTTAAATTTAAATAGTCTAATTTAAGTAAAATTTGAAAAATTAAAATCATAAAAATGTCATGTAGGAGAGAGAAAGGAAAAAAAAGAAAAAAAAGGCACTTTGATATTTTCTATTTGCTAGACAAAGTTAACAAAAGAGCTTGATTACGCAAATCTGACAAGTTTTAAGTTTTGATTGCACTTTTTAAAAGTTTTAAAATTTAATTGCATTTTTGTAATAAATTTTAGGACTTCGAGTGACTTGCCTCTTTTGTTTCTTAGCAACACAAAGAGTATAATCTAACCTTGATAATACAAATTAAGTATATCATTAGAGGGAAAAAAATTTAGCGACATGTGATAGCATGATTCTAATCACAATCGAATCATATATATAGGTGTATAGTCGAGCCGAGGAGGGTTGATACACTACCAAGTTCAAGCTAGACTCAACTTGGTTCACATACTCAGTGCTCGAAGCTAGATTTAAGCTCGGTTGAGTATAATTTTCCTACTCGAGCTTGATTCAATTAGAAAATCTAGATTCTCGAATCCGATTCGATTGGATTTAATTGCAATCAACTTATAAATAAAGCTTGAGTAACTTGAGTTTTATAAGTTCTTAGTGTAATTTTAAATATTTCGCCCATTTTTACAATATAATGAAAACTTAATAAAAATCGTGAGCCTATCAAGTTGAATATTGACAACCTCAAACTCAATTATACAAGATACTCGAGTAGCACAAAATTAAGCGAGTTCATCTCGACTAGACAACAAGCCGAGCCGGAGCTCTTACAAGTAATTTGACTCGACCTCACTCATGCGTCTAGAGCTGCCAATGAGTAATGTGCCGTTTATGAACTTTATGTTCAGAGTAAGAGACGATGGCATTTACCATGACGGTTCCTCATGTGCGATGGACAAGTGATTACGAGCACGCGCGTGTCACGTGTACCCGAAGCCATATCACGAGGCGCGCACGTGAGGGCCCAACCACCATCTCTCCGCCTCTCTTCTATATAAATCCCACTCTCTCCCAAAGGTTCACTCGTGCAACCTACCCCGACAAGAGTCACAAGCAAACCAGTCCACCACCGCCTCCTCCGTCTCGACCCGCTTGACGGCCACCCTCGCCTTCTCTCATTTCCTCGAAACCCCCTGACAAGGAGAAAAAAGAAAAGAAAAGATGGTGAGCGTCGAGGAATTCTGCCGTGCCCAGAAATCGAAAGGCCCTGCCACGGTCCTCGCCATCGGAACGGCGGTCCCCAAGAACGTCATCGAACAGAGCACATACCCGGATTATTTGTTTCGGATCACCAACAGCGAGCACATGACCGGGCTGAAAGAGAAGTTCAAGCGCATGTGTATGTATATTTTTTTTTTTTTTGGTCGGTGTATGTATAGTTCAAAGCATACCTACATTGATGCTCTTTCATTTATATGTAAATTTTTCTGTGCCCTCATCATTTATCATCACATAAGAATTTGCCAGATTCACTTCATCTAGCGTATCCATGCTTCAGATACGAAATTAAGGAAAGACAGTCAAAGCAAATGAACAGTAGTTTCGATGGGAGTTTCCGATGCCAGGATCGGTTTTCTTCCGGTAATAACTTGTGGGGGTCATTGAAGAGATTGCGCCTTTCATCGTCGCGTATCATTAGCTCGATCGGTCCGTAGAGAAGGAGGACTATAAAAAAGGCGTTGCAGGGGCTTATTGACATGGGGTCTGTGTTTGGTTGTGTATGTTTCAGGTGAGGGGTCGTCGATCAAGAGGAGACACTTGCACATGACGGAGGATATATTGAAAGAGCACCCGACCATGAGTTCATTCACGGAACCCTCCTTGGATGCCCGGCAGGACATTCTGGTGGCGGAAGTGCCGAAGCTGGCGAAGGAGGCGGCGGCGAACGCCCTGAAGGAATGGGGGCAGCCCAAGTCGAAGATCACCCACCTGGTGTTCTGCACCACCAGCGGTGTCGACATGCCGGGCTGCGACTACCAGCTCACCAAGCTCCTGGGCCTCCGCCCCTCCGTCAAGCGGTACATGATGTACCAGGTGGGCTGCTACGGCGCTGGCCTGGTCCTCCGCCTCGCCAAGGATCTTGCTGAGAACAACAAGGGGGCTCGCGTCCTCGTCGTGTGCGCCGAGATCACCGTCTGCACCTTCCGTGGCCCCACCGAGACCTACCTGGACAACCTCGTGGGCCAGGCTCTGTTCGGCGATGGCGCCTCCTCGGTCATCGTGGGCTCGGACCCCGTCCCGGGTATCGAGAGGCCCCTGTACGAGATCGTCTCCACCTCCCAGACTCTCCTCCCAAACAGCGAGGGGGCCATTGCTGGGCACGTCCGGGAGATCGGGCTCACCATCCACCTCCTCAAGGACGTGCCGGGCCTCATCTCCAAGAACGTCGAGAAGAACATGACCGAGGCGTTCCACCCACTGGGCATCACCGACTGGAACTCGCTCTTCTTCATCGTGCACCCAGGCGGGCCCGCGATCCTCGACGAGGTCGAGGCCAAGTTGAAGCTCAAGCCCGAGAAGTTAGAGGCTTCCAGGCATGTGCTCGGCGAGTATGGCAACATGTCTAGCGCATGCGTCTTCTTCATAATGGACGAGATGAGGAAGAAATCGATCAAGAAGGGGCTCAAGACCACTGGAGAGGGGCTCGAATGGGGCGTGCTCTTCGGATTTGGTCCCGGCCTCACCGTCGAGACCGTCGTCCTCCACGCCCTGTCTCCTTAGGGCTTCGCATCGGGTCCGACCTCGCTTGCCTCCTCCACCTATTACTATTTCCACTTATGATATGTTGTTGTTATTCGTATGGTCTTTTCGATGTTGTTCTAGAGCCTCTTTGGTGATGTTTTGGATCATGATGCCACGGGGAGTAAGCGTTTGATGTTGTTAGCTGCTCCTTTAACTTTAATTATCAATGTGCTCTTATGTGCCGACCAAGAGTCCATGTTCGCCTAGAAATAATACTTCCCATGTACCACCACGTGATTCTAGCTTTTTTATCGTTTTGTTCATCATCATACAGCCCTCGCCCCTCCTCGGTAGATTCCTATCGAAAAAAGAAGTGATTATTTTTAAGAAAATATTACCCTTAATCCGTGAAGCAAATATCCTTTAGTGTTGTTGGGAGTCCATAGCAAAGGCCAGAAGCCTCTGGGACACACTAACACACTAATATAATCTCCTGACCCAACTTGGATACATTAACCGCTCCACACACACACACAATCTTCCTCTCACATGTGAGCTTAGTATTAGGTCCGCTCCTCCTAATCCAAATATCATTATGTATCAATTTATCTCAAGTTGAATCTCTCCATCAATAGCCAACTTCATCCCCAGTTTTTTTCTCTAGACATAACATTTGGGGAGATCATCAAGAGGGAGCTCAAATATGAATCGGTTAGCATATCTAGTTAAACTAAATCTTATGTAGCATCGACATAGATACGCGACACGCGATACGACACGACACGACACGCCGACACGTCATTTCCTAAAAATAAAGAATTCCAACACGTTCCGACACATTATATATTAAATATATTTTTATATATAAATACATGAATAAATAATAATAAAAATAGCATAGAATTAATTTACACGAAAAATATTAAATAATATCATTCATTATTTTAATTTGTTACAATAATACATAAAACTTAGAAGAAAAAAACATTGTTTAAAGAAAAATGCTGAAATGATATTTTTAAATTTATTTATTTATCATATATGGCATTTTTTTATTACTTATTTCATAGTAAAAGACTTTTAAAAAAATAAAACAATTCTAAAAAAAAAACTGAAAATAAAAAAATTGATCCCATCCGTGTATATTTATAGAATTTTTTATTACTTCTTTTATTACTTCTTTTTTATATATTTATATTTTGACCCCTCAAGTATTAGAAAATTTTAAAAATTGACCTCGTGCGTGTCGTAGCGTGTCGGAGAGAATTGACCACGTGTCGATTTTTTAACACTCGTTGACCGCGTGTCAGAGTGTCGAATATGACACGAAAGCTCCCAAAGAGTGTTGATGCTACATAAACTAAACCTATATTCACTGAAAAGTTAAAGCCAATGAGCTATTGATCAACTTGGATATATTAATTGTTTTACATCACACTAATTCTCCGATATAAGACTTCTTTAGCATCTATTAACATATAAATTTTAACGATCCAGTTATTTATTTATTGTATTAAAAAATTATGGATTAATTTTTAACCTCTAAAAAGAATAATTAATTGCATAGTATATAATTTTAGGCGCATTTATTTTTAATTTGCATTTGCATTATGCTAGCGACAGATAGGTTTGAATTGGTAGTTTTGAACTTTAATTTGGCAAGTTGGACTAAGCTCACGAAGAGAGTAAAATGGCCCAAACCCGTATCCTCGAAGAGATATTACGAACTCATCTTTGCGAGATAAAATCCTATTGCAATTTTGAAAATCAGTGGAGAATATTCTTTTTTACAAAGGAAATTTATAAGAAATGTGGAAATAAAAAAAAAATATTGCGTTAAGGAGAAGATCTTGGTGGATGTTGATTTGAAGAAGAAAATAAAATCCTAGTCTACACTACTGAAGAGGGGGAGGCCAGACATTAATACATAGGGCCATTGAGAGAAAAACGTGAGTTGGGCTTCTTCTATTTTTTCTAACTTCGTAGGGGGAAGAATTTCTTTTGGGGTTTTTCTAGGTTTTTCTTGGTTTATTTTGGGGGCTTTTTCTCTCCGTTTCTAAGTAAAAAAAAAACTCAAAACAAAAGGGAAAAATGCTTTTCTTTGGTTTTCCTTCTGCTTTCTTCGAAGTCAAGAAAAGGGTGCTGAAGAAAGTACAGCAGAGGAGAGACAAGACGAGACAAGGGAGGAGAGACGTGCAGCTGGTTGCAGCAGGAAAAAAAGGGAAAGAAAAGGAGAAGAACACTGTTCTTCTTCTTCCTGCCGACGCCTCCCTGCTGCCCGAGCCGGCGGCTACCGCGCCAGCACTACCGCCGCGCCTCCACCGGCGGAACCCGCGTGTGCCGCCAGCGGTCCGACCCTCCGCCGCCCTGCAGCCGTCCGAAGCTCCACCCCCGCCTTGTTGGAGGGGGAATGGTTGGCATGGCTCTTGCTTGTTCCCTAGGTAAGCTATGGCTTGCTGTTAGTCATGTTTAATCTTATTGGGAGTTAATATCATCAGAAATTATAATTTGATATATTTATGATAAATTTGTTAAAATTTAATTTTTTGATCACGAAAAATTTAAATTGACGCACTTGTGATAAATTTACCATCTATTAACATCAGTCAAATTTTATCCTTAAATTTGCTGACATAGATGACATATAATGACATGTTATGGGGACGCGGCAAGTTTATGTGGAAATCCATAAGGTTAGTGTCACGAAAAATCTTAAATTTATCACAGGTTTCCATTAAATTTATCACTAGAGTGTTGCTAAATTTGTTATAGATATATCTTGATTTTTTCATGATATTAAGCTATGGATTTCCACGTGTATCACGTCATCATATGTCATCTAGATTGACAAATTTAGTGATTAAATTTGACAGAAGTTAAGAAAGACAAATTTGTCATAAATGTACTAGTTTAAGGTTTAGTTTAGGGTAAATTGATCACGGGTATATCGATTTAGGATTTTTGGTAGTAAAAAAATTAGTTTTGGATAAATTTGTCACAAATGCATTAATTTATAATTTTTTAGTGTATTAACCCAAATAAGAATGCTAAAAGTTCAAAAAAAAAAAGAAAAAAACTAAATTAGAAGCCCTTGCTAGTGGCTGGCGTCACCACTCATTGCTAGAAAGGGCCAATGGAGGTCGCCTAGGCCTCACTGATGGTTGATGAGGGTTGTAAAGCTTTGGCAAGGCTAAGGTGACCTTTGCGAACCCTTTTCAATGATGGGTGATGGTGGCAGCCATCGGCGGGCTTGTTCCTCCTTTTTTATACTTGGTTTTTTAATTAGTTTTATCCTTTTAAATTTAAATAACATAATTTAAGTAAGATTTGAAAAATTAAAATTGTCATGTAGGAGAGAGAGTTAAAAAGAGGCACTTTGATATTTTCTATTTGCTAGACAAAGTTAACAAAAGAGCTTGATTGTGCAAATTTGACAAGTTTTAAGTTTTGATTGCACGTTTTAAAAGTTTTAGAATTTAATTGCATCTTCGTAACAAGTTTTTAAACTTCGAGTGACCTGCCTCTTTTGTTTCTTAGCAACATAAAGAGTATAATCTAACCTCGATAATACAAATTAAGTGTATCATTAGACATTTGATAGCATGATTCTGATCACAATCGAATTATATATATAGGCATATAGTCGAGCCAAGGTGGGTCAATACACTACCAAGTTCAAGCTCGACTCAATTTGGTTCACATACTCAGTGCTCGAAGCTAGATTAAGCTCAGTTGAGTATTAATTTTCCTACTCGAGCTTGATTCAATTAGAAAATCTAGATTCTTGAATCTGATTCGATTGGATTTAATTGCAATCAACTTATAAGTAAAGCTTGAGTAACTCGAGTTTTATAAGCTCGATTGTAATTTTAAGTATTTCACCCATTTTTACAATATATTAAAAACTTAATTAAAATCGTGAGCCTATCAAGTTGAATATCAACAAGCTCGAGCTCAACTATACAAGATACTCGAGTAGCACAAAATTAAGCGAGTTCATACAACAAGCCGAGCCGCAGCTCTTGCAAGTAATTTGACTCGACCTCGCTCATGCGTCTAGAGCTGCCAATGAGTAATGTGCCGTTCATGAACTTTATGTTCAGAGTAAGAGACGATGGCATTTGCCATGACGGTTCCTCATGTGCGATGGACAAGTGATTACGAGCACGCGCGTGTCACGTGTACCCGAAGCCATATCACGAGGCGCGCACGTGAGGGCCCGACCACCATCTCTCCGCCTCTCTTGTGTATAAATCCCACTCTCTCCCAAGGGTTCACTCGTGCACCCCACCCCGAGAAGAGTCACAAGCAAACCAGTCCACCACCGCCTCCTCCGTCTCGACCCGCTTGACGGCCACCCTCGCCGTCTCTCATTTCCTCGAAACCCCATTGACAAGTAGAAAAAAAGAAAAGAAAAGATGGTGAGCGTCGAGGAATTCTGCCGTGCCCAGAAATCGAAAGGCCCTGCCACGGTCCTCGCCATCGGAACGGCGGTCCCCAAGAACGTCATCGAACAGAGCACATACCCGGATTATTTGTTTCGGATCACCAACAGCGAGCACATGACCGAGCTGAAAGAGAAGTTCAAGCGCATGTGTATGAATAGTTCAAAGCATACCTACATTGATGCTCTTTCATTTATATGTAAATTTTTCTGTGCCCTCATCATTTATCGTCACATAAGAATTTGCCGGATTCACTTCATCTAGCGTATCCTTGCTTTAGATACGATATAAAGGAAAGACAGTCAAAGCAAATGAACAGTAGTTTCGATGGGAGTTTCCGATGCCAGGATCGGTTTTCTTCCGGTAATAACTTGTGGGGGTCATTGAAGAGATTGCGCCTTTCATCGTCGCGTATCATTAGCTCGATCGGTCCGTAGAGTAGGAGGACTATAAAAAAGGCGTCTCAGGGGTCCATTGACATGGGGTCTGTGTTTGGTTGTGTATGTTTCAGGTGAGGGGTCGTCGATCAAGAGGAGATACATGCACATGACGGAGGAGATATTGAAAGAGCACCCGAACATGAGTTCATTCACGGAACCCTCCTTGGATGCCCGGCACGACATTCTGGTGCCAGAAGTGCCGAAGCTGGCGAAGGAGGCGGCAGCGAACGCCCTGAAGGAATGGGGGCAGCCCAAGTCGAAGATCACCCACCTGGTGTTCTGCACCACCAGCGGTGTCGACATGCCGGGCTGCGACTACCAGCTCACCAATCTCCTGGGCCTCCGCCCCTCCGTCAAGCGGTACATGATGTACCAGGTGGGCTGCTACGGCGCTGGCCTGGTCCTCCGCCTCGCCAAGGATCTTGCTGAGAACAACAAGGGGCTCGCGTCCTCGTCGTGTGCGCCGAGATCACCGTCTGCACCTTCCGCGGCCCCACCGAGACCTACCTGGACAACCTCGTGGGCCAGGCCCTGTTCGGCGACGGTGCCTCCTCGGTCATCGTGGGCGCGGACCCCGTCCCGGGGATCGAGAGGCCCCTGTACGAGATCGTCTCCACGTTCCAGACTCTCCTCCCAAACAGCGAGGGGGCCATTGCTGGGCACGTCCGGGAGATCGGGCTCACCATCCACCTCCTCAAGGACGTGCCGGCCCTCATCTCCAAGAACATCGACAAGAGCATGGCCGAGGCGTTCCACCCACTGGGCATCACCGACTGGAACTCGCTCTTCTTCATGGTGCACCCCGGGGGGCCCGCGATCCTCGACCAGGTCGAGGCCAAGTTGAAGCTCAAGCCCGAGAAGATTGAGCTTTGCAAGCATGTGCTCGCCGAGTATGGCAACATGTGTAGCGCATGCGTCTTCTTCATATGGACGAGATGAGGAAGAAATCGATCAAGAAGGGGCTCAAGACCACTGGAGAGGGGCTCGAATGGGGCGTGCTCTTCGGATTTGGTCCCGGCCTCACCGTCGAGACCGTCGTCCTCCACGCCCTGTCTACTTAGGGCTTCGCATCGGGTCCGACCTCGCCTGCCTCCTCCACCTATTCCTATTTCCACTTATGATATGCTGTTGTTATTCGTATGGTCTTTTCGATGTTGTTCTAGAGCTTCGTTGGTGATGTTTAGGATTATGATGCCACGGGGAGTAAGCGTTTGATGTTGTTAGCTGCTCCTTTAACTTCAATTATCAATGTACTCTTATGTGCCGACCAAGAGTCGATGTTCGCCTAGAAATAATACTTCCCATGTAACACCACGTGATTCTAGCTTCTTCTTTTTTATCATTTTGTTCATCATCATACAGCACTCGCCCTGCTCCATAGATTCCTATCGAAAAAGGAAGAGATTATTTTTAAGAAAATATTACCCTTAATCCGTGAAGCAAATATCCTTTAGTGTTGTTGGCAATTCGTAGCGGAGGCCAGATGCCTCTGGGACACACTAACACACTAATATAATCTCCTCACCCAACTTGGATACATTAACCGCTCCACACACGCACACAATTTTCCTCTCACATGTGAGTTTAGTGTTAGGTCCGCTCCTCCTAATCCAAATATCATTATATATCAATGTATCTCAAGTTGAATCTCTCCATCAATGGCCAACTTTATCCCTAGTTTTTTTTCTCTAGACATAACATTTGGGGAGATCGTCAAGAGGGAGCTCAAATATGAACCGCTCAGCATATTTAGTTAAACCTACATTCACTAAAAAGCTAAAGCCAATGAGCTATTGGTCAACTTGGATATATTAACTGTTTTACACCACACTAATTCTCCGATATAGGGTTTCTCTAGCATAACTCATATGTGCATCTATTAACACCTAAATTTTGGCGACCCAGTTATTTATTTATTGCATATTAAGAATTAATTTTTTACCCCTAAAATAAATAAATAATTAATTACATAGCATATAATTTTATTTTTAGTTTACATTTGCATTGGGCTGGTGACAGATCGATTTGAACTTGTGAACTTTAATTTGGCAAGTCGGACTAAACTCATGAAGATAGCAAAATGGCCTAAGTTCATATCCTCGAGGAATATTACGAACCCATCTTTGCGAGATAAAGTCCTATTATAATTTGAGAATTTGGGTTCTCCAAACGAGAGGGGACAAAAACGTAAAAGATGAAGAGCGAAAGAAGAAGAACATGAAGAGTTCGGGAGTTTTGTTTTTAGGGTTGGTTAATTTCTATCTATAATTTTTGGGACAAAATTGTCCATATTCCGGCCATCGGAAATGTCACACGCTCGCTGCCAGTGAACATTTTGGCCGGCCGGTGGGTTCAAATCCTTATTTGAGATTTGTTAACCACTTGAGATCCTTATTTAAAATAATTATCACTTGATTCTTTATTTGAGAAAGTAGACTCATTTTAAATTCTTATTTCAGATTTTCCTTATAATTTTGAAAATCAGTGGAAATTATTCTTTTTGCAAAGAAAATCTAGATGAGACGTGAAAAATAAAAAGAAAAATTGCGTTTGGGAGAAGATGTTTATGAATGCTGATTTGAATAAGAAAATAAAACCCTAGTCTACACTACATAAGAGGGGGAGGCCAGACATTGTTACATACGGCCGTTCAGAGAAAAAAGTGAGTGGGGCTTTCTTCTTTTTTTAACTTTGTAGGGGGAAGAATTTCTTTTGGGGTTTTTCTAGGTTTTTCTTGCCTTCTTGGTTTATTTTGGGGGCTTTTTCTCTCCGTTTCTAAGTAAAAAAAAACTCAAAACAAAAGGGAAAAATGCTTTTCTTTGGTTTTCCTTCTGCTTTCTTCGAAGTCAACAAAAGGGTGCCGAAGAAAGTATAGCAGAGGAGAGACAAGGGAGGAGAGACGTGCAGCAGGTTGCAGCAGGTTGCAGCAGGAAAAAAAAGGGGAAAGAAAAGGAGAAGAACACTGTTCTTCTTCTTCATGCCGACGTCTCCCTGCTGCCTGAGCCGGCGGCTACCGCGCCAGCACTACCGCCGCGCCTCCACCGGCGGAACCCGCGTGTGCCGCCAGCGGTCCGACCCTCCGCCGCCCTGCAGCCGTCCGAAGCTCCACCCCGCCGTCGTTGCTCCTGCGCCCCGCCTCGCTGGTCACCGTCGCTCCGCCAGCACCGACGCCTGTTGCAGCCAGGACCCAGTGTTTGGTCAACTTGGATATATTGACTGTTTTACACCACACTAATTCTCTGATACAGAATTTTAACTCATACGTGCATCTCAACAAACTTCAAGAGTGGGTAAATGATTAGTAAAGTCACAAAATTAGTTAGATTAATTGAGATTACGGCTAATTGATCTCTCATCAACTTAACAAGCTAAGTGGGCAAAATTTCATGCATGAAGTTGGCAAAATGAATTATTGGAGCATGAGAAATTTGAAAAGTCAGTGGAAAAATTAGTTGAATTTTATCCGTTTGTTTCACGTAACTAAATGATGCGGATAACATTTTTCTAAAAGTAATCGTTTGTATCGTTTAGGAAAATGAATGAAAAAAATATTAGACATAAATTGTTTATCAATAATAAAAATATTTTTTATCAATTAATTATTTTAAGCGATAAAAGTGATCATTTTTTAGGAAATATTTTTTAAATAATTCATTTTCCAAACAAATGAAGCCTTTCCATTCCGGTTTTCCTAGGAAAGCGGTTGTAGGGCCCGTTTGGTTCGGTTTTTAAGGAATGCATTTATCAAAATGCAAATACCTTTGGGTAAAGGAGGTTTTCCGAAATACAAATATTGTTTAGTAAAATTTGCATTGAGATACAACTTTGGCTAAAATACCGTTTGGTAAAATTTACATTTGTAAATGACTTTTATTAAATTAAAAAAACAAAAAAAAAATTCTATTTTCTTTTTTGAAGTTCGGTCATCGGACCGCTGGATCTGGCAGTCGGATGGCTAGATTCGGTCGCCCGAGGTTGTGCGACCCTAGGCGACCGCTTGGGTCGCACGATCCAGGCGATGGCCGCCTGGGTAGCACAATCCAGGCGTTGCCTGAGGTTCGGCGACGGTTGCCGAGATCGGGCGACCCTTGACTGGTGGTCGTCGGCCTCCGATCAACTTCTCCACCGGAGAGATGAACAATAATGAACAATACTGGAAGTTGCATTCCAAAATGCAACTTCTTAATGGACCTCTACCCTTCCATTCCCTTAAAAGCCTTTCAACTCCCTTGGAGATGCAATTGCATCTCTCCAAAGTACTCAAAAAATTGAACCAACCACCTTCGCTTTTGCCCAAACCACTTTAGAGCCCCAAAGCCCCTTCTACATGCTAAACCAAACAGGGTCGTAGTCTCAAGACGACGTGCATAGCTCCACTTTGATTTTTGGTGAACATGTCTAGTTCTAACCGTTGGTAGGTAATGTAGGCTGTTACTATCGATTGAGAGTATCCCTCAGACAATGACTTCATTAACTATCCACTAACTAGGGGTGTTAATACTATCCGAACCAAACACAATTGAAATGCATAACACATATGAATTCAGTTGTATGTAGTGGTGAGATACATGACATGTGTATGGTATTGTAGGTGATACTAATGCATCTTATGATATGCCATCCGTTTGCTTTTTGGTGAATGAACACGTAGTGCTGTTAATGGATCTTATTGGCATATCATAATAAAAAAGAAAGAAAACTTGTTTATGCATAGTTATTTTTTAAATGCACACGGCGCCGTGATCGCGAATGTCACTTGTTCTTTGTACTAGGTAGAGGGCTATGAGTCATGCGGAAACGTCACCGACTTTCTTCTTTTGCCAATCCCCAACCATTGTAAAGACCTGGCTAGTGGCAGGAGAAAAAGAAAGAAGAAAAGAAAAAAATAAAATGACTTGATTTTATAATTATTCCCAAAAATAAAAAAAATAATCTTTTCCAATTTTTTTATTTATTTCTTGATTCCATTTCACTAACATTATTATATGGAATTATGTCTTTTATTTATTTATCTTGAAAATCAAAAGAATATTAATTAATTAAGAATTGATTAGTTACCAAATATGCCCTTATTGTATTTCACCATTATGATGTCCTTTTGGTAGCTCTAGGATTTTTAGGCCTTTTGTTTTCTTTTTTGGGTACAAATATATATCACTTCTCACTATCGCTCGTGGTGGTGCAGCTGGCTTGGAGCTCTCTCTTCGAGGCGTTGCATTCGCGTGACTCTCTCCCCGAGGCGTTGCATTCGCACGACTCACTCGTGACTGGATATGTGGCAAAAGGGAGGGAGGTGTCGCATTTGCGGTGGCTCGCCGTCTCAAGTTTACGTTTACGCTTGTTCCTGGTCACCAAAAAATAGGGCTAATTCCATAAAAAAGCACGAACTTTAGGTGTTGTCCCCCGCGATGACTTTCGTCTAAAAAAGCACGAACTTTGGTTTCGGGCTCTAAAAAAAAAAAGCACAAATTTTCCTTCACAAAAGGAAGGAGTTCAAATTTACAATATATCCAACACAAAGCAAAATGATGTTTCGCGAGATGATTCTCATGGGAAAAATAATTCTTCAGTTTAAGGGACGAGGCACATAGCTAGGGCCATTGGATCAATTAACAATTGGCAAACCGTTTGCAATGTCGGAAAGGCTGGGAAAGCAGAAGATTACATTGTCTTACGAGATATTAAAAGCATGTGCATCTTGTAGTTAAATAGAAATGTGAAACCTATTTGTAAAAATATATATATACCACTTCTCGAAATGTTTCCTCTTTTCCCCTTCGCGTGAGAACCTCCCGCGGCTATGCACGCGTATTGCACGTGCCCGACCGACAACGCTACAACGTACACGAAACTAGAACGCAGTCCTCTAGCTCCCGTCCCCCCCTCTCTCTCTCTCTCTCTCTCTCTAGCGCGCGCTCCTGCACCCCGAGCATGAACAGGTAATCAAATCTTCTTCCCCATCTTCCTCCATATCGAATCGCTCGATCTTCGCTCGCCGCTCCGATAATCCGTCCGGCGAATGCGCTTCTCGGGATGCGCGGGAATGTCCGCTCGATGAAATCCGGTGTCCGGCTGATGCCGGCTGCGGGAGCGCCTCCTTCCGAATGAGCCCGTTTCCTGTTGATTTACGGGCGTCGCTCGGTCGAGGGCTTGCTCTGATTTCCTCGTGCGGTTCGCGTCGCAGGTTCATCGCGAAGAGCCTCGCTGCAAATTTAGGCGGCCAACGACTCCGATCGAGATGCCTCTGTGGAGCCGCCGCCGCCGCCGGCGCGCCCAGTTCGATGCGCGGACCGAACCATGTATTGATCCTTTTCCTTTTAGCCGTGTTTGTGGTTTTTTTGTTTTTTTTGGGTGCGATGGCGTGCCTCTTTGTTTTTGAGGTTTGTTTTTGTGATGTTTGGTGCTGGAATGTGCTTGAAAATTCTAGGGTCAGGAGGGGCAATGTAGCGGAACCGGGGTCGCGCAATACGACGTCGCCGTTGTTGGAGGGGGAATGGTTGGCATGGCTCTTGCTTGTTCCCTAGGTAAGCTGTGGCTTGCTGTTAGTCATGTTTAATCTTCTTGGGGAGTTAATGTCCGGATGCCGATTTTGTAACGCTAGACAGACAATCTGAGTCTAACCTGTTTGATGTTGCAGTGTAGATGTATTAAGACTCATCTATTGAATTTGTTCACTAAGTGATGTGATAGATTTCAATTGAGTGCTTAAATGGGGCTCACTCTTTTCGAAAAATTTAGAGGCAATTAGGATACTTGGTCATGCAAGTTACTGTCCCACTGGCGGCTGTGGCGGTTGGTGATACTTTGGTAGCGGCGGACCTTACCACCCATTCTAGCGATGATGCTATTGGCAGCCAGTGGTGGCTGTCGGTATCAGGTCCTGATGGGCACGTAAAAATGGTGGTGATAGCTGGTGGAAGAGGCAGTGGCTGTGACAGCAATAGGGATGGTGTCTTTGAGGCGGATGTGGTTGGTGGCACTAGTGGTGTGGTGAAAGTGGGATCCTTGAAGGTGGTGCTTCTTGGTGGTGGGTGAAGGTGATGGTGAACGAGTTGGTGGACTTGCAGTCCTATGTTAAGTCTGAAGAACAAGTAGTTCTATTTTTTTTTTTTTGGAAAAAAAATGAGGTGGCTTTCAGAATTTCAGTATGCTTTTTTTGTTAAACTGAATTAAATATAATTCTCGTTGACCTGTCTTTTCCAATCTTTCAGGCCTTGGAAAATTGGGAAAATGGTTTTTGAAATGTACTTCTCCAGAGACTATTAGAGTCTTTGTTTTAGATCGTTATCATATTTTTGGTATTGAAGGCTGATAATGGTGACAAATGATGACATATCTAGTTATGTCATTCGTTCAAGATGTCAACATCCTGAAATATTTGTGGCATAGAAACTGGAATATGAAACCATTTGCTCATCTGTCTTTAGTGATCCTGCCTCACTTCTGTACATTCAACTGACTTTATGCAGTCAATGTTGATTATCTGCAGCAAGCATGCCATTGACAAAGAATTTAAATATTGCCATCATTGATAGCAATCCAGCATTGGTCAATGGAATTCGCATCAACAAAGAGGATCCTCCGGATCCTAGGGTCAGTACAATAACACCTGCAACAATATCAATGTTTAGAGGTAAAGTAGTATTACCGTAAAATTTAGGATCTTTTGGAGGTTCCTCATTCTCATCTTTCTCGCTCCACTTTCTTAACTACTACTGTCTATCTGCTGTTACTTTTTCTTAATGATGTCAAGCAGAAGTCCCTCGGTTGAGCTTGGTGCTCTTTATTTATTTCTTTTGGTCAGCATTGCTTAAACTTCTCATTTGTTTTGTCTGTTGTATAGGAATTTCTTCCTTCAAACGATTATTTCCTTGGTAACATACTTGGACAAACCATTCCATTTTTCCTTTCCTGCTCATGCAAAGCAAAGCTGTGTTATGTTGGATTAGGACGTAAGATAGATGCAGATGTGTATTATGGTCAGAACTTTTCCTCGTTTTCTGGAGTTGTCATACTAATAATGTGTTTTACTTTCTCATGCCGTAGATGAGTCAGTGAATATCTAATTCTACCTTTTATGATGGAGTGAACAAGAAAGAGGTTATAGCTTTTTTTGAAGGCGACAATGCTTATGTAATATATGTATACGTTAGTAACGTGGCGAACTTTGTAGATATTGGTGCTTGGCAATATCTTCAGCAATATCGACATGCATATTTTGATAAAATGCAGGTATTTCTCTTACTTGATTTGTAAAACCACTTCTCCCGTGGTGTTTCAAAGATTTACAGCAGTTAAATGATATAATGGTGTGCTTGACGCTCTATTATTTCACCTATTTTCTTTGTATTGACATAGTAGAAGAATTTCTTTTACTTTTTTGCCCCCTTTTATCTTTCTATGAATCAGTAAGCTATGACTCTCTTTGGAGTAGATCGAAATGAGTAGGGGCTCTGAGTAGCAGAGGTGATCTCGTGGCTTCAGAAGAAATGTCAACCTGTGAATTGGGAATGGAATTTTCTTCTGGTGGCAGAATTAAGAGTTTGAAAATGTAAATCCAGATTGGAGGACTCGCTTTCTAGGAAATATTCTGGGGGGTACACATGATCAGGTTCATGGAGATAACTATTCTTTTGTTTTAAGTGGAGAAGCATTTCTCACCATACTTTGACTTTTGGGTTCATGAAGATTTTGAAAATGTCAATTGAGGAATACTTAAATCTGAGTCAGACCTGTACTATAGTTGACCCCTTAGTGGGATAAGGCTTGGTGGTGGTGGTGGTTGTTGTAGTATGTTAAATGAACCATGATTTATGTCTTGCCATGTCATTTCACGTGGATATTGGCATTGCTGTTTGATAAACTGTACCGCTGCATAAGAATTCATTGTTCTGGGTTAATGTCCTGCTTTTTTCTTAGGTATGGGATTATACTGGCTTGGGATATACTCAATACCATGCAAGAGATGTGGATAAAGATTCGCTAGGGTAAGCATCATGTGTATATAGTGAGCTTTGGTATTTTGTTTTTCAGACACAATCTAGTTGACGATGCTGCTTTTATGAATGACAGGTGCGTGGTTGAGAATAAGGTGCTTCAAAGTTCTCTTCTGCTGTGTATACAGGTACTCACCACCATCGCTGCATTCAGAATTCAACTTTCTCTCACATGTGTGTACTGTATACCCTAAATGTACTGAGAGAGAGAGAGAGAGAGAGAGAGAGAGAGAGATACAGTGAATGATGTTCACTTGTATGGCTGATCCATGTCCATATACAACAATGAATATAAAGTGGCTTAAGCACACTTTGGATCTCCTAACTCATTTTCTATTTATGGCCACTTGGTGGTAGGCGCCATGTTGGAATATGTGTGACAGTGTGACAATTTGCCATGTCATCAGGGCTACATCTCAGGTGTTAATAACAGTACATGGCAAAAGGACTTGATTGAACCGATAGAAAAAGTTAGATGACCCAATTGTACATTTGATAAGAGTTAGGTGACTAAAAGTAAATAACTTAACAGAAAATCATATATCAACTAGTTTGTTCACCTTACTGTATATGTGGTACAGTACATTGTTGCCTAGCATAACAATTCTGCATAAATCCTTATGATTTTCATATTTTTCATATATCATTTGATTAGGCATTGCACCCTTCTTATGCCAGTTTAGGAAAATATGAATGTAATCATGGTTCATGTATACGATTCACATGATGTTTCATCATCCTTCCATTGTCATGATAGAAAATTAGATGAAATCATGTGTAGGGTGACTGTGATGGTGTTCACCTGTCACATTTTATATGTAACAGCATATGTGATGCTTACTCATACACTATAACTAACCAAGGTTATATAAAACTCCACAATATCATTTATTGTGGTCAAAGGACAGGATGATGAATACAAATAAGGTCATACTTTTGTGTTGGTAAATGATGTGTAAATTAACTGATTTTAGGGACTTTTGAGGGAGGTGGTGAATCCATTACTTCACTCATCCTGAAATCAATTAAAAAAAATGGCACATGCTACTCGTACAATCGTTGGTTTGTCGGGAATGCGATGTAATTTAGTCTATTTTTTAGTGACTCGAATTTCATTTGTTGGATTAGCGCTTTCAGTTATTGCGATCTTTCTTATCTTCCTTGGGTCTGCCTTTCTAGAAGACCAGCTTATTATCTCCTTATATGTGAAATTGTGCTCTTAATTCACCTATTGGTGCACCTGGTAACATATTTGAAGTTGACCAGTCATTTTGCTTTAAGTGGACAAATCAGAAGATAATACAGAGTTGCTGTCAATTTAATATCCGCTAAATGTAATTTAGAATAAATATTCCAAGTTTGGCACGTGAAGCTAAGAGATAAGTCCTGGCAGAATGCAGATATTCAGAAGAAAATCTTTCCTTCCAGACTAGTTTCCATGAACTTAAATCCAGGTTTGAAATCTAAATGGATGGATGGTATCTCTCCAGAGATTTCTAGGGGGGACCTCACGAAGCTGCAATTGAGTGATGGAACCTGCCTATATGCAAAGCTGGTGGTAATGTTGAGTTATATATCTTTCATCTAGTTTTAATAAGTTAGTTTGATACTGTCCAAATGATGAGTTACTGGGATAGGTAGGCATCTACAAAGTGATCGAGTTAACTGACATTGACTGCAGGTTGGTGCTGATGGGTCCAAGTCACAAGTTCGGGAATTAGCTGGATTTAAGACTACTGGTTGGAATTACTCACAAAATGCAATCATCTGTACAGTAGAACATGCTTCAGAGAACCGATGTGCTTGGCAAAGGTTTCTTCCTACTGGTCCAATTGCCCTTTTGCCAATTGGTGATAACTTTAGCAATATTGTCTGGACCATGAACCCAAAAGAAGCCTTGGATCGAAAATCAATGACTGAGGCTGATTTTGTGAAGACAGTGAATCATGCTCTTGATCATGGATTTGGTCCTCACCCCACATCAAGCTTGTTAGGGAATGGGAATTTCTTTTCTTCGTTCAGAGCAGGTGTGGTCACATCTGGCAATGGAGGATTTGAAATTCCACCGAAAGTGCTCAAGTTGGCATCTGAAAGAATGGTGTTCCCTTTGTCCCTGAGACATGCTAATGACTATGTGTCGAAGCATGTTGCTTTAATTGGTGATGCAGCACATACTGTACATCCTTTGGCTGGTCAGGGAGTCAATTTGGGCTTTGGAGACGCATTTGCTCTTTCGAGAGTAATTGGCGAGGCCATTGCTGTTGGTATGGACATTGGGGAGGTTCGTATTCTCTTGCTCAATTGTTGCTTAAAAGTTTTGATTCATCTTCGGGAAGACCTTTGTTGAACATCCTGCACAAAATTCCATCTGAGTGTTCCATTTTTGGGAATGAATGGAATAAGAAAAACTGTTGACCACATTTAGCTTATTATGCTCATTTCTTCCTCAACAGTCAGAACGAGCCAATGCTTATACTTAGAGGGAGCATGAAAAGTTCCTTTGATAAATTTGTTTCCTCTTGTTGATTTTATTTCCCACTTGGTCTACCAAAAAGTAACTCTTCTGATGCATGACTAAGAATTGTACTCATGGATATCATCGAATTTTTTGGATGAGAGGAATAAGCAACTTCTTGTTCAATATTACCGGTAAACAGGGTTCTAGTGCTGAGATCTTATGCATAGGCAGTGGAAAAGTGGCTCTGTTCCTCTTTGGCTAAAATTGGGATTTTCATCTGTGCATGGTGGTTTTAAATTTGCAGATAAGAGCAAATTGATATTGGTTAAGTCAAATTTGATTGGTAGGGTTCAATATCTTGCAGGTGTCTCTACTAAAGAAATATGAAGCAGAGAGGAAGCCAGCTAACATTGCCATGATGGCGATCCTTGACGGGTTTCAGAAGGCTTACTCCGTTGATTTTGGACCTTTAAACATCCTACGAGCTGCTGGTCTCCATGCTGCCAACTATATCTCACCTCTCAAAAGGAGCATTATCTCATATGCCTCGGGCGAGCAAAGACTGCCGCTTTTCTCGTAAGGCTTAAGCTGTTTTTCTGAAAGATACATTTCTAGCTTCTGTGCATACAAGAAATCCCTCCTCTTATCAGTCACTGCAAGTCCGAGATAGGTTTAAAATTTTTTTCGTCAGTTTCTTTAACTGTCATTGTGCAACTCTCCTGCGGTGTGTATATAATGCTTCAGAAGCCAAACTTTCTTCGTCATTTTTGTGGCCAATCACACGGGCGATTAACCTCTCACACTGACTTGATTCCCGATATTCTCTTGACAAATAGAATGCCAACTTATTTGTTATCGTGAGAAATACTTCTTGATAAGTGCACATATATAACTCCATTGCGGTGTATATTATCTTGTGGAGTGCAATTTCAACTCTTTTCAATGTGAAATGCATGGAATACTTTTATATTGAGATGTAAATATACATGTAACTCTTTCAGGAATTTTTTTTGTAATTGAAGAAACATCTTGTAGTTTGGTATGACTACCTAGGAATCCAGAAAACCAACTCTTAATCTGTTGTATTTAGCTACGTCATCTATTTCATATGAAAGAAGATTCACCGCCCCCATGGATCTGTTTGGTGCAAGGGCGGTGCTTTAATTGAACCATTTGTTATCGATATAGGTGACCCATGTATGATTTAAATGGGTCATCTATGAGTCACTTGTTTTTTGAAGAAACTAGTTAAATGGGTTTAATAATTAAAAACTTGAGATAGGTGGGTCTTAAGTGGATCTTAAATGGATTGGATTTAGAACCCATTTTCAACCTAAACCACACAATCTCTCTCTTCCCTCTTTAACTTTACAAAAAAAAATATTTTTTTATAAAAATCGAAATTATTATAATTATTTTTTATTTTAATTTTCTTTTCTTTTTTTTCTTTCTTCTTCCTTCTTCCGGTGGCCGGCACGGCGATGGCCGACGACCGGCCAGGCAAGCTTGAGCTTGCTGGATCAGGCGAGGCGGAGGCCTCGCCGACGTTTGGCGAGGGGCGAGCTCGAGCCTCGTCGATTTGGCGAGCCTTGAGCTTGTTGGTGTCGCGAGTTCGCCGATCGGCGAGACTTCGAACTCGCCGACATCGGGCGAGGGGCGAGCTCGAGCCTCGTTGATCCGGCGAGCCTCAAGCTCATCGGATCCTTGGCGTCGGGTGAGTTCAAGCTCGTCGGATCCGGCGAGGCGGAAGCCTTGCTAACGTTCGGCGAGGCTCGAGCCTCGCCGATCTAGCAAGCCTTGAGCTTGCTTTGGCGTCGTTGGCGAGCCGGGCGAGCTCGAGGCTCACTTAAGGCCAATCGCCAGGCCGTCGTGGCGTGGTGGTGGCCAAAGAAGAGGAAGAAGAAAAAAAAAAAAAAAAAAAAAAATTAAAAATTATATTCTTAAAAAATAAAAAATAATTAAAATTTGATTTTTTTAAAATAATTATTTTAAAAATTATAAAAATTGTCCATTAAATTTGTGTTGTATAAAACCATGTTAGCAAATACCATTTTAAAAAATATATATATAAAAGTTTTTTTAGGTTTCATAAAATGAGTCGGATATGGATCGGGTATAGGTCGGGTCGGGTATGGATTAAAAATTTTGCACTGCAATAAATGGGTCATAAACGGGTTAAATGGGTCGATTTAGGTTAGACCATTTATGACTCGACCCAAACCCGACCCAAACCACCCGTTTAATGGGTTTAGTTATGAATAGATATGATCACGGCAAGGCAGCCAATGCTTCGTTCAGGCCAAATAGACTTGACGAGCACCTATGGCGGGTTCGGACAAGGCAATTTATTTAGAAGTTCGGCCTTTGTGGCAATCCAGTTGGACCCGCCTGCTCACCCAAATATCTTGGTGATGGGCAGATTTGGATAACGAGTTTGGTACATCTCATGGATCGGGCTAGTCTCGGCTAGGGGTGAGCATGGTCCGGGTTGGGCCAGTCCGCCCCTTAACCTTAGGACCAACCCGCACAGTGCTGGTCCTCAAATTTTGAGATCGAGGACCGACTCTATTGAGCTTAGGATCGAGGATTGGACCAACCCAATGGGTTCGGTCCGATTCTAGGGTCAACTCGGGATCAATTGATAATTTTTTATTTCATTTTTTGTACTCTTTAAAAAAGCGATTGAGGACCGAATTGACTCATTGGGTTCGGTTCGGTTTCAGGGTCAACCTAGGACCAACCAATAATTTTTTATTTCATTTTTTGTACTCCTTAAAAAAGCAATTGAGAACCGAACTGACCCAATGAGTTCGGTTCGGTTTCAAAGTCAATTAGGACCAACTAATGATTTTTTATTTCATTTTTTGTACTCCTTAAAAGGGCAACTAAGGACCATACTGACTCAATGGGTTCGATGATGAGCGAGGTTAGCTAAGAAAGGCAAGCGTTGAGGGTCAAGTGGAGGTAAGCATTGAACATAATGAGTATCGAATGTCGAGCGGGAAGTAACAAGCTAAATGAGCATCAAGCGGAAAGCGGCACGAGTGATCAAAAGCGAGCAAGGCGAGTGTCAAGTGGTGAGCGAAGAAGTTATTTATTTCGATTTTGGCAAATTGAAGACTAAGAGGACAAATAAGACAGAAGAGAACGAATATTAGATGATGATGCCATAATGAGCTGTTTATTCCTTTTGAACGCCGTGATAACTCCTCACAAAAACATTTTCCTCATTGATAAATTATAACTATCGACATCATAAAAGACATTAAAAATCTAAATCATTAAAGAACAATGTAAAATTATTTGAACTCCTTACTAAAGAGCTATTTAATATTGTTGATACTGTTTATTTTAAAATTTTCTTTATATAAAAAAATTATAAAAAATTATTATATATATATATATATATATAGTTCGGGTTGGTTTGGGTTGGACCGACCCGGAACTCTTAGGACCGATAATCAATCCACATAGTGCTGGTCCAAGAATTCTAGGATCAAGGACCGATCCAATCTCCCTGGAAACCGGACCAGGACCGGCAGGGTTGGGCCGGTCTAAGGTCGATCCAGAGTTGACCCTAGACCGATGCTCACCCCTAGTCTCAGCTACCAATAATCGCCTCTTCTAAATTTTCTTCATATATAGCTTGGCTCATTTTTGAAGTGCGAGGTTAAAGAGAGATACTCTCATTGGGTTCAGTAAATATGAAATGGAGAGAAAGAGCACTATCTTGTCGAAAGGTTTTATACATTTGTCCTTTCTCAATGCATTTCTTTTAGATAAAGACTCCATTATATATCTCACAAAATTGTTGGAGGGTGACATGCGGTAGGGTTTAGTTACATAATTATATCTTAAAAGATGAGTAAATATTTAGTTGTGATATTATCAAACTATTCTCACATTATTATGGGAAGGGTCTTGTTAACATGTGCCACATGGGCACTAGTTCAAACTAATGAAAACAGTAAAAACGCATCACACCTTTTGAAAATTGAAAATGAACGTATTTGTAAAATTTTACATGTTTTAAATAGAAATGTTTATGTTTTGAAAGCATAATATCTTAGGGCAGTCTTAAACATTTCTTCTTTATTGGGATTAATAAAGTTTCAGAAATATTACAACCCAATTTACTGTGAGCAACAAAAGTTGTACGGTGACTACTTCCTACAATAGTTGGCGGCAAAAGAATTCCCTCACACTATATTTAGTATTTGTATGCGTTTGTTGGGTCCTATAAAACATATTCTGATTTTGGAGTAATATGAGTATAATTCTCTACAGAAGATTCCAAATTACATTGACCTTGATTCATTTGAAACTAGACACATGTGACGTTCCAACAATAATTTATTTGACCATATCTAATCACGAAAAGCCTCTCAAATATGTATAGAAAGAGAATCTTAAAATTCTATTAGAAAAGATGAAATTACTCAACGTTTAAGCAATTTCGCATTTGATGTTTGGATAATGCTAAATTCTTCGGAAATGAGCCCTAATCAATCTCCCCTGGTAAAAAAACGACTTTGTTCTCAACATCGGCATGGCCAAAATCTCCATCAATCTCACATTGTTTCTAATGATTTAGATCACTTGGCGTAAGACGTACCATTCTTGGATTCCTTCTTCCCAGTGAGCTCGACACGGGATGGCAATTTATGACGAGGTACAGCTCAATCCACCAGAAAATTGATCTAGTCCTACCTTAGTTGTAAATTCAATAATCTGTGCCCCGACCAATCTGAAAAAAAAGACCCGCATTCAACTCAAATGGCATAATTCCAATAGCTAACTTGAAAAAAAGAAAAAGGAAAGTCATCCAAAAAATTCTGAACATATTGGAGTTTTTCCAATTCAGTTGTAACTTTTTCAATTTTGCTAATTGAGTGTTGGAAGATCTTAGAATCGATTTTGTATATAATTGATTCTAGTAAATATTAGTAAATAGGAAACTCCGATTCATGTATATTACTTTTCCTATTTTACATTTTCCTTCTTACGCTATTTATGTACAATGTAATAGCATAATTGAATACAAGTCAGACAATACATTTTCCCCAAAGTTCCCGTTACTTTTCTGTCATGGTATCCGAGCCTCGTTTCCTACCCTAGCTTCCGCGACCTTTCTTGAATTGCCACTGCTTCTTTTTGATCTGTAACTGAGGATCCCTTCCTGCAAAACAGATTAGCAAAACAATTAGGAATTCATCATTGGTACCATGGCAAAAGACAAAGAGGTTATGAATCCCTCAGTAGAAGCTTCATCAACCTAGGATCAGACGATCACATTTTCTCATCCAGATGGATCAACTGGAGAAGAGTAGGTAACCAATGTTGCCTCTGCACCTGCTCTTGTTTCAGTGCAGATTCCAGGGCCAACCTATTGGCCACCAACCCCGTGGTACGCTACACCATGGCCCTAATATCCATATGGGGCCAACCCGACTGGTGAGTCGGGTCAGGCAACTGCGGCTCACAGACCCAGGTTCACACCGGGTCACGGAATCGAACCCTACCCGATTTCCCCTTACCTGTTTCCGTTCAACGGAGGATGGCCGGAGCTTGGAGATCCGTTTTACACTTCGCCGACGGACGGGTCGGAGCTGCGACTAGTTACCCAACAACTTACCGGAATAATGAACTATCACGCCTAGGCCCGCGATCTTCGGCGTGCCCTCGTTACCAAAACCAAAGATGGTTTTATTGATGGAACAATACCTTACCTGATGGATGAACGACTGTAGAGGCACTAGAATCGCTGCAATCAGCTGGTGCGCTCTTGGATCGGGAACTACTTGGCACCCGATGTCGCCACCGGTCTTCCTCCAACCAAAGAATCAAAGAAATACTGGGATAACATACAGGTGAAATGTACGGAAAATCAGATAGGGCTAGGCTTTTCTCGTTGACACAAGCCCTAATCGAGCTAAAACAGGGGAATCTTTCAGTCACCGCCTGTTTCAACCGATTATCGGCCCTGCGGAACGAAATTGAAGTGGCCGAGGATAAATTGGAGGGGCCGGAAGCCACTCTCCATCAATATCATGCAATTAGGGAAAAGGAGAAAGCCACTCGATTTCTACTTACCTTGAACGACACATATGCCGGCTTTCGATCGCAGATTCTTGCGATGGATCCTCAACCACCACTCGGCCGAATCTTCCAGTTGGCCATGCAGGAGGAAAACCAGAGGGCCGCCTCGAGTGAACATGCTTGGATTGCTGAGGGAACGGGCTTCGCAACGTTCCCCTCGGGCTTAATTTCGACGGAAACCGTCGCCGGAACCGGAGGGAACCTTGGAGCCACAGCACAACCGAGAGAAAAGGGTTTCGTGGCTACGGCGTCGAGGAGTAACGAAGACTACCCTAGGTCTTCATGGATGGACGGCTGGGATCGCAGAACTGGATCGAATGGTCTGGATAGAAGCGCTGGATCTAACGGTCGAGGGAGGCGTGCTGGATCGGACGGGTTGGATCAATTCTTTGCGGCGAACGGCTGGGATCGTTGTGTGCAATCGGACGGCTACAAAATGATGAGCTACCCGGCTGGATCGGATGGCCAGTATTTCGCCACGTCAGCGCCAGTGTACAAAGCATCCAACGGCATACGATATGCCACATCAGCAGGCAATGTCAGTGGACAAAATTCAAAGATTAAAAGTAAATATTGTGAATATTGCAAACATCCACACCACACTGTTGATACATGTTGGAAACTACATGGGAAACCCAATAATAAAAGGGAAATGAGTCTTCAGTCTATCAGGTCACTGCACAGAAGGGTGGTGGAACATCTCAGCAGACTATCACTCAAGAACAGTATGAAAATATCATCCAAGCATTGGGCCAACTTAAGACTGGGGACACTAATGCAGGATTCTCAGGTATTTTTCTTCATGAAAGGAATTCATTGTCTATTGATGCATGGATTATCGATTCAGGTGCTAGTGACCACATAGTTTGTAATGAGTACCTATTTTCTCATGTCCATCAAAACACAGTCTCCTGTTACGGTACGTCTTCCAAATGGGAACGTTACATATGTTACCAATATCGGTACCGTACATCTTGGTCAGAACTTTGTCCTTAAAAATGTCCTATACATTCCAGATTTTGAGTTTAATCTTCTTTCAGTCTTAAAAGTATGTATGGACAATTCTTGTAAAGCCATATTCAATTCCGAAAATTGTGTCTTTCAAGACTTTTCGACTGGCAGAGTGATGAGCTTGGGTAATGAGGCACAATGACTTTATTTTTGGGTTAATTCTCTAGGAGATTTAGAGTTATTGAATAAAAGCATTTATTGTAATGCAATCAGTTATAATAAAAATCTCTTTCTGCATCAACGATTGGGTCACAATTCTAAATTTCCTCATCCAAAATGCTCCATATGTCCTTTAGCTAAACAAACTCGAGCATCATTTCTAGTTAGTACATCTCGAATTCAAAATCCTTTTTCACTACTTCACATGGACATCTGGGGTCCTTATCACACTTTTCATCGTGATGGATCTTGCTACTTTCTTACAATAGTTGATGACTATAGTTGTGCCACTTGGCTATATCTTATGCAGTCGAAGAGTCAAACATTCACTCACTTATCAAATTTCCTTTCCTTAATTAGGAATCAATTTGATAAATCTGTACAGTGAATTCGTACAGATAATGGGTGAGAATTTTTTACTTCTGATTGCATAACATTACTGTTTACTCATGGAATACTCCATGAAAGTTCCTGTACTTACACTCCACAGCAAAATGGAGTTGTTGAAAGGAAACATAGACATCTCCTAGAAGTAACCCGTGCATTTAAATATCAAGCCTCAATCCCTAAAGAATTTTAGGGAGACTGTGTGGTCACAGCCGCCTATTTGATTAATCGCATGCTTAGTCGAATCCTTTATGGTAAAACTCCATATGAGATGCTCTACAACAAACAGCTAGATAATGATCACCTTAGAGTGTTTGGTTGTTTATGTTATGCGACAAGTGTGGGTTCTTGGGATAAAATGAGTCCCCGTGCAACACGATGTGTTTTTATGGGGTACCCTCCTCTTCAAAAGGGATATCGTGTTATGGAGTTTTCTACAGGACATTTCTTTACCAGCAAAGGTTATTTTTCATGAAGACACATTTCCTTTCAAAGAGAAGCTCCATCCATCACAAGACACTTCACCAGAAAACAATCAGTTTCTTATGTTTGATGAAGATTTATCATTTGCACCTGGTTTTCTTATGGCACCTCAATCATCCGTCACACCAGCACCGGTGGAATTCCCAAATCAAGAGACTGAATCGCCTATCTCACCTGATGAAGTTCCATTATCTTCTTCAACAGTGGAAACAACAGAGATGGCTGCTGAATCATTTGAGGCTTCTGAACAAATGGATGAGCTACCTCGTCGTTCTGGAAGACAAACACGTCCGCCTACATGGACTAAGGATTATATATGTTCTACTGATAACTCTTTAGGTACACAATATCTTATTTCATCCTATGTTTCCTTCAATCGGTTATCGGCAGAACATATGTGTTGTATCAGTAGAATTTCAGAAGAACATGAGCCATCCTCTTTTGTTGAGGCGGCACAAGATCCCAAATGGCGGCGTGCAATGGAATCCGAACTTGCTGCACTCATGGAGAATAATACTTGGGATGTTGTTCCCTTACCACCACATCGAAAGCCGATCGGATGTAAATGGGTTTACAAGATAAAGTTCAAATAAGATGGTTCCATAGAACGCTACAAAGCTAGGTTGGTAGCCAAAGGCTTTACCCAAAGAGAAGGTTTTGATTACCATGAGACATTCTCCCCAGTTGCGAAGGAAGTTACTGTACGGTCCTTTTTATCTGTTGCAGCAGTACGAAATTGGTCCTTACACCAAATGGACGTCCACAACGCCTTTCTTCATGGAGACTTAGATGAAGAAATCTACATGGATCTTCCTCAAGGATTACGCAGACAAGGGGAGTATCGGGTATGTCGTCTTCGCAAATCCTTGTATGGTTTAAAACATGCATCTAGACAATGGTATGCCTAGTTTATTACTGCATTAACTAATGCTGGTTTTCAACATTCCAAGCATGATTACACTTTATTTACATGAAATGTGGGAAGATCGTCGATTTATTTGCTGATATATGTCGATGACATATTGATTATGGGAAATAATGATTCCCATGTTGGAAGATTCAAGGAATATTTGCACTCTACTTTCCACATCAAGGATTTGGGACCTCCCAAATACTTTCTTGGCATTGAAATTGCAAGGTCTGAAAAAGGAATTTCCCTCAGTTAGAGAAAATTTATCTTGCAAATAATTTCGAAGCCGGGTTATCAGGTTGCAAGCCAGCAATAATTCCCATTGAACAAAATGTCAAATTGACAACACATGAGCATGATCTCAATTCTTCTTCATCAAACAAGGATCCGTTACTTAAGGATCCATCAGGGTATCAACGGCTTGTTGGAAAATTGATATATCTTACCATGACAAGACCCGATATATGTTATGCAATTCAAATACTTAGCCAATTCATGCATATGCCAAAAGAGTCACACATGAATGCAGCCTTGAAGGTTGTAAGATATTTGAAGGGGTGTCCAGGGCTTGGTATATTTCTATCACGTGAATGCAATATGGGGATGATAGCATTTTGTGACACCGATTACGCTACTTGTCCAATGACTAGGAGATCCATCACCGGTTTTTATATTAAATTGGGAAAGACGTTGATTTCCTAGAAGACAAAGAAGCAATCTACCGTGCCATTGTCGTCAACCGAATCAGAATATCGAGTCATGGCGAAAACTACCTGCGAAATAGTTTGGATACGAGGACTTCTTTCTGATTTGGGAATACAGGTCAATGGACCGAGTGAATTGTTCTGTTATAATGATGCTGCACTTAAGTTAGCAACAAACCCAGTTTTTCATGAAAGAACAAAACACATAGAAGTTGACTGTCACTTCACTCTTGACAAGATCAAAGAGGGAGTTCTCGTAACAAAAGGCATCGGAACAACGGATCAACCAAGTAGATATTTTCACTAAGCCGCTCTGCCAAAGACAGCACAAGTTTCTATTAAGCAAGCTAGGTGTCCTTGACATATATAGGCCACCAGCTTGAGGGGGAGTGTTGGAAGATCTTAGAATCGATTATGTATATAATCGATTCTAGTAAATATTAGTAAATAGGAAACTTTGATTCATGTATATTACTTTTCCTATTTTACATTTTCCTTCTTACGCTATTTATGTACAATGTAATAACATAATTGAATACAAGTCAAACAATACATTTTCCCCAAAGTTCCTGTTACTTTTCTGTCATTGAGTTTAAATATTTTTAAATTTTGCCAATTTAGTTAGAAATTGCGAACATGAACATGGATACCGGCTGTCTTACGTGGTATGGCTCTCGTTAACATGAATAATTTTTAATAATATTTTAATTTTTTTTTGGATTTTTTATTAACATGTTTACTTTTCCTCTTTTTTCTTTTCTTCTCTTTTCCTTCTTTATTGTCCTTTTTTTCCCCCTTTTCCCTTTGCTAGCCAATGTCAAGGGTCCCCCACCTCAGGCAAGGCAAACCCTTGCTTGATCTGGCAAAGGGCTACCCTCGCCCGAGGTTGACGACCTTTGCCGATCATCGTAGGCCTTGACGATGTTCATGAGGGAAAAGGAGGGAAAAAAAAAAAAAAGTAAAGAAGGAAAAGAGAAGAAATGAAAAGAAGAAAATAAAATATTATTTAAAATTGTCATGTAGGACGATTGACCTTCACATCAACAAATCTTGGCTAAAAGCTGGCCAGATAAACTCAATTGATAAAATCGAAATGTTTATGATTGAATTAGTAAAACTGAAATAGGTTTAGACTTTTTGGATATTTTTTCAAAAAAAAAAAAAAAAAAAAAAACTAAAAGTGAGTTTGTTTAAGTGAAAGTATTTTCTTTGAATTAGTTAACTGAAAATCATTTATGATTAAAGAAAATATGCATGCTTAAAATTACAAAAATAAATTCTTAAACCTAAAAAGGGAAAAAATATTTTCTTAAAAAATGATTTCTCGAAAAGTATTTTCCTTTATTGTGAAGTTTTCCCCAAACATACACATTCTAACTTTGTTATTAGCTTGAATTCAAAGTAAACTAGCTATGAATAAGCCGGACTGTGGTGCTTTTGCAAACATATCTACATGCTTTTGTGCAATTGCTAAGGTGTTTGGTGAAGAAATTTAGAAATCCATTTGGGAAATTCATTGCATTTCCAAAAGTTTCCAAAGGCTTTTCTTTAAGGCCACTAAGAACAAGCATCGGGTTATTCCAACATTTTCAAAATCCTGGATATCATAATTAATAATTTTTTTCTTTCAATGTTGCCCTCACTAATTTTTCATATCCCTCTTCTGCCCTTAGTTTTGCACTATTCATTATCTTTGTTGCCCTTGGTCCAAATTCTTCGACAGTTGCTGACAATGGTTGAGGTCGCATGAGACTTGAGTTCGCATGACTTAGGGCAAGGGCTGCTAAAGTCGCATAATCCTTGGAATTGCCTTGCCTAAGACCACACAACCTCAGGGGCCAAGGGTTGCACTACCTTGGTGGCCCAAGGCCATGCAGACCTCAATTTGCAAATTTGGTATTAACGCGAGTCTAATTTTGCGGATCTAGGATGTCGACATGGGTTCACTAGAGTCAGCAACATTGACAACCAGTGCACGACGCTCACCTCTTATCCAAATCTAGCTCACTAAGGTCTTGGAGGAAGTGGCTAGATTTCACACAACATTGGTGTTCAGGATTTTGCAAATCTAGGATGTCAGCATGGATCGACTAGAGTCACGTGACAGTAGTCGTGGCCGGAGCTTCCACCTTCACCTAACTTGTTAGAGCTTCCATCACCACCATTGCAAAGTTTTCTTTAACCTACAATCCTCGAAGCAAATAGTGTTCGCATTTTGTGATAAAAATCCTTACAAACTATTCGCAATTTGCGAAAATCCTTTAACCTCAAAAGCAAACGTTATATGCATCCTGTAAAAGCCCTTTAAACTAAAGTCATTTTGTATCCAAATCGGACCCACCCTTAAACCGGAAAAGGCCCGGCCCGCATAAGAGAAGGCAGAACCCGAAATAGGCCGAGAAACAGAACTCCAAACAGAAATCCCAACGTCATTTCAACCGTTAGATTACGTACACGATCCGGACTACTCAACGGCCGTGATGAAGCCGGGCTCACGTCATCCTGCCGCGCTCGATACTCGCCTCGCTCATCCCCGGTCAGCTCATCTGCCCGCCTCTAATAAAAGGAGGCCAGGCGAGGCGTGGGAAATGAATAAGGTAGAGCCACGTGTCGAACGGCATGACGTTTCCGAACAGCAGAAGCACGCGAATCCCACGGTCGTATCGATCGACGAACCTGGCCGAACCCTTGTCCAGGTTCATGCACCTGCTCCAGCAAAGCCTTCCTTCTTGTACACGTTCGTCGTCAACTCTCTCTCTCTCTCTCTCTCTCTCTATCTCCATTGAAGATCGAAGAAGAAGGAAGAGGAGCTCTCTGCCGGAAACGCCGGTGGCCAGCGGCGGAGAATGAGGCAACGGCGAGGCGAGAGGCAAGAGCCGCCGTACCACGTGGTCCACAAGCTCCCTCCCGGCGACACTCCTTACGTCCGCGCCAAGCGCCTCCAGGTCTCTCTCTCTCTCTCTCTCTCTTCTTCGTACTCCGAATTTCGCCGTCCCTTCTTCTCTTTTGGTTCTTCGGATTCCGCGATTCGGCACGGACACCTTCCCTGTGATTGGAATCACATGGCGTGGTAATGGGAACGGGAGAAAATGGCGGGGGTGCAGAGCAGAAGTTCGATACCTCGTCGTCCCCCGGCGAGAGAGACGATCTCAGAGCGCTAAACCGGGGACCTCGTTAACTTAGATTAGTACTGATTCTTCATGAGCCAACTGTATATTATATATTAAGTTATCCGATGTGATCACTACCTTAGTTATTGTGCTTTCATCCTGAAGATTTGCCCTACGATATGGATATTCAAACCTTCGATTTTGCTGATCTTTACCTGTGCATGTAAATCGCCCCCATGTACGCGGATTGAGTTAGGCAGCAACTGCAAAGTGGCGGACCTAGACCTTAGGGTTACCATGAGTGGGAGACGCGATGATTTGAACTTGTGATCTGTGTGTTTGGAAATCAAATGCTTAGCCAGTTGGCCAATTCTTGGAGTTATAAGCGTAATAAAAGTTCTACCAAACAGTACGCCACTTAAATAAATTTGTTGTTCAACCTTCTATCACTAGATGGTTGATTGCATTATATGAAGAAAATTCTCCAAAAATTTATGAACTTATTGTACGGTGGCTTATTTAGTTCTAAAGTTTCCAATTGTGTCAATTTAATTCTTAAATTTTTTGATGATTTGCTGATTTTTACCCAGAATGACTATATTGGTATATCATTAGAAGGTTTGAAACTAAATCAACAAATTATTTTTAAAAAAAAAAATTGGACTGAGTTGACACAGTAGTTTAGGACTAAATTGGCTATTGCACCATAGTTTTAGAAATTTTTTGACAATTATCCCACATTATCCGGTATGTATTATTATGCGATGTCAATTAGGTATGGTTACTAATGTCAAAATGTTTAGATGAACATGTGAAGCTATTATTCTTGGATGATGATTTCGCATTTACGGGTTTCTTATACCTGCTAAACAGTTGGTCGAGAAGGACCCAGATGCAGCAATTGCTTTGTTCTGGAAGGCTATAAATGAAGGAGACAGGGTTGATAGTGCTCTTAAGGACATGGCGATTGTGATGAAACAGCAAGATAGAACAGAAGAAGCTATTGGAGTGATAAAATCTTTTAGAGGCCGGTGTTCGAAACAAGCTCAAGAGTCGCTGGACAACATTCTCATTGACTTGTACAAGGTACTTTAGACTGATCTGAGGCATAAACTGTGCATCGGCTTATGGAATTAAGTCTTACTGGATCACACATCTAGTCATCATATCGCCTTTTTTCTGTGACCTGGATAGTGTTAATAAGTTTTGTAGAACTAATATTTTCTTCTCTAGATCTCTACATTTGAAGTGCTTCTCAAATAATGCCATTTATCTTCACAATAAAGAAGATACAGGAGCGAGTGGATCAGCTTTAAGCCGTTATTCTGTGGAACATCTGCCTTCTGTTTCATTCCCTTTTTCAATTTCTTGCTTTCTAAGTAACCATGGCAAATCTACCAGAAATGCGGAAGACTCGAAGAGCAGATAGAACTATTGAAGCAAAAACTTTGGACAATATACCATGGTGAGGCCTTTAACGGGAAGCCAACAAAGACGGCACGTTCTCATGGAAAGAAGTTTCAGGTCACTATCAAGCAAGAGATCTCCCGGATACTGGTATTCAATTGTTCTATTCATTTTCCTGGGACTTTTGTTTCCGATAGTAGCAGGAAAGAACTCTTTCCAAAGGCAATGCTTAAGCAGTGGACGTGTGTGTTTTTTCTGTTTCTGAGAGGTGCATTTTTCTTCTTTTCAAGGACACTCCAGCGTGTTGTTCGTTATTAGTGATTGCATTCATTACATGCTGGACTACTAGTAATTCTCTGCACCCTACATATTCTGCTCAATGCAGGGGAACTTGGGTGGGCCTACATGCAGCAAGGAAATTATATGGCAGCCGAAGTCGTCTACCGTAAAGCTCAAATCATCGACCCCGACACCAACAAGGCCTGCAACTTGTGTCATTGCCTGATCAAGCAAACACGAATCGCCGAGGCACGCTCAATACTGGACGAAGTAATGCAGGGTGACATGGTTGGATCCAATGATCCCAAGTCAAAAGTCCGAACTGAAGAACTACTCATAGAAATAAAGTCATCGCCTGCATCGCCTCTATCGCCTCTATCGGCACAAGAGTCAGCATCCAGCGTAGAAGACGCTCTGGTGCAAGGGCTGGACCATTTGATGAAACAATGGACACCATTTCGGTCGAAGAGACTTCCCATCTTCGAAGAAGATCTCTACCTTTCGGGATCAGGTGGCATGCTGATTTTATTGTGATCCCCCCAGCCACCCCCACGATGTATACGATGGAAATGACGTTCAGTCCAGCCAGGGAATGCCTTCGGGTCGAAAAGTTAGCATGGTAGAGTCAATGTGTGTTGATGCATCATGTTTGGTGGCGATGTCCGACATAGATCAGGGTCGACGAAGAACGTCAGTGTACAAAATGTTTTGTGTGACCTCATGCCATTTGTAGCTTTCAATGTCCTTTGTGCTAGGATATGGGGAAATAAAATCTACAAGAATCATTTGTGAGCCATAACTTATCTCTTTCCACATTTCTCTCCTGGGGCTAGAAAAACCTGCATTGCTTGATTGCATTTTTTTCTAAGAAAATTCATACTAAGGACCCAAATCGTCCTCATTTTTTTTTCAAATAAGAATTCGTTTTTTTCAAATAAGAATTCGAAATAGATTTTTATCAAATGAGATTAAAGTAGTCATGGCTATTTTAAATAAAGGCGTGAAGTGGCCATAGTTATTTCAAATAAATATTTCACTTCGTCAATTGCTAAATATTCCAACCGATCAAAGGGCGGTTTCATCTAATTACAATTTTGATTTAAAATTATTTAAATTATTTTCTTTTCGTTTTTCCCCTTTCTAGATCCGGATGATTGATGGAAGAAACACCAAACATATCCCAAACTTCTCGCTCCCACCGGCCGGCTGATGGAAATAGACTGACTTGGAGAACCTCCTTCACTACGATCATTTGGGCCGGTGGCGCCAAAACAATCGAATTAATGGAAAATCATGTATCTGGGGGTGGAGCTATGTATGTAGAAAGGGATCAGTTTCTATCCATTCGGATACTCACGTAGGCTACCAAGTAAATAAATTTAAGTAGTGTCTAAATAACAATGAAGAAAGAGCAAGCCTACCATAGATGAGATACCAACTTTTGCAATTCAATCCCTTCTCATTGAAAGAAAAGGGAAAAGTGCACCTTAGCCGTGTAAGTTGCGAGTGGACCAATGTGAAGCTCTGATGGGAAAGCACCGTATCTCACAACAAAGGGGTGCTTAGGCCACTTCAATTGGTCGGAGAAGGGTTGTCGTCCCTCGTCTGCTCGTCGAGTGCGTCCCTTGCCCTTGATTGTCTTCGTCTTCCCTGTGACAACTAGGTCCTCGACGTGTGAAAGTCTTATTATCTTGACGAGGTCGAAATAGCATCAAGGGCCACTGGCCACTAGCGAGGGCCAACAAGGGCTTGGCCACTCTCGCCAGCCGCTAGTGAGGGTAAACTAGGGCTTGCAAGCCCTTGTAGGCTACAGGTGAAACTACCATGCCCAAATTTGGTGAGGGACGGCCTCACTTGGGGCCAATGAGGGCTCGACAACCTTTGCCAACTACTAGTGAGATGACCCTTACCAGATCTGACGAGGGCCAACCTCATAGGCCGTAAGTGAGGCGACACTTGCCCAACCCTCTTTGGGCATCATCGATGGCTAGCCAGCCACCAACAAAGAAGAAAGAAATATTAGAAAAAGAAAAAAATTCAAAAAAGATGAATAACTAAAATGTTCTTGACCACTCGGAAAGTCAAGCATTTTTTAAACAAACATAATTATTTCAACCCTTATTTGAAATAAGATTACTTAAGACCCCATTTCAGAAAATTATGATATTTTAGGCTCTCATTTGAATTAATGTCACCTTCAAAACTTTATTTGAGAAAATTAAAACACTCTAGGCCTTTATTTGGAATTTTTCCTTATTTTCCAGATACTCAAGGAAAATCAGTTTTTTTAGAGGGGGTATGCTGGGGGATGAAATTACTGTGGAGTAGCAAAAGCCATGCAATGATCCTACTATAATAGCTTTTGCCCCCTTGGCCTAAGCCTTTGGTCTGACCTTCCCGCCGATTCTTGTTTTTGCTCGGCACAAATTTTCTCAAGCGAACATACTACATTGAATGGACCAATATCTACAAGCCACGGGAATTATTTAACCTCATCATCAAAATTAAAACTAACGTACGGTGCCTAGTATATAAAAAGGCCGCGTCTACCTAAGGTCTTTCGGCTGCTCATTATTGGGGCCCCATAAAAGCTTATTCGATATGGGCGGGTCAAAGAGTCACTGCCGAGGAAAGACCTACCCACTTGGGACAAACTACCAGAGCCAAGCCATCTCAAAATGGCACAGTTCTACATGCGCTCAGCTGATCTTGACATGCAGCTTCCATCTTGACGATGCATACATAATTATAACAATTCCTTTCCTCATTTGAATTGCCGAGCTTTCTTGATATTGGCGAAAAACAAGTGCAAATGGATAGAAACCTCTAGTAGCAGAAGCAGAGGACAGCGCAAGAGACGAGATGTGACAGAAAAATTTCTTATTCATGTGTTAGCTGGAGCTATTCGTTGAGGCAATCCCAACTAATAGAGTGATGAGGCAAAAAGAGAGGAGCTTCATTATGGACAAATAGTGTCCGATCATCAAGCGTTTAAAGATTTTCAAATACTATACGAAATAAAAGTTGGGGAGAATATGTCCATATGTAGGAAATTATCTACCTGAAATCAACTACCACCACATACAACCAAATCCACGATACAAGACGCTTGCCCCAGGAGAAAAGACTGCCATCGGGGTAAAGGAAGAAAGGCTAAATGGGAAAAGGGAAAAACCCAAAAATTGAGAGAGACAGAGAGGGAGGAGAGGGGAGAGGGAGAGAACGAGATGGCCCATGAGCTCGGCAAGTGAAGCAGTCGAACCAGAAACAGCGGCAATCAGCAGGTTGGGAAGTACCCGTGAAATTCTGGCGACTAACATTTGAATCCATGGCAAACGGATAGAATAATGATAAGTATCAAGGCAATGATGATCCCCAAGACAATCAACTTAATCTTCATGTTCTGAAGCCACATCTTCCTCCTTATCTTTGTTCCCTGTTGCTTGAAATCTTGTGCCTGCATCACATCGGTCATTTAGAATACGCATACATGGGATCCCTTTTACAATAGAAAACAGCAGTTAATCTTTGCACCCAACGAGTTGCCAATAATGGGACATGCAGAGAAAGACAACACAGCCATTCGTCATATAATGAGGCCCTCTGTTTGCCAGCATTCTGCAAAGACCCAACGAGTTGCCAATAATGGGACATGCAGAGATGGACAACACAGCCATTCATCATATAATGAGCCCCTCCATTTGCCGGCATTCTAGTTATCTCCAAACAGAACCCCAAAACATCTAGAGCCATACTTACACAGGGACACTCACTTCTGCAAATATAACCACAAACTACAATGACAGTGTCATTGGCCATAAATTCGATCCGACTAACCTGAGAGCGAAGGTTCTCAGTTTTATCAACCAGCAGCTCAATCTTCTCACCCCGATCAAGAACCTGAAAGAAATAAAAATTTAGGAACACCACATCACTAAAGTTAATCATCAGACCATCACCCAAGATATAACCCATCAAAGAGGCAAAAAGCAACCAATTAATTTTTTTGAGCAGATAAATAGAAGCTCCATACCTTTTCAATATTTTCCATCATAACACCTTTAACTTCAGATACTTGAGCTTTCACTTTTGCAAGCTTGCTGATTTCTTCGGGATGGTCAACACAGTATTGCATGTGTTCCTTCAACTTGGGACTGAGAAAAAATCACGGGGTAAGTACATGCAATCAATCAACAAGCTCAAACACCAATTTCTCCATTTAAAGATAGCAAGATCAAAGTGCGTACCCAAATTCTCTGTTCAGGCTGTTGGCAGCAGCTGTTGTAGCTTTTCCTCCACCATATCTTTTGTTGAAGTCATCCTTGATTCTTTCCAAGAAAGCAATGGGAATCTGTCTGCCAGCAGATTCAGCTGCAACTACACAATAGGCTGGAAGAACCCACCATAAAAGTTAATTCACACAGATTAATAGGACAGGACAAAATAAAGCAGATGTTGCAGCTTCTATCAGAATTATGTCCGGAAATTCTACTAACTTAAGTTAAAGACACTTGCAGAAAATTAAGATCTAATCACTAATGATCAAAAAATAAAAAATAAATGAAATCATCCATAAGTTA
Source organism: Eucalyptus microcorys (assembly GCA_014182515.1). Taxonomy (NCBI): domain Eukaryota; kingdom Viridiplantae; phylum Streptophyta; class Magnoliopsida; order Myrtales; family Myrtaceae; genus Eucalyptus; species Eucalyptus microcorys. Next base: position 3,613,573 of record CM024569.1, on the reverse strand, counting down.
TGACAAAGTAGAAAAGAAAAGATAGCACAGAGTTCTGTACAACACAGAGACACAGTAAAATCATATATTATCATGGAGATAGGAGTACTGTCTACATTAAAAGGATTAAGGGTAGAAAGAAATCAGCATTGTGGCAGCTTAAAAATCAAACAAGCAGTATCAGGTCCGAGTTTGCCAAAATTTTCAAGTCGTAAATCCAGGTTGCAAATGGTACAGAGTAAGCCAGATCAGCATAACACCAATATCTTCCAAAACGCATACAGATTCAATGAGAATATAGCAAGTTCATAAGCAAAGAGGATTGAAGATGAAAAATAAAATTTCATTATATTTCACACAGAATAGGAGACACCACACAGATATACTAGCTTAGATTTGAAATTTTTAACCCTCAGACACTAGGTAAAGCAACTTCTCAAACGATAAAGCATCATTTTGCTACATCAGAATGGTTACACTTGAAAACCCAGAGACTGCAAAAATCGACATCCCCACCCCCCCTACTCCAAAAAATTTAAAAGATGTAAAAAGCGCCAACCAAAAGGAACACAAAAGAAAAACACAGCATGTGTAAAGGATTCAATCCTCGAATGCCAAATGGATAAATAATTAAACTACAAGGATTGTCATTCAGGCAAGACAAAAGTCGCACTTATTTTATCTCAATCCAGCAGTCAATTTGTAAGACACACAGTATGTAGCTAAAAGGAAAATTAGGAGAACATTAAGCTAGTATTCTACGTCACAGTTTCCTCACGGCAGGTTCTTTCTTATTCACCAGAATCTAAACCGCTCCATTCCAAATTCCCTCATTCCACCCCATTTTCACTTTCACAACTCAATTTATGAATGCGCTGCAGAAATAACATTTCAAACAATGGCATTTACATGAAAAATTAATTTCTGTAAAGTTCCTTCTGCATTGAAATCGAGATTCATTTCTCAAAACTTCTTTAAAGCAGTATCGAGGTTCAGCCGATAGGAGCACCAGGCCATATATCATTAATATTAAAATTAACCTATAGATTATTGTCTTATTTGAAGAACTTTTCGATCTTTTGAAATTCAAAACAGCCAAAACACAAAACACAACAAAACTTAGGCATCGACTTCTTCTCTCAACACAAATGAACAGATCACACCTTGGACCATTCCATCCAAATTAACCTATAGATTATTGTCTTATTTCAAGAAATTTTCGATCTTTTGAAATTCAAAACAGCCAAAACACAGAACACAACAAAACTTAGGCATCAACTTCTTCTCTCAGGACAAATGAACAGATCACGCCTTGGACCGCTCCATCCAAATTTGAATTCCAGAAAAAACAAAACGACAATGGAATTGCATAGATCCGGAGGCGCACAACGAATCGAAGAGAATCGGCTACCAAACCCGAGTCAAATCACAAAAACCCCACGAGATCGAGATCAACCTCGATTCCGTATCCAGACACCGGAAGCCTTACCAAACCGCCAGATCGCGCACAGAAACCACGTCAAACCTAACCTAACCAACCAAAAACCCGACCGGCACCGCCAAGTCGCCGCAACCAGACGCGAGGCGAACGGATCCAAAACACGCGACAAGGGAGGGCGGGGGGGGAGAAGGGACGTACTGAATCCGTTCTCGACGAGGTAGTTGAAGGTGTGGCCGTCGCAGTTGTAGGTGAACTTGTTGTTGGTGGCGGGGAGCTTCTGGAGGCACTGGGAGGCGATGGAGGTGAAATTGCCGGTGAACTCCGTGTACTCGGCGAGGATCACCGTCCCCCGCGCCACGAAGCTGTAGATCAGCGACTGTTGACCCATGGATCCCCCCGCGAAATCCGAACAATCCCTCACCGAAATCGCGACCACCCCGGGGGAAAGGGGAGAACCCTAAAGCCGAAGCGAGGCGGGATCGCCGGAGAGCTCCGCGGCGGAGGAGAGGAGAGAGATCGAGGCCCGGCAGCGGCGGAGGATCGGATCGGAGAGGGATTTTTTTTTTAACAGAGAGATTTCGGCTTGGCTTGATCCAAGAGAGAGAGAGAGAGATGGAGATAGAGAGAGAAAGAGGCAGGCGAAATGAAAGCGATTTCTCGCAGAAATGGGGAGAGATTTAGAGAGAGAAAGTACGAGGGGGTGGCGGACGGTGGCGCTGGCATTTATGGTATTTATAGTTGGAGGGCAAAATGGGAATGAGGGGAAGGATTGTGGTTTGAATTCCTTTATTTTATTTATAAAATTCTGTTTTTAGTTTTTGTTGTTGTTTGAAAGTCATTCGGTTTTGAATTGAAAAATGAGGGACGGAAATTGCGTTTTGGGGGGAGGAAGCATCCAGGCCGGAGAAATGAGGCTCACGCGGTCCTCTCCATTTTTTTTTTTTTTTTTTTTTTTATTTTTTCAAAACCTATTTTTTTGACTAAATAATCCGATTAATGATAAGCGTGTTTGGAATGAAATAAAAACAATAAACAAATTTTCTCTTCTCGTTTTTTTTTTTCTCTTTTAATCGTTTTCTTGTAATCTTTTGAAAACATTTTTAATATGATAAATATTACTTGATACGTGTGAAATGGATAAATTTTTTTGGATTATATCTTTGTAAAAATGATCGCTTAGCTAATGAAAAATATTTTATTATCAACAATAATTTATATTTAAATATTTTCATGAATGATGAAATTTTTTTTATTCATTAAAAATTTTTTTAATGATAAAGATTTGATCAATTTATATTTTATTTTTATTAATTTTTCACAAAACAAACGTAGATAATTGATTGACATATAAGGAAGAAAATAAGTCAAGCAACTTTGCAGCATTTTCCTTTTAATTTTCGGCATTTTGAGGGCACAAACGCAAAAGCCCGGTTTTGTGGTGATCCCAGAGCCTCCTTTCTCTACGACCAACAAATACAGACGCATATGCAATATCATGTAAGCCTCATGAATCTGGTCAAGTTCCGATCTTTGGCCTATACGAGGCTGCTCTCATGCAAAGCACCTCGTACGTAGTTGGTGAGACTAAACATACGGCCTTCGATCCCATTCGAATCCCGATTCAGAGTAGTTGGCACGCCGTATTCTTGTTTATTTCTTTCTTTGTTCTTTTTGAGGAAATTGCTCGGAAGTTTCTTTGGAGGTGTTCCATTTCAAAGCATTGCAAGGACTTCCACTTTTAAAACGACACCAGAGACCAACGGAGGGTCGAGTTGAATGCTTAGATTATTATTGCATTGAGAATGGGAAATGGCGATGGTTATGCAGCGGAGCTTGGAGGGGAGCGGCGTTTTCTAACGGTTGCGCGTCGACCGGATTTGAGAATATGGGGCAGGAAGGTTTCGTGTTCTTTCCTTTTTCCAAGGTATGATGTTACATTCGATCCTCCTGTTTCTTCTTGTTCGGAAATTAAAACAGCCCTCTATCTTCCCTCTATGTGTGTGTGTGTGTGTGAAAAGCCTCTTTCAACCTTTAAGAAAATGTCTATGTACGTCCTCCTGCAGTGCCTTTTCCTTGTTGGCTGATTTTTGTTGACATGTATTGCTAAATTGGTGATATGGATGTTGAAATACACGTGTCATGCTATGATTCGCTCAACTTATTATGTGGCACCATATTTAAAAAATGTAAATGAAGACAACGTTGGAGGGGGGCCACCACAATTGCAAGCTCAAGCTACGGCTTGCGGCAATCAAATACATTTAAGCTCAAGTTTGCAGGTGCCATGGCTACTCGAACTTGGAGCCATGATCAGTCATTTTGAACTAGCGACGGCCATGGGCATGAGATTTTTTGAGTTGTGAAACCCACGGTGGTCATGCCCACTAAATATTTTTGATCCACGAAGCTCGAGGTTAGATAAATGATCACTCAAGTTTCAAGTTCGTAGTGGTCATAGTCACTTAAGTTTCGAGCCATGGTTGCTCAATTTGACTTCCCAATCATGATCAAAGATTGGTGATTGTAAATAGTTGCAAATCATGAATTTCGCATTATTGTGAGTGTTTTGTTGGTCTTCTTCACATCTATCTCTTATATATATATATATTATATTCAAATCTCACTGTGAAATTATGAAAATCCTCAATAAGAAATATTTTCTTTGACCGATTTCTTTGGAAATTTAAAGGCTAAGAAGGTACAGTCTCCTTTTCAAAGCGGCGGGTGCGTTAGGTGATCTTTTCTCTTTGTAAATTGATGTTGAAAATGATTACTCAAAAGCTACAAATGACGTGACATCAAATTAAAAATCTCCAGCTTAAAAAGTAATATAGATAATTAATTTGACTTGAAAGTTACGTATATTAAATATTTAGCATATTGAAACTTACTTTTTTTTTTTTTTTATACGTAACATTCTTAAGTTAGGGATCATTATAGGGGTGGCAAATGGGTGGGTCGGGTCAAAAATGGGTCGACTCATATTTGATCAATTTAATTCTTTTGACCCATATTCTTGTAGTGTAAATCTAGTGACTCATACCTACCGATCCAACCCGTATTGCTAAAACCTATTAATATTCTAGGAAAATTCACTTCTACTATATGCTAATTGGATTAAAACTTCAAATTAAATTAAAAATAGTAAATAAAATAAAATAAAAGTTAAAAAAACCTATAAATTGAAATATTTATAAAAAAATTAGACTATGCACATGCTTCTCTTATTTGAAGTGAACATACCATTGAATAACTAAAAACTGTAACATGGAATTTTTTTAACTAAACCTAAAAAAACTCATTTTTATGATTTTTTTATAAAAAAAAAAAAGTATTGTTAAAACATTTTTATGCAATACAATTTTTTTAACAATTTTTAAGCAATACAAATTTAATGGAAAATTTTTATAATTCTTTTTAAAATATTTTTTAAAAAATCGAATTTTTAATTTTTTTAAATATAATTTTTAATAATTTTTATTAAAAGTATAATTTTTATTTTTTAAAAATATAATTTTTAATTTTTAATAACTATTTTTCTTTTTCTTTTTTTTTTTCTTTTTCTTCAGCCGACCGTCGGCCACAACGACGACCGGCGATCGGCGATAAGCGAGATCGAGCTCGCTAGTGTTGGGCGAGGCTCGATCTCACCGATTTGGCGAGGCCGAGGCCCCGCCCGACATCGGTGAGCTTGAGCCTCACCGTCGTCGGCGCGGCCGAGCCCCGCCGACGCCGGCGAGGCCAAGGCCCCGCCGACGCCGGCGAGGTCGAGCCTCGCCGGATCCGGCGAGACTCGAGCTCGCCGACATCGGGTGGGGCCTAATAACCCATTTAGATCCTTTTTTTTTTTTTATAAAGTTAAAAAAGGCTATGGGTTTAAACTTTAAAGTGGGTTTCCTAATAACCCATTTAGATCCATTTTTTTTTGTGTTTTACTTTCACTTGACTCATTTCTGACCCATATTTAACTTTCATTTGACTCATATATAACCCATTTTGCCAACTCTAGGGATCATACTTTTCCTCATTGAAATTTACTGAATAATCATATTTAAAAACCGTAGTCTCAAATAGATACAAAATTAAATTTGCAGCATGAAAAGTTACTATTTTGATGATCAAATACTTACTAATTGATTCGGCGAACTACTAATCATTTCAAGTTTAGGATATTGATATGAAGGGTTTTTGAAGTTTTTTTTAATATTGAATATAATCCTCAAACTTATTTTTTCTTATATAGACCTTGAACTTTAAAAAAACCACTCAATACATCCTATTAAAATTTTTATAGAAAATACCACCAAAAACCCCAAATTTTACCAAAAATGATAAATTTACCCCAAACTTTTTTTTGTGACATGAAAAACCCAAAACTTTGCAAACTATGACACATTTAGCCCACCAATGACATTTCCGTCTTAATTTTTCTATTTTTCCTTTTTCCTTTTTTTTTTCTTCTTTTTTCTTTTCCGGGACATCTCGCATCCGGTGAGGGTCAAGCTAGGGCTACCCTCGCCGGTGTCGGGCGAGGGCGACCCTCGATTGGGTCAAGCGAGGGCCTCCCTCGCCGCAAGGGCACCCCTTGCCCGACGCCGACAAGGGCCACCCTCACCTGCGTTGGGCGAGGACGGCTGTCGCGACCTAACCCTCGGGGGAGGGAATAGGTTTAGGGGTATTGCCTAAACGACGGATCTAAGGCCCATGATTAGGCGCGGGCTCTCCCAAGCCCATACCTCACGTGACATTGGAGTATTCTTAAGAATTTCGTAATAAGGAGTTGCTACTAACCTATTGGGGTCGATTAGAAACCAAGTGGGATATTAAAAGTGTACTTCACTTCCTACGCAACCAAAGAATCTAAGGTCGGGGATTTGATTACACTAATTGACCAATAAGTGCCATTTCAGTACCTAATCTTATTCATTTTAAAAGAAAAATTTTTGTCAAGCAGTTTGGATTGATTTTATACCTATCCACTAACATGTGAGGTGATCATATGGGTGCACAATTATTAAAATAATAATCACAACTACTAAGATCCTAATTGCAATAAAATTGAGCAAGTGCAATTAAACATAATTAAATATGCAAATTAAACACGCGATATAATCAATATATGAGCAAATAAAGGCCTAATTACACTAAGAATACAATACATAACAATTCCTAAACAAACCCTACATTTTTTGGATTTTCAATTTTTTTTAAATAATAAATTTTATTTTTTTCTGGCCGGACTGGGTCCGAGTCTGAGTCCTGACCCGCCCGAGAGACAAGGCCCGACTAGTCTTGGTCGGCCCTTTCCTTGGTTCGGATTGGGCCTAACTAGCAGCCTAGTCCCCTACAAAAGGTCAGGCCACGCACGCAGGCCCATAGCCAAAACAAGTCCACCCGACTTGAGCCCGAAAAAACCTAACTAAAGCCTAGAAATCATAGGGCTTGCCGTGACAAGCCCAAGCAGACAAAAGCCCTACCCGGTTTGGAGGCTTTGCCCGACTTGATTCTGACCCGGTTCGCGTCTTCTTCTCTAGGGTTTCTTCGCAACGCTGAGGGGGATGGCAAGGACGTCGGCGGCTTAGCGGCGACGACATGGTGGGCGGCAGTAGCGCGGTGGGCAATAGTAGTCGGTTGTCCAACGGGTACAGCGGCTAGGGTTTCGAGGAAAACAAAACGACGGTGGCGGAGGTGAGCAGAGCCGGTCGGTGACTATGCGGTAGACGGTGGCGGCTAGGGTTCCGAGAGGGAGTGGGAGCGATGACGGCGAATACGGCAGCGGGCAACGGTAGCAGCAGCAGGAACGGCGATGGCAAGCCTCCTCCCTCCAGATTTGGCCTACTCATGCGGTTCACGGCCTGCTCTCTCCTCTACTCGTCTTCGGTTGGTTTGGTGTCGGGAGTAGCGGCGGCGAGTGCTGTAGGTTGGCGCTCAGAGGGCAGCGGCGGCGTCGCAGCTTCGGGTTGCAGGCATCGCAGGGGCAGCGATGGCGCGGCGAGGGGGCTCGGACTGCTGGCGTCACAGCAACGGCGGTGGCACGGCGAGGGCTGCAATAGTGACGGTGTCCGGAGCTAGAGGGCGACAGCTCGGACGACATCAAGGTCGGAGGGCGGCGGCTCGGACGGCGTCGGGCAGCGTCCACGACGCCTCCTCCGGTTTCTCTCCCTCTCTACTCCCTGTTTCTGGGTCCCCCCCCCCGCCCCCTTTTTCTTTGCGATGCCAGGCTCCTTTTCTTCTACTCACTGGCGCGCCTGACCTCCTGCCATGCCAGCTGTCGTTGCCGGCTTGCCCCTCGACCGCCAACTCCAGACGAGCGTCGTCCCTGCCTCCCCTGTTCCCTCTGTCCCCTGCAGTTTTCTTTCCTTTTGCTCTTTTTTGTAGGTCGCGCGAAGGACAATAGAGAAGGAGGCAAGCTAGCGAGCCGGGCTGAGGGGAGGAAGGGCCTGGGCCACGCAGGGGGGAATGAAAAGAAGGAGGGGCAGGCCGAGCCAAGGCTGGATTCGGCCCGACCCAACCCCTAAGCTTTTTTTTTTTTTTTTTTTTTTTTTTAAAATTATATATATTTTAAAAAGTAATAATTAATTTTTTAATGATTTTGTTTTAAAAATCTGGTGAGGGCCATCCTCACTTGACGCAGCGAGGGCGTCGGGCGAGGGCGGCCCTCGTCGGACGCCGGCTTCCCTCCGCCGGCTCTCGCCATGGCTAGTGGAGGGAAGAGAGAAGAAGAAGAAAAAAAAGTAAAAAGACCAAAATGTCCTATAGTTTAGGGTAAATGTGTCACACGGATAGAAGTTCAGAATTTTTTGTGTCATGAAAAAAAGTTTGGGGTAAATGTGTTAAGGTTGGCAAAGTTCGGGGTTTTTCATGTCACGAAAAAAGTTTTTTGGGTAAATTTATCACTTTGGGTAAAGTTTGAGATTTTTGGTGATTTTTCTCAAAATTTTAAAAACCGTAATTGATGTGAACATAATTTCTGTTAGGCTTACGTGCGGCTCTCCGTCACATTTCTCTCATCATTTTGGCCCACGAATGAAAGGAAAAGCAAATTATTTATTTGGAACAACGACTTGGCCGTTCACATTATTTTATTAACCCAATAAATGTTTTCGTGGTAGTCCACATTAGGAAAATGCATTGATTTGGCGATATACTTATCGGAAGGGCTACATAAAACATATTTACGAAAGTGAAGGAATTAAATGAATAAAAAATGTCGAGGTTCACGTTAGACATTGAAGTGTGAAGCTTGGGGACCATCCTCGTCATTGCTTCATCAAATAATGACAAGTCGGTACCTTCTAAACTTTGTAGGTTAGTTCCTGTGAGGACTCATAAGGTATAATATGTTAAAAGTAAGATTTTACCACAGATCCTGGTTGTAGTAAAAGTAATCTCTTTTTCTATTAACCTTTAGGAATTTTGCCAAGTGATAGTAACTTTGAAATGCTTATATTTATGGAAATTTAATTACTTTTAAATGGGACTTAAAATTTTTTAGGGAAAATGACTAGTTTAGTCTTAAACATATCGTATAGATTCCATTATAATTCTACATCTTTCAACTCTTACAACGGGTATAGGTTGTCATACGTGGCATAACTGGTGATATGCCATGGACGCGTTTACTTGAAATGACCCCGTTTTGTTTAAATTTCAATTCTTTTTTTTCTCACTTTTTTCCTATGATTGTTCATCTTCTAAATTTTGTACTTTTTGTCTTCATTTTTATTTGCTCAAAGGGGACCTACTCGAATCTATAAAAAATGCTCAACACGATCCCATTTTGTTTAATTTTTGAGTTTTTGTTCTTTTCTTCCCTTCTGTGAGATGCATTGGAAATTTAATTAAGAAGACAAATTGAATCTAGAAAGATTCGAACTTAAACTCTCAAGCTCTAATACCATGATAAATTTGGTGGGATTATAATCAACTATTCTAAAAATTTAAGTTGTTAAATGAAGGCATGGTTAATTTTTCAATTGCTTTAACATTCGAGACACATAAAGTTGCCTATTTGATTGAATGTTACACACCCTCGATTTAACTTGACAAAATCTATTTAATTTCACGCAACGTGTTGAGGAATTCTAAATGTAATTTCATTAAATAGTTAGGAAAATTAAACAATACCATGGACTTTTGGAGGTTGGTATTGGTACGTTTACAAGCAATATTAATGGGGAAATGGAATCGAACCTTTTTGCGAAGTAAGTCGCCGTTTTAGAACTTCTTTGCTAATGGGCTTTCGGCTTGGGTAAATGTGAATTGAAGAGCTTTGGGAAAATGTAATTACACTCCAAAGACCTTTAACTCAAGGCAAGTTTGGAGGTGCTTTGAGTTTTGAGCATTTCCATAATGCAAACTTTGCTCTCACTAAAAATTCATAATTTAACGCAAGGCAGGTTTGGAGGTGTTTTGTGCTTTGAGTACTTCTAAAATGCAAATACATTTTTTCCAACTTTGCGCTTGCTAAACATTCATAATTTCGGAAATGCCGTTGTGTCATTTGATATCATCAACAAGGGTTTAGGCCGCCAGCGAACCTTTGACAAGACTCTAGCAAGGTAAAATCTAGCAACTTGCGAGCAAGATCTAACGTTGACAATCTTGCTCAGGTCATGTGAACTTACATGACAACAAAAGTGTCATCATACAAAGTGTCATTTTTCCAAACACCACTAAAATTTAAGTTATTTCTCAATGCACTTTTTAATTACAATTTACCAAACATTACTTGTATTTCGAAAAACCTCTTCAATCTAAAGACCTTTGCATTTTTTCAAAGATTTTCTCCCACAACTGAACCAAACACAACTTAACTCACTTCACATTTTTTCCCTTCATTATGTAAATGGAACTTATTGAATGATTCTGCGAACGGCCGGTCATTACAAACTAGGGTTAGTGATATGGATGGTCCATAAATTTCTTTTTGAATGTTTAACGTGGTTTTTAAACTCTTTTTTTTTTCCCAATTTAGCCCTCGAACTTTCAAACATCCACCAAAGACAAAGTCCTTCCGTTGAAAACTCCAAAACCGTAAGCTGGCGAAGTGATTGCCTGCAATGACTTTGACGTAGACTTAATCAACCGCTATACTTATTCCCTCGATCTTGTCAAGAAAGTCAGGTAGAGCCCAAGGCAAGCAAAGAGAAAACGAAGAGAGGAAAAGCAGATGGAATTCGCAGGGTTGTTTGGAGAAATCATCTCTCTCACCACTCCGCACGATGCTTGAACCATGTCGGCCGCCTCCACCTACTTCAAATTAATCGCGGATTCAAATCTAGTGCGGGCCAATTGCTTGCCTCCCGACTGCGAGAACCTGATCCCGCATATATCACCCAAGAAGTCTCCCTATCGCCATCTCTGCGATCATCCTGTCCCGATTGATGGTTGGATCTGGTAAGCTTGATTTCCAGAAATCGATGGCTTGTTGCGCCTAGCGTTTGGTTGCTGTAGTCATGGTGAGGGTCCGACTCTGAATGGCATAGAGAAGTTTGGAGAAATTTCTACTACGTAGATCCAAGTGGGTCGTTCTATTCTTCTTTGGTTTCCTAGGGAATTTGGGTATAGTCCGACGGGTGCCATTTGATTTGATCAGCTGTCAAAATGAAGGCCAAAAAGTGGTTATATTGTTAAAAGTTTGTTTTTTTTTTTTTTTTTTTGTCGGTGTTGGAAGTTTGTTTGTAAGACAAATTAAGTATATGTTTTTTTTATCCCACATAGGAAAAGCGGGGGAGGTGGGCTAGTTTATAAGTATGAGGCTTATTTAATGTATTTAAAGAAAAGATACTTGCGCGTGGGTGCTTGATTATTATGCGCACTTTGCACGTTTGCACGCCCACGGTTTAATTAGCACTAACCCTCTATCCTTTTATTTTATTATGTACAATTATCTTATTAACTTTAATTAAATTAAGGTTGTTTTTTTTTATTGAGAATTTTTGGAAATTATGAAAATTCGAAATTTTATTTATTAATTTTTTTTAATTATTCCGAATTTTTAAATTTGTGTCTTTTCAAAATAATTTTGGAAATGATACTCGTTCAATTTACAACATCTTCTGATGGGTTGCATTTATTCATTTTTCAACTTCTATCGAATGGGATACCTTTGTTCATTTTGCGACTTCTTTTGAAAGGATACATTCATTCACTTTGCAATCTTTCACGAAGAGTTGTCTATGTTCTTTAAAACCAATTTGATGAATCCTCATAGTCATATCATAGTGGAAACACCAATGACGATGACTGCAAGATATACATGCCAACACTGTTACAGAGGCGGAAGGCATATATATCTATGTGTGTGTGTGTGTGTGTGTGTCAATTTTCTAGATGAATGAATATGAGATCATTTTTCGAGTATTATTTCCAAATTTATAGCCATCTTTTCAATTGTTTCTTAGAGAGAAATACTAGAATTATTATCTAGTATTCTCATTTTGAGACTTTGTTGTATCTTGCCGGTGATCTATTAGTAACTTTGTGAGGTAAATAAATCCTTAAAGAAAGTAATATCATATATCAAAGTCCGACTTGATTACTTTATTGATTCGAAATCATATTTTTTCTACATATATTACAAATTAATTATGTACTAGTTCAAACATCATTGACCATCTCATAGGTTTTAGCAGACATTTTGAGAAATCTTATCTAGTCTGAGGAGAAGACAGATTGACGGATGTCGATGAGGCCTGCATCGAACCAGGGTCCATACGAGAAAATTCTCAAAAATATAAGATGAGGGTTCTCCATTGAATTTCACTGACCATAGTAAAGTGGGTGTTTGCGCAACTTCTGTCCAATGTAATTGTTTGCATATAGCATAGCTCGATGTCGATTGTTGACGAATAGCATTACGCTCGTTTTTCATTCAATCGATAGCAAAGTCAATTCGCATCATGAACTACGTCCATATTGGAAGTTGGTCTAAGATAAATGGTGAAATTGAACTTTATTTGCAACTTGCAAGCGAGTAATCTGCAAATTCGTTAGTGTTGTTAAGTAGTCTTTCACTGGACAAGAAAAGTGGAAAGAAATGTTTTATGTTGGGAGCAAGAGAGCTGACAATCGCACGAGGAGCATGCGGATGATTGGTTATGACAATTTCCACTAGTCAAATATACAAAGAGGACTTGATTACACTAAGCCGATAAGTTTTAAAATTCGATCGTATTTCCTGAAGGTTTTGGTGGCGGATGTTTAGCTGGTTCGCGTGCAATTATCTCTTAATTAATCTCCCAATGAGTTTGACGTAGACTTAATCAAACAGCTAAGACTCGATTCCCTTTGTCTTTTCCGGAGAAAGTCAGCGAAATCCAAGACAAGAAAGGAGAGAACAGAGAGCAAAGACGATGGCATTCTCGAAGCTGCCTGACGACGTGATCTCTCAGATCATCTCTCTCACAACTCCACGAGACGCTTGCAGAGTATCGTCGGTCTCTACCTCCTTCAGATCGATGGCAGATTCAGATCAGGTGTGGCTCAAATTCTTGCCGCCTGACCACGACAAGCTCGTCCTCCCTCAGGTATCACCCAAGAAGTCACTCTACCTCCATCTCTGCGATCATCCAGTCCCCATCGGCGGCAATCGAAACATGGTTAGCGCTCGATTCTAAACATGGAGCGAGCCTCACGTGATTACGAGGTGTTGAGGATTCTGTGTGATGGTTTGATCTTCTTCAATGATTCTTTGGCATATCTGACCGGGCTGTGGTGAATCTGCATAGATAGAGCAGGATTATCTAAGTATAAATCATTTTATTCTTCTTAGAAATCCAAGAAGGGTTGGATTATAATCTAGTTGATGTCATTTGATTCGAGCTATCAAATAAAGGGCATACAATTGTCATTGAAGTCCTAAAACTTATTAGTATTTTCCATTTGTCAAGTTGGACGAAGTTAATGGAATAACCCGATCCCATAAACTCGAAAAATTTTAGGATTTGATTGCATTTTTTTTTTTTAAAGTTTTAGGACTCAATTATACTTTTGTAACAAGTTCTAGAACTTAAACCGCACTTTTTGAAAGTTTTAGGACTCTATCTTGATTAGTTTTAGAACTTTCAGTATATTTATCTTTAGATTTGAGTAGACATTATTAGTGCTCGAGATAAATTGAGGACTAGCCCGACTGCAGAATTATTGTCTTGTTTTAAAAGCAAGCCCTGTTGGCAAATGTTGGCGAGTCCAGGATCGAACTGAGGTCTGTGAAAGATTATACTAAGCGTACCAGATTTCAGTGATCAAAGTACAGAAGACGTCTGTGAAATTCCTTTCTGTTGCAACCGTGACAACGCTATGGATTGCATTCCGCTTTAGCCGGTCCGTGAGTCTATGAAGTGTTGTAGTTGTTCGCGCGTAAAATTTCTTTTTCACATTCCCACCCCCCCCCTCCAAAAAAAAATAATTAATGTCGAATTACTGGTATTAAATCTCTAATTATCTATGACATCTTGTCACGTAGATCTTCTCGTTGGATAAGAAGAGTGCAAAGAAATGCTTTATGATCGGAGCAAGAGAGCTAGCAATCCCAGGGGGAGATGACTATCGTTCGTGGTGCTGGATTGCTGAACCAAATTCCAGGTCCTATACGCTTCTCCCTTTATCTTCTATCGTTAAGTTAAATTAAACATACACTATTTTTCTCCACCTTTGCTTACCTAAAAAGCCATTTTCGCTTGTTAAAAAATATTAGTCTATGAAAATCGTTTTTATTGTCGACTGAAATTTATGTCTGAATGTTTTCGTGAACGACGAAAATTCTTTCTGTTAATTTATTTTGTTGGCGAGACAAGTGATCATTTTAAGAAATATATTTTCTAAATCATTCATTTTCTGTGAAAAAATGGACTCATAAGAAGATATTGATTGTGGTTTGCAAACAGATAATTCTTTCTACATGAATCCCCTCCATGATCCATCAGTTAGCTTTTCCATCGCTCTTCTTTTTAACAGGTTTGACCAAGTGGCTCAGCTCCTGTTCGCAGGCTGGTTTCACATCAAAGCAAGAATCGAAACAAAGATGCTCTCGCCCAAGACGAGGTACGCAGCTTACCTCGTCTTTCAATTCAGATGCCATAAAAGCGGATTTCATCGGCCCGCAGTGTCGTGCGTGTCGGTCGAAAGCGACACCGACACGCACAGAGAATGGCCAACCGTGGTCCTCGACCCCCGAGAAGGGGAGCCTCGGTCGACGAGGGAGCGTGGAGACGGGTGGCTGGAGATTGAGATGGGGGAGTTCTACAACGGGAACGGAGACGATGGAACTCTGGAGTGTAGCTTTAAGGAGGTCGATGAATACACCTTGAGGAGCGGTCTCGTTGTTGAAGGGATCGAACTTAGGCCTAAAGAGACGTACTAAACACAGGCTGAAAATGTGTCTTTTGACTCAGGATGTGGTGGCTGCCAGTGCCAGTCATCAATTTTGTGTGTGCTTTTGCCAACCATATACAGTGCCTGAGCCTTGATCCAAGCTAATCTACGGGAAGAATTGTAAAGAATCGCATTAAGTTTGCCTTCTCAGTCTTTCACATCATTAATTTGCGTTTTAATTACTCAAAAAGAATCTATGCTTCTGTCTGGAATTTCAGTGTTTGTTATATTATGTCCCCATTGCTAAAACGCGTTCAAACATACTCAATTAAAAGGTCGACTAGGGCAGGGTCACCGGGGCTGCCTCTGACTTGCTCGACGCCGCCCACCACTATGGCGAGCTTGAGTTGGGAATGAGCCCCCGAGCAGTCCTACGAGCGTGACGACGGATGGTCGAAGTTCGAGATGGGTCAGTCCTACAGCGAAAATGGGAGATAACACTAAAGTGAAATCTTACTGGGGTTGATGATCGCAATATAAAGAGGGGGCCCATTGTTGAAGAGATCGAACTTAGACCTGATGAAATGTACCAAGAACGTGCCAATAACTCAGATTGACCTGTTTGCAGTTCTTAAGGTACAGGATCAAAGCCTTTGTTTCCAAGGAGCAAGAATCGTTATCTAAATAAAAGAGGTGTTATCATGATAGATTTGGTGCGAGCACATTCCACCATTCTGAAATATTAAATTGTTAAATAAAGTGTGATTTATTAATTAGATGCTGTTGAAACATATCAAGTCGCCTAATTGATTGAATGTGCACATCCTCCGTTTAACTCAACAAAACCTCAACAAAACCTAATTAATTTCACGCAGCTCATTGAGGAATTCTAAATGTAATTTCACTAAATAGTTAGGAAAATTAAACAATACCATGGACTATCAATTTTGGAGGGTGGTACTGTTGGTATGTGGACAAGCAATATTAATGGTGAAACGGAATCGAACCTTTTTGCAACCTGCAAGCAAGGCTCCACTTGGGAACTGCTTTCTCAAGAGGTTTTGAGTTTGGACAAATGCAAAATATTGGTTGGCGGATTTTTTGGAGAACTGTAGGAAGATGCAATATCATTTAAAAAACCTTTAGCCCAAGACAGGTTCAGAAGTATTTCGAGTTTTGAGCATTTATGAAATGCAAATACATTTTTTTCTTTTCAACTTTGCCTTTGCTAAACTTTCATAATTTCATAAATGACCCCACCTCACTGGACGTCATCAGTGAGGGTTTAGTTGTTCGTAAAATTCTAAACGCAAGTGAACGTGTCAAACAAGTAATATAATGATAAGAAAAAGTATCGTCCCACGGAGATCGATGATTAATAAACTAATTAAATACTAAAATAGATTAATTCTAAAATTTATTTAACAGATCAAAATATAATTGAGAATAAATTAAAAACAAAATTCGTAGACTAAATGTAGTAAATCAATTAGATAAATATGTCAGAGCATCCGATTTCACCATAACCACTAGATATGAATTTCAGATTGTTGTGAATACAAGAACGATATCAAACATGTAATAGCAGAATTTCCTAATCTATTTACTATCTTATCTCTAAGTATAGCAAACCTACTGAGTTTATTAATCCACTATATCTCTATGTGAATTAAAATAAACATAAGTGCATTAAAAATTATGAATATTCCCGGCTTACAATGAGTCTTTTGGATCATCTTATCACTGAAAGCTACACAAATAACGCGGTATATCTCTATCCACGTTTAATTCATGGTTATATATTATAATGAGCAATTGCATATTATCACTTCTCAGTCTGAAATATACACATCAAATTATTCAAGTGGTGGCCAGTTACTCAAAAACATTATGCACAATAATATATAACTCATATTAATGAAATCAATTGCAAAACATAAAAATCATGAAATTCACATCATCATGGTTAGGCTACATCGTAGCCCTAACAAAAGAAAATTAGAACATAGTAAAAGAAGAAATACAAATATAAATTAAACTCAGCATCTTGAATCAAAGAACAAGAATTCCGTCACCACTTTTGTCTTCTCTTCGAAATACTTGAAAAATTCTCAGAATAATAAAAAACGATCTAACCAAAAACCTAACTGCTCTCCCTCTCAATGTTCTCCTCTTTAGAGTAGGGGTGTGCAACCAGACCGAGTCAACCCGGTTCCCGGATCGGCCCACTCGGAAAACAGGGTCGGGAATCGGTTCCGGTTGAAACCGGTCTGGGAACCGATTCCCAAAACTCAGACCCTGTTTGAACCAGTCCAGGAACTAGTTCCGAGGGATTACCTACTTGGGAACCGGTTCGACCAGACCGGTTTGGGAACCGGTTAAGCCATCCCAAAAATAAAATGCAAAACCCTAATAAGCACTTTCTATCTTTACCTCTCTCTCTCACTCGCAGAGTCACAGACGCCGTCTTCCCCAGTTCCCTAAGCTCGCGACCTCCGCTCGTCAGCCGATCTCGTTGCCGCCTTTGCCACTCTCGTCGCACCCCTCGCGCTCGCACCACCGCTGCCATTCCACCGGTCATCTGAAACTCCGCTCTATTGGTTCTACCCGCGAAGCCGCTGACCCCCGCCGAGCTTGCACTTGAGCGCCGATGCCGCCTCCATTCGATCTCGCCGTTCCACCTCCTATTGTTGCCTCGCTGATGCCCCTGACCCACAGATCTCGGGTCTGCAAGCCCACCTTGTTGCATCTTCGAGCAACCCATAGTAGCCCTCCGCCGATCCTGTTCTCACCGCGCGCTGTTTCCCGAGCTCCCCTGCTACCGATCTACCACCGCCCGAACGATGCCCCCTGCTCTGCTCGCGATTTGGCCTAGCCCCCTCATTGACGCCCGCTGAAGCCGCGTCGATCCTTGCCGCCCTCACCAGCCGCGATACCAGCAGCCCGTCGAAGCCGCTGTTGTGCTGATCCGCGTCGACTCGACATCGCCGCGTCCCGCCAAGCCCCCTGCTGTAGCACCTCGCCTGCGAAGCCACTGCTGCCTTTGCTACTGAGTCCTCCTCTGCTCGATGCCTAACAGATATGCTCTGACGCTCGATAGATCTACTCTGAGCCTACTCCCGAGCGACGCCCCTGCCGCCGACAGCCTAGCTCCGCCACTGTCCCTATCCTCACCGCACGACGACCCTAACGCTACTTTTGGTCCGCTCGCTCTCTCATTCTTAAATATTTTACTTTTCCGGTTTCACCAATGGATTCCAGTTTTAAAATGGTTGCGTTGCCTTTCACGTTTCACCGATTGATTTTGTATTGAATCTATTGATTATGAAACTGTCATGGTGTGTAAATCATTTACCTTTCGAGTTTCATCGATAGATTATACAACAATTATTATGAAACTATTATGGTTTTGATACAATACTTGTGCGGGTGGGTGTGTGTGAGAGAGGCGGAGGGGTGGCCTGGGTTCTGGCAATGGGGAATATCATGAACGGATTTGTGTTGCAAATGCTTCTTTTAATAGGTACCTGTCTTACTTGTCGAAGTTTATCGGAGACTTTTGATGGTGCTGGAGCATGGTGGCTCTGGCATGACAGGGTCGGGGTTACCGCAACGTAGTTTTGTTCACTAACAGGGATTCAATGAGATTGTCGTAGGTGATACGAGGGATGAGTTATTAATCATTGTGTGCATATGCATAGGTATAGTGTTTGAGGACGATGGATGGTCTATCTGTTCGGTGTCGCTCGGTTGTTGTAGGCTGTCAAGACGGTATTGGAGGGATAAGAAAAGCAAAAGTCCTGAACGTTTCGTCCGTCGGTTGATTGAGTCACTAACATTTTACTTTGTCATGATGGCTTGATTCCTCATGGGTTTTCTTGTAATGCTTTTACTTGGCTATTCTAATGGAACTTCATTTTCATTTTGTGATCTCTCCAGCTGCTTTACTTAGTTGGAATTTGATATCTCTAGTCGATTTGTCAGCTTTTCTTATCATGCAGTTCGATGGCTCAAAAGCAGGTAAAAAGCTGTGCTACCGTTTCTCTTCGCAATGTATTCATCTCCTAATCAATACTATCTTAGGAGAGGTTTATATTGACGTTATTGTCATTTATCTATTGTAGAGTGCTTTCTATCCTCGAAACAGCACAAAAGGAAATGTTGTTTTTTAGTTTACTTTCTAATCATCCTTATCTTCTGTTGGAAATGGGGATGCTACTTGCCTGACTAAATGTGTAGTGAACTTCACTTTCACTCTATGGTTTTCTTCTTCAATATACTCTTATAAACCAAACTCGCCTCTTCCTTTTAATATTCAAGCAAAATTATATCTTAAAATGATCACTTGTCTCGACTATTAAACATACAGCTTCGGCGAGTGACTTCTTGGCGAGATTGTAAACGCTTTATCTTACATATGAGTGTTAAACGCTTTATCTTACATATGAGTATTGTACATCAATTTTTATGCAAAACAAGTTCCAATATAAACAGGGTTAACCTTGTTCCTGGACCGGAAAAATAGGGTAGGTCGGGAATAGGGTCCAATGCAAACAGGGTCGGGTACAGGGTCCAAAAAAAGAGAACCGGTTATAACAGGGTCGGGAATAGGATCCATGTCTAGACCCTACCCACCCTGGACCTGATCACCCCTACTTTAGAGGATATATCCAAGCTCCAAGCAATTGCGCATAAAATCAGGGAGTAAATCAAAGGATTCTGATTTGATATCTATCTTCCACTGCTTCTTGATTTGAATTCCTGATTTTTTTGCCATTCTTTTCCTTATATTCTCCATATGTCATTATTCTGCATAAATAAGGAAAATTCAAATCATTAGAATAAAATCCAAATATTTTCTCATAGATATTACATTAATTGTTGCCTAAAATAGGTAAAATAACTCTATTTTTATAGAGTTATCAAGGCCATTGGCGAGTCTTTGACAAGACTTTGGCAAGGTGAAATTTGGTTGCCAGCAAGCCAGATCTAGCGCCAACAACCTCACTTAGATTGTGAGAAACCAGGCGATAGCAAAAGTGTCATCATACAAAGTGTCATTTTTTGCAAATACCATTTAAATCAAAGTTGTTTCCCTATGCACTTTTAAACTACAATTTACTAAACACTACTTGAGTTTCTAAAAACTTCTTCAATCTAAAGACCTTTGCATTTTCCCTAAAGATTTTCCCCCAAAACCGAACCAAACCCACCTTAAGTCAATTCACATTATGTGACATCCGGAATTTTGCTCAATGAATCATGAGCCTCGGACGCTTAACAGTCAACACCGCCGAGCTAGACATCGGAGCATGCCACCGTGCTTTGCCGTGCCTCACCGCACTACCACAAGGACGGCCAATTCAGCTCATCCCTGTCATCACTACGACACTTCAACCGAGCTACCTCATCACGCCAAGCCAACCACCGCCACCTCACCAGCTCATCATTCCCGCCGCATCACCGCAACGCCACCGTTCCTCGCCACACGCATGACAAAGCGCCAGCTCACTCTCGCCCACGTAGTCTCCCCAGCACAGAAAAAAAATCAGCCTCTCTCTCCATGTGGCCCACCCCTTTGTTGACCGCATACCCATTTCAAGCGGTGGAGAAGGAGAACGAGAAACATAAAAGGCCAGCCGCCCCCTTTTCTTCTTCTTCTTCATTCGGCTCTATACCTTCACCGCAACTCTCTATCACCTTCTTCTTTTCTCGCGCTCGACAACTGCGGCCCCACGCCCGCTCGACTTTGCCGGCTCCTCATTCAACCAACACTCAGCGCCGCCCCATCAACTCGTCGCAGATCGATGAACGACCAGCCACAGCCGGGCTTTCGAGATCTCACCAGAACCATGTCGACACTTACTTCGGATTTGAGGCAAGTGAACTACTTCCCGTTCATGTTATATAGGTTAATTTCTGTATGTCGAGGTCGATTTCCTTGAATTTTAATCGCCTTTGTTGATTTTGGGCTTAGTTGTGTTAGTTGACGATATCGGAAAATGTGCATTGCAATTGTTGTTGAGATTCTAGTTCATTGAGTCTATGGATATGTTGTTGGATTGTTGGATGTTCAAGTGTGAGCTGGTTTGAACTTAAGTGACATGAATCGTGGACGAATCCTAGGTTATGACTATTTTCGGGTCGATTTACTGTGGCATGATTTTACTAATTTTGTGTAGGTTTTTGTGGTGCAAATTTGGGGAGGACTTTCCATGAAAGTTGTGCGTTATACCTTTTGTACAACATAATTTAATTTCAGATTTTTTGAACTTCATACATGTAAAATATATTTCAAAAACTATGCAGGTCCGAATCTATTTTCATAAACCATTACCGAACCTTTGCACAGTTTCCATTTTCTACAGAAATTTCGATAACAATTTGTGGCTAGTGTCCTTCATGAAAGTTTTAGATCACATTTTAAACTATAACATTTAATTTTTCCAGGATTTTTGGAACTCATTTAAGCTTTTGAAATGCCCAATTTCAGATCTATTTTATCATAAAAATTTGCCCTGTTTTGACCCGAATAACAAAAAATTATTGGGCCCCGTACAAGCTGAACCAGATTTTGAGTTCTTCATGAAAAAAATTTCTTGGAGTCTCATCTATATTGTGTTAAAATATTGAAAATTTTGGAATTGATTTTCTTGGGGCCTGTTTGGCAAATTTTGTTTTTGTTCTCTGGAACAAAAATTTATGTTCTTTTGTTTCGGGTAACAAAAAAAGAACCAAAATGCATTTGATAAAACTTTTGTTCTCGGGAACAAAAAATCTATTTTTTTTTGTTCCTGGAAACAGATTTGGAACAGAAACAAGAAATAGAAAAAAGTTATTTCTTGTTCTCAGGAACAATTCCGAAAAATAATTTTTCTTTCTCTTATTTTTTTCTTCTCTTTCTTTTCTTCTTCTTCTTCTTCCTTTTGACCAGTCACCACCCTTGGCCATGGCTGGCGTCGATTGCTGGCCACCGGCCAAATGAGGGCCGGCGACCTTGCCGGAGTATTGCCGGCCCCCGGAAACGCCAAGCCATGGCGAGACTCATTGGCCCGAGCCTCGTCGGTGGCTAAGTGGGCTCAGCCTCGCCAGATCTAGGCAAGCTCAAGCTCGGCCGAGCCTCGCCGGTCGACGCTAGGCTCGGCCTCGCTGGCCAACGCGAGGCTCGGCCTCGCTAGGTCAGGGCGAGGCCGACCTCGTGCCGCATGGGCAAGGTCGAGCCTCGTCGGTGGCTAGGCGAGCCTCACGAGCCCACCGGCGAGGCTCCGGCGAACTCGTCGGCCCTCACGATGGCCCGGCGAGGCTCGGCGAGCTCGCCCGGCCCGTCGTCATCGGCCGTCGCCGTGGCCAACGACCGGCCACAAAGAAAAAGAAGGAAAAAAAAAAAGAAATAAGAAAGAAGAAAGAAGAAAAAAAGGAAAAATATAATAAAAATATTGAAAAATTAAAAAAAATAACAAAATTATACAAGTTTAACAAACGCATTTCTATTCCTGGAGTAGAAATTTTTTACAGTTACCAAGTGCGTTCTTAC
The DNA here is from genome assembly GCA_014182515.1 of Eucalyptus microcorys. NCBI lineage: Eukaryota > Viridiplantae > Streptophyta > Magnoliopsida > Myrtales > Myrtaceae > Eucalyptus > Eucalyptus microcorys. The sequence goes on along the minus strand of CM024569.1, from coordinate 3,591,302 downwards.
ATTCAGAAATTGTTCTCAGGAACAGAAATAAATAAATAAAAAACTATTTTTGTTCAAAAATTATTTCCCGAAACAGAAACGTTACTAAACGCGCCCTTGGCGAATGCTCTCGATTTCTATAGACAGGCGAGGTGCCCCTTTTTGTCAATTCTGGACAAACTCTTGTTTTATAATTTGTCTTTTGAACTGGTATTGCCGACTAAATGTTTTGTCACTTTTCTAGTTTATCAAAGATAGTTGATGGTGGGCATTGAATTGCTCTTGTATATTTTACTTAGTGGATGACGATGCTGCACCATGGGATAAGTTTGTAATTTTGGAATATCATTAGTCCTTGGGACAACTATGTTGCAGGTGGTAGTAGGGATGCCTAGAGGGGTAATTGGTTCCTCCAGATGCCTAGGGGTGTAACATGACTCTCCCAAATGTTTTTGCAATGCCAAATGGGTGTGAGATGCTCGGGGGTAATGGGGTTCACCAAAAGAAGGTGGCAATTAATTCACAATAAATATGACTATTGGCATTTTCGGACTTCCTTTGAACTTTGCTGGTTTATTGGTTTTAGAGGAAATGTTTTTCACTTACTATTCTGATTTTGAAAAAGGTTCTCTGGCAAGTTGACTTTAAAGCAATCTTCTATATTTTATATATGAACTTTCTCGCATGTGTCGTTGTTAACATATATAGTATAGATTGGTCGATAGTTACTTGCTAAGTTTTTGCTCACTCGTGGATGACCATCATTTTTCAGATCAATAGATATGCCGTGGCCACCTGCCTCCCCCAATAACTAGTAGATCGTGGTTGTATACACTGGGGGATTGACCATATGACCTTCAATTTTGTTGGAAATCTTATTTTTTAGGGCGGTTTGCATGCCTTATTTTTATTCTATATATCTTTTTTTTTTTTTAGTCAGTTTATTTTTCTATTTCTTTGCTCTTTAAGGTAATTGCTTCGAAGTTGCTTAAGAATCGTTTCATCCATATAGTAATATTTAAAAATTTATTAATTTTAAATGTGATCTAAAGCTTCTTCTAAAAGAAAGAAAATCTAAATTTATTTTGGGAATTAAGTTTTTCGCATGGATTAGTAATTTTCTTCATTTGAAGCATAAGTTGGTGATCAGTAATTTTGCCACCTTTTTGCAGTAATTTATAAGTTGATTAGTAACTTTATATGTTTAAAAGAATTCATATCTTATAGTTGTTAATTTTGTCATATTAGTAATTTTGCTCACTTTTTTGAAATTGGGCATCAAGACACAATTTCGTTAAGTGGAAACGATGAGTTTTGCGTGACGAAGGAATGGCCTTGAGATGCATTATGAAACCTCGTGATTGGTTATGAACAAATTAATTAATGAAATTAATGCAGTGGAAATCCTAAAGTTGATGACGAAAACATAAACTTTCAAAAAGTGAAATCAAAATTTTAAATTTATTAAATTGATCTAATTAAATCAAGCATACAATTTTTGTAATAGAAAATGCCGAGATAGCTATTTCGATTGATTTTCAGCATTATATGTGTCACCACACCTCAAAAAGCTTTAAAAAATCTTATAAACGAAAACAAAGAAAAATGCCGAAAACTTAGAAGAAACATAGAAGTGGCTAAAAATCATTAAAGGGGCCAGATTTTTTTTTTTTTTTTTTAAAAAGAAAGTAAATTGAGAGAGAGGTTTATGGCAATTTCCGCTAGTCAAATTATACAAAGGAAAGTGCGTGGCACCAGGTCGGTGAGTTTTAAAATTCAATTATATTTTTTAAAAAAGTTGTGCGGATATTTTGGGGGTGGCGCTTGGATTTATCACTTTTGATCTTCTGCAGAAAGCCAGTGAAACCCAAGGCAAGAAACGAGAGACCGGAGAGGAAAAGGGACGATGGCATTCTCGAACCTGCCCGGCGACGTGATCTCCCGGATCATCTCTCTCACAACTCCACGAGACGCTTGCAGGGTATCGTCTGTCTCCACCTCCTTCAGATCGATCGCAGATTCAGATCAGGTGTGGCTCCAATTCTTGCCGCCTGACCACTGCGACGGTGTCGTCCTCCCTCCGATATCGCCCAAGAAGTCACTCTACCTCCACCTCTGCGACCATCCGATCCCCATCGGCGGCAACCGGAACATGGTTAGCGCTCGATTACAGTGTGATGGTTTGATCTTCAATGCAACTTTTTTTGGCATGGTTGAGTGGGTGTGGTGAATCTGCATAGACACAGCAGGATTATCTAAGGTAAAGCCATTTTACTCTTCTTGGGAGGCTTTTAAGAAGGTTGAATTACAAAGGGTATGAAGTGGTCATTGAAGTAATTGACCATGGGAAATGACGAGTGAGGCTATGAACTTAGATCAGGCATCCTCGTTTTTTTTTTTTTTTGGGGTCTGAAAGATCGAGCATTCTTACAATGTAAATTTTTGTAGACATTATCGGTGCTTGAGATAAATTGACAATAGCTGGATTGTAGAAATATCCCTTAGTTTATTTTTATTATTATTTTTTTTTGTGGTTCGAATGATGTTGTCTAGTTTAGAAGCAATTCTCATGAACAAATTTTGGTGAGCCCCAGAGCGAACTGAGGTTCGTACAAGATTATACTGAACATTATTAGGATTTCTTCACTGAATTTTACTGACTGAAATGCATAAACTGAGAACAGCCTGATTGTAGAATAATCATGTAGTTTTCTTTTTCTTGATTGAATAATATTGTCTAGTATGAAAGCAAGGCCTATTGACAAATCTTGGGGACCCTCGGATTGAACCGAGGTTTGTAGAAGATTATACTAAACATTATTAGGATTTTGTCACTGAATTTCACTGACCAGAGTACAATGGACGTCTACTAAATCTGCTGCAGCCGTGACGATGCTATGGATGCATTCCACTCTAGCCGTCTTGTGAGGCTGTGAAGTGTCCTAACTTGTTTGTGCGCACTGAATTGAGTTTATACTAGTTCAAACATCATTGACGATGTCATAGGTTTTAGCAGACATTTTGAGAAATCTTATTCTAAGAAGAAGACAGATGAGGCCTGCATTGAACCAGGGTCCATACGAGAAAATTCTGAACATATAAGATCGGGGTTCTCCACTGAATTTCACTGACTCAAGTATAGAGGGCATTCGCGTAACTTCTGTTCAATGGAATTGTTTGCGTGTGGCATAACTCGATGCCGATTGTCGACATATAGCATTACACTCGTTTTTCATTCTATTGATGGGAAAGTCAATTTGCATCTTCATTTGCAACTTGCAAGTGAGTAATCTGCAAATTCGTATATGTTGTCGAGTAGAGTCTTTCGTTGGACAAGAAGAGTGGAAAGAAGTGTTTTATGTTGGGAGCAAGAGACCTGACAATCGCATGGGGAGATAACCGGAGCTATTGGGGATGGATCGCCACACCAGAATCCAGGTTTTTGAAAAATTGATTCTGAAAGATGTTTCGGGACACGTTTTGGTAATAATCCTAACGGTGAATCCTTGGACAGGTTTAACGAAGTGGCTCAGCTCCGGTCCGTGTGGTGGTTTCACATCATAGGAAGGATCGAGACCTCTATGCTCTCGTCCGGAACGAATTATGCAGCTTATCTTGTATTCCGGTTCAAAGGCCGTCAGCAGGGATTCGATCGGCCAGTAGAGTCGCACGTCTGTATCGGCAGCGAGGAGCTCGATGAAGGGCGATTTGTGACGCTGGACCCTGAGGAAGGCGAGCCTGGAGTGATCCGTGAGCGTGCACACGGATGGATGGAGATCGAGATGGGGGAGATCTACAATGAAAATGGAGACGATGGGACGCTGGTGTGTAGCCTCAGGGAGGTTCACGAATACAAGCGCGGTCTTGTTGTTGAAGGGATCGAACTTAGGCCTAAAGAAATGCACTAGATCGCAGGATGGACATGTCTTTTTGCCACATGGATGAGGTGATTATTAATCCATGTAAAGAATTCTAAAAATTACACCAAAAACTGTCCTTTGCTCTAGCAGATCGTGATTGCATACAGTTAGCGGGATTGAGCATATGACCTTCAGTTTTGTTGGAAATCTTAATTTTTAGAGCAGTTTTTTTTTTTTTTTGGTCATTTTTTTATATGCCTTTTTTCTATTCTTTAAGGCTATATTTGGCCGTCGGGATAAAATTTATCATATCTTGCATTTGTTGTTTATTCAAGACAGGATAAAGTCGGATATAAAATAGTTATAAATCGGATAAAGTCCTATCATGATTAGAAATTTAGAGGATCAAATGTAGCCTAAGGTGCTTCAAAGTTTCGTGAGAATTGTTTCATGTGTGTAGTAATATCCAAAAATTTATTAATTTTAGTTGTGGTTTAAAGCTTTTTCTAAAGGAAAGAAAGTCTTTTTTTTTTTGTCAGTTATACTTTATTCTTACTCTAACTATCACTTTTAAATTTTTGCTCCACCTCCTTACGGGGTTAATGATTAGTAATTTTGCAACTCTTCCTTTTTAGTAATTTATAAGTTGATTATTAACTCTATATATTTATAAGGTGATCATTTCTCCTACTTGTTAATTTTGGCGTATTAGTAATTTTGCTCACCTCTTTGAAATTGGGCATCAAGACACACACAATTTTGTTAAGTAAACGATGAGTTTTGCCTGATGAAGGAATAGACTTGAGATGCATTATAAAATCTTGTGATTGGTTATGAACAAATTAATTAGAAATTAATGCAGTAGAAATCTTAAAGTTGGTAACGAAAGGGTAAGCTTTTTACAAGTGAAATCAAACCTTCAAACCTATCGAATCAATTCAATTAAATCAAGCATCCAATTTGTGTAATAGAAAATGCCGACATAGCTATTTTAATTGATTTTCGGCGTTAATGTGTCACCACACCTCAAAAAGCTAAAAAAAAACTTATAAAGGAAAACAAAGAAAAAAGCCGAAATCTTTGAAGAAACATAGAAGTGGCTAAAAATCATTAAAGGGGCCAACTTTTTTTTTTTTAGAAAAAAAAAAAAAGGTAAATTGAGAGAGACGTTTATGGCAATTTTCGCTAGTCAAATTATACAAAGGGGACTGCGTGCCACCAAGTTGATGAGTTTTAAAATTTAATTATATTTTTTAAAAAAAGTTGTGGTGCGGATATTTTTGGGGGTTTGCGCATGCATTTATCTCTTAATTATTCTCCCATTGACTTTGGCGTGGACGCAATCGACAACTTTACTCATTCCCTTCTGATCTTCTGCAGAAAGCCATTGAAATCCAAGGCAAGAAACGAGAGGACGGAGAGGAAAAGGGATGAGGGAATTCTCGGAGCTGTTTGACTACGACGTGATCTATTGGATCATCTCTTTCACAGTCACAACTCCACGAGACGCTTGCAGGGTATCGTCTGTCTCCACCTCCTTCAGATCGATGGCAGATTCAGATGAGGTGTGGCGCCAATTCTTGCCGCCCGACCACCGCGACGGTCTCGTCCTCCCTCAGATATCGCGCAAGAAGTCACTCTACCTCCACCTCTGCGACCATCCGATCCCCGTCGGCGGCAACCAGAACATGGTTAGCGCTCGATTACAGCGTGATGGTTTGATCTTCAATGCAACTTTTTTTGGCATAGTGAGTGGGTGTGGTGAATCTGCATAGATAGAGCAGGATTATCTAAGGTAAAGCCATTTTACTCTTCTTGGGAGGCTTTTAAGAAGATTGAATTACAAAGGGTATGAAGTGGTCATCGAAGTAATTGACCATGGGAAATGATGAGTGAGACTATGAACTTAGATCAGGCATGCTCGTTTTTTTTTTTTGGGCCCGAAAGCATTCTTACAATGTAAATTTTTGTAGACATTATTGGTGCTTGAGATAAATTGACAATAGCTGGATGGTAGAAATATGCCTTAGTTTAGTTTAGTTTAGTTTTTTTTTGGTGGGTCGAATGATGTTGTCTAGTTTAGCCTCAGGGAATTTGTCAGATGCAAGCGTGGTCTCGTTGTTGTAAGGGATCGAACTTAGGCCTAAAGAAATGCATTAGATCGTGGGATGGACGTGCCTTTTTGTCGCGTGGATGTGGTGATTGCTAGTCTATGTAACGAATTCTAAAAATCGTCTTTTGCTCTAGTAGATGGTGGTTGTATACACTGGGGGATTGAGCGTATGACCTTCAATTTTGTTGGAAATCTTTTTTTTTAGAGTGGTTTGTATGCCTTATTTTTGTTCTATATATATATATATATATTATTGGTCGGTTTATTTTCCTATTTCTTTGCTCTTTCAGTTAATTGCTTCGCAGTTGCTTAAGAATCGTTTCATCCATATAGTAATATCAGAAAATTTATTAATTTTAAATGTGATTTAAAGCTTTTTCTAAAGGAAAGAAAATCCAAATTTATTTTGGGAAGTAAGATTTTCGCGTGGATTAGTAATTTTCTTCATTTGAAGCGTAAGTTGGCTTGGTGATCAGTAATTTTGCCACCTTTTTTTTTAGTAATTTATAAGTTGATTAGTGACTTTATATATTTAAAAGAATTCATTTCTCCTATTTGTTAATTTTGTCATATTAGTAATTTTGCTCACCTCTTTGAAATTGGGACTCAAGACACAATTTCGTTAAGTGGAAACGATGAGTTTTGGCTGATGAAGGGATAGCCTTGAGACGCATTATGAAATCTCCTGAGTGGTTTTGAACAAATTAATTAATGAAATTAATGCAGTAGAAATCCTGGAATTGATGACGAAAGCATAAACTTTCGAAACCAAAATTTTAAATTGATCTTATTAAATCAAACATCCAATTTGTATAATAGAAAATGCCGACATAGCAATTTCAATTGATTTTCAGCGTTAATGTGTCACCACACCTCAAAAAGCTTTAAAAAAAAATTATAAAGGAAAACAAAGAAAAATGCTGAAAACTTAGAAGAACCATAGAAATGGCTAAAAATCATTAAAAAGGCCAGTTTTTTTTTTTTTAAAGGTAAAATGAGAAAGAGAGGTTTATGGCAATTTCCGTTAGTCAAATTATAGGGAAAATTTCAAAAAAAGGACTTGAAGTGCAATTATTTTCTTAAATAAGAGTCGGAGTAGACTTTGTTTCAAATATGTACCTAAAATAGCCTTAGTTGTTTCAAATAAGCGCCTAAAGTGGCTTTGATTATTTCAAATAAAGGCTTAACCTCACCGGCCATCGACTGGCTAAATTTTTTGACTGGTCAAGGGCATTTTCATCCTTTTTTTTTTTCTCTTTTCTTCTTTTTTCTTTTTTGGAGTCAAACGGTGATTACTATAAAAGGCCGGCAAAGGCTCTGTGACCCTCACTATCATTTACCAATGGCCGATGAGGTCGCCCAACCCTCGCCGATCATGGCCGAGGCCACCCTCGGCAAATCTAGCAAGTGCCAAACCTCGCAAATGGCCGTGAGGGGCAGCCTCCCCCAAGGCGAGGATGGCCTCGACCCTCACCCAAGTGAGGTCATTCCTCGCCTATGGCCTACGTGGGCGGCTCTCACTAGCGAAGGCAACCCTCACCTAGTCCTTTGTGGGCATCGCCGATGGCCGGAAGAACCAAAAAAAAAAAAAAAAAAGGGGGAAAGAAAAAGGAAAAAAATGGCAAATGACAAAAATACCCTTAATTATTGGAAAGTCAGACCCTTTTTTTAAAACGGATATGGCCACTTTAGGCCCTTGTTTGAAACGAACTACTTCAGACTCTTATTTGAAATAATATCTACTTTAGGTCCTTATTTAATAAAATGATTGTTCTTCATGTCCTTATTTGAAATAAAGATCCACTTCGGATCATTATTTAAGAAAATGATGGCACTTAAGACCCATTTTTGGAATATTCTCCAAATTATACAAAGAGGATTGCATTACACCAAGTCAACAAGTTTTAAAATTCAATTGTATTTCCTAGAAGAGTTTTGGGGTAGACTTTTGGTGGTTGGCGCTTTCATCTATCTCTTAATTAATCTCCCATGGACTTTGGTGTAGACTTTACTCATTCCCTTTTGATCTTCTGCAGAAAGTCAGTGAAATCCAAGGCAAGAAACGAGAGGACGGAGAGAAAAAGGGACGATGGCATTCTCGAAGCTGCCCGGCGACGTGATCTCTCGGATCATCTCTCTCACAACTCCACGAGACGCTTGCAGGGTATCGTCTGTCTCCACCTCCTTCAGATCGATCGCAGATTCAGATCAGGTGTGGCTCCAATTCTTGCCGCCCGACCACTGCGATGGTGTTGTCCTCCCTCCGATATCGCCCAAGAAGTCACTCTACCTCCACCTCTGCGACCATCCAGTCCCCGTTGGCGGCAACCGGAACATGGTTAGCACTCGATTACAGTGTGATGGTTTGATCTTCAATGTAACTTTTTTTGGCATAGTTGAGTGAATGTGGTGAATCTGCATGACAAAGGGTATGAAGTGGTCATTGAAGTAATTGACCATGGGAAATGATGAGTGAGGCTATGAACTTAGATCAGGCATCCTCGTTTTTTTTTTTTTTTTTTTTTTGGGTCCGAAAGATCGAGCATTCTTACAATGTAAATTTTTGTAGATATTATCGGTGCTTGAGATAAATTGACAATAGCTGGATTGTAGAAATATCCCTTAGTTTATTTATTTATTTTTTTTTTTTTTTGTGGGTCGAATGATGTTGTCTAGTTTAGAAGCAATTCCCATGAACAAATTTTGGTGAGCCCCAGAGAGAACTGAGATTCGTACAAGATTATACTGAACATTATTAGGATTTCTTCACTGAATTTCACTGAACGAAATGCATAAACTGAGAACAGTCTGATTGTAGAATAATCCTGTAGTTTTCTTTTTTTTGATTGAATAATAGTCTAGTATGAAAGCAAGGCCTATTGACAAATCTTGGGGACCCTCAGATTGAACCGAGGTTTGTACAAGATTATTCTAAACATTATTAGGATTTTGTCACTGAATTTCACTGACCAAAGTACAATGGACGTCTGCGAAATTTCTTTCCTGCTGCAGCTGGGACGATGCTATGGATGCATTCCGCTCTAGCCGTCTTGTGAGGCTGTGAAGTGTCCTAACTTGTTTGTGCGTACTGAAGTATATAGGACGTCTATGAAGACAAACTTTCTTTTTCGCAATCCTCCCCCGGGCCCCCTCGATTAACGTCGAATTACTAGTATTAAATCTCTAATTATCTATGGCATCATGCTGTCGTGTAGATCTTCTCATTGGATAAGAAGAGTGGAAAGAAATGCTTTATGATCGGAGCAAGGGAGCTGGGAATCATATGGGGAGGTGACCAGCGTTACTGGAGATGGATTGCTGAACCAAATTCCAGGTCCTATACGCTTCCCCCTTTTATATTCTATCATTAAGTTAAATTAAACATACACTACTTTTCTTCACTCTCACATTTAAAATTTCATTTTCACTTATATCGTTTGAAATTATTGATCTATAAAAATTGCTTTTGTTGTTGACTGAATTCCATGTCTAATCATTTTCATGGAAGATGAAATAATTAAGAAATATGTTCTCTAAATCATTCATTTTACGAACGAACACCTCTTTCTGCATGAATAATCTCCTTGATCCATCAATTTGCTTTTCCATCGCTCTTCTTTCTAACAGGTTCGATCAAGTGGCTCAGCTCATGTACGTGTGGTGGTTTGACATTGAGGAAGAATCGAAACGAAAATGCTCTCGACCAAAACAAGGTACGCGGCTTACCTCGTCTTCCGATTCAGAAACTATAAAAGTGGATTTCATCGGCCCGCAGAGTCGCGCGTGGCGGTCGAAAGCGACGGGCACCGAGAATGGCCAACCGTGATCCTTGACCCCCGGGGAAGGGAGCCCCGGTCGATGAGGGAGCGTGGAGATGGGTGGCTGGAGATTGAGATGGGCGAGTTCTACAACGAGAACGGAGACGAAGGAACTCTAGACTGCAGTCTTAAGGAGGTCGATAATTACACCATTAAGCGTGGTCTCGTTGTTGAAGGGATCGAACTTAGGCCTAAAGAAACATAATAAGTAATAGGTTAGAAAATGTGTCTTTTGTCATAGGTGATAGAAAAGAGTTGAAAAAAGAATTTCTATATATTTCTGTGTGTATAATACTGATGATACAAGAGTTTATTTATAAGCTATTCTAGACAACTATCTAAACTAATAAAATATTACAATATCAAAATAAAATCAATTATGATCGATCAGGGAGATAAATATCTATAACAATAGATGCAGTGACTGCCAATGTTAGTCATCATTTATTTGTGTACTTCCAAGCCAATCTATATGAAGAATCTTAGAGAATCACCCTAAGTTCTTTTTAGTCTTTTACATCATTGATTTACGGTTAATTAGTCAGAAAAGGATCTAAACTTCTGTCTCCGACTTCAGTGTTTGGTATGTTATATTGCCCATTGCTAACACACGTACAAACCTATGTTAGTAAAGGTCGACCGGGGCAGGGTCACAGACATGCCTTCGACCTCCTCGACACCTGCCACCATTGTAGCAAGCTTGAGCATAGAATGAGCCTCCAAGCGATCTGTGAGTGCAACGACCGATGGGGGAGTTCACTAATGAAAATGGAGGCGATGGAGCCCCAATGTAATCTTAGGCAGGTAGATGATCCCAACGTAAAGAGAGGGCCCATTGTTGAAGAGATCGAAATAACGAAATGTAATAAGAACTTAGTAGGGGTGAACAAGACAGATCGACCGAATCAGAAAATTGGTCGGACCGGCTAGTTCTAAGTGATTTCGAAAGTGTCGATCCAGTTCTTGGCTCCATAAAATTGGAACCAATGATTTTTGGTTTGGTTCCCAGTTCCAAAGGGAACTAGACTACCCGAATCTGACCAGACTGAATATTTCTATTTATTTCTTAAATGTAAACCTAAAGCTAATAATTAGTCTTGACCACTTAAGCCTTCGCCTCGCGCACGCCTCCTCTTTCCCTCTACTCTCTCACACCTTGACCCTCTTTCACAATCACCATTTGCAAGAATCACATCCTCTCGCTTGAATTAGCAACTCGTCTGAGGCAAACCCTAATCGTCTCTCACCTCTTAGGCCTCGCTCGACGCTCTTTCTCTCTCTTCTCTCAGCTCTCACGCCTTGCTCTTTCCCTCTCGCTTCGATGGTGCTTATGTAGCCTTGGTTAATTGGATTTTTTTGTCTTCACCGCGAGCTTGAATGTTCGCCTTGGGTTCGTTTATCGATTTTTTTCGTTTGCTCGATTCAGGTCAGTCCTCAGAAAGCTTGGGATCTTTCAAATGCAAGAGAAGGCTCTGTACATGGGAGTCGCTAGCTCGAGCATTTGCTTCTTGTTTCTTTGATTCCAGATGAACTGATCCAACTATTCTTAAACCACCTTCGAGACACTTGACATTCTTAATTGTTCTTTTGAAAGAGATGGAAAGTCCATCCCCAACCTTAATGATTGAATATCTCCTTTCCCTCTTTCACCGGTTCCATTAGACCGTCCGAGAATTGGACCAAACCAGTGTCCAATTCCAGGATCAAGTGGTTCGACTCCTGGTCCCAAAAACTAAGAACTGGTCCTATTGGTACAATTCCTTATTCATGAGTGGAACCAAACTAGACCAGAAATCTATCACGCCTAAAACTTGGTCATTTATGTGTTCACTTGTCTCAACAATGCACCAGCTGATCTTTGACCCAAGCGACAAATGTGAAAAATGTTGAATTTCTAGATCACAAAAAGTCGTCTTAAAATGTTATATCTTTCACTCAATCCCAAAGAGAACCCTCATTTTAAGATTTTCCCTCACTCTGTCTTCGCTTCGCTATAAACGAGAGAGAGAGAGAGAGAGAGAGAGAGAGAGAGAGAGAGAGAGAGGCCAACCTTAAAATTAGGTAAAAACCTCCTCTTGAAAAAACCTAACTATAGTAAGGAGCTGCAAGCCACTAAATTGGGAAACAAACTTGGCCTCCTAGCTCTTTCCTTTCCATCCATTCAACACAATTCTTTAGCAACTCAAACAACTTTCATGACCCAGGATATTGAATTGCTGCTTCCAATCCCATGGAAAATCCCACAATTGGCTTGCATTCAGACTAATAAAGATTGAATGCACAGAGACAAGGTAAACATAGGATGGCAACCCCTTCAAGTCCCACAAAAAGAACATCCTCCCTATCGTCACCGGCTGTGGGCCGACCACCTCAGGCAGTCAAGTTCTCGAGACGGACGTCCAGCGGCCGCATTGTCAGCCTGTCCCGAGACGACGACCTGGACATGTCCGGCGAGTTCCTGGGCCAGAATGATTACATCAACTACACAGTGCTCATGCCGCCCACGCCGGACAATCAGCCCATGGCGGAGTCGCCAGGGCCGAGCACATCTTCCGACTCTAAACGAGACGCTTCGAGGGGGTACAAGTCAACCCGGTTCAGCTCCGATTCACAGCAGCAGGGAGACGGGGGTGGCAGCGGTGGTGGGAGCGGCAGGGCAAAAATGGACCGCGGGTTGTCCCTGATGAAGTCAAACAACAAGTCGATGCTCCTGAGGAGCCAGACTGGGGACTTCGACCACACGCGGTGGCTGTTTGAGAGCAAAGGGAGGTATGGAATTGGGAATGCATTTTGGCAAGATGACCAGGAGGATGCTTATGATGGTGGGATGAGCATGGAGGACTTCATGGACAAACCATGGAAGCCTCTCACTAGGAAGGTCAAGGTTCCACCTGGTGTTCTTAGCCCTTACAGGTTCATATGCTTATCGAAACTCTCTGACATGAACTCAAATTCATGAAACATCATAGGTAGCTCCAGAAATGTCCCTTCCTTAGTCCCAAAGAGGTCTCAATAGGAGCATACTACATATCAAATGCAGCTCATAAAGCTAGTTCATTTTAAACATGAACCAGCCAAACAAGCACATTGAAATAAGCAGATTATTGCAGCAAAGTTATAAACTGATTCTTTCGAATCTAATCATGAAAAATTTCCTGGCAAGCAATGAAAATTTTGTACTATTTTTGTGTGCTGGTAACAGGCTGCTGATAGTGTTGCGGATGGTGGCATTAACTCTGTTTCTTTACTGGAGAGTTGCGAACCCGAATCAAGACGCAATGTGGCTATGGGGCATGTCCATTGTGTGCGAACTTTGGTTCGCCTTCTCGTGGCTGCTGGACATATTGCCAAAGTTCAATCCCATCAACCGAGCGACTGATCTCGCGGCCCTCACCGATAAGTTCGAGAGGCCTTCCCCATCCAATCCCCACGGCCGGTCCGACTTGCCTGGGGTGGACGTGATGGTGTCGACAGCTGACCCAGAAAAAGAGCCACCTCTTGTCACCGCCAACACAATCCTCTCCATTCTCGCAGTTGATTACCCCATTGAGAAGCTTTCGTGCTACATTTCGGATGACGGTGGGGCGATTCTCACCTTCGAGGCAATGGCTGAAGCCATCAACTTCGCTCAGGTACTTCTCTACTTGAATAAACCATCTGGACAGTGGTCAAATCCATTCGATGAAGTAAGACAGATTATGTTACAGAACATTTTGTCCTCCATTTTTTCCCATTGCAACAGGTATGGGTGCCCTTTTGCAGAAAGCACAACATCGAGCCTAGAAATCCGGAGAGTTACTTCAGTCTGAAATCCGACCCCACAAAGAACAAGAAGCGGCTTGATTTCGTGAAAGACCGACGTTGGATCAAGAGGGAGTATGATGAATTTAAGGTCAGGATCAATGGCCTTCCCGAGGTGATACGAAGACGCTGCGATTCGTACAATGCGAGAGAAGAAATGAAAGAGAAGCAGCTCGCTCGGGAAAAGAATGGAGGAGTCCTGCCGCAGGAACCGATCAAGGTCACAAAGGCTACATGGATGGCTGATGGGACTCATTGGCCAGGGACATGGTTCAATTCGAGTGCCGATCACGCTAAAGGAGACCATGCCGGGATATTGCAGGTAACGATATAATTATCAAATCATCGAGCGTTATCGATTCGGTACTAAACGCAATTCCCATTTCTCTCATTCTCCACAATGCAGATAATGAGTAAGGTCCCGGAGAATGACCCCGTGATGGGCCATCCGGATGAGAAGAAATTGGATTTCTCGGGTATCGACATTCGATTGCCGATGTTTGCATATGTGTCGAGGGAGAAAAGACCCGGGTACGACCACAACAAGAAGGCCGGAGCGATGAATGCCTTGGTTAGAGCATCGGCAATAATATCCAACGGACCGTTCATACTCAACTTGGATTGCGACCACTACATATACAACTCGAAAGCTATCAAAGAGGGCATGTGTTTCATGATGGACCGCGGCGGAGATCGGATTTGCTACATTCAGTTTCCACAGAGATTTGAAGGGATTGATCCATCAGATCGATACGCCAATCACAACACAGTCTTCTTTGATGGTAATTTCTGTCTTCTGGGGTTAACAGAATCACTTAATCCGGCGACATTCTAAGATATAAGCATTGCTGCAGACCAACATGTGAAGTTTCATCTTTCTATTTTGGCCGTGACAGGTAATATGCGAGCGCTCGATGGTCTCCAAGGGCCGGTATACGTGGGAACCGGTTGTATGTTCCGGCGATTTGCACTTTACGGGTTTCTACCTCCAAGGGCAAATGAGTACGACGGTCTCTTTGGACAAATCAAGACTCCGGCTCAGAATGTTCAGATGCAAGGCGAGGATGAGGACTCGGAAACGCAACCGCTGACATCGCACCCCGACCTATGTTTACCAAAGAGATTTGGAAATTCGACCGTTCTCACTGAATCGATCCCCATTGCGGAGTTTCAGGGGCGACCACTCGCCGATCACATTTCAATAAAGAACGGCAGGCCTCCCGGAGCCCTTCTTCTTCCTCGCCCGCCACTGGACGCGCCTACAGTAGCTGAGGCAGTGGCTGTCATCTCCTGCTGGTAATTGCTTTCAATATCAACTCAAGTCATTCCAGTTAACTTTTTAAGGAACAGTTTCTGTCATCTACATTTTGTAGTAACCTACCCTTTTTGCTTCGACAGGTATGAAGACAAGACTGAATGGGGCGATAGGATAGGATGGATTTACGGATCGGTGACGGAAGACGTGGTCACTGGATATCGTATGCACAACCGCGGGTGGCGGTCTGTGTATTGCATCACGAAGCGCGACGCGTTTCGCGGCTCCGCACCGATCAATCTCACCGACCGCCTCCACCAGGTGCTCCGATGGGCCACTGGGTCCGTAGAGATCTTCTTCTCTCGAAACAATGCTTTGGTCGGGAGCCGCCGCCTCAAGTTCCTGCAGCGCATCGCGTACCTAAACGTCGGCATATACCCGTTCACCTCGATCTTCCTCTCGGTCTATTGCTTCCTCCCCGCGCTTTCCCTCTTCTCGGGCCAATTCATCGTCCAAAGCCTCAACGTCTCGTTCCTCATGTACCTGCTCATCATCACGGTCACACTCACCCTCATCTCCCTCCTGGAAGTGAAGTGGTCCGGGGTCGGCCTTGAGGAATGGTGGCGGAACGAGCAGTTCTGGGTCATAGGCGGCACGAGCGCCCACCTCGCCGCGGTCATCCAGGGCCTGCTCAAGGTGATAGCCGGCATCGAGATCTCCTTCACTTTGACATCCAAATCTGCCGCCGAGGACGAGGATGACATCTACGCCGACCTCTACGTGGTCAAGTGGACGAGCCTCTTCATCATGCCCCTGACCATCATGGTGATCAACATCGTGGCCGTCGTGATCGGGTTCTCGAGGACGATCTACAGCGAGATCCCGCAGTGGAGCAAGCTCCTGGGAGGGGTGTTCTTCAGCTTCTGGGTGTTATCTCACATGTATCCATTCGCCAAGGGGCTGATGGGCAGGAGAGGGCGAGTCCCGACCATTGTCTACGTCTGGACAGGCCTGGTCTCCATCACCGTCTCTCTGCTCTGGATCTCAATCAACCCTCCTGATGCTTCATCTACAACTTCTGGTGGTGAAGTGCAAGTCTAGTCACGACAGAAGGAGAAAAAAGAAAGAATCAAAAGCTCAAGCTACCTGCACATCACCAGAAGAAAACAGGCATTTCATGGATGGCATTATTGGTGAATCGCTTGGAACCAGGCCGACTCGCAACCAAGGTGAATCCGATGTGAGATGATATGCATGATTCATTGTTCAGCAAGGTGTAGGGTTTTTAAACTTTTGGTCAGTTTGGTGTCCAGATGAAATAGTCGAAGTACATAACAGTATATGTTGAGGTATATCATGTTTCGGCCAAAATTTACAAGGACTCCAAACGCAACGTCTTTCAGATCTAAATATGGAATATCATTTTTGTGATCAAAATCTATGAATTTGCTGCTGGGAATTTTCCATCAAGTTTTCCATGCAAAAACAGGGAAGGTTGCTGAAAAACGTTCGAGCAATTCTTGAACAACTTCTCAGTTTTCTTGTTAAGCAGGCGATGGCATTTTGTTTCGAAATTTTTTCTATTTGCCGCACGGATCTGTTGGAATTCATGGTAATTTGTGACCCTCCGTTCATGGTAATCCTAAAGAGCAGACGAAAGAAAGCTGACGAAGAAAATGAAAGGGGAAGAAGGCGATCTTCACCGTTTTTTAGGTCTCAAACTGTTAAGTGTCATTTAACATTGATGCGTCACGGTCGATACTTGAGATCGAAACTGTGCAGCAACTCAAGCTTTCGATCATGGGGGCCATTTCTTCGGCCTCTTGAGTCTTGAAACCTCCTATTATTACACTGGTTACTACCACCGCAAACCGTGCTTGAACGTTTACTATTCCTTCGATGATGCTTTCATCACCCACTACTTTATCCCTCCCTCTCTTCTATTCCTTCGATGATGCTTTCAAATTGACATACGACTAGCCTCAATGTAATTATTTTTAATTAAGTCAAAATATTATAATGTATGTGGATCTCCATGACGAAATATATTTTTATGAATAATGATAATATTTCCTATTAACTAATTATATTAAGCGACATAGGATATCGTTTTTAAAGAAATATTTTTTAAATCATTCATTTTTTGTGAAACGATTAGAATTTGGTGTACATTAATATATACCATTAACACTTCGGATAGATATAAGTATAATTGAAGTTTTGAAACTGGTACTAAAAGCACAATCGAGCTTTAAAAACTTTTAGTCAGTATAGTCGAGTTCTAAAATTCGTCCAATTTACATGTCCTCCCCATTCAAAATAAAAGGTGGTCTCATTAGGGACGGAATTTTTTTTATTGTTAAGTTAATAACTGTGCATAAATGTCTTGACATTTCATTTGTTAGTTAATTTATGAGATATGTGCACTATAAGTTCTAAAACTTATTGCAAAAATGAAATTAAATTCTAAAACATGTTAAATTAATGCAATCAAGTCTTTTTGTTTACACCATCAATTTATCTAACGGAAAATGCTAACTCAGCATTTTTTTTACTTTAAATCTTAATTAAATAATAGTAAAAAACTTTAAAAAAAAAAAGCTCAACTAATTCTAAAAATTGGAAAGAAAAAAAAAAAAGGCGCAAGATTGTGGTTGGGTGCTACCACCGGTGCCCATTGCCAAAGGGAATGGAAGGCCTTGCCCAAATTTGGGTGGCATCTTGGTTGGGGCTAGTGCGGCTCGCCTAGAGTTGGATGACGCATCCCTCGCTTGTGGCCAGCAAGCCTTGCCAGCCCTAGGTGATTGCTAGTGACCCGGTGATTGCTAGTGACCCTCACTAGGCTCGAGCAATAGGGACAAGTGAGGGCCAATGTCGCCTAGATCTAGGCAAGCCTCACTCGGTCTAGTGAGGGCCGACAAGGCTCGGCTACAGTAATGCAAGCCCTCACTCAGGGTTGGTAATGGGTGGCAATGGCAACACGCAACCATAATCTTGCTTGTTTTTATTTCTTTATTTAAATAAGATTTAAAGCAAAAGGTAATAAAATTGCCACATCAACATATTTCATTAAATAAATTGACAGTGTTAAAAAAAATCGATTGCATTAATTTAATAATTTTTATAATTTAATTGTAATTTAGTACTTTCGTGATGAGTTTTAGATATTGAAGAGAAACAAAACATCAGGAACTGCTCATCAAGAGAGGGAAGGTCTCACGGCATAGGAACGCACGTCGTTTTTAAAGGGGTTTACCCGAAGAACGGCTCGTCGTTTCGGCCTGCACACCCGATCTCCCGGGCCCTCTCTCTAGAACACGTCAGCAACTCTCTCTCTCTCTCTCTCTCTCTGTCTGTGGAGATCGACTGAACCAGGGGAGAGTCGAAACCCTACAAGAAATCAACCCCAACCTCCCACCCGTCTCTCCCGCAGAGAGAGACCACTCCTCCAACCATGGCCATCAAGCAGTTGCTCGCCCTCGCCGGCCGCTCCCGCGGCTCCCGCGCAGCCGCCTCCTCCCTCCTCCTCCCCGCGCGCCGCCGCCGCCGCCGCCGCCCGATCGGCATCGACCGCCGTCGCCCCCTCCTCCTCCGCCGCCCCCGCCCCCGCCCCGCCGCCCCCGACGCCATGGTCTACGACCGCCTCGCCGAGGCCGTGAAGTCGAAGATCAGGCAGCTGGAGAACCCGGATCCGCGGTTCCTCCGGTACGCCTCCCCGCACCCGGCCGTCGCCGACCACACCCGCGTCCTCGCCGCCCCCGAGACCCGCGTCACCACGCTCCCCAACGGCCTCCGCGTCGCCACCGAGTCGAGCCTCGCCGCCCGCTCCGCCACCGTCGGGGTGTGGATCGACGCCGGGTCGCGGTTCGAGACCGACGACACCAACGGGACCGCCCATTTCCTCGAGCATATGATCTTCAAGGGTATCGAATCGATTGCCATTTCTTCGTTCCTGTTGCTTTTGGCGATTGAAATTTGCTCAAATCAGAGACCTTTTTTGGTTTTTTTGGGGTTCCTTTTCCGCTTTGTTGTAGGGACTGAGAAGAGGACGGCAAGACAGTTGGAGGAAGAGATAGAGAACATGGGAGGTCACTTGAATGCCTACACTTCTAGAGAGCAGACCACTTACTATGCCAAGGTGCTGGATAAGGATGTCAACAATGCCCTCGACATTCTGGCCGATATCCTGCAGAACTCCAAGTTTGACGAGAACCGAATTAACCGGGAGCGTGATGTAATCTTACGTGAGATGGAAGAGGTAACCCTTTGATATGCAGCGTTCTGTGAATTTGTTTGTTATTCATTGGATCAGTCCATGTATCTAGTTCAGTTTAGTTGTTGTATCTAACATTATTGTTTTGAGCTACTCCTTTCTTTGTTGGTAATGTTGGGAATCAGTCTGCCTAGGTGGCATGAGTTTCCATTTAATCTTTTATCAGATATTTCTGCTGTCTAAATCTGAAATAATGGTGTGTTTGTTTCATGGAAAATGAATGATTTGGGAAATATTTTCCTAAAAATAATTGCTTGTCTCACTTTCAAAAATGAATAAAGTAAAAATATTTCACCGTCCATGAAAATGTTTAACATGATTTGTTGTCAATAATGAAAATATTTTTAATTAACTAATTATTTCAAGCGATATAAGCGATGATTTTTAGGAAAACAGTTTCCAAATCATTCATTTTTCACGAAACAAACGAAGCCTAAATAAATAGGAGGACTTGTTTAAATCTGGGTTTAGTTGGGTTAATTGAGAATTTTCAAAAAGGTCGAGTGGAGCTTCTGGGGTAAAGGGGAGTCTATTGAGTTTTTAGCAAGTTTATGTTCTCATTTAAATTTTAGCCGAACTAATAAAGGGTGCTTATACTTAGCATTGCAATAGAATATGGTAATAGTTGGTAAGGGAACTGCAGTACCTACCTTCTCAGCTTTTTTAACTGGCTCTGAACTTGTCATGAGGCGTTGTCATTTGTTTATTAGTTGCCTCATTAACCTTGAGCATTCTAATGCTGATAGCCTCTCTCACAATGATGCTTTCTTTGCAGTAAGTTTGTCTCTTTAAATGCTGTAGGTTGAAGGCCAAACTGAGGAGGTGATATTTGATCATTTGCATGCAACAGCATTCCAGTACTCTCCTCTGGGAAGGACTATTCTTGGACCTGCTCAAAATATCAAGACAATTACAAAGGAACATCTTCAGAACTACATAAAAACGCACTATACAGCTCCTAGAATGGTAATATTTGGAATGCAACCTTTCTGTTTGCCTGTTCTTTACCATCCTACTTCTCTTTTCACAACCAAGAAAAGAGCAAATGACAAGAAAAGAAAAGAATTAGGACATGAGAAATGAGAGTACGATGTGTGGCTTCTTTTCTAAATTGACTAAATGCTCCTATTGTCTCCAGTAGGTAGTGATGGGTACTAGCTGCCACAAGCATCTCTTTTTAAGAACTCGATATTTGTTTTCTGATGGTTTAGGTTATCGCTGCATCTGGAGCTGTGAAGCACGAAGATGTTGTTGAGCAAGTAAAGAAATTGTTCACGAAGCTATCTGCAGATCCAACCACTGCTTCCCAGTTAGTTGTAAAAGAGCCTGCGATTTTCACTGGTTCGGAGGTGGGAGATTTGATTTTGTGTAGCAGGCCCTTAACATGATATGATGCTGTATCATATGTTTCCCATTATATATTCATTTTTGAAGTAATGCAATGACAGGTTAGGATAATCGACGACGATATTCCTCTGGCACAATTTGCAGTCGCTTTCAGCGGAGCATCTTGGACAGATCCAGATTCCATCGCTCTGATGGTGATGCAGGCAATGTTAGGCTCATGGAACAAAAATGCTGGAGGTGGAAAGCACATGGGGTGGGCAATTTATGTTAATTTAGTACTTGTACAGCAAGAATTAGTTTTACTTGTTCTCAAGCACTTACATGGTGCAGTAGTGTCATTTAATATTTGTTACAAACTTTTCGACAGTTCTGAGCTGGCACAAAGAGTTGCAATTAATGAAATAGCAGAATCTATGATGGCATTCAATACCAACTATAAGGACACTGGTCTCTTTGGTGTTTATGCTGTTGCCAAGGTGAGCTAAACATACTCATGTGAAAATAGGGTATGACTTTGTGTTATGTGGGTAGTGGAAAAGATAATGAAACAGTTATTTGAACTTCATTTTCATGCATGGGAGGATGAAACTTAAGAGAAGTTCGGACACTCTGAAAAATTATATGGCTGACCTTTATATAATTTCCTCTGTTCATGATGTGACCACGCCCTGTTCCCCTCACTCTCTTATTTTAATCTTTCATCATTGTCATAGCATAAGGAGTGGGTTAAAGACGGCTAGGGTCTGAAAGTTTTGCATGGAGGTGAAGGAAACTAAAATTAGCAGAGGGTAGTTGCTAAGTGGAATAGTCCCGGTATTTTGCTTCTTAAGAACGATGAAACTTTTCAAAGGCTGAGAATGAGATTATATTGAAGATCTTTGAGATGATGAAAAAATGGAACAAAGCCTTTGATTATACTAGAAAATCCATCCTATGATTAGATTTCCAACCACAGACAACAATGATCTTTGAGCTTTTATCACATATGTTGTACCAAAGTTGAACTCATTGTAAAGAATTTTGAGTTGAATGTTTATTCTCTTTTTCAGCCGGATTGCTTAGATGATTTGGCTTATGCAATAATGTATGAGACAACCAAGTTGGCTCATCGTGTTTCTGAAGCTGATGTTATCCGAGCTAGAAATCAGGTACTCTTTCACCACTTACAACTCTTTGCATTTGTACTTTCTACATGCCTCAGTAAATTGTAAACATGCCTTATGGTGGAAATGCTGCCAATTTGAAAGTTGTTCCATAAAGCAGGGTTTTATCTTGGGTGGGGTAGCATCTTCTGCATGGATGAGGATAACCCTTATTTTCATATTATGGCTCCTATTCTCATTTTATGCATAAGTTAGATCTGACCTCTCTCCAATTCATCCCATGGACCATAGGAGCTCTTACTGCTGTCCTAATGGATTTTAAAATCTGTGGTGACATTGAATTCTTCTTTTTCCAGAAAAGATTTGAAATTTAACCCAAAGAAGGTCCATTTATTCTAAATTTTAGGCCATAGGCTATTTTCCTTTGCCTTTTGAGAGTAACATCTGGGGAGTGCTCTTTGGGCTTCATTTACAGATGCTTATTTTGCGTAAATATAAGTATGATGGGGATCTCTTGATTTTTCTTTTGCTAAATGAGGGAATAATGTTCCAGAGATAATGTGTTTTCATCCAAGAAATTGCTTGAGCATCTTAATATAGATGCTGTTTTTCAAGTGGAGACCCCTTTTTTCTTTTTCTTTTTTTCTGTTTCTTTTCAATGGAATTATGTGCAGACTAAATATTGCTTGATTATCTGAAGCACGCTGCTTATGGATCTCGAAATGCAGGCTTGTTTAATATTTTGTGATACAAATGATGTCGGCAAAACAAAAATTACGGCGATTATTTCTTATTCTAATGGCCTTACACTTATTCATGTCCTCTGCTGCAGTTGAAATCTTCTCTGCTGCTTCACATTGATGGAACAAGTCCTGTGGCTGAAGATATTGGACGCCAGGTATGGTTTTATTATAAAAAATGAATTAGTACTTTACATATGATTTTTTTTTTTTTTTGGGCAGCTGCATATGATTCAAAAGTCTCTCTTTTTTTTTTATGTCATATTCCATAGAAAATGGAATATGCCAACACTGTTAGAAAATGTCTCATATTGTTATCTCAAAGTTTGACAATTCACTGAGGTTACAGCCATCGGTAGTTTGGAACTGCCCCATTTTCTTCAAGCCTAATGAGTATCAAAAGGCAATATCGAAATGTGTTTTAGTTGTTTTGAAATGTCGTGGCTGTAGAAATGAGGAAGAATAAGTTTTTATTGTCATTTTATCCATCCAAAAGAAGATATGTAGTACCAAATTAACCAGCACATGCTTTCGTTTTTTAGAGCGTATAGAAAATGTTAGTTTTGTGATTTAGATATTAGACATGTCTCCTTACACTTACGACATTTCGAGATGTCTCTGTGGACTTAATTTAGAGCATTTGCTGAATATTTACCTGGGTACATATTGTCACCTTATTGTATTGCGTCAAATGAGTTGGGGCCAGCTCTTGCATGAAATTAGGGTGGCTTGTTAACAAATTAAAGAGAGAATGGTTACTAAGAATTATGGTTCTACGGTGTTATCTATTAGCTGCAGAAGGTGCTGGAGCAGTGGCTTAGTAGCTACCAGTGATAGCACTGATAAACTACTGTTTGCTTGTCCCCACAATAATGGAATTGCTTTCTTAATTTTCCTAAGAACTTGAATACCTCTCTTGAACTGAGAGACATAAAAGCTGCCTTACTTTTGCATGACAAAGTCATATCCCTGCTCTCGCTTGATAACATGTCGTATTGGAACATATTTGAAAGTTTAGCAACTGATACAGCTAATATTATTCAAACCTGAATGCAAGCATTTTTTGAGATAAACCAAAGCAGGAATACAGCCTTTTGTATCAACACTTTGAAATGAATCAACTCATCAACAAATGTTGATGTATGAAATCTTAACATATTATAAATTAAGTTAGTTCATCGCTTTGACTTCAGAGTTGTCTCAGTTATTTTCTTACCAACAATGCTGGATGACTGGAAGTTGTGGACTTTTTTTTCTAGCTTCATTCAATTGTCATAAATAAATTAGATATAAAATAAAGAGTTGTCTGCCAAAATGATTGTTTGGAAGGAGTGGAAGCTCTGTGTATCACGGATCTCCTGGCTTGTTTTAAATTATGAAGGAAAACAAAAAAATGTATTAGGTCATGCAAAAAACCTCCTGAAGAACATGAAGAGGTGGGTGCGCATGATCAAGTTTTGTCAATGTACCAATTATAGTGCATTCAGATTTTGGATGTTAAGTGCTCCCTCTTGCAGCTCTCTACATATTTCCGTGGAATAAATAAATTAGTGTGCTTTCTCTTTTTTTTGATTTATTAAATTTGTCTTCTGTTGATTTATAACTGCAATACGTGATGTACTCTTTGGGATGAGAATGGTGTATGTTTTGAGGTATACTGTTATTGGAAGAGGCACCATAACCATTATCCGGGCACTCTATGCATCTAAGCTCCATAGCTGACCCTGTACGATGTGTTGCACAGAAATTCATGGTGCAGTCCTATGATGACTCATATCACTTATCTTCTGTTCTTGCAGCTTCTAACTTATGGCCGCAGAATTCCTTTCGCCGAATTGTTTGCCAGGATTGATGCTGTTGATGCCAGCACCATCAAACGCGTGGCAAATAGATTCATCTATGATAGGGTGAGAACGAGAAATATACCTGATCTCCTCGTTGCTTTTTAGGCTTGATTTGGCATGCTTATGTTGTCTTTTTCCTTTTCTTCTTTATAGGATATTGCTATTGCTGCAATGGGCCCAATCCAAGGTTTGCCTGATTACAACTGGTTCAGACGCAGGACCTACTGGAACAGATACTAGGCTCACTTTTTTTTTTATCATCTCCTTCTCTGGCAAAATTTGCTTAAATATTTTCTCGTGACTCACCAATTTTCAGTGGCAAGCCTCGAGGGCTCGTACTTCTCGGTTTATCAATCTACTTCTTTTGGTCTTTTGTACAATTCTCATAATAATTATGTTGTATCCAGTGACAGACTCGCCCACTATTCTTGAGGTGCTCTCTGCGAGTATACGATCCTCATTGATGTTGAGTTGCTTCAAATAATCTTTTGCCTTCTCCTCTGTTGAAGGGTATCGGGATCTCTGTTTCATGTGTGATTTTGCTAGTACAGAGCACGTTGTAAGGTGTTTGCACTTTATACTTTGGTTGGTGCGAGATCTTGTATTTTGTAGATCGAGCTTGTCTTCTTGGCTGGTACACGATTAATGAAGAAATGGCAATTCTGGTGGGTATGCTCTGCATCATCCGTAGTTGTTAGTCCTTGGTTTTTCTTTTCTCAAGTTGATATGCATTAAGCTCCAGGAAAGGATTGAAAACAAGAAATGTCTATTGCAGTAAGAAGAATGTAAATGCTTAATAAGGTCGGCTCAGCCTCATTTAGGCAGTCATGCTGAACAACGATTCATGCGAATTGTCTCGAGCCGTCGAGATTTGATAGGCCATAGATATCTCTTAAAATGAAACAACGCTGTCCGATTCGAGAGATGCTCCACATACCATCTTCACATGGTGAAAGAGGAAAAGCCAAAGAGATGGGGACATACTTTGCTTTTAAAAGGACCAGAGACATTCCATAACTTCAGAGCAATAACGCGAAAGGACGCCACAAATGAAACCGGTCCATGTCCCATCCAAAGGTCGCCAAGATCGAATGAGACAGTGCTCTTTAGGTCCTAGGATCTCAATCTTGCGTAAGCAAATGGCCAGCCAGCCGTGAAATTACATATGCTTGGACCACCCGGCAGAGAGGCAGGTACTGTGTGAGAGAACAAAGGGTCGGCCAATTTCATGGTTATTTCCTATTTTTAGTCTTCACATGCTCGGATGCACCTGAACATATCGTGCTTGTTTGTCCAAGTATGTGACGCCTTCTTGAAAGGGCCTTAAAATGGGTATTTTGAGCCGAATATGAAGGCGCTTGAGTGTTGACAATATCCCCACATAACTTGCATAAGTGGAGGTCGCGAGGCCTCGTCCATCCCTTGCGGTTCCTGAAGGACGCTTCCAATACTAGCGGTGCTGCTAAATGACATATTCATCGCCTAATAGGTTAGGAAGTTGTTTTCATAAGTGTCTTTGATACGAAGGCAGATGGATTTGTAATGTTTCCAAAATATGAAAAGAAAAACAATTCCATGCACGATATACGTACTATTAGAGAAGCGTTACGTGAACTTATTTTTCAGTTGATTGCAAAAGGTCATTCAAGATCCTTAATCCCACCCCCCCCTTCCTCGTCTCTCTCCTCTCTTCACTATTAGTGCACGTCTCCATCAACCCCTTCCGATGCCATCGTCCTCCACTACGATATCGTCTACTTCAACCTCCGTCATTCTCTCTCTCTCTCTCTCTCCATTGTGTCCACGACGAGAAGACGACGATGACGTGCCTCAAGTTCCTCTGCGAAAAGACTTGAGGCTCGCGGTTGACCTTGGTGGAAATGATCTAATGCCGGGGACCTCTTCTTGACAACGAGTTTAGATCACTTGGGGTTGGCACCGATAATTGCGAGAGGGGAAGGGTGGAGGCAACTTCAGCTCCATTGGTTGTATCCCACTAAGAAATATCATAATTATCTCGTTATACATTAGCCTAAGTAATGACATGAAAAATATCATCAGTTCAATCATTCTATAGTCCACACCTCATCAATAAAGCGTCTCTTAATAGGCTTTTGCATTCTACTTCCTCTAAATCTCGCGATGGGTGCAATGTGCTTGTCTCTTAGCCCGAAAAATCCGGAAATTTTTCAAGACATAAACACGTCGAATTCACATATAATTTCTCACAACTGTTTGATATTATTATTATTATTTTTCCGTGACGTCTCTCCTAACAAAATTGCAGATGTTTTTCTTGTCTTGCTATATATAAAAATATATATATTATAATTATGGCCTGGGGCCCAATTAATATTGCCAAGGGAGGATCACATGCATCCCAGTACCCAAAGATACTGGACAAATTGGGGAATTGAAAGAGAGAGACAGACAGACTGAATCGGCAACGGACAAATGAAAACGTAAATGGGCATCTCATAATTTATATAAATTCTCGCAGGATCTCTTAAAAGTTTTCATTTTGAGCGCGCAAGAAATGACAAGAAATAATTTTTTTTTCTTGCTTTTTCTTGGAGGTGGTTATTGTCTGACAAAGAAGCTGAGATGAGCAAGGCCCCCTCAAGCTCTTTCCAGCAAGAAATCTTCTCGATGTTTTCTAGAGTTGAATGAGGTTCCAAAGCCGAAAGCTTTTTATTCCCCTGAATCTTCCCTGAGCTGTTCTCTCCCTTTGAATTCATCCCCAAGCCAACACCCCTTTCTTTTTCCCTTTAAATTTTTCCTGCTCATGGCCATTGAAAAGCGTTCGTCAATGGAATCTGCTTTCCAGCTGCATTCGAAGTGAGGAGAAGGTACTTGCTCCGTAACCCTTCGGCGTCCTTCCTCTGTTTGCTCTGTGCAAGTGACACTTTTTGAGCGACCCATGTCGCAAGTTCTTGTTTTTTTGCGTGTTGTGAGTATTGAGGTTGCGCCGCTTGCGGGGTTTGCCTTCTGGGTTCTGGGTTTACATTGAATCGCGCACGCGAGACCCCCGCGTTATGGACTCCTCGGTTTCGCGTCGCGCTAGTGTAGCCCAAGAAGGTAGCTTGAGCTGTGTTATGTGTGGTTTTGTTGAGTTCGGATTTAGTTTTCGAGTAATTCTGGTATAAGTAGGACGAGGAGGATCTTTGAGTTTCCAGGAGGTTATATGGCATTCGTGCAAAGATTTGGGGAAGTAAAAAAGATGCCTTGTTTCCCTCTGGATAGTTTCTATAAATGTGGGAAGGGAACGGAGGAAAAGAGCATATGATTGTTGGGACTTTATTAAATTTTCTCCCTTAAGTATTGCGATATTGTTCTTTATCATTTTTGGTCTTGTTTGGAGTAATCTAGTATGACATCTGGCGACGAATCGTATAGCTAAATGACTTGCGAGGAGCTTGGCTTTCTGTTGGGTTTGTAATATTTGGCCTGGGATGACTAACCCTTGAAGGGGGTGAAGTATGGATGGTTGATGTTTATTGCTCTTGGCACCATTGAGTAGTGAAAGAGATGCTAAGCTTACTTTTGACGTTGTTTTAGCCATCAGATATTTTGATTTAAAAATCTGGATCTTGTTCTTTAGCATTTGGAAACTTTATCTCCCATATTTGTAAATCCAGTCGAGAGATTCTATTCTCACAGATAATTTATTTCTGATAGTTATTAATCATTGCTTCTGCTAAGGAAACAGATTATGTTTCTATGCATTTAGTTTGCACTGCAAGTTGAGGGGAATCATCTGTCAACTGTTCTAGAAAGTCAGATAGTGAGAGTATCTTTGCTTCAACAGTTTGAAATTTGAAGAACGGTGATATCTGTGCTTGAAGATAAACTTCACATATTGTCCTACTATTGGGTGAAAATCCATGTTGCTGCTGACTTGACTATGTGTAATCTCGGCAGTCATTATGGACAAATGCAAAATCTTTTTACCTGAAAATTACCTATTATCATCCTTTTGCTGATTGTCAGCCCTTTTTGCTTGAGAAGAAAGGGGAGGGGGGTATTTGCAAATTTTGTGGGTAGGTTTTCTTGGTTGGGGGTTGTCTGCCATCAACTGTAGTTTCTATACTTTTTGATATTTTGGTTTCAAATGGTTATCGTATCTTTAGCAATCAGTCTTCCCACAGGTGTTCTAATATTTTGAGAACAGCAAAGTGAGACAAACACCCCCCTCCCCAACACGGGCAGCGGGAACCCCCCAAAATAAAACAAAAGATATAGTTTCAATGTGTCCAATACTTCTGAAGCAGTAATTGGGAAACAATTGACCAAATTTTCTCTTTGCACTTAGAAACATTCCCTAACAAGCCATTACTTTATGTTTCTGTTGTATATTTATGAGCAACTGGGTCCATGAAGTGCTGTTCCTTTTCACTTGGTTAATAATTTCCCACTTGTGGGCAACTGAATCGGAGAAGTGCTGGTCCTTGCCATTTGGTTAATATTTTCCCAATAATTTTCAATTTGACCAGCGTTGGATTTGAAAACTCTAGTTCAGACTCGATTTTTTAATGCTCTATAAAAAATAAAAAAAACTGTCATTTCCCTGGTTTGTCTCAGTTACTTGAAGTATTCTATTACTTTCATTGCTTGGTTTGAAATTCGTCAATTCCATGTACTTGCTTTTTATTCAGTATCAGAGAGCAAGATTGGTTTTAATTGTTTTGTTAGTGTACGATGCTATGCCATACATAATGGAGGCCATTCTTAGATCTTGTCCATGTATTTCATATCTGATAATTTAAGAAACTGTTGATATACAACATAAGTTAACTTGGTTGCAGGCAATAAAAAAGGAAACGTGTGTTGGCATTGGATGTTTCCTGAGCAAGGATTAAAGCATATGGAATGTTAAAGTATCTATAAGTCTTTACATAATTAGCTAGAGAGACCTTCTTTAGTGACCATTTGTGATTTTTCAAATTCTCCTTTATTAGCTGGGAAAATTGTTGACTACATATGCAGAAGCTCGACATAAAGTACAATACCTAGGTGAACGTACTTGACAGCATTCTTTTCCTTTCACATTGCAGATTGCATGATTTGCCAGCAGTTGGAATTGGAGAAACCATCATTAGACATGGAGTTCACGACTACCCCAACACCACCCATCAATGGCCACACTTCCCTCAATCCTTACACTTCTAGCTTTACAAAATTCAATTCTGCACTCACAGCTGGGCTGTTGAACCCGATGTCACCGCCACCCCGATCAAGCCCAACCTTAATCGAGATGATGGCTAACGAGCCAGACATCCAATCTAGTAATCACATTCTTCCAAACCCTTCCATTCCTGTAGCGCCAAAGTTCCAAATATCAGCCGAAGACAAGCAGGTCTTGGCTATGCAAAGATTATCAGATATTTTAGCCGCCAGAAGTCCTGGGAACCAGTTTAATGATGCTTCATCAAGCGACATAAAGCTAGCATTGACTTCCAAGGACGGGATCACTGTCAGCATGAATGTGCACAGGCCGATACTCGTGGCACATAGTCGCTTTTTCGCAATGAAGTTGTCTGACAGATGGATAAAGCAGCAGCGAGTTTCAGGGCCATACATTGTTGAGATCGCTGATTGTGATGATGTTGAGGTATATATTGAGACGCTGCGCCTGATGTATTGCAAGGATTTGAGGAAGAAGCTTATGAAGGAGGATGTCACCAGAGTCCTTGGTATCTTGAAGGTGATGGTTCGATCTAGTAGTCGCTTTATTCCATCCATGGGTCAAATTCCAAATTTTTGTGTACTTTCTTTTGTTCCCTCTCTCTCTCTCTCTAAAAGAGATTTAAATGGAACCAAATGACATGGACTGTAAAAGATTATAGTTTCTGATCTTGTTACTGTTCTACAGGTGTCAGCTGCCATTGGATTCGATGCTGGGGTCCTATCTTGTTTGGAGTACTTAGAAGCTGCTCCATGGTCTGAGGATGAAGAAGACAAGGTGGTTTCGTTATTAACCGAACTCCGTCTTGATGGAGCCGGGGCAGCTGAAGTTCTAAAGAGAGTCTCTTTTGAAGTCAACAATGGGATGGAAGAGGAAAGAAGCGAGAATGGAGATGTCCTGCTCAATCTTTTACACGTAGTTCTGGGAGGAAAAGATGAGAGGGCGAGGCGGGACATTAAATTGCTAGTCTCAAAGATGCTCCGGGAGAATCCGTCTCTTGGCAATCTGCGAAAGAAATCTTTATATTCAGCATGCGACATGTGTTTTCAATCGCTGCGTCATCATTTCCTACGGGCCATGGCGTCAGATTTTACAGAAGTAGGCCAGATTTCACGCCAGGCCGATAACTTGCATTGGATGCTGGACATTCTGATAGACCGGCAGATTGCGGAGGAGTTTCTCAGAAAATGGGCTTCTCAATTTGAACTCTCCAAGGCACATTCTTCTGTCCCTGCCATTCACAGGTTCGAGGTCAGCCGAGTGACAGCCCGATTGTTCGTTGGCGTCGGGAAGGGGCAGATATTGGTCCCGAAGGACACGAGGAGCCTGCTCTTGCAAACATGGCTGGTCCCATTTTACGGGGATTTCCCATGGATGAGAAAGGCGTCGAAGGGTCTCGACCGGCACCTGATTGAAGAGGGTCTTGGTAGCATGATCCTCACTCTGCCTTTGGCTCAGCAACAGGAGATTTTCCTTGGTTGGTTTGAGAGGTTCCTGAACTCGGGTGAGGATTGTCCGAATATTCAAAGAGGGTTCGAAGTTTGGTGGAAACGGGCATTCTGGAGGCGCAACAGGGAGGAAGGACGGCCACGGCCATTACGGATTACGGTCGCGACCATTGATAAGCGATAATAACCGGAAACTGCTTGTTCATACTCGTATTCTTGGGAGGTGATGGTCACTGGATAACAGTTGATGTTATTGCATTGTCCAGCACATATCTTTGATTGAGAAGCTTGCCTGGCATATACCAGTCCATCTTTTTGTTCTCGATGCTATGTACAATGATAATTTTGTTCCAGAAGGCAGTAGTTGTCTTTTTTCTGGTATTTATCTTTTGCTTTTCTTTGTCCTTTTTTCCATTTTCAGGGCAATATACACCTGACCAGTACTTCTGGAGTTCTTGTCCAGTGACTCACCATCCTTTTAAGTTGGAGATATTTTTGCAAGTGCATGGGTTATGTATACACATGTAACTCTGTCTACATTTTTTAATACATTTTTGAAAGTGGAAAAAAAATTTATATATATTCCACCTTTTTTTATAAGAAAAGTCATCTTTTTCCCTACTTTTTACTTTCCCTCAAATAAATTTGAAAATGGAATAAATATTTTAAATTTTAAACTTTTTCTTTAAAAGAGAAGTACGATTTGACAAGTCGATTGTTATATATCTTGCATGGTCTCACCCGTTTTTCCACCGTAAAAAAAAAAAAAAAAAAAACGAATAAGTCGCTTAAAACAAATTGATAATAAACCATTAAAAGTGATCGGTTCTCAATTTGGTCGATTTCACCTAAGAATCGGGAACCAAATCAAAAGGACCAGTTCTCAATTTTGGGATCGAAGACCGGACCAACCGGTCCAATCCGATTTGGTCCGGTCCCATGGAACCGATCACTTAACAAAAAAAATTAAAAAATTAAGAAAAATACAAAAATTGTTACTATTTTTAGGTTTTATTACTATTTTTTAGAAATTAAAAAATATATATTTTTAATAAAAAGAGTCGATCCGGTCGGTCCGTCGGTTCGGTCGGTTTGGTTCTTCCTCGGGATCGGGAACCGGACGACAATCATCTATTCCATTTTTATGGAATCAGGAATCGAACCAAATTGGCCAGTCTAGTCTTGTTCGAGTAATTCTCGATTTAAGCATCTGACATACTCACCCATACTTTAGACAATTTACATATTTTCACAAAAGATGCCTCACATTTTCTCTAATTGTTTTCTAGCTAAGCAAGCAAGGCTGATATTTGTAATAGAATAAGTTGGTGTCGGTACCAAGCTGTTGCGTTTTGACGAGGATACCCTAGTGACATGCACGTTAAAACAAGGCCTTATTATTTATTTTCTTTAAATGTTTTAGCAGAAAGGTTGGCCCAAAAGCATATAAAAGTAAGCTGAGAGTTGGCAGTCAGCACCACTGCAAATTGTGCAATTTTCAGCGAATTGTGCAAGTGATATTAATTAGTATTCAAAAAAAAAAAAAAAAAAAAAAAAGAGTAAAATACAAAAAGGGTGGGGGAATGGGGTGAGAGAGGCTCGAACTCTCGACCTCAGGATAACTCAGAAGCTATGAGACCTACGCGCTAGCCAACTGCGCCACCACCCCATGATGTTCCGTTTTACACGACAATAGTATTTAATCAATAAAATTTGAGTGTTTTGATTTTTCCAAATTATGTATCAAATTGTATTATAATGCTGTTAAGTGTGCTGGAACTGATTTAGAAATTGATTTATAAAATTTTGACCTAGCTTTATGCAAATGGATAGTATGAAATGACTAATAACGATCCATTACATGTGGATCATATGGAAAGTTAATCACAATGGATATGATATTATTTGATCCTTTACATGTCAGGAGGTAAGCTTTCATAGGGACGCCTATTTGATTGAGGATCAAGGTTTGTCGTGATTCTTTCTAATCATGCATGTGGTGTAAATCTTACTTGATGGATCGTCGTTCCCTATGGAGTACACGAAACGACTCTACGTGTGTCATTTCTCGTATCGTACGAGTTTTGTTGTTTTTTGTTTGTCAAAACTAGGTCAATTTACTAATTTCTATAGGCATTATTGAAGAGATCTTTTATATTGATCTTCATGGCGATAATGACCTATCGACTTCGGAGGTTTTGACTAAGTGTGGTAAGATGGGACGAGAGACTTCATGCCTCATAAAAAAAATTTAAATCGCGGGTTTAATTATTATTATTTTTCTTCGTAACTGTTGATAATTTATGCCAAGAAAAAGCGAATGATTGCATCATGCAATGCTCACATTGGCCGGGTTTAAAGTAATTGATTTATCAACTTCGAAGGAGGGCGTTATGCCTTCAAAAGCATGAAGTTTCAATTTTTGAATTTTTATGGAAGGCAATCGTTTTCTACATCAATGACCTCAATCTCATATTATTTATTTTGAATTTGGACAGTTTCGAAGATATTGTATTAAAGAAACAAGATCATCTACATTTAGGGGGTAATTCTATCTAGTAAAGTTACTCCCTAGCTCAAAACATTCCTTTCTGTTTGAAAAGTTTGCATCAAAATATCAATTTGCCAAACACTATTTGGATCTCTCTCTCTCTCTCCTCTCCATCGTCACGACCCGATGGCCATAGCCTTGCTGCAGCAATTGAGGTTGCAACCGTCCCAACATCATCGCCAAGCCTTTAGGGGCGAGGGAAGAGAAGGGATCGATGGGGTTATGACCTCGCCACCATTGAGGTCGCGAACTCCACAACATCGCCTGAGGCCAAGCCTAGGCTCGACGACATCAGATTTGGCGACGCCCCGACTCACGATGCACGTTCGATTTTCTTATCATTGATGTATTCAAATTTGAGGGGATATTGTGACCCGACCGTAAAAAGAGTGCGAAATGCAAGAGGATTCCGATCAATTATTGAAACAAAGAACAAGGACTTATCATCGGTTGGACTTGGGCACGCAAGTGCTTTAGGACAAGATGCACACCTCGCCTACTAAGGACAGTGCGAGCAAAAGAAACCGATCACTTTGCTTGAATGCCCACCAAAAGACAAGCCGACTTAGTTGGAAAAACTACTCAAAAAAGGCAGGCGATGCTGTTTTTCCTCGTTGGCGTGCTCAATTATTGACATCTTTTTTTTTTTTTAATATAAAAAAAGAGAGAAAAATACCCATCTAAGCAGAGGCTAATAATAATATAAATTCATGAATTTCCATCGGAATGGTGGTCCGAAATGAACCTGAATAGCTCCTCCCCACCGGCCTTTCTAATGCCGACGGTTCGCCCCTTTATATTATAATCAGGTTGCATCGTCATCGGATCTTATCGAATTTACGTCGGTCCGAACACGGCATGCTTATTTTGTGTGTATATATATATATCTTTGAAAATTCAGTACGGACATGTTCCTTAGGTGGATTGCTCTGCACAACACTTTCAATATATTTAAGATATGAAATCTTATAGAAATGTATAATTATTGGACTATTTAACGCGTCGAAGTATAAAGTCAGGTAGACACAACTAATATGTTAAATTGTTCTAACTAATGTTATCCAAGAGTTTCGAGGCATCTTACTTGTTCCATCCATTTGTATAAAAATACGAGTAGGTACATCTCAGTCGATATCCCCTTTTTTTTATTCTATATACACTATGCTGTTTTTATTTTTATTTTATGGCAAGATTCTCTTTCATTATGGTTGGTTTCTTAATCCAGTCGGCAAGCAAAGGTGATATGATAAATTAGTCGAGTGACTTAACTTTGTACCAAAGATTGACGTCAACATTTTTTTACCTGCTTTTGCATTTGAAAATTAAGAACTAGTGCAAGCTTTATTGATATTTACTTAATCATGAAGTACATCAATTGCTATCATCATCATCATCATTGTCATTATTTCTGATAAACTTATACTGTAAAATCAAATTGTCAAGAATGCCACATGTTGTCGTGGCACATCCTCATTTCCTCATCTGAGCTTCAAAGCTCTATTAGGGGATGCTGGAGTAATATTCATAAATTGCAGGGGTATCAATTATAATTTTGTCGAATTTCGAGGTGTTTCGGACCATCAACTTTGACACAGTTGCGTAACTACTCAATGATTTAGGAAAATTACATATTACCCCATCATTTTTAACAATGTTATGCCGTAGCCTTGGAATTATGAAAAAATACAGATTACTTCCGTTAATTTTGGTTTTTGTTATAATCGCTAGTTTATTTTGTCTAGAAAAACCGCTTAATGTTCCTTAAAAGTAGAATTATTCATTTATCTTGACCAAAAATTCATTTAGTCAACAATCAATCCTCTTTTCTCTCTCTCTCTCTCTCTCTTTTTGAGGTCATTGACCATGTAGCTTATTTTGGTCAAACATTTGAGTAAGTTCATTTTGAAATGACAAGTTACGACTAGGGAAACATGTTAGTTGACTACCGCAATGGAATTCAGAGTTTGGGGGAATTAAATTTTGACTTTTCAAAGTTGGAGAACTATTTGCAACGGTATTGAGGTCGAGAAGGGTAATATGTAACTTTGAAAAGTTCCAGGGTCAATCGTGTTATGATGCTAAAGTTCGAGAAGGGGTAGGAGGGTTCTTCCTTTTCATGACTAAAAAGGGTGAGAGAGGCGACCAACACTAGCGACTCCTCTGGACGGCACCATAAAAGATCGCATACTTGCTACAAGATCTTCAAATTGAGTCATACTTATCCTGCATCAACTGCCATTCAAAAGTAAAGGCTGGCAGATCTATCGTCACAACCCATCAAGATGATGGCGGCCAAACAACGTAGCAGAAGCCATTCATATGCTCATTCAAGACATAAATTGAACTCGCGATCAGTCATGTTGACGCCGCAATTACGAATCAATTCGGGGGGTCGCCGGGTTTGAAATTTGGTGAGCTTGGCAAAACCAAAGGACTAGGAACAGTGCGTTGATGATGTCAATAATGTTCAAGCGCTTGCGCTTCTAGAAGGAGAAGACCTTAGAGAGCAATGAATGAGGTGATGAAGAATTTTCAGCAATTTGGACCGAGCACGACTAGAAGATGTACAAAGAGGAGCTTTCTCGAAGGTCTAACTAGGACTTTCTTAACGCACGAGCAGCGGACAAAAATAAAAAAAGAGACATATCACAACAAAATCTGGAAGAACATCCTATAAAACCCATTTTGAATATCATCACGTGGTATAGAGTGGCTAGGAAAAGCTAAGACTACGTCGCCGAGGCATGTATAATATGCAACATCATTGATGCGGTACAATCTTGATCCAACATGAAATAAAGAGCTCATTGGTAAAGGATTCAGTGCATATGCAAATCCAACTCAAAAGAGCACATAATCCGAGTTAAATCCGATTTCTCGATTTGAAGCGGCTTTTCATCTTTGCAAAAGATTTTCCTTTTTGACCCTAGCCTCCAACCAAAAGAAAAAGTTTTAAAAAGAGAGAAAAAAAGAAAACGCACATTGGAAAAGAGAAATTCAGAAATAAAAAAAAAAATTAAAAAAGAAAAAAAAAAGAAAGAAAGTAAATGGCCGACCTCATTTGCAATTTCCACTTACCTAACGAAGCGGCAAGAAAAGTCAAAAGCCCCGTCGCCTTCACATTTTTGCAATGCGCGGCCTCTCCCCCGATCTTCGGATGAGGACGAGTCAAATAAAGCGACCTCATAATGACGCTTGACTCGCCAGTCCCTGAATTTCTGCCATTTTGCACAAATGTCCCTCTCAAATTAAAGCGACCTCACAACGACGCTCGACTCGCGAGGCCCTGCATTTCTGCCATTTTGCGGCAGACGCCCCCTCTTTTTCCCCGCCATCGATCAATCCCTTTCTCCCATTAACTAACTCGAAAGCAACCCGATCTTCCCGGTATGGGACTCGTTCTTACGTATTCGTTCGGTCGGGAGAGTCGGACAACGGCGCATCACTATTTGATCTTTCACATCCGACGCCCTCTGTATTTTTCGTAATCTGATCAAACCCGACCCGCTATCTTTTTAAGCAGAATCACCCTGGAATCAAATTAATCGGACTGAATTTGGAACCGGATTCTTAAATTTTAAAAATTCCAATTTTACTCCCATCGTCATGTTCTTTATCTCTCTTTTTCTTGGATCTGTTCAACCGCATTCAGACACTTCACAACTCTCTACCTTCATCTGTACTTATTTTATTGTAAAAGAAAAATGAAACAAATAAAAGAATAAAAGAAAAGATAATTCATGAGTAAACCCTCCAATTGGACCGGAAACTATGGGAGGTTTTCCGGTAAACAATTATTTATTCTTTCCGGACCTATCCACTCAGTTTAGAACTGATGGCTCGAGACGAAAGCATAAGGGTGAGGGAACCGGGTTCGCCTTTTTGCACGCCGCCACGTGGCGAGCTGGGAGGCGCCCAACGGACACACGGGTGCTGAGAGTACCGGGCGGCCGGCTCCCTTCCACGCGCTCCCCCACCACCGTCGCTCCATTTAGTTGCGGCCGCGCTCCGACCCGATCAAACTCTCTCTCTCTCTCTCTCTCTCTCTCTCTATAACTTCCATTTTTGTCGGACGATGTTGCCGATTTCCGACTGATATTTCCGCGGATTTATCGGACGGTTCGGGACTCTCCTCCACCTCCGATCCCGGCGATTCTTCCGACCGGCGGCGAAGAGGAAAGTGAAGGTTCCGGCGCGGCGGAAGGGGAATGGCCGGCGCCGGTCGTGTTCTGCTGCGGCGGTGAGCGGCGGCGGCGGCGGCAGCTGGATCAAGCTCGGGTTTTTTCTTTCGGGAGCTCGTTCGCGGCGGCGGGGCGGTGGGTGGGGCGGTGGTTTTCTCGGGCGGGGAGTGCGAGTTGCTTTATTTGGTAGAGATGATGGGCGGGAGCTTGTTCCATTACCGGAAGCACTCGTGGCCGCCGGAAGAGTACATCAACAGATCGACTCTGCAGCAGGCGAGTGTCCCCTTTTTCCCTGTTGATGGAACCGTGCGTTCTTGTTTTTGCTGATTTTTCTTTGCTTGGGGAATTCGGCATTCTGTTCCGGCGACGATTCGAGTGAAGTGGCAGGGATCGAGTGCCGTAACTTGATAGCTTTTTATTCGCTTGTATCGCCTTCAGTAAGCAGTTGATCGTTAGGAAGATGGGTATTTGTTCGACATTGCACTTCCGTTGAAGCGCGTGATGAGCGTATCGTGGATTTTATTTCAGAAGTTCCTGTCTTTCATGCATAATCCGAAGTTTCTTTGAATTTGTGTTCTTTTTTCTTTTCTGGGTATTGTT